>OY728146.1:178074598-179324598 GCA_963277665.1 Viscum album | reverse complement strand
TGAAGATATGTATTACAAGGGTGGTAGTTGTGAAGAAAGTTATGGGAGATGATATGTCTCACTTATAGACCATTGTTTATGTTTCCAAGTTTATAAAGGCACTAAACTATTACAATACTCAAGAGTGTGTTTTTGTAATGTAATGAATATTTATAAGAAATGATTTAATATCTATGTATGATAATCCTAGGTCACTATAGTTTTTATCACTGGATAGGTTTAGTTAAATTTTGGAAACTAGGATGAGAAAACCCTAGAGAGATATGTAATGAAAAGTATAAGGATAAGTCTAAGGGCCAATCAAAGTATAGGAAAATATACTAGAATTTTGGTAAAGGATAGAGTGAGTGGTTTTCTAGCAACACATCCATGTCTAGATACTACAAGTGGATTTGGATTTGGAAAAGATGTACTTAGGGGTAACAACCCAAAAAACATATTGATCTAGACTCAATCGAGAATTTTGAACAACAATTGGCTTCACTACACAATTAGTTTGACACTCACAGGGGATATACTTTGGAAATTCAAAAAATCTTTACAAACCATCATGGAATATTTAAATAGAATATGACTATTAATTACCTAGGATAAACCTAAGGTGTCATAGATTAAAGAAAAATGTGTCATTATTTAGATATCCCATAAGTGGTTTTCATGATTATGTGGTTCCCTATTATGATTATTGTTTCATACACTATGCATTTTGGTTTTAGTCAGTAGATGGAACCTAAAGAAACCATGTTAATTCTGAGTGCAATATAAAATGAAATGATTGTCCTCCTAAGAATCCAAATGTTATGGGAGAAGGAATGTAAAACCTCATTGCTATTCTCACACAAAATTCTGTTGATTCCTTTATGAGGTTACAACCACCTTCATTCAATAGATTCGCTAATAAACTAGTTGCTGATAAATGGATCAGTAACAATGAAAATATATTTTCCATTATCCAGTGTTCCAAACATGAAACATTCATTTTGGATATCTATTATTTGAGAGGTGAAGCATATCAATGGTTAAATCTTTTCAAGAAAATGAGGCAACAAGATGAAATTGATTCCATGGATTGGGATGAGTGAAAGAACTAAATTTTCAATAAGTTCTTTCCTCATTTTCTGTGTAAAAATATGGAGGAGTTAATTGAGACAAATTAAAAGGATAATAAATTGGTTGGTACCTATGTGGAAAATGTTACAAGACTTGTGACGTACACTTCTGGTATTATCATCTTACTAGAAAGTAAGGCTGATTGATTATTACATGGATTAAAACCAAGTCTCCAAAGGGTTTTATCCATTATAAAATTCAGTAGTTATGAGGATATTATTTGATGTAAAATAAAGTTGGAAATAGAGGCTGGAGTTACATATCAATATCATGGTTTTGAAAAGAAAAGGAAGGTAGAGTTAAAAGAAAAATATAAAAAACATGGAGAGAAGAAAATGAGATTTACTTTGTGCTAAAAGTGTGGGAAGAAGCATAGAGGAAATTTTATTAAGGGGCTAGTAAATGTTTAACATGTGGAAGAGAAGTTAATTGGGAAATTCAGTTTTGAAGTGATGGGAATAAGTTATCTAATTTCGTGAATAGGGAGAAATTTATATATAATGCACCACCCATACTTCAGTGCTTCAAGTGTAAGGAAAACCAGTATTATGATAACCAGTACCCAAACATGTGGGATAATGTTGATGATTAACATTAGAAACCTATAAAGACAAGTGACAGGGGGAAGTCTCATGTGATCATTGTTTCTAATAAGGGGTATAATAATAATTTGGTGAAAGGTACACTTACTATCCACTCTAAAAATGTTAATGCCTTATTTAACTTTGAGTCTACCCATCCTTTCACAACCAAATGGTTTTATAAGGATATAAATATTCTACACAAACTATTATATGTTAAATTAGAAGAGAAAACCCCTAATGGTATGATGATCACATCTCAAGTGTATGATTCCTCTCCAGTTGATGTTGATGGGAATGTGATTCCTCCAAATCTTGTCATTCTTCTTATGGTAGAGTTTGATTTCATCTTAAGCATGGAGTGGATTTCTATGCATAAATCTCACATCAATTTTTGAGGAAGGAAAGTAACATTTGATATTTCAAACCAACCTATAATCTTCTATCAATGTGATGATAAGTATGAACTTCTGATAAAGATTATGTCCATTATATGGGTCTTAATTATCATCTAGATGGGGTGTTTATCTCAAATGGTTGGAGAGAAACTTGACATCAATGATATTCCTATTGTGTGGTTTTTTTTATGAATTTATTGAATAATTTCCTAGCATTACACCAAAACATGAAGTTGTCTTATCAATAGAACTCATACATGGAACCATATCAATTTCAAAGGCCCCTATAGAATGGCCCTAATTGAATTTTAGGAATTGAAGAATCAAATACATGAAAAACTTGACAAGGGATTAATTTGGACAAGTGTGTCACCTTGGGGTGCCCCTATTCTTTTTCTTAAAAATAAACTTAGATTAATATGATTCTGTATTGATTATCGAGAACATAACAATATCACAATTAAGAACAAGTATCCTCCTCTCTGTATTTATGACTTGTTTGAGCAACTACATAGATCTCAATACTTTTCCAAGATAGACCTTTGTTCTATATATCATCAATTAAGGGTTAATAATGAGGATATACCCAAGAAGATATTCCATACAAGGTATAAAAACTATGAATATATAGTGATTCCATTTGGTCTTACTAGTTCCTCTATTATCTTCATAGATTTAATGAATAATGTCTTTATAGATCACCTTGATTACTTTGTAGTAGTCTTTATAGAAAATATTTTTATCTACTCAAAGAGTAATAAATAGAATTAATACCACATGATAATTATACTATATATCCTAATAAAGGATAATCAGGATCCTAATCCATTAAAGTATAACATAGGAATAAGATATGGAATTATTTAGGACATATAAACATATAAAATTATTTCCATAGTAGTCAAGGCTCACTACCAAGGCTATTTTATTAAAATGAGTTCACTCCCCAAACCATATTAGTAGTTAAGGTTCACTCCCAAGACCATCTTAGCAGAAAAATTCATTTACTAAACCAGGTTAACTCCCCATTCCAACCATGTCTATCTCATTATATCTAAATCTTTACCAAATGCATTAGAGGGAGATTGGGTGCCACACGTCACATAATTAAATCATAAACACGTGTGACATAAGATAATAAAACATTAATCATATCATAAACTATGAAATGAAATGGTAATCATAAACATTTAATCATATCTTAACCTTTGGAAAAGGGAAATATTTCAAAATCATTTCATAATAGCATAACCTATGAAAATAAGTCGGTTTTATGAGTGTTTTATCATGGTATAATCCATGAAAGAGAAATAAGTGTCATAACCATCATGATATAAAAATATAAACTAGTCAAAGAAATAACATGAATGGTATTCTTGGATAATATCCCTAGTAAGGAATATGTAACACCAACCGATGTTAACTTAGATGGAAAATAATTTTGAAATATCTTTTAAAAGATTCTGGTGGAAAATATTCTTTCTGCTTTGAAAAATGGGTTTTAAAACATAATACATTTTTAAAATAATTTTCATTGAAAATAATTTTGAAAAATTATAAATTAATATTTAAAGTAGTGATTAGTAATGGCGACCAAGAATTCCATCCATACCGTACACGTTAAAACAAATAGTCCTTTTATATTGTCATTATAAGTTAAAAGAGTCTTGATTAGGAAATGTAAAAAAGATTCCTTTTATTTTTTTTAGAGTTAAGACATGGGTAAAAATTCATTTTAAAAATAATTGGATAATATTATATCATTTTTTATTTTTTCTGAAAACATAGTTTTGGGAGAAAATAGATTTCTGACCGAAGAGAGAAATAAAGTCAGATTTTTTTTATTTTTTTATTAATTTCATAAGTACCAAAGAGCGGAATATTGGTACCATTATATGAATACATGATTAATAAATATTGAATAATAAAATTAATGATATTTCTTTAGATATGGATCATAATATTTAATCAATGGAAGTATAATCGTAAACAATACTGATAAACGATGAGATTGTAGTAATAAACTCTTACTATTTTGGTAACTTTGAATCATAATACCTATGAGAGAATAACATTACAAGAAGATTAAAATATCATGAAAATAAGGATATTTATGCTACAACATGTCAAAGGGGTAGTATATACACCTCTTAATAGAATATAGGTGCATAATATAACATGTGTCTCAATGAAGAAAAATTGAGACAAAATTACCTTTTGATTTGGTAAAATTTTAACCATAAACCCCAAGAAAGATATATCATAAAATAAATGGTTTAATAAAAATAATTTTAATTATAAAAATCATAAATTACATTCATGGGTAGTGTATACACAACATAAAAGAAAGAGATGGTGAATATTGCATGCGTCTCACAAAAGTAAAAAGTGAGACAAAAATCCCTTACTACTTAAATAAATTTTGAATCATGAACCATAAAAGAAAAATTAGAATATCATAAATTAATTTAAATTCATAATAAAACAAGTAATAGTTCAGTATATACACCATACAAAATAAATTAGTGCTGAATATGATATAAATCTTGTTGAAATAAAAGTGAGACAAGAAATCCTCTTACCTTTAGTATTGACTCTCATCGTACTCATTAAAAAATCATATATAATAAATATGAGTTAATTATAAATATATAATAAAACATATTAGTATATATAATACCATATGTTATTTTTTTATGAACTTTTATTACCTATTTATTAACAACTTCATGTTAAAGTTATGTTTCGGGTAATAACTGCTTTGTTTTTCGTATAAGTTTTGATTTTTTATATTATAGATCCTCTTAATTTAATAATGATTTTTTCATCTCAATAATGTTAAAAATTATATAAATACCATATATATATATATATATATTATATTTATAATAATATATAAAAAATATAAATATAAAATGAAATACATTGTACATGGAGATGACATGATGTATGTACGCATGAATGATGTTTCCATTTTTCTTGTTAGATTGAAAGAAAGAAAAGAATATGATATATTATCATTACATAATCATTTTTATTTAATATATATCACATATTTTTATCAATACCATCCTTAATACATTCCATTTAAATTGTGAATAAATCCCACCCCTTTGCGAGGCTGTAGTCCGCCATACACTTAAACGACGTTATCGTATTCCCACAAAATAGAAAGCATGAAGGTATATGTGATATAAAAATTACACAATAATAATAAAATCATAAAAAATAAATATAATATATAAAATATAAATCCATCATTATTCTCAACCTTGAAAGGTGGTAATGGAAGAACGAACAACATTGGTTTGCGAGGCGGTAGTCTGCCGTACACAGAAACGATGATCACATATCCAATTTGATTGAAGAGTGTGAAGTTTTAGGTCTTAAAATTAACATAATAAAATATAATTATACTTAATATAATAATATTATCATATAATCATGATATAAATATAAAATAATAGGTTCGAGGAAGAAATAAAACAAAAACGTTCATTGATGAACGTTACTCCTTCGAACATCTCTTTTGGTTTGCATGAAAGGAATTACTTGGTAGGATTTATTATGAAAGTGGGGGTTCTAGAATGAAGTGAGGGAATTTGGGAGTTTATTTGGTCTGGTTTTATATGAGAAAAATTTATTGATAGGTGTGACTATAGGGGGATAGGTGGTGGCCTTTTATAAGGTATGTGAGTGGAAAACTTGTAAATACCAAAAAGGAAAACACTATTGAGAGGTATCCCTTACATAATGTGCATCCAATAATGAAATTATTTTGGTAAAATATTTTTTATGGTATAAATATGGACATAAAAATGGTTTTGGTAAATTTTATGGTCATTTTTATACCTTATGTTTTAAGATTAACCACTAAGTAATCTTGTTTTTACATTAATCGTTGTAATTAATTTTAGTTGCTTTAATTAATCACTTTGTTAAAAAATTAACTTGAAATTATTATAAATTATAAATTATTATTATTTAAAATATTAAATAAATTTTTCTAAATTATATTCACCTAAGTGGTAGAAATTAATTTAAAATCAATCTCGTTGACGGGACAAGACAACGTGTTTTTAAAGTGAACTTGTTAAAAAGTTTGAAATGTTTTTTTATCCAATTTCAATGTGAATATATTAAAATAACCTAAATTTTATTAATTTATGTATAATTTAACTAATTATAATTTAAAAAAAAAACAAAATATAAGTTTTATATACAAATAAATTAGATGAAAATGAAGTTTTCAATTAAAATTCAGTATTTATCACTATTCATCCAAAAATATAATATTTCAAAAAAATTCAAAAAATTCACCATAAGATAATTTTTTCATTATAAATTAAAAAATTAACTTTATTTTATCAAATTAAATATCTAAAAGTTATAAAAATTATTTTTTATTATTTTTCATAGAGAGATATAAAAATGAGTTTTTTGAGAAAATAGTATTTTCAAAACTTATAGACTTTATCAGAAATTATGTATTTTATTATCGATATGTTTTATTTTTATATAAAATTTTTATGTAATATTAAAAATGTATTTATTAATATTCACATTACAATTTATAATGGCTAGATTATAAGTATATTATTTAAATAATTATTACAATAAAATGTTGTTTCATAGAAGCTCAGTGTTTCATGTAACAGAAGATAAACCAGTGTTGTCTGTAGTATAAGATTAACATGGTGTAGAGTATAATGAAATACGTAAAATAAATTTAATTTATTTCAAAAAAGGTTCATAAAAACTAAGGGTGTTACTTTCTACCCCCTTAAAATGAATTTCTCCCTCTAAATTCGTCACTCTGACAAAAAAATGATGATACATATGCCTCATAATATCCTCAAGTAACCACATAACATCCTCAAACTGGTGGTTTTTTCACAAAACTTTTACCAGGATATTGGTCTTATTTTATAGAACATTCTAAGTATGATCCAAAATTTCAACTGGTTATTTCTCATATGAATGATATCACTCCAGCGGTATAACCTATAAGTTAAGTACATGTGAAGGGTTAGATATATACTTCCTCAAGAGATATACATGAAACACATCATGAACTTGAAGGAGGTTTGGTGAAAGTAATAAGTGATAAGCTACTAGCATGATATAATCAATAATTTCAAAGAGATCAGTATACCTATGAATTAGTTTCTCTTTCTTCCTGAATTTCATAACCTTCTTCTAGGGATAGATTTATAGAAGCACATTCTCATCGACTCCAAATTTTAGATCACATAGATGGTTATTAGAATAACTTTTATACCAAATTTGAGATACCTTGATATGATATTGAATGACTCTAACCTTATTTTCCATTTCTTTAGCTATCTCAGGTCCCAATATCTTTATTTCTCTAACTTCATTCTAGCATGTTGGAGATATATATTTCTTTACATAGAGGGATTCATAAGGATCTATATAAATTCTTTAGTAAAATACATTGTTGTAATAAAAATCAACTAGAGGAAGGTGTTCATACCAACCAAATTTTAAACTGAGAGAAAAAGATATCAACATATCCTCTAGTGTTTGAATTGTTCTCTCTGACTTACTATCCATATAAGTAAGATAATTAGTGTTGAAACTCAATTTTGTATCATCAGCATGATGAATAATTCACCAGAACTTTGAGGTAAATCTTAGATATTAATTAGATACAATGGAATGTGGTACTCCATGAAACCTTACCACATCCTTAATTTATATCCCGATAAGATTGTCTAGATATAATTCATATATAATAGTGATGAAGTGTTCTAACTTAGTAAGGTGATCGAATAACACCCATATAAAATTATGTAATTTAGAGGTTTTGGTGTGTCCAATGAAAAAATAAATAGTGATGTTCCCACATTTCCATTCTGGCATGGGTAATGGATGTAACATTCCCTTAGACTTTTGTCTCTCAGTCTTAACTTGTTGACATACCAAGAACTAAGATACAAACTCTATGATATCCATCTTCATTCCAACCCACAAGAAGTATTATTTCAAATAACTATACATATTCATACTTCTAGGATTAATAGAGAATGAATAACTATGATCTTACTCTAAAAACTTCTTCTCTAAATCTATTATGGAAGGAATACATACACATTTCTTAAAATCTATCATTCCATCATGATCAAGGTTAAACTTAGGAACATTTTATCCTTCTCTTGAAGAACTATGTCTTCCTTATACACCTCTTTAATCTTCACTTGGATAGATGACTGAACATTCAATTGAGAAAGATAATATCTCCCCCTACCTTCAGGATTTCCAAGTCTATCCTTTAAAATATAGAAATATTGCATATTTTGTGATTCTCGTCATGGATAAGCTAGCATGACACTTTTAACTCAAATCATCAGCCACCTTATTCTCCTTCCCAGGGCGATAATGTATTGAGTTGTCATAATCCTATATAAACACTAACCATCAAATCTGGCACAAGTTCAACTCATTTTGTGTGAATATATACTTCAAACTGTTATGATCAGTATATATATCACACTTCTCTCCATGAATATTATGAATCCATATCTTTAATGAAAAAATTTCCACAGATAACTAAAAATAATGAGTTGGGTAATTTTTCTCATGAATTTTCGATTTTCACAAGGCATAAGCTATAACCATGTTATTATACATAAAAAACATATCAATACCTTCTTGGATTCATCACTATAGATTAAAAACCCTCCTCCACTATAGGGTAATGTAATCATAGGTGTACTGACTAACCTTCTCTTTAGTTCCTTGAAATTTTCCTCACATTCATCTTTCCATAGGAACTTGTCTCCCTTTTGAGTTAACTTGGTTAGAGGAATAGATAGTCATGAGAAATTATCCACAAAACATTGATAATATCCAGCTAAAACAAGAAAACTATGGATCTTAGTCACCATTTTTATTCTAGAACAACATTCAACAACCTTCATATTTGATGGACCTACTACTATACCCTCTCTTGAGATTATATAATCCAAAAATGAAACCTTTTGAAGCCAAAATTCATAATTTGTAATTTTTTCATACAACTTATCCTTACTTAGGGTCTTTAGTACAATTTTCAATTTGTCTTCATGATATTAATTTCTCTTTAAATTTATAATAATATCATCTATAAAGACTAACAAAAAATTATTAAGGTAATCTATAAAGACTTTATTCATCAAATACATGAAGATAATAGGGAAATTAGTATGGCCAAAAGGAATCACTATATATTCATAGTGTCCATAACTTGTAAAAAATGTTTTCTTGGGTATATCCACCTTATCCATTTATTAATTATATTTAGAATAAATTTAAATCTAAGAAAAGTATATAACTCCATGCAGTTGATTAAATAAGTCATCAATACAGGGAAGATGATACTTGTTCTTGATTTTGATTTTGTTCAACTCTAGATAATCAATGGGGAGTCACATTGATCCATATTTATTTTTCAAAAAAAGAATAGGTTCACCCCAAGTTGACACACTTGTTTGAATGAATCCCTTATCAATGTTTTCTTGAATTTTCTTCTTCAATTCCTGAAACTCAATTAGATCCATTCTATAGTGAGTCTTAGAAATGGGTGTAGAACTAGGTATGAGTTCTATTGAGAACTCAAAATCACATTTTGGGGGAAGATTATACAATTATTACATAAATTAATCAAAAAATTCCTAGACAATAGATATATCATTTATTTTGAGTTTATCCCCAACCATTTGAGATAAACACACCTTGTTAATGGGAATTAAAACGCATACACTAGATGAAATATCCTTTGGTAGTTCATACTTGTCATCACATTGATAGAATGCCATAGGTTAGTTTTAAATGTCAAATATAACTTCCCTTACTTGATAATTAATGTGGTATTTATGGAGATAAATCTAATCCATGACTAAGATAACATCAAATTCAACAAGAGGAAGAATGAAAAGATTTACTGGAAGCACATTCCCACCAACATCAACCAGAGAGGAATCATAGAATTGAGATTCAATCATCATACCATTAAGGGTTTTCAATACTAATTCCAAATCTAATAGTTTGGGTAGAATATTAATACACTTAGAAAATTCTTTAGATATGAAAGAGTGGGTAGATCCAGAGTCAAATAAAACATTCACAGTTCTAGAGTGGATGATAAGTGCACCTTCAACCACATCATTACCACACCCCTTTTTAAAAATAATGATCACATGGGATTTCCCCTTTTCCCTCAACTTAAGAGGTTGATAATTTATATCATCATCATTAACTATCATATTTGGGTACTCATTAACATAATGTACATTTTCCTTACACTTGAAGCACTAAAGTGGGGGAGGTGAATTCTGCGCATCTTTCTCTCAATTCAAATTGTTATCCAACTTATTCCCATCACTTCAGCAATAAATTTTCCTTTGCAATTCCTTTCTAGACTTAAAAAATTTATTAATCCCCTTAATACAATTTCCCCCATGATTCTTCACACACTTAGAGCATAAAGTAAATATCATCCTCTTTTCTATATGGTTTTTATATTTTCCTTTTAACTACATATTACTTTTCTTATCAAAACCATGAGATTGATATGTAACTCAAACCTTCATTTCCACCTTGATAGAACAATACCTAATATCTTCATAAACGCTGATGTTTATTATGGATAATTCCCTTTGGAGAATTGGATTTAATCCACTGAATAATCAGTCAACCTTACTTTTAGGTTGGATGATAATACAAGAAGCATACCTTACAAGTCTTGTAAAATTAGCCTTATAGGTACCAACATATTAATTATCCCTTTTCTTTAACTCAAGAAACTACTTATTCATCGTCTTACAAATAACACGAGGAAATTAATTATTTAATAATATGTTCTTGAATTCATCCCAATCCATTGATTCAATTTTATATTTTTACCTTTTATTCTTGATTAGAGTCCACCATTGGTCCACTTCTCCTTCTAAATGATAAACAGACAAAATGACTTTTTCATTTTCCAAACATTGAAGAATGGAAAATGAATTTTTAGTGGTACTAATCCATTATTAAGAAACATGTGAATAAGAAGATCCACTAAAATAAGGTGAAAATTACCTCCTAAAGGAATTAATAGAACATTGATACCTCTTTTTCTTATTTGGAAGTTATGCACGATTCATAGCTTGAGAAAGCTGTATGAGAATAAAAACGAGATTTTTCATTTCATCTACCATAAAATTTGGATGATAAAGAGGAAAATAATTACATTTCACATCATAATAAAAATTGAAATAGTTCCTTCAGGTTCCAACCATTTACTAAAAAAAAAAATATAGTAAGAAACAATAATCATAGTGGGAAACTACATAATCATGAAAAACCACTTATAGTATTACTAAGTTATGATACCTTCTTTAAAATATGACACCTTAGGTCTATACTAGGTTATTTATATCCAAATTAAATTTAAAACCTTCACAATGGTTCATAAATAGTTTGTGAATTCCCAAAGAATATCCCCCAAGAGTGTCAAACCATGTGTGCAGCAAGACATATTATCGTGCACCAATTCCTGACTGATTCTATCTTAATATGTTGTTTTCAAGGTTTTTCCCCTAGGTAAATATATGTTGGAGCCACATTAACTTGTAGTATCTAGCCAGGGATGTATTTCTAGGAAACTACTTGCTCTCCCCTTTATCAAAATTCTAGTATATTGTCCTGTACTTTGAATTTTCATTATACATATTCTTAGATATGTCTTTAGGGACCTCACTAAGGATTTATTATCATAGTTTTCAAAGGTTAACTAATATTTTTCTCTAATACCAACTATAGAAAACTATTCTTATCATACATAGACATTTCAATATTTTTGCATAATATTTATTACATTACACAAACACATGACCAAAGACCGTATTACTTTAGTTCCTCCGAAAACTTGGAAACAGAAACAATGATACATAAGTGAGATACACTATCTACCACTAGGTTATCCATGACTATAAACCTTCTTAGAAACATCATAAATAATAACTATCTTCATAACCTAGGGAAAGGAAGCATAAGAAAGGTTGAGATCAGATTTATAGTAAGGGTAAAAAAGGGAGATATGTATGAATAATCATGATCATAAGGGTTTGAGAATATGATCATAACATTATAAGATCATACCATTCATATCAAAGATCATAATCAAGAGTCTTGGAATAAATATTGGAAGTTTATAAGACATGAATCATAAGGGAATCAAGAGAATAATCTATAAAATCATAACATAGTAATAAGACATGGAATTATGGTAGGCACATATACATATAAAATGATTGCAATAGTAGTTAAGGCTTACTGCCAAGGATATATTAGTATAATGGGTTTACTAACCAAAGCATATTAGTAGTCAATGTTCACTCCTAATACCATTTTATCAGACAAATTACATTTCTAAATTGGGTTCACTTTATAACACCCCAAGCTTCCACGATACGTTTCTCTTTGAATAATACAATAGCTTGCATTGTATGCAACTTCGAGTTCTAACACACCACGACCAATCAAACTAGACGTTATGAAGAGTAATAGAAAATTTTTGATAATTTATAAATTTTATTTTTCAAAATGGTCTTCATTTTTGGATTTTTAATATCAAAATTATCTTAGGGTGAATTTTTGGTATTTTTTTGAAAACTTTCAATTTTTGATGAATAGTGAAAAAATTGCGTTATTGTTTAAAAATGAGTTTTTATTTAAATAATTAGTTGTTTTATTTAAATTTATATTAGGTAAAAATATATAAATAATACCTATATATGTTCAATGTAATTCATTGGAGTCATTTTATAATAATAATAGATATATAAATTTTATTCAACTTTTTACTGTCTTTTTCCCACCTTCTAGGTGCATTTGCAAATTTGCATAAAACATAATTTTACTGCTTATATGAATTGAATTTCAAAAATCTAAGAGACACAGTTGAAAACAGTAAGTAAAATGTGGTTCAATAAGATAAAAATAATTTTTGTTAAATTGTAACTTTTGACTTTTATTTACCACGGTTAAAAGTAAATTGGGAGATTAAAGGTAAAAACAATATTATAATTACCATAAAACATGTTATAATTCTATTGGATAAGTTTATATTGACCAAAGTAAACCTTAGTAATAAAATATGTTCCATTTGGTCCACTTGGATTAGATTAGCACATTAAATATTATTTTATTTAAAGAAGAATTAAAAGTGTAAAATTCAAACATTAATAACTAAACCATTTTTAATATAGGGTTATACATAAGATAAATTTGACTATAAATATTCATTATAAAGATAAAAATATTCCCTAAATCATTTTAGTTTATTTATAATTTTTATACATTAAATAATTAAATTTATTTACGACAAAATGATGATGCAATAATTACCTTATTAATGAAAGATTAAAATAATTGATATTATAAATATCCAAATAAATGTAAATTGAGACTTATGATGAATTAAAATAATTTTATAGGTTAATATTACATGTTAGGGTTTATTAATTAATTTTTTTGCGAAGTGATAAAGTTGTTATGACTTCCAAAAAAACAAAATACAAAATAGTGTCAAAATTGACATAAATGAGTTTTTAAAACAAATACTATATTATTAATTGATATAATATTATTAAAAATTTAAGTCTTAGACAAAGAACTTATATAAGGTTATATATATCAATAATTAACCACTTTGGGTTCTCTTGGATTTTTATAGTATGTTTATTAACCATTTATTATAATAATACAAGAATACACTGTAAAAGTTCAACTATTTAACTAAGAGTTAAATCTAAAAGATAAGTTTAATATGGTGACCTAAACCTGTATAAAACCTATTGGTTGATAGGTTTTTGACACATAACCACCTTATACTTGAAATAAATCATTTTGGGGCCATTATAAACCTAATATGATTGTATAATAAAATAATATTTCAAGATTTTACTAAAGTGACCCTCACCTCTCTTATAAAAGGCTACTTCCCATTATTTCAAAATCACACCTCCAAAGCCATTTGGCTCGGCCAAACCCTACTCAAATATCCTCCCAACTACCCTAAATTCGACCTAGAATAATTAATGTTATCATAATTCCATCCTAAGGATCCCTTTTGATCAACTCAAAAGGAAACATCCGAAGAAGAGGTAATAATTTCACCTTCTCTTTTAAAGTTTTTTTCTTCTTCCACTTCATATTTCTTTGTTGTTTCCATACCAAAATAAAAAATACAATACCTTATATATAATATGATGTTATTATAAATATGGTACAACCATATTCATTATTATATCCATCCTACGAATGAAAAGTCACCATACGTGCGTACGTATGGCTTACCATCTCCATGTTGTGGAGTTGTTTGTTTTTCAAACACTTAATTAGTTGGTTGGGTATAATAAAGAGTATAACTGATGCAAATAATAAATATAAAATGTTAATGATTATGTATATATTATATAACATCCAATTACATATGATTTCACCATCAATATAATGATATTGTCGCTCGTGCGTATATTAAGGATTACCATTTCCACGAACATGATGGAATTCATTCCCCGTCATAACCATTCAAGAATAATAATAATGTTATGATTAAAAATAATGCTTAATAACTTAATATCATTCGGGATATGAATCAAATACATCCTATCTGTAACAAACATGGCTTACATAACCAAGTATATAAAGGAAAACAAATTAGTTAACACCAGAAATGATGATACTACTGAAATATTATTAACAAATAAATATTAGAAGATCATATATGATAACACATTTATGTATTTGGTTATTGTATAATTTAATAACAATTATTTAACTATTATAAAATTGGTTAACTTACCCTCGATCAAAGAAAAGTACAAGGTAAGGGTTAATTCTACAATCTCTTCATTATTTGAGGTTGTTTATACATGAGTATCTTTTGGGGCCTCTTTATCATCCACATCCGTGTTTTATAAAAATGTATTTCAAAACATTTTTTACTATTTCATAGAATATGGGTTAAAGTAAATTATACCCTTTTTTTACTTTTTATAAAATGTTTATAAAGGAATATTTCTATCATTTTCCAAACAAGGCCCTTTACGACATTTTCGACAAAATTAAGGAGAGAATGTTTTTTTTGAACTTATACGATGAGTGCAGCTATTTTCTACCATTATAAAATATTCTAAGCATCCCTTAAATTATTATAAGAGTATTTCCAAAATAAATTATTTCTTTTTTAATTATGTGACTTTTAATATATTTCAAAATAGAAAGAGATATTTCTCTCAAATAGTTTTTATTTCATCTATGTCACCATATATTGATGGATTTTACATTTGTTTGAAGTTTATTTATTATGTTACAATCTTCCATATTTAATTGAAGGTTTTGGGATATGTTTGACTATGGATGTGTGTCACGACCCATCCCTCGGGGCTCATTTTGTGACTACCCCAAGCCCGCCTTCCATAGGCTAGGGGCTGACGACTAGCACCAAAGGCGTAATTCCCTAAAACTGGGAAGACATTGCCTTTATAATCTGAAAACACACACACAAGAAGGCACACAGCTGGATATGAAAATCCAAGTAAAACTGTATAACAAAAGAGTGTTGAAAGTAAAATGGGACTGGAATACAAGCCCGATAGTAAAATACAAGAAACTGAAAGTACGAGTACAACCGAAGAAAAAGGAAAACAACAACTGGGTCATCCTCCAAGGTTCCTACCTGAAGGGTAGGTACAGATCACCTCCTTAGCACTCCACATCCGTACGTCTTCTCTGTGTACCAACTTGTCGTAAGGTCCACCTCTAGGTTCCATCTAGTCCTGGTACTCTCAGCCTCAATCAGCGCTGTCCATAGTATGCATCCAACACAACAAGGTGAGGGAATATCCCGTGCAGGGGTGAGTATAACGATACTCAGTAGGGACCCCGATACCCTCTTGGTCTCACAAAATCCAACAAGGATAAGACACAAAGTTATGAAATCAACAGATAACCTTACTTAGGTATATGCCCATACATGTACCTAAGTTATTAAGTAATCCATCTCAATCATGAGGAAAACACAGAGGTTCTGACTCAGCTCAAAACAGTATTTATTCTAGGGGTATAGACAATTAACATTTCAAACACAATGTCGAACACCTCGGATTCTGGAGAAATACTCCTATATCGAGTACAATGGGCCTGCTGCGTCACTTAGAGGCACTTCCCACTATCCTTGAACTGCTGAGGTACTCCTCCTGTTGAGTACCATGGGTCTTCCGTGTCACACATAGGCGCTCCACACCGTGGGTCTGCTGTGTCACACAGAGGCTCTCCCCCTCAAGGCCTGCTAATGTACCCCTCCTATCAAGTACCATGGGTCTACTGTGTCACCAAGGTGCTCCCCACCGTGGGTCTAATGTGTCACCATAGTTCTCCCCACTAGGCTTGTCGAGTCACTCCGAGTCAAAACGGTCAGCAGTCATCAAGTCTCAGCCAGCCACTAGGTCTCCGCATTATGCTCGCTCATCTCTAGGAGGATCCATTCCAAAAATACTATTTGATACTCCAACCACCACTAAGTCTCATGAAGAAGTATCTCAAAGGTCTGTCACGTCATAGGGGTCTCAACGTAACAGACGACATGTCAATTGGACGCCCGGTCTGTGAGTTATTAGCCTTTTTGTCCCGGGGCACGGTTGGATTCGTGCTCGACCCAACCTGATCGTTCCCCATCTCAATTTAAAACTCAGTGGGGTATCACTCAAAGGGATCATCCTGCTCCAAGATTTCATGTGCCACTAACGGTTCTTCAAATGGACATCCGGTGCCAAAGTTATGGCCAAAAGAAAGTAACTGGGTCATAGTGGGCCTGGGTCTAGTCCGACCCGGTCAGAATGACCCGACCCAACCCGACCTGAGCCGACCTGGTTCGGGTCAACCCGGCCTGATCTGTTGTGTCTGGCTTGGCCCGCAGTGTGACCCAGCCCGTGAGGGCCATGAGGGTGCCACGGGGGTAGCTCGGCCGAGGGGTACCGTGAGGGCGTGGACCGGCCATGAGGGTGTAGACCGGGCATGAGAGAAGCGGACTAGCCACGAGGTCGTGGACCATCCATGAGGGGCGTGGACTGGCCGCAAGGTGTGAAAACCGACCGCGAGGGGTGCAGACCGTCCGCAAGGGGCGCGGATCGGCCTCAAGGGGCGCGGACCGGCCGCGTGGGGCGCGAACCGGCCGCAATGGGCGTGGGCCGACCACGGGTCGACGGACCGGACGCGGTTTGGAAGTGGATCGGTAAAGAGGGTGGAGAGGCTTGGCTCAGTGGCATGGATCAACAGATGGTGGCGTAGCTCTGCTCGGACGATGTCACTGCTTGGCTCGGCGGTGCTGCTCAGCTCGGAAAGTGGCGCGGCTCGACGAACGACAACACAAATCAGCTTGGACGGCGGCACGACTTAGAGAACGGCGGCGCGGCTCGGAGGAAGACATCACGGCTTGGCGGATGATGGTGTGGCTCGGATTGGACGGCGGGTCGGCCAGGGTGGTGTGGCAAGGCCACGGGTTGGTCGGGGCAGCGCGGCGAAGCCATGGGTGGCGGCACCGTTGCCTCCGTCATCTTCGTCGCGTTCCTCCATTTAGAAGAATACACCAAAGAAGAATGGTGGAGTGGTCGGGCCATGTTTGTTTGGCCCTCATCCTATGCATTTAGAGAGGTATCAAGTGGTTCACAAAGAACAAGCATGAACATGAAACCATAATCTTCCACAAAGTTTGTTCCCAACCCACAAAAGAAAATAAGGGAGTACATGGAAAGAATTATCATGCAAATAAACCCCTACCTTGTTCGCTTGATGTCTTTGGTGCAAGAAGGTAGTGCGGTCATCGATTCTCTGTAAATGTGGATGTCCCACGTCAGAAGAAGTCCCAAGGAAGAAGCTCAAAGTCAATGTCAGCATTCTTTGTCAGCGGAGCGTTCTTCGTTGGTGAGTTTTCTCCGACCAAGAGCTCTCTCTCCTTTTACAATGAATGTTATCAAAAGACAAACCCACCAAAATAAAAGAGGTAGCCAATATAATAAAAAGTGTTTACACAATTTAATCGTTGTCACAATTCAAATTGTATTAATTAAATTGGCTTAATTAAGTGGTGTGTTGGCATAATTAAGTGCGGGAGGGTTGGCACAATTAATGTGGAGGAAGCTCAAGAGGATCCTCTACATTACTGAAAGATTTGAAGAGGTTTCCCTACATTTATGAGGGATTTGAGGTTTTTCTCCCAATTAAAAGGGGGGGGGGGTTTCAAGGGTTTTAGGCCTTAGGTGGTCCCCACCACCATAACCTCTCATGGGAGGTCAGGTTTGGGTGGTCCCCACTTCTCAACTTCCAGTTGGAGGCTTAGTTCTGGTGGACCCCACCTCCTAACACCCACATGGGTGTTGCAAATAAAAATAAAAATTTTGCACAATTTTTTTAAATTTTATTATTCCTTCATAGAAAACCCAAAAACTAACTTTCACCATTGACCAACTGTCATTGAGGTGAAAGTCTCCTTAAGAGAAAACTGGTGTTGTGAGTTCAACGGTGCCCTCATATTTCAATTCCGACCACTTGTTTAAAATTTAGAAAAACCCACTCGAACGTTTACTGAAAATAACCGAAAAAAAGTTCAAAAATTCATTTCGGGCACTCCAGCCTCAGAATCACATGCCATCAATTTTCACAGACTCGTAAAATTCCCATTTATTTAAAAAAAATTATCTTGAAATTCCGGGTCTTTAAATTCTCCCCACCTCACGGCTTTACATCCTCATAAACCATAACTCAAACTAGATAAAAAAGTGGGGGGGGGGTACTAAGCATGCATATGAGCCTCCTGATCCCATATGCTCTCCTGGAGGTTCACATTAAGACAGCAAACATGCACTAGAGGTGTCAACCATCAATGAAGGACCTGCTCCTGTTGATCCTCAATCTCTACTAGAAACTCCATAAAAGTTTCCCCATCGTCGACGTCCAGCTCGCCATGGTTGATGATGTGAGTAGGGTCGTGCACATATCTCTTTAGCTGGGATATGTGGTAGACGTCATGCACCCGGTGCAACTGAGGTGGAAGGGCTAAGTGGTATGCCACATTGCCAACTCTACTAAGGACATGAAAAGGTATGATAAACCTCATAGATAACTTGCTGCCTTGGCCAAATCTCTGTACACCTCATTGGGGTGGGACCCATTGAAAGACTTGGTCGCCATCCTCAAACTCCAGAGGTCTCCGTATCCTATAGGCATACGACTTCTGCCTACTTTGTGTAGTCTTCATCCACTCCTAGATGATCTGCACCTTCTCTGTGGTATCCCATATCATCTCTGGTCCCACTAGTGCTGACTCCCCTGGGTCAGTCCAGCCTAAAGGTGATATGCAAGGTCACCCGTACAACACCTCGAAAGGTTCCATCCCAATGGTGGAGTTATAGTTGTTGTTGTATGAAAACTCCACCAAAGGTAAGTGATCCTCCCAGCTAGGACTGAAGTCAAGGACACAAGAATGCATCATGTCCTCGAGGGTCTCAGCGGTCCGCTCAGTCTGGCCATCCGTCTGAGGATGGAAGGCAGTGCTCAAATGAAGCTGCGTCCTGAAAGCCTCCTGTAATCCCTTCCATAGCCGAGAAGTAAAATGTGCATCACAATAGGAGACAATCTTCAAGGGTAATCCATGTAGCTATACAATATCCCGCACATAGAGTCATCTCATGCCCTCTACTAAACCCTGCTCTCTGATCGGTAGGAAGTGGGCCAACTTGGTGAGTCGATCGATGATCACCCAAATAGAGTCATGAACCTTATATGTACGTGGAAGTCTTTTCACGAAGTACATGGATATCCCATCCCACTTCCACACTGGTACCTCTAAAGGAAGAACCAAGCCTGCTGGTACCTGATGCTCCGCCTTCACTTA
Source organism: Viscum album (assembly GCA_963277665.1). Lineage (NCBI taxonomy): Eukaryota > Viridiplantae > Streptophyta > Magnoliopsida > Santalales > Viscaceae > Viscum > Viscum album. Next base: position 179,304,568 of record OY728146.1, on the reverse strand, counting down.
CTGACAAGTGAGGCACCAAGAAACAAAATCTGCAACTTCTTTCTCCATTCCCGGCCACCAGTGATATCGTCAGATATCTTGGTACATCTATTCCACTCCTGGATGTACCGCTAGAGGGGATGTTTGGAACTCCCTCGACACATCCTCCTAAAGTGACACTGGTACCATGGTACTTCCTCTGAAGAGGATGACATGCTCTCCACCTTCAGAAAATCAATCAGGTGCCTGTCCTATGGATATCTGAGCATGTCGTGCCTCGCAGTCAGCATCCCCATGATGCACCTCCATGACTCACTGAAGAAGTTGGAGGGTGACTATAAGATACTGAAGGAAATATTCTCCATCACATTCCATGAAGGATATCTACAAAGTGGCCAGCTGCTCTACTGCCTCTCTTAGCAGTTGTATACCAGACCTCCTGCTGAGTGCATCTACAACAACATTCCTCTTCCTAGGAGTATAGACTATCTCGAAGTCATAGTCTTGGAGGAACTCAAGCCAACATCGCTGTCTCAGGTTCATGTCCTTATGAGAGAAGATATACCTGAGATTCTTGTGATTTGAGTACACTATAAAGCGCTCTCCCATCAGATAGTGTCACCACATCTTCAAGGTGAATACCACTACTGCTAACTCCAGGTCATGGGTAGTGTAGTTCTGCTCATGTTGTATCAGCTGTCGAGAACCATATGTGATCACTGCTCGCTCCTACATCAAAACACATCCATGTCTGGTCCCTGATGTGTCGCAGTAGACTATGTACTCTACGCCCTCTTCTGGAATCCTCGAGATGGGGGCACTAGTTAGCCTCTGCCTCTGTTCTTGAAAACTCTGCTGGAATTTCTATGACCAAAAAAAGTGTTTCCCCTTCTTTGTTAAGGATGATAGTGGTGCTGCAACTCTAGATAATTCTGTCACAAACCTTCAGTAATATCCAGCCAAACCCAGGAAACCCGGTACCTCCGTCACACTCCTAGGTGGCTCCCAAGAAAGTACCGCCTCAATATTTACTGGATCCACTGCAACTCCAACCTCCTATATGACATGCCCCATAAAGTAAACCTCTCGGATCCAAAACTGGCACTTCAAGAGCTTACCATAAAGCTGGTTCTCTCAGAGTGTATCTAGTATTACCCGCAAATGATAGGCATGCTTCTCCTCAGTAGTCGAGTAGATTAGAATGTCGTTGATGAAGACCACTATAAAGAGATCAAGTTACGACTGAAAGATCATGTTCATGAGTCCCATTAACACTACTAGAGGGTTGGTCATGCCGAATGGCATAACAAAGAACTTGTAATGGCCATACTGACACCTGAAGGTCGTCTTCTGCACATCCTCATCTTGTACTCTGAGCTGGTGATAGCCTGATCTGAGGTCTCTCTTCGAGAACCACCGTGCTCCCTTCAGCTGATCAAAGAGGTCGTCAATCCTCGGGAGTGGGTACTTATTCTTAATAGTCACCTGGTTCAGGCACCAATAGTCAACAAAAAGCCTCAAGATCCCATCCGCCTTCTTGGTGAACAGAATTGGGGCTGCCCAAGGAGAAACACTGGGCAGAATGAATTCCTTCCCCTACAAGTCCTCTAGCTATACCCACAGCTGACGAAGCTCTGCATGAGCCATCCGATATGCTGGTGTAGATATCAGTGTCATATCGGGAGTACAAGTCAATGTAAAAGTACACCTCTCTGCGAGGAGGTAGACCTGAAACATCATCAGAGAAAACATCTGCGCACTGGTCCACCACTACAGGATAGATCAGACTCTCCACATCAACAGCTCCGAGGGTAAGGCTAGCCAACTAATGAGTGATCGGCTACACTCTCCTCTGGGTAATTCCATCCTGCATTGCAAAGGATCCCTTCTCATTGGTGAAGGTAAACCTGGTCTCATCCGTACATACACACCACACCTTGCGCCTAATACAATCAATCTGAGCATGGAATGTAGACAACCAGCCCATATCAAAGATGACGTCGTAAGGCCTCGACACTGCTACTAAGAGATCCCAGCCGAAGCTCTCACCTACTAGAGTAAGCTCACACTACCAGCACCATTGCATAATCGTCTACTCCACTCCCATAGAAGTCTATAGATGTAAGGATCGATCCAACGGCTCCGTCAGAATCTCCAAGCTCCAAACAAGGGTAGTGGAAATAAAAGAATGACTGGAACCTGTGTCTATAAGAACTACAGTTAAGGTATAGTAGACACATATCATACCTCGTATCATCTCTGGAGCACCGTGATCATAGGCATCAGCTGCCTAGAGCTGAGATCTCCCCCATCCACCTGATCCCTGCAGTTGGGGTGGATCTCTTGGTGGTGGTGGCAGTAACACCTCGAATCATCTCCCACTACCACCTGCACAACCAGCTCATCTTCCACATTCGCCTGCTCCCCATGGACCTCCTCGGTCAAACCTCTATCTCTGCATGGGAGGTCCTTCAACCGTCTGTTAATCATCCAAACGTCAGGTCATACAGTCATGAGCCATGTGACCCTGCCCGACACATGCATAACACTGCCCACTCCTAGCATGAATAGCTCCGCTTCGGGTGCCCAGCACAACCGATCCTGAGTCACTTTGTCGTACACTTGTTGGTTTGGTCCTCTTGGACCTCTGTGTCATCTGTCTGCTTCCAGCTACAGAGGACTCCTCTACGTGATGAATGGTGGTGGGTCTCGCTGCTGGTGACTACTCAGCAAGGAAACTCTCCACCAAGAGGGATCTTTCTAACACCCCTTCTGTGTTGGGATGCTAAGTGAGATCACTGAAACCCTAATCTCTCGCCTGAGCCCCTGCTCAAAGGTCCGGGCCCTAAAGAATGGGTCCCGCACCATATATGTGGAGTAGTGTGAGAGGTCAGTGAACCACGCTGAATACTGAGCTATTTTCATGCTTACCTACTAAAGATGAAGAAGCTCTTGTATATGCACTATGTGAAGAGTCATTGGAAAAAACTCCACCCAAAACAGGCTCTCGAAGTCTAACCAGAGACTCTTCACCTCATCGTGAACTTGGAGCATCAAGCTCCATCATCTACCTTCTCCTGCCTGTAGAAGGATGGCAGTAAGGATCACCATGAGATCGGCTGGGGTCCCTACGAGTCAGAAGACTCTCACCACAGCCTCCATACAATCCTCAACCACCTGTGGGTCCATCTCTCCCCTGAACCTGGGTGGCCTCTGGCGCTGGAACTCGTGAAACATGCTCAAGCGGCATGCACCGTCTGCTATTGGGGCTGGTGGCATCGGTGGCCCAACGGGGAGTGGTACCGTTGGTGCCTCCGCTGGCGCCTCTACTAGAAAAGAACCCTGCACCGAGGCCTTGTTGGTCTGTGGGCTATCAGTGCGTACAACTCTTGGAACTCTAGCTGGCTGTCTTCGTGGAGGCATCCTAAAAATAAATATGTGTTCCACAATGAAAAAGTTATACCTGGTGAGCTGAAAGTTATACCTGGTGAGATGAAAGTTATACTTGGTGAGCTAACTCAAAAGATCACAAATAAAAATCTTGAAAACACACACACAACAGTGTTTTCGTGTACTAAGTCAGAAATCAGAAGTCAGGGTCCTGGTGTATGGATACATTAGCCACCGCACCAAAACTAGTTTCCCTAAATAGATAACCACACTCACTACACTTAACACTATTACTGTTAAAAAGAAAGATCAGAGTCCTATGTTTTGTGGTAGAACTGAATCCTCTGATACCAATTTGTCATGAACCATCCCCTAGGGCCCATTCTGTGACTACCCCAAGCCCGACTTCCATAGGCCATGGGCTAGTGACTAGAACCAAAGCCGTAATTCCCTAAAACTGGGAAGGAATTTCCTTTATAATCTGTAAACACACACACAAGAAAGCACACAGCTGGACACGAAACACCAAGTGAAACTGTATAAAAAAAGAGTGCTGAAAGTAAAAGGGGTCTGGAATACAAGCCCAACAGTAAAGTACAAGAAACTGAAAGTACGAGTACAACTGAAGAAAAAGGAAAACAACAACTGGTTCATCCTCTGAGGTTCCTACCTAAAGGGTAGGTATATATCGCCTCTTCATCACTCCACATCCGTCCATCTTCTCCGTGTCCTGACTCATTGTAAGGTCCACCTCCAGGTTCTTCCCAGTCCTAGTACTCTCAGCCTCAGTCAGCACTATCCATCGTCTACATCATACACAACAAGGTGAAGGCATAGCTTGTGCAGGGGTGAGTATAAAGATACTCAGTAGGGACCCCACGACCCTCTAGGTCTCACAAAATCCAACAAGGATAAAACACAAAGGTATGAAATCAAAAGATAACCTTACTTAGGTATATGACAATACATGTACCTAAATTATTATGTAATCCAACTCAATCATGAGGAAAACACAAACGTTCTGACTCAATTCAAACTAGGATTTATTCTAGGGGTAGTAACAAGTAATATTTTGAACACAACGTTGAACATCTCTGCTACTAGAGAACTCATCATCTATCAAGTACAGTGGGACTTCCACGTCACACAGAGGTGCTTCCCACTAACCTTGGACTACTGAGGTACTCCTCCAGTTGAGTACTCTGGGTCTGTCACGTCACACAGAGGCGCTCCCCCTCAAGGCCTGCTGAGGTACCCCTCCTATCGAGTACTGTGGTTCTCCCATGTTACCAAGGTTCTCCCCACCGTGGGTCTTTCGAATCACCAAGGAACTCCCCACTGGGCCTGTCGAGTCACTCTGAGTCGAAATGGCCAGCATTCGTTAAGTCTCAGCCAGCCACTAGGTCTCTGTACTATGCCCAGTCGTCTCTGGGAGGATCCGCTCTAGGAGCTACTAGTTGATGCTCCAACTACCATGAAGTCCCATGAAAAATTATCTCAAAGGTCCATCATGTCATAGTGGTCTCAAAGTAACAGAAGGTGTGTCAATCGGATGCCCAGTCTGTGAGTTATTAGCCATTGTTGTCCCGAGGGCCTGGATGGATTCATGCTCGACCCAACTTGACCATTCCCTATCTCAATAAAAAACTTAGTGGGGTATCACTCAAAGGGATCATATTGCTCTAATATTTCTAGCATCGTTGACGGTTCGTCAAACGAACATCCGATGACAAAGTTATGGCCCAAAGAAAGTAACTGGGTCATTGTGGGCCCAGGTCTGGTCCGACCCGGCCTGACCCGTTGGGTCTGGCCTGGCTAGCAGTGCGACCCAAACCACGAGGGTCATGAGGGTTCTGCGAGGGTGGATCAGCCAAAGGGTACCGTGAGGGTGCGGACCAGCCGCGAGCATGGTGGACCATCGGCGAGGGCGCGGACCGGCCGTGAGGGGCGCGGACCAGTCGCTAGGGGTGAAGACTGGCCGCGAGGGGTGAATACCTGCCATGAGGGGTGAGGACCAACCGCGAGGTGTGCGGACCGGCCACGAGGGGTGCAAACTGGCCGTGAGGGGTGCGTACTGGCCGCAAGGGGCGCGGACCAACCGTGAGGGGCGCAGATCGGCCACGAAGGGTGCGGGCCAACCGTGAGTCGGCAGACCAGCTGTAGTTTGATGGTGGTTCAGTCAGGTGGGTGTAGCTGCTCGGCTCGGTGGCACAGATCGGCAGATGGCAGTGCGGCTTATCTTGGACGACGGTGCAACTCGGCTCGACGGTGCGACTCAGCTTAGATGGTGGTGCAGCTCGGTGGACAGCAGTGCAGCTTAGTAGACGGTGGTGTGGCTTGGCTAGGACAGCGGGTCAACCGGGGTGGCATGACGAAACCGCGGGTCAGCCGGCATAGCGCAGTGAGGCCACAGGTCGGCTGGGGTCGCACGGCGAGGCTGCGGGGGGCGACGCCGTTGCCTCCATCTTCTTCGTTTCCTTCCTCCGTTTTGAAGAATACACCAAAGAAGAATGCAGAGGGGTCGGGCCATGTTTGTATGGCCTGCACCCTCCGTATTATAGAGGTAGAAAGTGGTTCACAAAGAACAAGCATGAATGTGAAACCATAATCTTCTGAAAGGGTTTTTTCCCAACCCTCACAAGAAAAGAAGGGAGTACATGGAAAGAATTATCACACAAAAAACCCCTAACTCATTCTCTTGATGTCGTTGGTGCAAGAAGGCAGTACGGTCGTCGATTTGCCATAAATGTGGACACCCAACGTATGAAGAATTCTTGAGGAAGAAGCTCTAAGTTGAGGTCGGTGTTCTTCGTCAGTGGAGCATTCTTCGTGGAAGAACATGTTCTTCGTTAGAGAGTTTTCTCCCACCAAGAGATCTCTCTCCTTTTCTAACAAATATTCTCAAAAGAAGAACCCACCAAAATAAAAGAGGCAGCCAATATAATAAAAAGTGTTTCCCCAATTTAATCATTGGCACAATTCAAATTGGATTAATTAAATTGGCTCAATTAAGTGGTGCGTTGGCATAATTATATGGGGTAGGGTTGGCATAATTAATGTGGAGGAAGATCAAGAGGTTCATCCACATTAATGAGGGAGTTGAATAGGTTTCCCTACATTTATGAGGGAGTTGATGTTTTTCTCCCAATTAAAGGGGGGTTTCAAGGGGTTTAGGCCTCAGGTGGTCCCCACCACCATAACCTCTCATGAAAGGTTAGGTTCAGGTGGTCCCCACTTCTCAACATCCACTTGCAGGTTTTGTTTTGGTGGACCTCACCTCTCATCACCCATATAGGTGTTGAAAATAAAAAAAAGTTTGCATTCTTTTATTTTTATTTTTTATTCCTTCACGAAAAACCCAAAAACTATCTTTCACCCTCGACCAAATTCCGTTGAGGTGAAAGTATCCTTAAGCGAAAACCGGCGGTGTGAGTTCAACAATGCACTCAGATTTCAATTCCAAGCACCGATTTAAAAGTTATAAAAACCCACTCGCATGTTTACTGAACATACCCAAAAAAAGTTCAAAAATTCATTTCGGGAACTCCGGGCCTTTGAATCACGTGCCATCAATTTTCAAAGACTCGTAAAATTCCAATTTATTTTAAAAAAATTACATCAAAATTCTGAGTCTTTAAAATGTGTTATTTTTATGCTAGTCATGGTTTATGGATATTGTATTAACATTTTGTATGCTATTTTTAATACAAATGTTTATGTTATGTCTCAACATTTTCATTTGAGGAATGCATTGGACTTAGTAATTGATGGGTGGAGCTTGATATAGATCCTCGATGCATCGGTAGGTCTCATGAGACAAACTAGTATCTTGGCATAAGGCCTTGAAAAAATCTTATTTGTAGTCTTGGCACGAGGCCTTGACTATGTGGTTATGATGTCCGACATTATTCATTCCATCATTATGAAATTAGATATTGATATTACATGTGATTATTCGAATTTTGTAATATATATGTGAATAAGTAAATTGAATTATTTTGATTTATATTTTCCATATTATGCTGAATTTTATGTTTTAAAGGATTTTTTTAGCCTTATACACTGCCTTAAATGTTTATGCTTATTTATGAAAGTTTCTGCTATATTGTTATCCTTATTGAGCATCTGAGATCACCCCTTTCTATGTTTTATTTTTTCCAAGATATGAAGAAGTATTTTATGGTTGACCTGTAGGGATAGGCTAAGGGATATAAGTGTGTTCAAAGGGGAAAAAATTTTGTTGTTGTTTTTATTTCATTATGTAATGTAAAACTTATAGTTGTATCTAATACTTCCAAAAATACTAAACTAATTGGTCTTTTGAGACTTGATCCCTTGTGATCATACTAATGTTATTTAATAATTCATTAACTCCAAGTAACTAGGGTTGGGGTGTTACAATTGGAATCATAGGGTGGTTTCGATCCTCTGACCTGTGGAACTTCTAAGGGAAATATCATTGCAACAAAGTTTTGTGAATCAGTTCCCATTAGGGCATATAAATGTTCTTTATTTGCTGATATCATCATCATACCCATGACTGAATTTGATATAATCCTCAGTATTAATTGGATTTCAGACCATGATTCTAATATTTATTGTAAGAAGAAGGAGGTTACAATTTTTAATGATGATAAGGAGTACCTTATCTTTAGAGTAGAAATGTCACCATATGATTCTTATCTATACCCACCTTCAGTAGCTCTATTAAATTCAATTATTGGGGAGGAAGAGAATGAAATAAATATGGTTGAGGAAAAGAATGTTCAAATATAAGATGTACCTATTGTAAAAGAATATGTTGATGTGTTTCCTAAGGATTTACCGCTACATCCTCTATAATGATAAATTGAGTTTTCCATTGATTTAATTCCTGGTTCAAGGACCATATCGAAGACCCCTTATAGAATGGACACTGTGGAATTATTGGAACTAAAGAAACAACTAGAGGAATTGAGTAATAAATTATGTATTCTCTCTAGCATTTCTCTATGGGGAGCCCCTATTCTCTTTGTTAATAAGAAAGATGGATCTATGAGGTTGTGTATTAACTATTGGGAGATCAATTATATAACAATAAAGAAAAAGTATCCCCTAACTCGCATTGATGATTTATTCAATAAATTTAATAGATCTCAATATTTTTTCAAATATTGACCTTCGATATGGATATCATCAGTTGTGTGTGAATAAGGAAGACATTCTGAAGAAAACATTTCGTACTAGGTATGGGCATTATGAGTTTATAGTAATGACTTTTGGACTGACTAATTCTCCCTATGTTTTTGGGGATCTAATTAGTAGTGTTTTCGAGGAATATCTTGATGAATTTTTAGTAGTATTTATTGATGATATATCGGTATACTAAAAAAGATACGAAGATCATGAAAATCACTTGTGTAATATTCTGAAAACCCTCAGAAGAAATGAATTATGTGGGATGTTTAGAAAATATGAATTATGGATTCAGGAGATTTCTTTTCTTGTCCATACTATATCTAAGGATGGAATCTATATTGATACTTCTAAGACAAGAACAATACAAGAATGGACAACACTAATGAGTATAACTGAGGTACGCAGTTTTATGGGTTTAATAGGTTATTATTGGTGTTTTGTCCCGAATTTTGCTTGATTGGAAAACCCATTAACCAAGATCACATATAAACGGGTTAAATTTGATTGAAAAAAAGAGTGAAGAATGTTTTGAAGAACTGAAGAGAATATTAGTCAATGATCATATCTTGACTCTACCATTGGGGAACAATGAGTTTTTTATTTTTAATGATACTTCAAAGAAAGGACTTGGTTGTGTCCTTATGCATAATGATAAAGTTATTGTCTATGCATTAAGACAGCTAAAAATTCATGAACAAAACTATCCCACTCATGATCTTGAGTTATCAGCTATAATCTTTGCTTTGAAGATATGGAGACACTATCTCAATGGTGAAAAATGTGAGATATATACTGATCACATGATTTTGAAGTATATTTTCTCACAGAAAGAACTTGACATGATTCAAAGATGATGGCTTAAACTACTCAAAAATTATGATTGCATAATACACTATCACCTGGGGAAGGAAAATAATGTGGAATATTCTTTGAGTAGAAAGGATCATGGAGTTTTGAACAAGATGAAAGTTTAAAGGGATCTTATGTTCATGGATCTAGTAAAGATGGATATGATACTAATCAAGGAAGATGAAACATCATTAATTTTTCAAATGGTTGAAAACCTATCTTCACTAGAAATGATAAAAAGTTCTCAGACTAATGACGAGGAGTTTCAAAAGAAAATTAAAGCTATGAATGTTGGGAGATTGATTGAATTCATGTATGAAGATGAAATTTGAAATTTGGGAAGAGAATTTGTGTTCCTGATATACCTGATCTAAAAAGGTAATTGTTGGATGATGCTCATAGATCCAATTTCTCTATACACCCTAGTAGAACTAAGATGTATAAATATTTGAAGGAACTTTTATGGTGGGATAACATGAAGAGGGATATTGCTGATTATGTGTCAAGATGTATGGTTTGTCAACATGTGAATGTAGGAAGACAACATCCTAGATGAGTCATGAAACCTCTTCCCATAACTGAGTGTAAATGGGATGATATTACAATGACTTTGTCATGGGGCAACCAAAAACTCCTAGAAGGAATGATACAATATGGGTAATTGTTGATCATCTTACCAAGTCATCACATTTTCTTTCTATAAGATAAGATTTTCCACTTGAACATTTATAAATACTATATATTAATGATGTTGTAAGAATTAATGGAGTACCCCTATCTATTGTTTCTGATTGTGATCTCCGTTTTATATCAAGATTCTAGAAAAGTCTTTAGAAGGCCTTCAATACTGAACTTTGTTTAAGAACTGCCTACCACCCTCAAACTGATGGACAATCAGAATGGACTATTAAAACCTTCGAAGACATGTTTATATCTTGCTCACTTGACTTTCAAGGTATGTGGGATCAATATTTACCTTTGATAGAATTTTCCTATAACAATAGCTTCCATTCAAGTATTCAGATGGCACCATATGAAGCGTTGTATGGAAAGAGATATCACACCCCAACTTGTTGGGATGATGTTGGTGAAAGAAAACTTGTAGGCCCATAACTTGTTAAGGAAACCATGAAAATGGTGAAGGTAATCCAAACCCACATCGAAGCAGCTCAAAGTTGGAAAAAGAGCTTTTCCGATAACCGAATGAAGGATTTGGAATTTTAAGTTGGAGATCATGTTTTCTTGAAGGTATCTCCATGGAAGGGTGTTATACGATTCGGTAAGAAGGGAAAATTAATTCCCAGGTATATCAGACCTTTTGAAATTTGATAATGAATTGGAGTTATATCTTATCATTCGACAATGCCTCCAAGTCTCTCCAAAGTTCTTGATTTGTTCCATGTATCACTGTTAGGAAAATACATGCCTAACCCAACAAATGTACTCACCTATAAAGAAATAGAACTGGAACCCAATCTGTCTTATTGTGAAGAGCCTGTCAAGATTCTTGATACCAGAGAACAAGTTCTGAGAAACCAGACAAATCGTCTGGTGAAAGTTCTATAGAGAAACCACAAGATGGAAGAGGTAATGTGGGAACCCGAGGAACTTATGATGAAGAACCACCTGAATGTTTTTATGTTGTAATATTCTAGAAATTTCAATAATGAAAGTATTTGAAGGAGGGAAGAATGTAAGACCCCAAGCTTCCATGGTATGCTTCTCTTTGAATAATACAATATCTTTCGTTGTACGCAACTTTGAGTTCTACACACCACGACCAATCAAACTAGCGATTATGAATAGTAATACCCACTTTTTGAAATTTTATAAATTTTATTTTTCAAAATGGACTTCAATTTTGGATTCGGAATATCAAAACTATCTTAGGGTGAATTTTTGGTATTTTTCTGACAACTTTCAATTTTTGATGAATAGTGAAAAACACTATGTTAGTGTTTAAAACCGACTTTTTATTTAAATAATTAGTTATTTTATTTAAATTTATATTAGGTAAAAATAGATACATAATACCTATATATTTTCAATTTATTTTATTAGAGTCATTTTATTATAATATTAGATATGTAAAATTTTATTGAACTTTTTACTGTCTTTTACCCACCTTCTAGGCGCATTTGAAAATTTCCATAAAATGTAATTTTACTACTTATGTGAATTGAATTTTAAAAATCTAAGAGACACTCTTGACATTAGTAAGTAATATGTGGTTCAATAAGATGAAAATAATTTTTGGTGAATAGTAACTTTTGACTTTTATTTACGAGGGTTAAAAGTAAATAGGGAAATTAAAGGTAAAAATTGTATTATAACTACCATAACACATGTTCTAATTCTATTGGATAAGTCTATTTTGACCAAAATCAACCTTAGGAATAAATTATGATCCTTTTGGTTCACTTGGATTAGATTAGGACATTTATTATTATTTTATTTAAAGAAAAGTTAAAAGAGTAAAATAAAAACATTAATAACTAAACCACTTTTAATATAGGGTTATACATAAGAAAAATTTAACTATAAATATTCATTAGAAATATAAAAATATTCCCTACATCATGGTAGTTTATTTATAATTTTTTGACATTAAATAATTGATTTTATTTACGACACAATGATGATGTAGTAATTACCTTATTAATGAAAGATTAAAATAATTGATATTATAAATATCGAAATAAATATAAATTGAGACTTCTGAGGAATTATACTAATTTATAGGTTAATATTACATTTTAGGGTTTATTAAATATTTTTTTTCAAAGTGATAAGGTTTTTATAAATTCCACAAAAACAAAATACCAAATAGCGTCAAAATTGACATAAATGAGTTTAAAAAAAAATACTATATTATTAATTGATATAATATTCCTAAAAATATAAGGTTAGAAAAAAGGACTTAGATAAGGTTATATATATCAATAATTAACCACTTGGGGTTCTCTTGGAGTTTTATAGTATGTTTATTAACCATTTATTAAAAAAATACAAAAATACATGGTAAAAGTTAAACTATTTAACTAAGAGTTAAATATAAACGATAAGGTTAATATGGTGACCTAAATCTATCTAAAACATATTGGTTGAGAGGTTTTAGACCCATACCCACCTTATCCTAGAAGTAAATCATTTTGGATCCATTGTAAACCGAATATGATTGTATAATAAAATAATATTTCAAGATTTTCCTAAAGTGACCCTCACCTCTCTTATAAAAGGGTACTTCCCCTTCTCTGAAAATCACACATACAAAGCCATTTGTATTGGCCAAAACCTTCTCAAATATCCTCCCAACTACCCTAAATGTGACCTAGAGGCCATAATTTGATCAGAAATTTAACCTAAGTATCCCTTTTGATCAACTCAAAAGGAAACATCTGAAGAAGAGGTAATAATTTCACCACCTCTTTCAAAGTTCTTTTCTTCTTCCAATTACTCTATCTTTGTTGTTTCCATACCGAAATAATAACTCCAGTTCCTTATAAAAACTGTTATGTTATTATAAATATGATCCAACCATATTAATTATACTATCCATCTTATTAATGACAATTCACCATACGTGCATACGTATGGCTTACCGTCTCCACGTCGTGGTGTAGTTTGTTAATCAAACACTTCATTATTTGAATGGGTATAATAACGAGTATAACTGATGTTAATAATAAATATAACATGTTAAGTATTGTCCCTATATGATATACCATCCAATTACATATTATTTCTCCATCAATAGAATGATATTGTCGCTTGTGCATACGTACGGATTACCGTCACCACAAACGCGTTGAAATTCATTCCCCATCACAACCATTCAGGAATAATTTTTATTTTGTGATTAAAAATAATGTTTAATAAATTAATATAATTCTATATATGAATCAAATACATCCTATCTATAACAAACCTGGCTTACGTAACCAAGCATATAAAGGAAAATGAATCAGTTAACACCCAAAATGATGATACTACTGAAATATTATTAACAAATCAATATTAGATGATCATATATGATAACATATTTATGCATGTGGTTATTGTATTATTTAATATCAATTATTTAACTGTTATACAAGAGGTTAATGTACCCTAAATCAAGGAAAAGTACAAGGTAAGTGTTTATTCTACAATCTCTTCATTATCCGTGGCTGTTTATACGTGAGTATCTAATGAAACCTATTTATCATCCACATCCATGTTTCATAAAAATGTATTTAAATTGTTTTAACTATTTACTAGACTATAGGTTAAAGTAAATTATACCATTTTTGAATTTTAATAAAATGTTTATAAAGGAATCTTTATGTTGTTTTTTGAAACAAGGTCCTTTATGACCTTTTCGACAAAATTTAGGAAAAAATGTTTTCTAACTTATAGGATGAGTGAGGATATTTTCCGTCGTTATACCATATTCAAAACTTCACTTATATGTTTATAAGAATATTTTCAAAATAAATGATTTCTTTTATAATTATGTGACTTATAAATGGTTTCAAAATAGAAAGAGATATTTCTCTCAAATTGTTTTGATTTCATCTATGTCAACATCCTTTGATGGATTTTACATTTGTTTGAAGTTGATTTATTATGGTACAATATTCCATATTGTATTGAAGGTTTTGGGATTTGTTTTACTATGAATGTGTTATTTTTATACCATTAATGGTTTATGGTTAAAGTATTAACATTTTGTATACTAGTTTTAATACGAATGTTTATGTTATGTTTCAAGATTTATATATGAGGAATGCATTGGACTTAGTAAGTGACGGGTGGAGCCCACTATAGCTCCTTGATGCATTGATAGGTATCATGAGACAAACTAGTGTCTTGGAATAAGGCCTTGAAAAAATATTATTTGTAGTCTTGGCATGAGGCCTTGACTATGTGTTTATGATGTCCGACATTATGCATTCCATCATTATAAAATTAGCTATTGATATCACATGTTATTATCAAACTAGTAGAGTATTCATGTGAATAAGTAAATGGAATTATTTTGATTTATATTTTCCATATTATCCTGAAGTTTAAGTTTAAAAGTATTTTTTTAGTCTTATACATTGCCTTAAATGTTTATGCTTATTTATGAAAGTTTCCACTATATTTTTATTCTTACTGAGAATCTGAGATCACCCCTTTCTATGTTTTATTTTTCCTAGGATGTGAAGAAGTTTTTTATGGTTGACTTTTAGGGATAAGCTGAGGGATATAAGTGTGTTCAAAGGGGAAAAATGTTGTTGTTGTTTTTATTTCATGATATAATATAAAACTTATGTTTGTATCTAATACTTCCTAGGCTACTAAACTAATCGGTCTTTCGAGACTTGATCCCTTGTGATCATGCCAATTTTATATAATAATGCACCGACTCTGGGTAACAAGGGTTGAGGAGTTACACACTCCATGTTATAGCCTTTTTCATATCATGAGATATAAATCATTACCTAATGCATTGGATGGAGATATAGGTCCCACCTGTCACATAATAAAAATTATATATGTACGTGTCACAAGAAAAAAAAACATTCATCATATGATAGCTCATGAAATGAAATGGGTATCATAAACATTTAATCACATCTGACCCTATGGAAAAGTGGAAGGTTTCATAATCATTTCATCATAGCATAACCCATGAAAAGAATCAGGTTTCATGAGTGTTTTATCATGGTATAACCCATGAAAGAGAAAAATGTTTCATAAACATCAATCCATAAAAACAAAAACCATTAAAAAAAAGAAAATGAATGGTATTCTTGGATCATATCCCAAGTAAGGAACAGTTAACACCAACATATGTTATCTTAGATGGAAAATAATTATGAAAGATCTTTTAAAAAACTTTCTTGAGGAAAATATCCTTTCTACTTTAAAAAAATATATTTAAAACATAATACATTTTTAGAATAATTTTCATTGAAAATAAATTTGAAAACTTATAAATTAATCTTTTATGTACAGATCAGTTATGGTGTCAAATAATTCCTTCCAGACCGTACACGTTAAAATAAAGATTCCTTTCATATTTATGTTATAAGTCAAAAGAGACATGATCAGAAAATGGAAAGAATATTAACTCTAAAAATATTTTTAAATAGTTAAAACATGGGTAAAAATTCCTTTTAAAAATAATTTGATAATGGTATAATATTTTTGAAAACATTTTTAGAAAACATAGTTTTTGTAGAAAATAGTTTTCTGACCGGAGAGAGAAATAATGTCAGAATTTGTTAATTTTTTTTGTTAATTACAAGTACCAAAGAGTATAAAAATGGTACCATTACATGGAGATATCATGAATAAATAGAGGAGAATAAAATTCATGAGAGTTATTGAGACATGGATCACAATATTTCATTAATTTAAGAATAATCGTAAACAATTTGGATAAATGATGAGATTGTAGCAATAAAATCTTACTATTTTGGAAACTTTGAATCATAATCCCCACGAGAGAATAAAATTAAATGAAGCTTAAAATATCATGAAAATAAGAATATTAATGATATAACATGTCAAAGGAGAATTATATATACCTTGTAAAAGAGGATAGGTTCATAACATAACATGTGTCTCAATGAAGAAAAGTTGAGAAACAATTCCCTTACTACTTTTGAAGAATTTTAACTGTAAACTCCATTAAAGTAATATACTCAATTGGATGTTTAAATACTAAAAATTTTAAGTAGAAGAATCATAAATTAGATTCATTGGAAATATATACACCATATAGAAGAAATATGTGGTGACTATAACATGTTTCATAAAATAAAAAAGTGAGATGAAAATACATTACTACTTGAGTAAATTTTAATTCATAAAAAATTAATTAAAACTCTGAATATCATGAAATAATTAAAATTCATGATATAACAAGTCATATGTAAGTATATACAACACAAAAAATAAATGAGTGGTGAATATGGAATAAGTCTTGTAGAAATAAAAGTGAGACTATAAATCACCTCACCTTAAGTCTTAACTATATTCATACTCATTAAAACCTCTATATAATAAATATATGCTTATTATAGATCTATAAAATAACCATTTTCATCTATATAATACCATATATGATTTTATTATGACATTTTATTACCTTTTTTATTAAAAATTTAATTTTAAAGTTATATTTTGGGTAATAACTGCTTTATTTTTCATGTAAGTTTTTATTTGTTATATTATTGATCCTATTACTTTAATCATGATTTCACCATCTCCCAAATGATAACCATGATATAAATATCATATATATATATATATATTCATTATATATTTATTTGTAATAATATATAAAATATAGAAATAGGAAATGAAATACAACATTCAAGAAGATGGTAGGCCATACATACACATGAAATATTTCATAAAAATCTAAAAAATTAGACAAAAAGACAGTTTTTGATCACTATTTTTCACTATTCATCCAAAAATGAAATATTTCATAAAAATACCAAAAATTCACCCTAAGATAGTTTTCAAATTCTGAATTCAAAAATGAAGTTTATTTTATTAAATTAAATTTCTAAAAGTTTAAAAAATTAATTTTATTATTTTTCATAGAAGGATATAAAAAACAATTCTTTTGAGAAAATAGTATTTTCAAAACATATAAACTTTACAAAAAAATTATTTATTTTATTGTAAGTATGTTTTATTTATATAAAACCATTGAAAATATTATTTAAAAATTTGTTATTAATATCCAAATTAAAATGTTTAACAGTTAGGTTATAACTATCTTATTTAAATAATTATAATAATAAAATGTTGTTTCATAGAAACTCAGTGTTTTGTGTAATGAAATCTAATATGATGTTTCTTGTAGAGAAATACCAACTTAGTGTATAATATAAGTAAATACATAAAATAACTTTAATTTTCACAAAAAAAAATGTTCACAAAAACATTTGGTGTTACAATCCAGGAAAGGGTGCCCTTTGTTTGGGGCCACAAGGTGGCCGATGTGGGGTAACCGAGTACCTGATGCACCCAAGGGATGTTTTTTTAAAACATTGGCATGAATATGAATTAAAAAACATATATTACATATCACCTTCATGGTATTAGGTCCAACACTAGTGAAATAAATGGGGATTCAACCCCCTTCGTCTCTTCTACCTTGTCTCAATGAATCCAATAGGCCTTGGAGTTTCTTGACATGGTGTTTGACGTAGGTTTCCATCCGATACTCCACATATTTTATTCCCCTCCACCCTTTCTCTGATTTTAGTGGTTTGTATTTGGGTTGTTATAGTGATTCCAACAGATCATGGTGTAATCAGACTAGGATGTGAGGTATTGTCTCACGATTTCTATAATGAGTCTCAAGAGGCTGAACACACTAGGTTTCTTACAGTTTTGTTAATTACTTCCCAAAATTGATTTATTTTTTTTCAAAAAATTATGATGGAATTAATTTAGGAATCGGTGTCAAATGTTGGGGATTTATTTTTCCATGATCATGGGGGTATGTCAAGTGTGATATGTACCTCATTAATCGAGATTTTTTCATTGTTACACCATTTGGTGAGCTATCCATTGATTATAAAAAAGAATTAGTTATAGATTAAATGTATGAATAAATTATATTTAACTAATAATTAAATAAAATGATTATTTATTGTATACAAGGCCTCATGTTGATGAGTGGTAGTTAAAAAAACTTTGGTGATGATGGTGCTAAAGTTAAGATAAAGGTAATGGATTCTTTGTTTAAGGTTGGTGGTCCTTGAACATCTCCCATTGGTTTACACATTCATTATGTGACATGTGATATGTGGTCTCATAGATCATGTGAGGTTGAACCTAAAATAAAATTAATTCATCTCCCTTAACTCGTATGAATTATACAAAAGTGTCTAGGTACATAATAGGCCCTTGGATCACCAAGCTTTAATGTCTTAACCACTGATGGTTGTATGCCTGACCTCGGGTGTGAGACTTGTGATATGGGGAACGAAGAGTTGTATGAAATTAGTGAACTAAGATATGAGGGACCTTAAATAGAAACCCTTAGGATTATCTAATTTTAGGAAGTTATCAGTTGAGAGATATTGGCTTAATGATTATCCTATATGGAACCCTTGTATAACCTTATAGCTCTCGACCAGTTAATCGGGTCTTGAGGTAAGTGTTCCACCTTCTTTAGAATATTGTAACGGGATAAGAATACCATAGTTTGAATTTATGTATAGGTTATATGTGGGATGTCTTACCAATGATTGACTTTAAAGCAGGATGGATGTTATTCCATCCATTATGTGAATTTATTGCATTGTGTTATTCAAGTTGTTGACTAAACCATAATTTTATTGTGGTTAGGGTTCAAGGAAACTATGTACACTATGTTTTAGGTTTTCTAGAGAAGTTGGGAATTATAAAGGGGAACCCATTTGAGTGTCTTGGTTGTGTTATGACCTAGTATACCCTGGTTGGTAACCTAGTACCCTTCTTCAAAACTCAAAGGATAATAATAAGAGGATTGCATGGAAGAATCCTTCGATAATGGTATGTTGGGATAGGTTTTATGCAATATTGGAGTTTGTGACCTAGAACCAAATATTTTTTACTTTCAATTACTAGTATATTTAAGGTCTTGAATATTAATAATTATCATATTATTTGATTATTATTCTTCTATGTGACATCAATGTGATAATGTACTTAGAGTATCTTTTGTGATGAAAGGTTATAACAATTTTCTATGATGATGAGAACCTTCAAGTATTATGATAATATTCCAAAATATATTTTCTATCGTTAGATGAAATTATCTAACTAGAAACTTATGCTATAGGATATCATGGGTATGAGGATTATAAGACATTGAGACTTCCTCACATGAAGTTTTCTATGGTATTATTCAAGAGAGGAGGTTATGAGAAAAAAACTTCTTGTAGGATTTATACATGTAATATGTGAAATTGTGTGTTCCTATATGTGGAATTGTATATTGATCATTAAACTTTAGATTATTATTAAATAATATGACTAGTTATATACTTTGATGTAATTATGAAAACCGTAATGATATATGCTCACATAGAGGAATGATACATTAGGTGCATCATGAGTGATATGTTAATAGTTATAATGAACCCACAAGGGATAAAATCTTAATCAGTGACTGAATTTTTCCTCCATAAGTCTTTAAGGGAACTTTTTATCCCCATGGGATGGAAACTAGTGCCTAGCCATCATGAAATATACCTTGTGAATGACTTATCTCTTAAAAAACAATATAAATAAACAATATAAATAAATGAGATAAACCATCCAAATAGGATTCAATAAATAAACATACAAACTAGAATAAAACTAAATTCTTCTATAAATAAAATAATTTAAGTAGATACACATGAATTCTAAGCATAAAAATACACCACATAAAAGTTTCCAATACAAACCCAAACTAAAATAAATTTTTGAACGACTCCAATAAGCCTATGTGTGACCCATGGATACTATCCTGGCCAATATCTCACTCAGAGGATTAAAAGAGAAGAATAAATTAGGAATTTACCTGAAACATTTAAAATATAGTTCAGAGATAAGTATCCCAATAGGCTTCCACCTACTGAACCTATGTAGTTTCTTTAATATTTCATCATAAAAATACTACTTTAAAATATAAAAGAAAAATATAAATTTTCCATAATAGTTTATATAAATAAACAAATAAGACATCCTCATTATATTAAAACTCTATTTAATTTTTAGTTTTTAAATTAAAACATTCACTTGGAAAACATTTTCCCCTAGCTGAATCCTCCTTTTCTAAACCACCATTTTAAAGTACCAATTTAAAACCATCTTATAAAAACCTCTTTTAAAATAAAATTTTAAACTATAAAAGATGAATTTGAATTTCAAATAGTTTTCTAAAACATCTTTGAAAACCAATTTACAAATAAAACTAGGAACAATAGAATAAAACCATATTTTAAAACCCATACCAAGGATTTTCAAAAACAACTCATTTCAATTTCCCCATAAAAATACACCAAAATATCTTTAGAAAAAAACTTATCACATTTAAATAGAACACCTTTCAAACTCATGATAAAATGGAGATAAAGTAGAATAAACCACACTATCACTTCCCTCATAATAAGAAACATTTCAAAAATACATTTTAGAAATATTTTAAAAGTAATGATAATATAAAGAAAAAGGAATGCACACAAACATGCACCACCATGTAAGTGTCATAAGATAAGTAGAACCAAACAATTAAAACATAGGTTCTAAGTAATCAAACAAGAATTATGGGATAAAATTGAAGAAAAATGATAAATCCCTTAAAAAGATCCTAAGTAGGATCTATGCATCATGAGAATGGTCCTAGGCTATAGTAATGAACACCAAAACTTGAAACTTTGAACCTAGGTCGATACTACAAATCCTGTATAGGTACCAGGTAGTTTCCTATTAAAATATCCAAAAATAAACCTATCAAAAGTATAATACTACCATAATCAATAAAAGGTTTGTAGATCACAAAATCCACTATCTTTATTGGCTCAACTAATGAGGTAGAACTGTGAATCAATCCTTAGATATCCCATTACAACACACTAGGGTTTTCTCTCATGTAGGTCACCTACTATCTTCCTATGACTCCCATAACAAGTTAAACATGGAGGTGAGAAATCAATTAGATGAATAGAACTAGAATTAAAAAAAGTAATATATTTATAAAATAAATTCTCACCTTACCTATGACACCCTTGAAAAAAAATATCTTTAATCATCACTTTATCTACACATACATGAATTACCACTTATTAAAGGGAATAATTACAAGGGGAAAGCAAAGAGGGTATCACCACTTTCATAAAAAATTATTTTTATAAGATTATAAATGGTTATTTTATAAAACACACTTGGAATTATAATACAATTCCTATTATTTAAAACCCATACCAGTCAACTCTTAGGACCAAATTTTATTAAAAAATTACTTGAAACTCATTTGGATTCTCACACTTCCATTAAAACCACCTTTCAAATTAACAAAGGTTATAAAAAGGTTTTAAAACATCACTCACATGGGTTAAAACGCCCCTTTAAAAAAAATCCATTTAAACACTTTGAACACTTTTAAAATACTTCAAAAATTTGGTTTGAAAATCACTTTATATAAAACACCCATTTATAAATTCAAACTGGTATCAAGAACCACTTTAAAAGCACTCACTTGTTTTGAAAACATAATTAAGAATTTTTACAAACACTTATCATGGAACTTGTTACATTTTAAGGGTTAAAAATATTTATAAATATCCATTTTCCATAAAGTAACACATACATAGGCATATATTTAATAAAAAAACACTTTAAAACAAACAAGCATTCAATTAAATGTTGTATAAAGTGAAAACAAGGAAACACATACCTTGGTTTCAGGGAAAATTAGCTATAAGTTGTCCTATTTGATGGAGAACACCCAACCAAGATACAATAGGTGATTATAAATCCTTAACAAGATAATAAACCCAATATTAAATACATATTAATCCTAATTTTGAGCACCATGGATCCAAGAGTTCATGAGCGAAATGAAAATAAGGGAAAAAGATGTAGGGAGAAGAGATGAAGATAAACTGGGGGAAAATACCTCAATAATCTTCTTGTGTACAAGGAGAACGAATATGACAATAAAATAAAGGGTAAGGAGGAAGATTACTTGGAGTATCCTAGTACATTTGAATAATAGGTAGGAGAATATGATGGTTAGAGGGTTAAAATAGAGTAAGGAGAAAACTAATTTTATGTTTTAATGAATCAGGGTAGGCTGGATAGTTTGGATGCATTGTTTTTAAAACCATGAACCCCTATATGGAAATACCTAAGTAATTCACATAGTTTATCTATGTAACCACAAAATCTTACTAAGTATGTTACACCCATTCATAATAGAACTATGAAATTATAGACGCGATTTTCATGCCTGTCACACTATTCAACTTAGCTGCACGCCATTATTCTTACAAACCAAAGTGAAACAAAATTTTTATCAATATCTACTTGGTTTGGACTAAACCATACACTACCCATGTAGAATAAACTATTACATAATAATTTTAACTGAAAATCTATCTATATAAGTGAAACTAGATGATTTCCTCTGAATAGTGCATGAAAACTATGCACCAAATAAAAAATTATAGAAACATGAAAATCAAAATTGGAACTCTCCAAAACCAAAATTTAACTAGTAAAATGGTAAAAACATATAAAATAAACCATATAGTGACATGGAGACTGTCACATTAAAGAATAAGTCTATATACACTAGTGAAAAAGGGAGTTTTAATGTTATCTTTTTAAATTTTTAATATTGTTTTTTAGAGAAATTGTTGTGAATGAAATAATAAACAATGTTTTCCATTAGTTATACAAAACCGATGTGAAGTAGAATATTTAATATTATTTCATTATGAAATGATGTATACATTTCCTTGAAATCCAAAAATTCTTAAGGATTTCACACTGGTTATTGAATGATTGTTGTGAAATTAAAATTTTTATATTGGTTATTAAAAATATCTGACACCAAAAGTACCATTTCAATTTTATTATTCAATAATAGATATGAAAAATTAATAAAATTCATTATTAATTTTGGTTATTTCATAATTGATGTAATAAATAATTATTTTAGAAAATACACCAGCCCAACCTAAATACATAAAAGCCAAAATATCCAAATAGAAGAAATACTAGTAGAAAAAATACCAATGTACAAATTTATAATAGATATTTACAACGAAATTTGTTTCAAATTAAAACTACTTTATAATTTAATTCTAATATTTCAAAATATTAATAAACTAAAATCGAATTAAATCTGAAAAATAATCTCTCCATTCTCTCGATAGATGATTCAACTCATTTTCATCATAATGGATAGGATCATAAATAGTCTAAAAATTATAAAGCAAAGTATTAAAAATTTATTTTAATATAATGTCAATATAAATAAAAGTAATTTTTATAATAAAATATAACCTTGTGTAAATTTTAACCATTCCAGTTGTTATTATTTCATACATAAATCATAGAACATAATATCCACATTTGATGATTTCTTTTTTTTTTATGGAAATTATATTTAAAAATAAGATATCAATTCAATTCAATTTTTTTTATCTATTTTATAAATTATAATACTTAAAAAATGAATTCAACTTTGTGCACACATATTTTATCTTTATTTTCATCTTTACTATTATCTCATTACAATAATTCTTTGACTTTTAAAAAAAATGATGTATGAAATACAATAGAATTTTATTATAACATATATGTATTAAAGTAATCAAAATTCTACCTTTAATTGATTTGTGAGGTTTTATAACATGTTACCATGTATGAATCATAATAAAAAAATTTCCTTTCATGTGGAAAAAAACATCCAACATCCAATGGTCAATGATATAAAAAAAATACAATATGAGTGGTTATTTAATTAAAGAAATAGTCCACAATTTATTGAATCATTCTGAAATATTTTAGATATATAATTTATTCTTTCTTCATCCAGAATTTCCCAACTTATAGGATAAATAAACTATGCATCCATGAATCCATACATTGGTATAATTTTATACTTAATACAAAAGTGTATAAAGATACCTAATAAAGAAAATATAGTAATTGAGTTAGATAAAGTTTATATGAAAATTGACTTATATATGAAATATTTACGTCACTATAAGACCCAATATATCTTCAATTTTAAGATCCATGATATATCTCTTACAAATCATCGTTGTATAATCACACCCAAAAATTCCATTAGTCATTGGATATTTTTAATCATTGATGAACATAAATACATATGATGATAATATAGAAGTCCTTCAGAAATAGGAAGCGAAGCTGATGAGGTCTCAACATGTTTTTGATTTATATAAAACATATATTTACCTTTAATGAATTATTATTATATATATAATATTAAAAAAAAATTAACACAAATATGAAATAAAGTATATAATCAAATCATACATCATTGGTACGTTTTCAAACAAGTCTATATGAATAAATTAAAAAATGGTTGACACTTTTTCCAACTGTAGATACCTCATTAGTGGGAAATTCCAGTCTATTTGATCCATCTATAATATCCTATATTATTACACTAATCTAACCCATCTCCATCTACTGATGATGTAGGGTATACCCAATATTTTATATGAGCTCATATGCTATAATATGATACAAGGGATCCTCAAAATGCAACTCATAGTAGATGTGAAGTTATGGAGGAGGAGGCAGAACAGTAGGGTATTTTGAAATAGGTAGAGTAGTGGGATATACAGGTGGAGGCGGATATGCAGCTTAAATCTCTCTCTTCATGTTGGAAAACATTGACCGTACCAGTGATCTAATCCTAACTTCCATCATTTTTCCTATCTCATTAACCATATCTTCTAAAATTAACATTTTCTCCTTTATAAAAATCATCCCTAGAAGATATTCTATAATTAACAAACACTCTTTAAATTGATACACCCATCACATATCCTCATACGTGACCTGGGTGTTTAGGATTCTCTGATGAATCAGTCAAAATATCAGTCCTACCCTAAGGTATAAAGGTCCCCTGTGTGTGTTGCTCCTCAAGGTCATCCAGTATAGAATATTTGGAAGATTCATTAGTGAATTACAAATTATAGAGTTAAAAAATAACTCAAATAACTTATTATAATCATTTCAACCATGAGATACACTTCAATTATAAGATATTTTCCATTTTTTTTATATTCTACCCTTTTCCATTTTTAATGTTTAGCTGGGGGAGGAGGGACAATCTTTGTAGAGATTGATGTCTCATCTCTCAATTTTTCAAAATTTTCAACCATAATTTGTTCTTATAATAATATATACCCTCCACATGATAAATTATATGGGTATACATTTTTTAATTGGATATTCTAATGATATCAATTCAATTCCTAATTATTAAAGACAAAAAATAATTATTATTATGATTATTTTTAATTATTATACAAAATAAACACTTCAAAAAGTTGACATTTCACTTACCAAAAATGTTTCCCATAATTTACTTTTTGTAAACTTTTTCCATGTATCTTCATATAGAAAATCATATAAATTGCATGGATTTAATTTTTTTTACTTTCACCAAAAATGAAATTTGAAGTTATAGATGACTTAAAATCTCTCCACCTCCTAGGATGAAAAGATAAAAATTTCCTTCATAATTCTCTAGTGTCATGTATATCATATGTCATCTGATGAGATGGAAAAAAATAACCTATATTAGTAACAAAATGTCATGAAAAACAAAATAATAATAAAAAATCATGCCAAAATAGTCTCACATAGATGAGATAATGTCCTTTGGTCAATACCTCTCTAATAAGAAATTAGAACTATTAATTTTTCTATTGATTAAAATGATATAATTTTCTTAATTTTTTTGGAATTAATACCATTTGGATTCCCGTTATCATCAAACTTGATAATTATCCTCTAGTTTATTCTAAGATAAATTGATAATTTAGGTAAATATTTTCTACCACATTTATTAACACTATAATCCTTCTCTTCAGCTTTATAAGTAGATGGATCCTATGTATAATCACGAGGAAGATCCTCAATAGAAACATGCATAGGATTTTCCCTAGAAGATATTGTTGTAACCAAGGTTGTTCATTGATAATATTGTAGTTTGGTTTGTGTTTTTTTTCAATCTACACATGGATGACAAGGGTGTTTACAAAGAATGGGGTCATAAATTTGAGGTTGAAAGTAGTATTAAAGGTGACATAGTTTCCCAGTGTCTTCCAATTTTTTGGGCCACAAAATTGGGAGTTCACTAATGGAAAACAAAGGTTTTTCACATAGGAGTGAATGGTATACGAAAAGACAAAGAAAATTGAAAAAATTAGGGAACTACATACCTTGGAACATGGAAATCGTACCATGTTCTAGGAATGGTTCGTGACCGTATACAGAATAGTACACAGAGAAGTGCGTAGAATAAAAAATGGTTCGTAGCGACGATATGCGGTGGAGGCATGTGGTACGCAGAAAGCTGCCAAAAACGGTTCACAACAACAATACACAGTGAAGGTGTGGGGTACGTAGAATTCTACTAAAAATGGTTTGCAGAAACAGTAAGTGATGAAGGTGTGTAGTATACAAAATGAAGAAGATTTTAGGGATTTATTTGGTTCACAAAATAGGAGTGGTACATGGTGGAGTCTAACTATACACAAATGGTGTTCAGTATACAATGAATATTGTCCCACATTGAAAATTTGGGTAAATAATATTAGAGAAATTTGTGGAGGTATGTGCCTATTTAATGAGCAGTAATTCCATTTGTTAAGTGAAGAGATTAGAGATTAAATTTTTTCGAAGAAATCCAGTGAAGTATGAAGTAGTTTGCGGAGGAGAAGACAGTACACAAAGAGAATCATCTGCGTAAGAAAAATAGTTTGTGGAAGAGAGTGCAATTCACGTAGGATGCTCTCGCAGTACGTGGCAGAGCAAGGCAGTACGCTGAGCAAGATGGTACATAGAGTAGTGTATCAGTACGCGGGGTAAGGAAATACATGTAGAAGGGCAGTTCGAGGAGGATCTGGATGGTACAAGGAAACAACAGCGGTATGTAGAAATAAAAACAATACACAGAACACCCAAGGGAGCCTAAAAATTGACCAAATCAGTTTGAGAAATTAATTTCCATAACATATCAGTGTATGGGAAAACAAATTACATCTGTGGGTGATTAGGGGAATTCAATAAAGCATCCATTTACAGTTGGGGATGCATGATTTAATGATAAAAAATTAAAGCGACCTTCAAGTTGATAAACTGAGTAAATATTCTTCCAACATAGTGAGAAAGAGGGAATCAGCAGAAGTGATCCTTGGGATGTAGTGTTCTATCCCTAAAACCTTATAAATATAGTGCTCCTAGAATAGAGTGACTATGATAAACTTTTTTAATCCACAACTTGTGAAGACTAGTAGTTTTTGGTATGACCGACACACTGTTTGTGTATGCTCTTTAGACATAAAACATAGTGGTGAACCAAGTAAAATTGTTGTGTCATTGTTTTTCATGTGATTATTTATTTTCTATACTTCCTCTTCGTACATGTTTAATAGGTTCCTACTAACGCGGGGACAACATCCATAAATTTAAAAGAAAACATTTATACCCCGATTCACCCCTCCCCTCTCAAGGTGTTTTAGGGTCCTTCAAGTGGTATCAAAGTGTAAAGGTTCCTGGTGTTAAATCTGTCATATTTTTATTACATGGAGAATACAGTTAATGTCCGGGGAGTTACTTTTTTTAATGGAAGTAACATTCAGATATGGAAGAACATGATGAGATATAATCTAATATCTATTAGAATTGATGTACTTTTTTCCACTACAAAAGGAATACAAGTCACTGATCCAACCAGCCTATCTATGACAGATAGAGATAGGAAAATGATGGATGCTGATGATAAAGCATAGAATTCCCTAATTGTAGCTATTTTTGATCAAATATATTGGAAGGTGATGAACTATACGTTAGCAAAGTTTATGTGGGAGAAATTGTAGATTATTTATTAAGGTGAAAACAAAGTGATGGAGGTGAAGCTCCAAGTTTTACACAACAGGTTTAATGATATGAAGATGCACCCTAAGGAAAATGCATATTCTTTCTTAAATCAAATTAATGAAGTTGTAGGATCAATTTGAGGGCTTGGCGAAGAGATCAAATACATTAATATTGTAAAGAAAATATTGACAAGACTTTCTCCCATTTATAATGAAAAGGTTTTAACTCTTGAATAAAGGGATCTTTATAAACTTTCTCTTGATAATCAGTTGATCAACCTGGTAGCATATGAGATTATAGTCAACTTAGAAGATGCAATGAATCATGTAAGAAAGGAAATGTAATTCCAAGCCATAAAAAAATAGGAAATTTCAAGAGACTGTGTTAATGAGATGATGAGGAAAAATAGGTTCTTTCTCTCATTTCCAAGAAACTCAAGAAGGGAACATGGAAATTTGAAGGAAATCTACCTATGGATTGTTTTCGCTGTGGAAGAGTTGGGAACATTGCCTCTCGTTTCCCAAGAAAGTTCAATGATGAAGAAAGAAAATATAGATACATTCAAAAGCCTCAGAAAAGGGTTTTAAAAAAGAGAGACTTTAAATATGGAAATAAATTTCAATGAAATAGTTTTGTTTTTCAAGAAGAAGATGATGACAATGAACTCTTTGAGGAAGATGAAGAGGAATTAAAATATGGTAACCATGCTTCTATAATGGCTACAATTGAAAAATCAGAACCATAATAAGATAAGGGTGGTGATAATTAGTTAACTACAGATGAAAATCCCAAGTTTCAACTTAGAGATTCATTTGGTAAGATTAATAATCAATATAAGAGATAAAATAAGTGGAAATAAATGGTGGAGGAATCATCAAAATATATTGATCATATGAAAGAGTAAATTAAATGACTATAAGAACTAGTGAAAGTACAATCATCAATCCTTGAAAGCACTGACGATGTTGTGGAACTAAAACTCAGAATTGAAGAACAAGAAAATGTCATCAATGACCCTACCATGAGAAAGGAGGAGAATTCCAAGACCATTGATGGACTCTAAGAAGAAGTTGTTACTTTGAAAAGAAAACTCTAAAGTGAATCAATTTCAAAATAAGAAAATAAGAAAATACAATTTGGGAGGTTCTCAGATGTTGATCTGCTAGAGAGATAAAAACGTGGTTCTAATAGTGTTGAAAAGATCTTGAGTGATTAAAGGCCTGCGTGCATGGGAAATAGTGTAATTTCTTGTGATGCTGCAACTTCAAATGCTATAAATAAAGTGAACCTGAAGAAAGGCAAGATGAAAGTTGATCATGTTGAAAAGACACCAGAAGTGTGGAAAAGGCAACCCTTAAATCAAACTGAAAGGAAAACTGAATATTATACTCACATTTTCAAAAATTATAGGCATTCAAACTATTTTCCTAAGGAAGAATGCATGAGGATAAATAAAAGTGAGAAGACATTTTCTTTCATGAAGTGTCAATTTTGTGGCTATCTAGGCCATACCATGTCATATTACGAAGAAACAAGGAGATATATGAATGAGGAGGAGTTAGATGTTAAAAAAGTAGAACATATTCATATCCTACTTCTTATATAAAAACAATTTCTACAGATATTGTTTTCACTATTCTAACTTTGGACATAAAGTTGTGTATTGTAGGTAGAGGTATGACAAGAGAGATTCTTTTAATGCACATAGACAATTCAATACTTGTCAACCAGAAAATGTTGCTATTTTAAATAGGTTTGATCTTCTAGAAGAATAATTTGAATATGAAGAACCCATGTACATGGAATAGAGAATTGAATTTCCATCAATGTCCTACTCTCAATCCAATATCTCATGGAAAGAAAATAAAAAAATTGAGAAATCCCACTTTGTAGAAGTAACTCTCTATGCTACTAAGAATAACAGTACTTTGATTTTTGATAGTGAATGTTTGCCTCATATGATAGGAAATTCAGACCTATTAATAAATATGAAGAAAAAACTAGATAGAACAGTGTTGTTTGGTAATGATGGTGATATTAAGATCAATGGAAGTGGAAATACTGAACTGGCTAATGACGAGCTGAGGAAGATAAAAGTTCTTTATGTGGATGGACTGCGTCACAATCTTCTGGGTGTGATTATACTCTATGACTCAAGCCTTATTATGAAATTCAACTAGAAGGGTTGTACTATAAGAGGAAAGTCCAATATTTCTCTCATGAAAGATTATAGAACAGATGGAAACTTATATCAAGTTGATAGAAAATAGAACATTTTCTACTTAACAGTTGAAGAGAAAAAAATATTAGGGCATCGTAGATTGGAGAACATCAATTAGAAAGACATGGAAAAGATATCTAAGCTGAAAATAGTCATGGATATCTCTAATCTGAATCATGAACAAGAAAAGACCTATGATGATTGCATGCGAGGGAAACTATTCTGCAGTTCCTACTAGCCAAAGAAGAAAAGAGCATCAAATCTCATTGACCTCATCGATACAGATGTATGTGGCCTGGTAAATGTTTTTTTAACACATGAAGAAAGGTACTTTGTTCTTTTCATAGATTATTATAGTGTAATTTCATATGTGATTGTTATACACAGGATGTGACAAGTGCTTGATTGCATGAAAACCGATCATAGAATCACCGAGAATGATACTGGATGAAAGATAAAAGTCTCGTTGTTTGAAAATGGAATAGAATACCCCTATATTTAATTTGAAAATTACCTATAGAAGCATGGGATACAACATGAGGGGGTAGTTTTGAGAACTCCACAACCAAATGGAGTTGTTGAGTGCAGGAATTGATAGGTAAACAACATGGCCAGAACTATGCTGATTGAGAGTCGTATTCCTCTACGTTACTGGAAAGAGGTAGTTCAAGTATTAATGTATATTCAAAACCAAATAGAGCTATATATGGGTGAGATAAAGACACCATATTAATTGTGGCATGGATAGAATCCCTCCTTGAAATATTTTCCTATTTTTGGAATAAAATGTTTCATCTAAAACAAAAAAGGAAATCAAGGGAAGTATGGTGAAAATGAAGATGAAGGAATATTTCTTGGATACTCAATGAACAATAAATCCTACAAGTGTTTCAATATGTTATTGGGAAGAATTGTGTAAATAAGTGTTGTTAATATTATTGAAGATAAAAATGAGAATGCTTCAAGGAATTCTTATGAAGATGTGATAGAAGATGAGGAAGAATGTGAACATAGAAAAAATGATAATACATAGGTAGAGGAAGATATAAAAACCTTACATGTTTCACATCATGATGTTGACTCAGAAGAAGAATAAGAAGAAGAATTCATATCTAGAGATAATTTAGTTGAACCCCAAAAGAGAAATTAAAGAGCAGAGATTGATTAGTCCAACATTATCGGGGATCAGAATGCACCTACACAAACAAGACGAATGAGTAATAATGTTCAATATGCATTTCTATAAGTTGTGGAACCATCCTCATTTGAAGAGGCTACAAGGGATGTGTCATGGGTAAAAGCAATGAATGAAGAGTTAGATCAGATTGAAAAAATTAGACTTCAGATCTTGTCAAAATACCCGAAGGTCACAATGTGATTGGTACGAAGTGGATTTTCAAGAAAAAAATTTATGAGCATGGAAATGTGATCAAAAATAGGTTGTTCTTGGTTTGTAAGGGATATTCACAATTCAAAGGTGTTTATGTTGAAGATACATTTGCTCTAGTAGTGAGACTAGAGTCAATCAGACTATTTCTTTCCATGGCAATTCAATGAGGTTATAAAGTGTATCAATTGGATGTCAAGAAAACATTATTAAATAGAGTATTGGAAAAAAAGTATACATTAAACAATCAGTGGGGTTTTTTCTTAGCAATGATGAAATGAAGGTTTGTAAATTAAATAAATCTATCTTTGGCCTAAAACAAGAACCATGAGCGTGGTACTCTCTCTTGGACTCTTATCTGAGAAAACTTGAGTTTAAAAGAGGAGTGGATCACAATAACTATGCGAATAATTAACAAAAGGATCAGTTCATTGAATTGGTATACGTGGATGATATTATTTTTGGTGGAAGTAGGCATGGATCAGTGGATGAATTTTCCAAATACATGAAATCAGAATTTGAAATGTCCATGATTGGTGAACTCACATACTTTTTAGGGTTGCAGGTGATTCTGAAGAAGGATTACATTTTCATTTCTCAGGAATAGTATGCAAGATAAATTCTTAAGAAATTCAATATTATTGATTACAAACCAACATCAAATCGGATTTCAGTTGGAACAAAGCTCGGGAAGCATGAGGATGGGAATTCTGTGGATCCCACCTTGTATAGAAGAATAATTGGAAGCCTACTGTACCTGATAGTGACACAACCAGATATTGTCTTTGAAACATGCCTTGTGGACCTCTTTCAGAGTAATATGAAGGAAGAACATATGGAGGCAGTGAAAATAATCATGAGGTACATTCAAGGTACACATAATTATGGGCTATACTTTTCTGTAGGAAGAGATAGTGAACTATACACTTTTTCTGATGTTGATTGGGATAAATATGTAGTGGATAGAAAGTCTAATAGTGGTTAAAAATTCTATATTGAGAAGAAATGTGTGGACTGGTTAAGCAATAAATAGGAAATTACTTCTCTTAGTACTGCCGAAGCTGAATGTATATCATCTACCAAGGCATGCAATCAGTTACTTTGGATGAAGCAACATCTAACTGACATAGGTGAGGAGGAAAAACAACTAATGGTGATTTACTGTGATAACAGGAGTGAAATTGATCTTACAAAGAATCATGTTCGTCATTATCAAATGAAACATATTGAGATCAGATATCACTTCATCAAGGAAAAATTCAAACAAGTCATGATCAAAATTGACTATGTGAGAACCAATGAGCAAGTGGATGACATTATTACCAAGCCACTATCAGTGGTTGTGTTTGAGAAACATCAGTTGAACCTAGGTGTTCATCCACCTCCCAGTGCATAAAAAGGTTATGAGATTTCCCTATCCCCAGTTGTTTTAACTATTTTTAATCTTTTTGTGGAAATGATGCAGGTTTGTGGGGGAGATACGATCCAAGGGGAGCATGTTTTTTTTACTATACAAGTCAAAATTTGGGTTATTAGGTTTATTGTCAATGGGGGAGAATGAATAAATTAAATGGAAAGATAGAGAATTGAAAAATCTAGAAATACAACTATGGGGGAGAAAATAAAAGGATGAGAACTCAATTCATCTCCAATCTCTAGATTTATACACAAAGAACTGCTCACATAGACTTAGATTGATTGATGAGTTGTTTATTGAAGGTTTAGGTTTTGATTATGGATGGCACATCAGTGAATTTATCTAAAGATTTCCAACAAACCCAAAGGAGGAGATTATTGGAACCAAGGTTGTTTTTTTTATAATATTGGAGTTTGTTTTGTGTTTGTTGTCAATATGAACATGGATGGAGAGGGAGTTTGCAAAGAATGAGGTCATATTTTTTAGACTGAAAGCAGTATTGAAGGTGGAACAGTTTCTCATTATTTGCAAAATTCTTGGGCCGTAAAATCAGTTTAGTGATGGAAAACAAAGGTTTTTCACATAGGAGTGAATGTTATGAGAAACGACAAAGAAAATCAGAAAAATAAGGGAACCACATACCTTGGGAACATATAAAGAGTAACATGTTCTAAGAATGGTTCATGGCTGCATACAGAATGGTACGTGGAGTAGTTCATAGAATTGAAAACAGTTTGTAGCGACGGTATGCGGTGAAGGCGTGTGGTACGTGGAAAGCTGTTGAAAACAGTTCACAGTAACGATACATGGTGAAGGCATAAGATATGTGAAATTCTATTGAAAAAGGTTTGCAGCGAAGGTACATAGTAAAGGAGTGCTGTACGTAGAATGTAGAAGGTTCACAGGATTGCTGTAGTTCGTGAAACAGGAGCAGTACGTGGTGGAGGCGAACCGTACGTAGATGGAGTTCAGTATACAGTGAATATTGTCCCACATTGAAAATTTGGGTAAATAGTATTAGAAAAATTTGTGGAGGAATGTGAATATTCAAGAAGAAGTAATCTCATATATTAAGTGAAGACATTTTAGATTAAAATTTCAAGAAGAAATCTAGTGAATTCTGAAGTTGTTCACGGAGGATAATACGATACGTGAAGAGAATCTTATGTGTAAGGAAAATAGTCTACGAAAGAGAGTGTGGTTCATGTAGAAAGCACTTGCAGTACACGACAGAGAAAAGCAGTACGCTGAGCAAGATGGTACGTGGAGGAGTGGATCGGTACAAAGAGTAGGGTATTATGTATAGAAGGGTAGTTCACAGAGGAGTTGGATGGTACGCAGAAACTGCAGTGGTACACAGAAATAACAAAAATACACAGAACACCCATGGAAGCCTAAAAATTGACCAAATTAGTTTGCAAAATTAATTTCTATAACATATTAGTGAATAGGAAAATAAATTACATCTTTGGGTGATTAGGAGACTTCAACAGAGCATCCATTTACAGTTTAGGATGAATGATTTAATGCTAAAAATTTGAAGAGACCTTCAAGTCGATAAACTGAGTGAAGATTCTTCCAACGCAGTGAGCAATGGGGAGTCAACAAAAGTGATCCGAGGGACGTTGTGTGTTATCACTAAAAACTTGTAAAGGTTGTGCTCCTAAAACAAAGATACTGTGCTAAACTCTTTAAATCCAAAACTTGTAAAGATTAGTGGTTTTTGTTATGACTGACACACTGTTGGCATATGCTCCTTTAATATATCCCTTAGTGGTGAAACAAGTAAAATTGTTCTATCATTGCTTTGCATGTGATTGTTTATTTTCGATACTTCCTTTTCAGATTATTTTAACAGGTTCCTACAAATGTGGGGATACGATCCATCAATTTAAAATAAAAAGTTGCACCCTGATTCACCCCTCCCCTCTTAGGATGTATCAGGGTCCTTTAGATCTAGGTGACTCAACTGTTGGATTTGGAATTTTCCTATAAATCAAATCAACAGACAATTAGTAAAATATTTTATAATATATCAGTTGCATAAAAAATTAAATAATAATTGAAAAAATGATAGAACCATATTGAAACTAAATGAAGCACACTTTTATTAAAATTTGATGAAGTAGCTAATGACAAAACTAAAAAAAATTGACAACATTTATGAGACATGAAATGATATAGACAAAGGAAAAAAACATATCTATAATATTATAAAAATCGAAATATTTCATATATATTTGAATATAAATTAGAAAATAATATAAACAAAACAAAATTAAATTAATCAAAATATTTATCAAATTAAAAATAGTAACATTTTAAAAAATTGATTAATTAGAAAATTATACAAATAAAACCAAAATAACAATTAATATATTACATTTTTTGAAAAACGTGAATTAAATAAAATTACAAATTACAAATTGTATATCTAACAATTTGAAAGATTTTAAAATTTAAATAGAAAATAAATATATGGTACCTGTAATATTTGGAGATTTCTAAATAATTTTTTTTTCGTATTCATTCTTCATGATCATTCTATATAAAACAAACCATGTCTATGAATTTTTTGATCAATATCCTATGTTAATATTTTTATAGAATTATAGATGTTACCATAATAAAGTTTCTCATCACTAAAATATTGTTTTTTTCTTATAAAATGATATACCACTACATGTTTTATGGATCAAGAAATTTGAATATTTTTTTTTCACATGTGATTCCCTGATAAAAGGGTCATATGGGTATTCCAATTTATTTAAATTTTCTAATGTCATAACAAATTCATTATGTTTAAAAATTTCAATAACAATAACCCATTTATATTTGAATAAATGATCTCAAAATATAATATAATAAATCTCCCATATTTGTTAATTAAATACATTATATACATATAAACCAAAGATGGGGTTTTTATCCTTTTCACTTAATTTTTTTACTTAAGTGAACATAAATATATTACTATTCTGAACTATACTTATGTATTCCTAGTATTTGGTATAAAATGTATTTCCATTGAAGTCATAACATGACCATTTTATTTAATTTAAACCTCGACCACCCGATAACCATATCAATGTCTTTGATGAATCTGATTTACCATACATGGTCTCTTTAAACCATTGCAAAAAAAAGTTTTCATTCAATATCCACATATCTTTATTTTTTCTGATAACATTGTTTTAACTTAATAATATGAGATTTTATATATGCATGGGAATCATATATATTATTCAAGATGGATAAATGGGACCGCTTTATTTGTTTACCCATAAACGACTTTATTTTCAACACATGGATCCCCTTGCCCCAAAAACTGACTCATTCATGATGAGATATATGAAAATAGACATGATCTACTAAATAAAAGAAATCATTAAAAATATTTTC
Source organism: Viscum album (assembly GCA_963277665.1). Lineage (NCBI taxonomy): Eukaryota > Viridiplantae > Streptophyta > Magnoliopsida > Santalales > Viscaceae > Viscum > Viscum album. The sequence continues at coordinate 179,268,121 of OY728146.1, read as the reverse complement.
CACTACATGATAAATATATTTATCAATAATGGAGGCTTATGGTTGATATGGTTTCTTAACGCATGCCTTTAAAATCTTTATATACCTTTCAAAAGGATACATAAAACATAGATATATGAGACCACAATGATTTATTTGTCATAATTAATGAACCATTAAATGTAAATTGATATAAAATAAGATGGTGGAAAGTACATTTCCAGTTGAAAAAGTATATAAATCGTACCATTCTTCAAATTTTTAAAGGAATTTAGATGCATCACTTTATTAAAAATGGAATTGAAAAAATAACTCATCTTGATGAAAGTAAATCTAACATAGATGGGTATAATTACACATAATGAAACTAGTAGGAGATATTTTATCATAAAACGAAAGTAATTAGATTTCATGCCCATTAAATTTAAATATTTTAATGACATAAAATATTATACATTCTAAGTATAACCTAGATGAAATTTGATACCATGGAGACACTAAAAATAATTGATTTCCCCCCTCTAGGATAATGATTGAAAAGTTAGGGGTAAGTATGATCATCTTACTTTAGGAGTGATTGCTAACTGTAAATGTATTTCCATTTAAGGTTAGTCCAATATTTAATTCAACCAATATTTAATCTTTCCTTTAATATCTAACAATGTTTCAATAAAACTATCATAGATATTCTTATCCATATGCATGTCATTAATGTTGTGTTTAAACTCATGATATTTATAATATATAACTTCAAAATATATTGATTGTTTCTTCCATATATTTCTATCATTATTGGGTTTTTGTGTCTTCTTGAATGTGACAACAATGTTCTTCACCCTCTCGAAATAAAGATCTATTAATAAAGGATTTAGAGAAAGATAAAATTTGTATGATCCATTGAATACCTTTTAAACCATCAATAAGAGTGATCCATAGAAAAAAACTTTAATGAACCATGTATACTATTTTCCACCATGTTTTAGTTGATAATATGAGGTATATTATTCATTAATTAGACAATATTTATACACTTTATCACTATATCCAAAAAAAATTACATATATTAGGAACACATTTATATTGAACATTAAAATTACATGAGACTGAAAACATTCCATTTTATAAGAATCATAAAATCTAATTCCTTATATAAAATCCATCATATCATCAATTAATGGTGATAAGAAAACATCAATATCATTTTAAGGCCGTTTTGGTCCAAAAATCATTAAAACCAACATGATATATCTCAGTTTCATACAAAATTTAGGAGATATGATGTAAATTACCAAAAAAATAGGATATGAACTATGTTTAATACTAATGATTAGATATAGATTTATTCCATCTATGCACAATCCAAGTATGAGATTTGTAACATCATTTCTAAATATAGTAAATAGTTGATCAATTTTCTTCCATTGTTGACAACCAGATGGTTGATGTAATTTTCCATAAAATATTTTCTCAAATGAATTTAATATTAACCTTTTTGAATCATTAGAATTTGAAAATAAATATTTTAAATAAATAATTATAGGAAAACACCAAATTTTCTTATCATGCGTCTGGGTAATTCTAAAATCAACCCGTGACTATTATTTCAACTTACACCATGATTCCCTGCATTCAGGACACTCAAACAGACTTTTGTATCATTATTATATAGCACATATCCATTTGAGTAGGCATGTTGTAACACCCCAAGATTTCATAGCATGTTACCTCTTTAAAGTAATTCAATAGCTTGCGCTACACGCAACACTGAGTTCAAGCATACCAAGACTTACCAAACTAGCCGTTCAAAAAGTGGTTATGAATAATATTAACAGAATTTCTAATTTTATATACTCCATATAATTTTAACATCTATATTATGTGCTTTCTAGTAATAATATAAGAACAAATTCATTTTTTTAGATAAAAGAAGTATTTTTTCAAAAATGTAATTTTACCACCTTTTAATGGAGAACCCTTTTTAAATCTAGTATTTGAAACATTTATATATTAAATTTAATGAAATTAAATTCTTCTTTAGAAGTGGGACATAAAAATTTAGTTTGGATAAATTTTTGTACTTTTCTAAAAACTTTCATATTTTGATGAATAGATTAAAATACTAAATTTTAATTGAAAAAAACTTATTTAATATTAATAAATTGCAGTGTTAAATTATGAATTTGAGTGGTTTTAAATTATAATTAGATTATATTTTTATCATTTAATATAATGTAGGTCATTGGATGTAAATTAATATTTAAATTGTACATAAACACATGCCAATCTTTTAATAGTTTTTACTTCCTAAAAACCCGCTTTCTGGTTTTGACAACAGAAATTAATTTTAAATTAATTAATTAAAATAAAATATTTTTAATTTGGTAAAATATACAACATTTTTGGATTTGGAAAATTAAAATTATCTTAGGGTGTATTTTTGGTATTTTTTTGAAAACTTTCATTTTTTGATAAATAGTGAAAAACACTATGTTATTGTTTAAAAACAACTTTTATTTAAACAATAATTATTTTTATTTAAATTTATTTTAATGTAAAAATATATACATAATACCTATATTAATTCAATTTAATTCATTGGAGTCATTTTATAATCTGATTAGATGCATATAATTTTATTTATTTTTTAACGTCTTTTACCCTCCTTCTAGGTACATTTGTAAATTTGAATAAAATGTAATTTTACTGCTTCTGTGAATTGAATTTCAAAAATAAAAGAGGCACGATTGACATCAATATGAAAAATGTGGTTCACTAGGATGATTTTTTTGGTGAATAGTATCTTTTGAATTTTATTTACCACAGCTAAAAGTAAATAGGGTAATTAAAGGTAAAAATGATATTATAATTACCCTAACACATTACCTAATTCTATTGAATAAGTTTATTTCAAATAAAATCAACCTTAGGAATAAAATATGATCCTCTTAGTCCACTTGTATTAGATTAGGACATTTATTATTATTTTATTTTAAGAAGAGTTTATAGTGTAAAATTCAAACACTAAAAACTAAACCATTTTTAATATAGGTTTATACATAAGATAAGTTTGACTATAAATATTACTTATAAATATAAAAAAATTCTCTAAATCTTGGTATTTTATTTATAATTTTTATACATTAAATAATTAAATTTATTTTCGACACAATGATGATGCAGTAATTACCTTATTAATGAATGATTAAAATAATTGATATTATTAATATCCAAATAAATGTAAATTGAGCATTTTGATGCATTAAACTAATTTTATAGGATAATATGAAATGTTAGGATTGATTCAATGTATTTTTTTTGAAGAAACAAAATTTTTATGACTTTCACAAAAACGAGATACTAAATAGTGTCAAAATTGACATAAATGAGTTTTTAAAACAAATACTATAATATTAAATGATATAATATTCTTAAAAATATAAGGTTTGGCCAAATGACTTATATAATGATAAATAGTTTATTAATGAACCTATTTTGGTTCTATTGTCTGTTTATAGTAAGTTTATTAACCATATAATATAAAAATACAAGGAGACATAGTAAATGTTAAACTATTGAACTAAGAGTTAAATCTAAAAGATAAGGTTAATATAGTGACCTAAACTTGTCTAAAAGCTATTGGTTGAGAATATTTAGACCCATACTGACCTTATCCTTGAAATAAATCCATTTTGAGCCATTAGAAACCGAAAATGATTTTATAATAAAATAATATTTCAAGCTTTTCCTAAAGTGACCCTCACCTCTCTTATAAAAGGGTATTTCCTTTTCTCTCAAAATCACACCTCCATAGCCATTTGGCTTTGTCAAAAACTACTAAAATATCCTCCCAACTACCCTAAACGCATCTTAGAGTCCTTAATTTGATGATAAATCTGACCTAAGGATCCCTTCTATTCAAATCAAATGGAAGAACCCGAAGAAGAGGTAATTATTTCTTCAGCTCTTTCAAGTTCTTTTCTTCTTCCACTTCCCCTTTCTTTGTTGTTTCCATAATTAAATAATAACTCTAGTAACTTATACATAACGATATGTTATTATAAATATGGTACAACCAAATTCATTATTCTATCCATCCTATGAATGATAAAGTCACCATACGTGCGTACTTACGACTTACCGTCTCCACGTTGTGGTGTAGTTTGTTATTCAACACATCATTATTCAGATGGGTATAATAATGAGTATAATTGATATAAATAATAAATATAACATTTTAATGATTCTGTATATATAATATACCATCCAATTACATACTATTTCATCATCAATAGAATAATATCGTCGCTCGTGTGTACATACGGCTTATCGTTTCCACGACACGATGAGATTCATTTCCAGGTTCACCATTCAACAATGATTATAAAAATATATATTATTAATAAGTATGTAATATATAAAATAATAATTATACTGGAGTTATATATATATATATATATGTATTTATGTATTTATATATATATCATTCACTTACTTCCATTCAATACGATATGAAAACGGAAACGACATTAATGCGTATGTACGGACTGCTGTCTCCATGAACAGTGTTTACATTTCATATATCTATCTATTATACATATTTATATTCTGAATATTATATATATATATATATATAAATAATGTTTTATATTATAGAAGTATGTAAATCCTCATCTAAGTGATATGATCAAGAATAAAAAGTTAAAACACATACGATAATGAAAGCGATTAATACCCAAAATGTTACATTAACATGGAAATCATTATTAAATGGGTAGTATAAAGTAATAAATGAATCATATATGATATCATAAATATTAATATGGTTCTGGTATAGTTTAATAACATACTATAGTAATTATATAGGAGTTTAAACGTACCCTCGACTAAAGGAAAGTACAAGGTAAGGGTTAATTCCTAAATCTCATTATTATCCGAGATCGTTTATGTGTAAGTATTTACTGAGACAATTTTATCATCCATGTCCATGTTTCTTATTTTTTTTTTCAAAATGAACATTTTAATATTTTTTGGAAGGGACTCTTTAACAAGATAATCATTTTAAATGGTTTAATGATTTATTTTTCTAAATATTTTTAATTAATGTCGATGTTTAAAAAATGATTTTAAGGATTTAATTATATGGACATGATTATTTTAAATTGTTAATTCCTTTAAAAAGTTTAAAATTGGTATGGGACAATTTGATTCAAAAATATATTTTAAATTACTTCTTTTATAAATGCGTGAGATTTAAATGATTTCACAAAAAGGGATATTTCTCTCAATGAGTTTTACTAATCATTTTCAACAATGTCAACATCCCTTACTGTATATTATTCTTGATTAAGGTTGATTTATTATAATATAATATTCCATATTTTATTGAATGAGTTATGATATGTTTGACCGTGGATGTGTTATTTTTATACCATTCATGGTTTATGGTTAATGTATTGACATTTCGTATGCTAGTTTTAATACGAATGTTTATGTAATGTTTCAACATTTTCATATGAGGAATGTATTGGACATAGTAAGTGACGGGTGGAGCCCACTATAACTTCTCGATGCATCGGTAGGTCTCATGAGACAAACTAGTGTCTTGACATAAGGCCTTGAAAAAATATTATTTGTAGTCTTTGCACGATGCCTTGACTATGTGGTTATGATTTACGGAATTATGCATTCCATCATTATGAAATTAGTTATTTATATTAAATGTGATTATTCGACTAGTAGAATATCCATGTGAAAAAGTAAATGGAATTATTTTATTTATATTTTCCATATTATGCTGAATTTTATGTTTAAAAGACTTGTGTTTTAGTCTTATATATTACCTTAAATGTTTATGCTTATTTATGACAGTTTCCGCTATATTGTTATCCTTACCGAGCATCTGAGCTTACCCTTTTCTTGCATTTTATTTTTCCCAGGATGCGAAGAAGTGTGTTATGATTGATATGAATGGTTAAGCTAGAGGAATAATGTCATTATAAAAATATTATTTATGTTGTGCTTTATTTTATAAATGTTAATGTAACATTCATATATGTAATCTATTTTTCATGACTGCTAAACTAATCAGCCCTTCGGGACTTGATTCCTTGTAATCATTCCAATATATTAAAATAAGGCATCGAATCTGGGTAACTGGGGTCAGGGTGTTACACATTTATATTATTATACATAAAAACCGTAAATAATAATTTTTTCTTTGATTTATAATGTGAACATGGAATATAGTTTTCTTTAGGAAGTATGTCTTTTAACAACTCTAGAAACTCTATCAAACTTTTATCACTCCATCCATTTCTGAACTTAAATTTAATCAATCTTAACACCATTGATAAAACCATAAATTTCATACAAACTCAATAAAATTATTTTTCATCATCACTATATAGGTGATCAATATTCAATTCTTTCTCAATTTATTATACTCAAATATCATGAATCATTTCATTAATTTGATCAGACTTATCATCTTGAAAATATTTATCATCTATAGATCTTTAAATCTTCCAAATTTAACAATGCTAAATCCACGGATTGTAACTCAAATTAAAAACATGAAAAATTAAAATATCTTTGATTTATGTAATTTGAAACTTTTTAATATTTAAACATTTCATACATGGATATAAAAATAGGTCATTTTTTGAATATTTTGTTTGAAAAAGTACAAAATAACATCAAATCCTTACACATATTCATCAATGGATCAACTAACATTAATCTAATATGAATCAATTTCACTGATTAAAAATTTAAATTATTTAATATAAGTTATTGTATATTTAAATTTAATTTTAAATTTACTTTTATAATTAAAATATAAATAAATATCATAATATAGATGGATAAATTATTTTTGAATGCCCATATTTTTTTAGTTTTAACATATATAATGGCCATATAATCACATTTTTTAGAATTAATATATAAAACTTGATGATAATTTTTCTATGTATAATAGATTATATAATAAAATAAAAAATAGGATAGTGACAGTATAAGGACCCCACCTTATAAATTAAATAATCTAGTATATTTTATTAGAATCCACTTTCTTATATTCCAAAAGATCTTTTCAATTTAAAGTTTTATCGAATTAGTACATAATTCATTCATATCAATCCATAAGAATACAAAGTGAGTACTAATAAAAAACTTTCCATTTATTCAATATTTTTTTTAATAAAACATGAAATATTTTTTAAAAAAAACTTCACAACATTCAGTTTGGCTTATTCTTTTCTCCTACCCATCATTCAACCCTATGAAAAACATTTTAAAGCTTGGGATGAACACAAAAATATCTATAAGGGACATAAAGAGATAAAATAAACGGTTAGTCTATGATTACTTATAATCATATGAAATCATTTTCAAAAATACATACTTACAGTATCATATACATTGTGAAAACATGAGACTTTAAAAAAACATATAAAACATAAATAAACCATTTAAGTTACTTAGGGAATTAGTAACTTAATATTGTAACCCTTATGGATTGAATATGATTTTTTCCCTCATGAATAACATACAATGTAACTGTTATGTATACCTTATTATGTAGCCCTGATGACTACCTTATGGTGTAACCCTTGCAGTTACACTTGGAATAACCATTACGGTCAACATCCAACATAAATATACCCAATGCATTAGAAGGAGATATAATTCCCACAATTCATCATAAAAAATTCCCAAGAACTATAGAATAATCATAAGATATGAATAATTTCATAAAAAAAAATTTCTTTTGAATTTTGTAAATATATAAATTTAAAAGCGGATTTTTAAAATAAAATACTTGTACATAAAACTAGAAAAGATCCACTTTTGAAAAAATTTATAGAAATTAGAAAATTAAAATTTAAAATTGCTATATAAATATATTTATAAAAAACATTCTGAAAACATGGACATAAAAAAATATTTAGAAGGATAAGACTTTAAAAGATTTAAAACAATATTTTAGTTAAAGAGTCCCTTACCTCAGGTACATCTTTCTTCAAATGTTTTAAATCCTTCTGTATAATGGTTTAAAAAGTTTTATTAATATATTAAAAAAATAATATTTATAATTCCATATATTATCTTCTTATAACATCTTTCCGGCCATTTATTAATAATATTTTTTTATTTTCATTGTTTAAGGTGCATTTATTTCATGGTTTCCATGGTTGGTTTATTATGGATTTTCTTATCGTATTGAAGAAAAAATAAAGAAGTGGAATGAAATAGTATTAATATGATTCCATAATTTTAAATGATACTGTATATCATTTTTTTCTAATATGAGGATGCTTCATTTGAATGATAAACATTAATGAAAATTATTTAATTTATTTTGGCGGTTTTTACGACCATCACAAATTTATATCATTTTATTTAATACCATGTTTATATATTGGTTCCGTAACATTATATAACTTACAATATGTATAATAAAATATTATATAATAATAATGATTTTATGACAAGCCTTGAAGGTGGTAAATGAAAATGAAAAAGTATCATCCATGATGGTGGTAAATCGACACATCACGGATGAAGTTCTCATTTTTAGAATAAAAGAGAGAGGAGAAAGAGTTTGATGATTAATTTTTCCATCAACAAGATAAAATTGTAGTATATATAAGATACTATATTTTTCATGCCAATTGGATAAGGGAATGTGGGGAGATAATAATAAAATAAAATAAATTGAAAATAAAATAAAAGAAAAAGAAAGAGGATTTTACCACTTGAATTCTTCCCCTTGAGAACCTCCTTAAGTCACTTGTTTTTGGCCTTTTTGTGAGACCAGAAGGTCTTGGACGTGGGGAAGTGGATTTGGAATGGAAATGGGAAGAAATTAAACATGATACAAGGCTTTTAGGTGTGAGTATAAGAGTTTGTGAGGGGTGATATTTATAGTGGAGGTGATGAGTGTTTTCTCATAAATTTATTCATTAGTTTATTATTTTCGCTCAAGACTATGAATAGTTAGATCATTATCACTAAATATATTAAAATAATGAAGGAAATTTAGATATCATGGCAATTAAATCAGAAAAAACTCAATGAAGAGTGTAATTAAATTATAATGTATATATACCATAAATTTTTGTATTTCATTATTCACAAAAATTTAACTATTTCATAAAAATAAAAAAAATCACCCTAACCATTTGTAGATGTGTAGAATTAAAAATTTAACTCCATTTATGAAAATAATTTCAAAATATGATAAATTTATTTTTTTAATTAAAATCATCATTTATTCTAAAAATACAAATTTTAAAATTATAACTAATTTTATAACACTTTGAAAAATTAATTAAGGTATAATAAAATTATATTATAATAATAAGACAAAAAAATATTAATTTATAAATATATTTTATGAAGGTGATTTTTCTTTTAAATAATTTTATTAATTAGAAAATTGTAAATAATAATTTATGTGTCACAAAAATACTAACACTTAATTTATCATTTTTAAATTTTTTTTACTTAACCCATGATGTAAATATATCATATTCTTGATTAAACAATGAATAAAATTTATTTATAATATAATATATGGAGTTAAAATTCTATTAGTATATATTCATTAAATTATGTATATACTACTTATTTCCTTATACATTTATAATGAATTTAACTATTTAATTCCAAAATGAAAACAAATTATTTTATAAATACCTGGGTTGTTGCATTCTCCCCAACTTAAATGAATTGTGTCCTCAAAATTAAAACTAAGGATTGGTAAAACGGTGTTAACTAATCAAAATGACTTTGTTGAAAACCCACATTAGAAAAAGTATCAATAATGATTGCACTTAAAAATATTGAAATGGAAGAACGAAGGTCACCTATGATAACACAAACTAAAATTATGTGTAAGAAAACATAGACTTGGAAGAGAAAAATAACTATCAATATATGATCGAGAGTTATAGTGAACATGATCATTATGATGTTAACCATCACATACTGAAAATCAGAGATGGAATAAAATGGTATTAATTTCTTAGTAAGAAAAGTAAATGGATAATGTTTTTATTTCAAGACCCTTTTTACTGGAGTTGATGTATTATATTGACATATATATTAAAAAAAGGATATATACATATTGAAAAGTATAATTTCATCCTTAAAACAATTTTCAACAAAAAAATAATCTTTTAATCCAAATTTAGTATATGGATATTTCTTTCTTTTAAAACCTTAATTAATTTTTACAAATATCTAAATCCATAAAAGGAAAAACAATTACTCCTCCTTTCATTAGGCATTAACCAAAACAAAATTAGTTAGGATAAGATAATCTATTTACCAAAATTAATTAATCTACAAAATTCAATAGTAATTATAAAAGTTCAACATAGATCATTACCCAAATAAATATTAATAAAATTCCTAAAAAATACTCTAAACTAAGATTAAAACCCAAAAATAAGAAGGATTTGGTCACACAGACTTCCAAAAAAGTATTAAAATTTATCACCAAATAAAATCAATGAACCTTAAATTCTCAATCCAAAAAATATATACCAAAATCATATAGACTCCAAGATATGTTAGTCATCATAATAATTCCAAAATAAAATAATATTTTCTTCCAATATACAATTTAACCATTATTACTCAAATAAAATCTCATGGCATTGTGTTTACCTTATTCCTATATCACTTCCAAGAATTATAGTGACATTATTCTAAAATAACATTGATCACTATATCAAATTCTGGTGAAACATATGTTCCCAAATTACACCAACCCATAATTAACTCAAAATCAAAGATCATATGAACCCTAAATTTATCGATACCTTTAAAATTATGTCAAAAAAAAACAAAAGAGAATTTTTCCCTTCAATTAATTGTTTTCACATGAAAACTTAAGGATTATATATAAATAAATATCAATAAAAGTATCCCAAAGTAATACCATCATCAAAAGAGTAATTTAAATTTTAAACATTTCATCATACTTAATTCTACCATAACTATTTAATCCTTTATATGTTAAAATCTTAGTCATTAAACATTCTTCATAATCCATTAACTATGTATCACCACTTTTTTTCATAATAATTCATTCCTAGAAATAACATATTTGAATTATAACTTCATTATTCATAAATTTCAGTACAATAATGTTTCATACATTATGGATAAGAAAAATAATTCATAACATGAATCAATATTTCAGGATATTCTTGATGTTTCCTTTCTCTTTCGTCATGTTGTCCTACTTTTAAGAAGTAAGAATTCATGCCACTTATAATATTTAACTTTGTATAATATTTAGAAGAGTTTAGATCTTAAAATCACATGAAAAAGGTACCATGGCCCATACAATTTTTGTATAAAAGAGTAGGTGTTATATAACTCAAGAAATTTCTTGGAGGTGATTTGAATACTCCAGTAGTTACCAAAATCATATTAACAATATTTTTCAATAATAATTATGACCAAATAATTGGAGAGTGATAAGAAGGTTGTGAAAGATCTATGTTCTTCTATCTTGATAATTGATCCTTAATATGTTTAAAATAATGTCACTTAAAAATGAAATTAATTACTAAAAGAACAAAAATACTATATAGGGTAAAGATAATACCATAAAAAGTTTATAATAAGCTAATCTGTCAACCTTCTTATATCTCAATTGATTTCGGTTTTTATCAAAAATACTAAAATTACCATAAAAATATAAATTTTATATATGTTAATAACCCTTATGGTTATAAATTATTTTTAACTTATACTCAAATAACATCCTAACCTAAAAATTTATCTAAACTGTGCTCCGATACCAACTATAAGGACTCGACCTTATCTATTACACAATCTAGTAAATTCTGTTATAATTTACTTTCTTAAAATACCAAAGATCTTTTAAGTTTAGAGTTTTAGATAATTAGTACATAATTCATATATATCAACCCAAAAGCATACAAATTGGGTAATAATAAAATAGTTTCCATTTGTTCCATAAAAAAAGTTTTTAATGAAACATGAAATCTTTTCATGAAAAATCTTCACAACATTTATCTTGGATTCCTCTTTTATCTTACCCATCCCTAAACCTTGTGAAAAACATTTTAAAACTTGGTATGATCAAAAAAATATCAGTAAAGGACATAAAGAGAGAAAATAAATAGTTAGTCCATGATAACTTATAATCACATAAAATCATACTTATAGTTTTATATACATACTTTATGAAAACAGATATTTCCATAAAACATAGAAAACCTATATAAATCATTTAGGTAACATGGGGAATTACTTACATAATATTATAACCCTAGAAGTTAACATATGATATGTAACCCTCATAGCTACCATGCAATGTAACCCTCATGGATACATTATAATGTAACTCTCACGGCTACCTTATAGTGTAACCCTCGTAATTACACTTGGAATAACCATTACGGTCAAATTCCAACATAAACATACTCAATGCATTAGTAAGATATATAGGTACCACCCTTCAATATAAAAAATTCCCAAGAAACATAAAATAATCATAAAACATGAAAAACATCATAAAAAACATTCCTTTTGATTTTTTTAAAACAGAAATTTTAAAAATAATATTTAAAGAAAAATCACTTACATAAAACCCGAAAGAGTTCTATTTTTTGGAAAAATTGAGGGAAATTATAAAAATAAAATTTAGAAATACTTATGTGAATATAAATATATTAATAAAAACCATTATGAAAAAATTAACATTGAAATAATATTTATAAGTATAAAAATTTAAAACATTTAAAATAATGTTTTAGTTAAAGAGTCCCTTACCTCAGGTTCATTATTATTAAAACATGTTCAATCCTCATGTATAATGGTTTAAATAGTGTTATTAATATATTAAATAAACATATTAATATTTATAATTCCTTATATGATCTTTTTATAACATCTTTACACCCATTTGTAAATAATATTTTGTTATTTTCATTGTTTCAGGTGTATTTATTTCATGGAATCCATGGTTGGATCATTATGTATTTTCTTATAGAATGGAAGTAGAACTCAAGAAGTGGAAATAAATTTTATTAATATGTTTAAATAATTTTAAATTATACCATATATCATTTTTCTGATAATATTATGATTCATTAGATAAAACATTAATGAAAATGATTTAATTTATTTTGGCGGTTTTTACGACAATCACAAACTTATATCATTTTATTTAATATCATGTTTATATATTGGTTCCAGAACATTATATAAATTATAATATGTATAATAAGATATTATTTAACCACAATAATTATTTTATGACAAGCCTTGAAGGTGGTAAATGAAAATGAAAAAGTATCATCCACGATGGTGGTAATTCGACACATCACATATGATTTTCTCATTTTGAGAGTAAAAGGGAGAGGAGGAGAAGTTTGATAATGAGTTTTACATAAAAATTATAACATTCCAGTATATATAATATACTGGATTTTTCATTCCACTTGTATAAGGGTAGGTGAGGAGAGAATAATAAAAGAAAAGAAACTGAAAAGAAAATAAAAGGAAAAGAAAAAGGATTTTACCACTTGAATTTTTCTCTGTGAGAACCTCATTAAGGGACTTTTTTTTGCCTTTTGGTGATAAAATATAGTATTATAAGTGGGGAAGAGTCTTTTTAAGGGAATTGGGAAGAAATTAAACAACTCACATGGATTTTAGGCATGAGAAGAGGAGGTGGTGAGGGGTGATATTTATAGTGGAGGAGATGAGTGTTTTCTCATTATTTTATTCCTTAGTTTATTATTTTGGCTCAAGACTATAAATAGTTAGAGAATAATCACTCAATATATTAAAATAATTAAGAAAAGTTCTATATTATGGTTAGGACATCATAAATGACTCATGTAATAGTGTATTTAACTTATAATGTATATATACAATAAATTGCAATATTTCACTATTCACAAAAATTACACTATTTTAGAAAAACAACAAAAAATTAAATCTAATTTTTTTTTGAAATTAATAATTAAAATATGAACTCTATTTTTTGAAAATAATTTTATAAATATGACAAATTTAATTTTTAATTAAAATCATAATTTATTCCAAAAATACTAATTTTAAAATTATAATTGATTTTATAACACTTTGAAAAATTAATTAAGGTCTCAAAAAATTACCTTATAATCATAATATAATAAAATAATAATTTATCAATCTATTTTATGAAGATAAATTTTCTTTTAAGTCATTATATTAATTATAAATTTTTAAATTAAAATTTACATGTCATAAAAATACTAACACTTAATTTATCATTTTCGAGAAAATTATTTAATTAATCCAAGAAATAAATATATTATATTTTTACTTATATGATACATAAATTTTATTTATACTCCCATATATTAGGTTACTATGCTATTAGTATAGAATCATTAATTTTTATAAATAGTACTTATTTCATTATAAATGTATAATGAATTTAACTATTTAATTCCAAAATGAAAAAAATTATTTTTTAAGTACCTGGGTTATTGCAGATAGTTCCATGAAATAAGTGAAATAGTTCCACATTTTCCTTTATTATTTTTATGTTAATAATATAAAATATTCCACACAAAATTTCTAATATTAAAGTGTGGTAAAACATGTCATTACAAAAGTCATGATAGATGAAACGGAATGAGTGACCTAATAAAATGATAAAAAGGTGTAAAAAATAATTTTTAATTTTTGGGATTGAATTGAGATAGTTAATAAAATATTAGAATAATAAACTAGATTCTACATGATCATTGAAAGATAATGAAGAACCTAATATTTAAATCATTATATAACCCATTACTTAATCAATATGGGTATTAATTAATTAATTATTTTAAAAAATATAATTGTCGACTGTTATAGAATCATTATATATTAATGTGAAATCCATTATTCCTAAAAAATTAATAGTTTTAGATAATTTAGACTCCCTATTTTTCAACATGAGGGGTTATCAAAATATATATTCATCATGTACATTGAAGTGCAATAAAAACATCAACTACAATGACTTGTTTCTCAAGAAATAAAAAAATTTCACTAAATCAGTTACAGCAGAACAAAATTTTAAATTAATGTTGTACATAATCCACTATACATTAAACATTAAATATTATATGACTATTAAAGCATGAAAACCTTTCATCATAATAAAAGAAACCAACAAGCCTTAAAAAACCATCATTGAATAATCATTGTATGATTTAATGCTATTTAAACAAGATTTCTATCATTCATGAAATAACATAATTATGTAAAAATTAAAAATTAAATAAAAAATAACTTATATGTTGCAATAAATCCAAACTAGAAAGAAAATACAAGGAAAGGAAAAATCAGAGAGGAAGACGATTATTGAAGACAATGTAAAAGGTGAAAATGAAGGTGATGATAGTGATGGAAGAGGGTGAGGGTGACACGATGATGGTGAGTGAGGTAATAACAGATGATAGAGAAGGAAATGAATAAGAAGAGAGATTAGATGGAGGTGGTTTTGAAGAAGGATAATATGTTTAATTAAGGGATAAATCAATCTCATGATTGAAAAAATAAAATGTGAATTGGATTGTTACCTTTTTAAATGGTTATCTAAATTAGTTATCTTTTAACTAATATAATTTTTTTCAACATCAATTATCCTATAAATGACCTCTAAAACATATATACATGATATTTTATGTCGGTTATATTATAAATGATTTATATAATCATATATAACATAGGTTTTTTATAACTGATATTATAAATGTGTTGTATTAAATACTTCATAAAGTCATATAATATTTATTGAGAATATAGGTTGATGGCATGAGTATACAACCTGCTTGATGAGATATCAATACAAAGGGATTATATTAAACATTGATCATTCCTATTTGGTTATCTTCATTTTTCCATTCACTTCTTCCTAAATGGTTTCCATGACATGTTGCTAGATGCCGATCTTGGACTTTAGGAAATCCTTCCAAATGAACATAAGAATAGGGCCACAGGTTCACACACTTAGTGATTCCATAAATCTTAGTTAAATAATTTTTTTATTTAATAATTAAAATAATAATTATTTTTTAGACTGATAAATAATATTTATTCAGGATTTAATAATCAAAATTATTTAGTCACTAATGTGTGTTGAATGTTTAAATAAAATTTTATTCTCAAGAATATCAAATAAAATATTTATTTTTATTTTGTTTTAATCCACAAGTTAATAAATAATATTAATTTTTAAATAAATAATTATTTAGTTATGTGAATATTAAAAAAATTATTCATAATACTATGAATATAATATTTATTCATTTATTTAATGAATAATATTTATTTATTATTCAAGGTTTTCTAAATGTCAAGGAAGGTGTACGGGCCGAGTTAAGTGTTTGATAGTGGAAATTATATAGTATTAAATATAATTTAAATAAACATCGATTTATTTATTTTCAACAATGATGTTTATTTTTAGCATTGAGTGCTATTATATAATAATATTATTTTCCTTATATGCATGTGGAATTATTTCTGATAGAAATGTGTTTGAATCTGGAATGAAATGGCCCGAAGAGGAATGGCAGTGTATCCTTATTATGTTATAAAGGTGGTTCCAAGGTTAATTCATTCACATTGGGATCATAATTTATGAACGGTTTCTAATTGGTTTTGATTATGGAACTGAAAACACCCAATGGTTCCATATTAGTGATTACCCAGGGATCTACTTTTCAAAGGAAGGTGCTCACTAGGAATTTTGGATAATGATACCTAAGAGCTCACATTGGTCAAGAGGATGGGTGGTAGGTCTCCTAACTCCCTTATGGGGGGAATTTTTTCCTATTCTAAGACTCTTATAGATTTAAGATATGTTCATGAATCCTTTATTAATTCCCAAGTATGATGTGGGTCACCCATGAATAATAATCAATTATTATCATGTATAGAGATTAGAATCTTCTGTATGTATTTTAGGTTCTTCATCAATGTATATATCTATATATATTCAAATTTATCCACCAATGGTATTATCATTAGAACTAATTAGAGATTCTTTGGCCGCTATTATGATGATTCTGGTTTTCTATCCACACAATGAAGCGATTTGGAGTGTATCATCATCAAGGGAGGTGGGAGTTATTTTGATGTTGGGATCATACCCATAAATGAGTTTCCTGTGTATCCTTATGAATGGAATCAGAACCCACATAGTTTAGTGCTGCTTAATGGGGCACATCATACCTTTTAAGGTCATGTGATAAGGACCCAACTGTAAATTTTATCATCACGTAGAAAGGATGTTTAGGCAGAAGGTTACTAGTCAAAGTTTGGTGAGTAACTTTTGAGGAATCGGGTCAGGGAACCTAGAAGGAGTATAAGTCTCCATATTTAATTAGAACCTACTAGGAATGTGATCCAAAGAGGATATGGTTGACATAAGGTGTTGGGTTTGGACCTCAGGGAGGCTTCCTATGTATCCCATGTGGTTTTGTTGGTCTCATAGGGGATTGTCCCCTTTTGAGAGTATTAAGTTGGAAATTACTCCTAAAAAGGATTCCCTATGAAAAAGGGTTCCATGGGTGATGTTTAGGATCATGCTGATTTGAAGGCCTGTTCAGGGCTTACACCTAAAGAGGAGGCCCACTGATCTCAGGCTTTAGGTAGGAATCTTACACATCCAGATTGTAGTATTAATTAGAGTTCTCATAGTTAAATTAATGTTTAGGTCCTACATACTAAAGTTTCCTCAATTAATGGGGGTTATGATTGGGGGTTACTCCTAAGTAGGATTCACATAATATTAGTTTGATTTGGGGATTATTCTTGGGAAGGATAACCATTGTTCTTGGAACCTATATGGGTGTCCTACATATCTCTATTGTAGTAGGAATCAGATTTCTTATAGTTCAATTAAAGGTTAGGTCTTACTCACTTTGGTTTCACTGGTTAATGGGGGATCATGTGGATTTCATGATTACCATCAACCTCTAAACCCATGTGAGGAATGATCTATGTGAGAAACAAGAGGAATTGAAATATCTGAGAAAACACACAATATTCTTCTTTCTAATGTTGGATTCATGTCCTTGAGATCCCATGCCTATAGTGGAACTCTGAAGGAAGGAAATAAAAATATTCAAAGGATGATCCCTTGTCGAAACATGCATATGATAGTGTGGGAAACATGATCATGGTTATACCATAAGCCCAAAAGTCATGACGAGTCATGATTGAACATGATGGATGAGGGAAATATGAAGACTCTATATACCACGATTCTCCTCCTCTACTGGTGGAAGAGGTTGAGGGTAAGGGAGAGAGAGGAGAGGAATCTGATTCCCACCCCCTCTTTGACCCAGTACACAAGGGGCAAAGGAGGATCTGGAGTGAAACCTCCTACAAGAAAGTCTAGGGGATTGCTCTAGAAAGGATGACCTAAAATTGGTCCCATAATTGGAGAGGAGGATGTCATTACTTGTCAAAAGGAAACAAAAGTGTAATTATTACCCTCTCTGCTTATATACGAAGGCAACAAGTCTTAGAGATGACAAGGGTAGGACATGGTCATAGACCTTGTATCCAAGATCAAGAACTCTCTGACACTGCTCCTAGGGTTTGGGTCCTTGTGACTGTGTGAATACAAATACACACATATCCCAAGGATCCTGACTATCTGGTAGGAAAATTTCAAGAAATTAATTACTATAGGAATACATATCCAAATGGGATACATGATTTTTTACCTTTTCATATGGTTTCAAAAGTCTGGAGGCTTAATTGGAGGTTTCAATTTTTTCCCTTTTAGACAAGGGGTCCAAAATAGAGAGGACCTGCCATAGATGGATTTGAAGGGGTACTAAATAGAGGACTGTATAAGATGGGGGATAGGGGGAGCCAAAGGAGGGGCTGTGTAGGTAGGTTTGGGTGAGACAAGGAAGGATCATGCAAGGGGTGATTCACTCAGGTGGAGCTAGGATAGTTAATGTTACCTTGGGAAACAAACCACCTGGAAAACAAATCTTGGGTGAGAATTTGATTAAGACTCCAAGGTAATCTATAGGTGTTCCTGAAAGTGGATCAAACATGTCCTTTGTTTGGGAAGGTGACCTCATTCTATTTATCATCAATCACAGGGAGATTAGATGCCTCACATAGGTGTTGTTTATATTAAACCCTAGGAGGAATTTAGTTTCACAATCACCATTTGATTCCCTCTTCTTAAAGTTTTATAGGGCTACCTAGAATGTTTTAGAGGTATTGGGTGAAGGCCTATGGAGAGAAGAGTATCAGGAGGCCTTTAGAAAATTTTATCCATACAAATGAAGACCCTTGGCTCTTATTTATAGTAAAATAGAAGAACTTCGGTGAAGGCGATATATCACTTAGGTGTGCTGCTCAATTTTTATGCTCAAGTATAACGTGTAGGCGGTCACTCAGATTAGTCATGCATGTGGATGTGCATGCACATCACTCAGGATGATGCACAAGTTACCTACATGCTGACACTACTTGGGGGTACCTGCATAAATAACTTGGGTAAACCCACTACTCCATATCATGGAGGATGTGCCCTCACACCCCTACTCGGGATCAGTATATGACTGTGGTCTCATCCATTTGGGTCATTCCCTTCACTACATTCACTAACCCCCATTAAAAATATAGATCCACACCATGAAATTTTCGAGTTCAGTTGAGGAAATTTTGGGTTGAAACACATAAAAATATTATCCACTCCATCTTCCAACATAAAAATGTATTTCTACTCAAAATCAAATTTGTTTGTCTATTTGAGGTTCACATATTAAATTCTATGGAATGGTTCATGGAATAAATTTCATGGTGCTAACAAATCCCCCCCCCCCTTATAATTAGATTCGTTCAGAATGAAAAATAATCTAGTTATATGGTAAATGTACGACACATTAAACAGTCCAAAATCATTTTTTTGGACTTGGATCTATCTCAATTATGGGATAATTATCTATTTTCTTCTAATCCATGGGGTTTAGAGATTATAGTTCAAATGTTTATAGGTTTATATGGACAACCCTACAAACTTTGTCTCTTTTGTCTCATCACCATAATTGTTTTTCCTAAAATCAATATGATGGAGACTTAGTGGGTGAGATTTGGATTTTTCTTAGACCTCCTTTTTGGGGTTTTAATATAATGAGTTTTATGCCTTCTATATTTCCATTTATTGATTTTTTTTCCTAAACCATATAGAATGTAGGTCTAGAAAGCCGAGACTCAACTTTTTATCCAGAGTTCCCGTTGTGGGTTTTCAATCGGGAGAGTTCTATGTCTCAATTTTTTTTATTTTTCGGGCAGTTTAATGTCATTCAAGAATAACTAGTGCATTTGGTGTTTATGTTGAACAACATTGACCATAAATCTTTTTAATGATAATCCAAACAATTTTTTTTGGACAAGAATGTTCCTAAATTCTTTAGATACCCCTAATAGGGAATCTTGAACCATGGTTTTATGGTTTTTTAAATATAAAACAAGATATTAGGTAATAGAAGAGGTCTCTACCAAGGAAGAAATTACCACTGATTAACAAACCCATTTTGTGGGTTGCAATATGCAAATCCAAATGGGGTATGTTAATACATAGTCAATAGTGGAATTATTTGGCTGAAAAACCTATTTTTTGGGTTGTTTTATGAAAAGGAAATTGAGGCTTATTAGAAAATAGCTAGGAAAATAAGTCCTCAAGAATTATGACATTCTTTAATTGATGAATGGAGGATGTTTTGGGAGATTTAGATTTCTCAAGACCATGATGAGTGTCTTTGCCAAAGGTAGGGGTCTGAGAATGAAGATAACATCTATATTGGCATTGGACACATATGGGAAACCACTCCTATATAAATTTAGCTCAGGTGAAGTAGGGTGCGTTTTGTTAAATGAGTGATGTCATGTGGAGGCCCCTTTATGAAAAGAGTTGAAACATTGTTCAATTTAATTTTGTATAATAAAAACATTAACTACGTAGTTTAACATATTACAATGAATACATCATTATACAATTTAATGTCTTGTGACGAGGATGTTTTTATATGATGTTTAAATCCATATACCAAGGAAATCGTGATATGAGATTTAAATTCATTCAATAAGAAAATTATGAGGGGCTATAATTTAAGGTCTTTAGATTTGACTGAAAGGTTAATAAATCCTACATTATGGGTAATCTGTTTCAAAATATTCTATCATCTTCAGGTATGAGGAAGGGAATTTCCTAAGCTGTAATTTTGGGATATCCGAATATGGAGAGTGGTATGGGTAAAAAGCAATTATGGTGATAGAGGAGGTATATTATGAGGATGAAGTTTCCACTAATTGAAAAAATCATTTTGTGAGCTATTTTATGTAAAGACATATGGGGATGTTACTACATAGTAAATAGTTGCATCTTTTGGATAAGAAACTCATTTGTGGGATACTTTATGAAAGGAAACCTGGGAAATGTTACAACATAGTTAGGAAAATAAGTCCATAGGAATTATGAAATTCTATTTCTTATGGAAAAAGGAATATTATGAAGATTTAGATTTCCCTGAGCACAAAGTCTGGTTTGTGTAAGGAGGTACTTGAATTAGGGAGGATAATTTCTCGTCAAAATTATGCAAGAATTGGGATAAAAGGTCACTCACAAAAATCTGACCCAAACATTGGAGATAAGGTGCCTGTATTTTTAGGTCATATGCTTAGGACCATAATATCATGTAAACAACAGGCGACATATGTCCTATCAGACCAAGGCCATTCCAGAATAATTTATTCATGATGGAGGAAATTGTAAACCATTATCTTGGAGGTTCTCAGATTTGGAGAGATGATATAGGAAAATTATGTGGGATATAACCAAATAAAAAATTTTAATCATGAGTTCCAACATAAGTTCATCAAAGCTAATGGAGACAAAGGAGGATTCTCTCAAGGATGAAGTTTTCAGTAATTGAAAACCCCATTTTACGGGTAGTTTTCTGAAAATCCAGCTGGGGTGTGTTACATCATAATCGATAGTGTAATCCTTTTGATGAAAAACCCATTTCATGGAATAATTTATGAAAATACATCTAGGGAGTGCTACAACATATCTAGGTGAAGAATTCCTCAAGCATCATACATTTTATCACTAAGAGCTTGGAAAGATTATGAAGATATGAAGTTATCCAAGACTAGGAGTATGACCTGTGAAAGGGATATATCAGAGCATAAAGGAAATGGTTAGACTGATATGAGACATTAAGTGTAGAGTCCCTTACATATATATAGCACATATGTGAAAGGGATAAATCTCTATTTATTTGGTGGATCCTTTAATGAGGGGAACCAAATTTAGAGTTCCTGTATATATCTTTGTCTGTACATAGGACATGAGATATTATTCTTTACCCTATGGTTAGGACTAGGACATGGTGCATAATAATCACTACATACCTCATTGGAATGATAATCAATCTATACATATTTATTACGGTACCATGCAATTTTAATACATGTGATTAGGACATTATCTATTAATTTTAATGTCATGAAGTAAGGACGAGGGTGTCTTGACATGAAGATTGATGGAATACTGAGGCTAGGCTATGAAATAGAACCTAAGCATCACTATGTATCTTTTCAAAATAAGATTGAAGCTACACGTAGTTCTAAAATAAAGGACCCAACCCTGATTGAATTCATGTGTGGAGTAAATTGGGGGTTTTGTTTTGATATGGGTTCATGCATAGGGTGATAAATCATATTGGGTCTTCTCATATAGATCTAACTTGTACATGGGAGAGAAAGGGTATTTATTGTATTATGCTGCAGATGGGCCCAAGATTAGAGATTTGAATTTCACTAAATATCTCATTGAAATGAGAATCAAACCACATGCAGTTCTTGAGGATATCTTGAAATTTATTGTCATGCGATGAGGACATCTAGTGAGCCTTTTAAGGTATTGTAGGAATGAACAAGGTAACCCTAATTGGAATTGATATGCCTCACGTATGTGGGTAATCCTTTTACCAAAAATCCTAATCCCATATGAGCTATGATCAGTGTGGGAAATAAGGGGGAAAAGGTTATTTCTGTGACAAAAAGGTAGCACAAGTGAATGATAGGGTAATTTAGATTTTGTGGTGGTTGGGCAGGAAATATTATCCAGGAATCTCTACATATTTCATTAGGATTAAAATCAAGACATACATACTATGTGAAAGACTATGTAGTTTAACAACATGTGGAAAGGACATGAGATTAGTGACATGAAAAGGGCAGTCGTGGATAGACCGGGGGACAAATTATAGGCATCACTACATATGGTTTTAGAATAAAAATCAAGCCACACAGAGTTCTTGGTAGGTTCCCTATCTATGTATAATCTATACACAAGGAGTGGAAGATTTTTTTATTATAGATGTCCCTGAAATGGAAATTTTGAGCATCATTATATATCTCATTGGAATGAGAATTAAAACACACATAGTTTTGGAATGATTTTTCACATTATCAATTAGAATTTTATGTGGGGAAAGGGGTTTAGTATTTTTCTGGATGATGGTTGGGACCAAAACACAAGGTTTTTGCATCATTACACATTTTATTCTAATGGGAATCAAGACATATGTCCAAGAAAGGTTCCCTATAAAAATATTATTTTTACGCATAGAAAAGGAAGGGGGTTTTCTTTTCCTTAGTTGTGGCCAGATCTAGGATGGAAAGTATGTGTGTCACTACATATCTCATTTTAATGAGAATCAATCCGCACGTATTTTTGGATTGGATCATGAAATTTACTATATTGTGATAAGTACATGATAGTGTTATGACTTATGACCATAATGGGGGCCCAGGTTACACCGTGGGGTGGAGATGATGTAAATGGGGATTATGTGTGGGAGATGCCCATCATTTCTTCCTCATGTATATCCAAGATGGCATCTCAACTTGCTATAGGGATTAGAGGGATGTTATTGGGACTTATACTTGCGAGGTAGGCCCATAATTAAGGGACCATGATGAGTGTTTCAGCTCGTGGTGTTTCAAGGGTTTATTAACATCAAATGTGAGGGATGTTAGCTGTGTAATTTAATGTCATGTGACACAAAAAATGGCGTCTTATAGTTTTAGGTCTTAAAATTAAGACCATATGTCGTGAAATTTAGCGTCATGTGGAAAGGAAGATAAGGAAGTTAAGTTTAACATTGTGCAGTGTGGATGTGATGTCTTTCCTTTTAGGGTCATGTGATAAAGACCGACTATAAAGTTTGATGTCTTTCAGCTTGGATATGATCTGTTTGATTATATGAATTATTTCTTCAGGAAAATTTCACTGGTTGGTGTCGTAATGACCTCTCCATCCATTGAGATCATGGAATATTCTTCGTTGGAGTGGACCGTGACTATAGAGTAAGGTCCCTCCCACTTGGTTTAGAGTTTTAGAGGCTTTCTTCCAGCATCATTAGATTCTTGAGGACCAATACTAGTTATCCTTATAGGAATGGATGGAGGAATACATTCTTGTTAAAGTCTCATGCTATTCGATTTTGATATACTTTTAGGTGATTCAAGGTGTGAAATCTTTTCTCATCGAGTCACTCTAGTTCATCTAGTTGTTTCTGGGATTACTCATCCATGTATAGAATGTTACAAATGGAAACAAATAGTGAGGGAAACTAGACCTCAATGATAAGGACTACTTCTATTCCATATAACAGTTAGTATAGGGTCTCCTGTGTAGTAGTATTAGACGTAGTACAGTAATCCCATAATGCATTAAAGAGCTTGTTAGGCCAAGAATTGTTTTTATATTTATCCACCATCTTCTATAGTGAGTTTAATAGTGTTTTTTTGAAGTCCTCTATCGATCCATTTTCTTTTTATGATAGCGGGATGAATGGTTTGATTTGATATTGTACTCTTGATATAGATTCTCTACCCGAGTAGAATATAAATTATTGACATTGTTCATCAGTATGGTATGAGGGACACCATATCTGGTAATGATGTTGGATTTTACAAATCTAATGATTCTTTTGGACCCAATTTCATTGAGGGGTATTGGCTCAGAACATTTGGAGAAGAAATTAGTTGATGTTAAGATTTATTTTAACTACTTGTTTGTAGTTGGGGTGTATGGCCCCACTACATCCATTACCTATATGGAGAATGTACTAGTGTATTTGGATGTATGTGGAAACTATGGGGGTTGATAGATAAAGTTGGCATGCACTTGTAAGGAATGAAAATTCATGGTGAATTCTCTACAGTCTTATGTCATTGAAGGCTTGAAGTATCCAAGTATTAGAATTTGATTATAAATCATATACCTTGATTAGTGGGAACCACAGACTCCCACATGTACTTATTTAAAGATAGTCATAGTCTCATCACCATCATTGCATCTAAGAAGGACTCCACCAAAGCCTCATTTTTAGAGGACCTTCGGGTGATTTGGGACATCATAAAGAGTGAAATTGACTGCTCACTAATAGATTTTTTCCTTACCAATTCTATTCAGTGGTGGTACTCTATCTTGGAGTCATTCCATGATGGGAGTATTCCATCCCATGGTTGGACCATATGGCTCAATTATGGGGATGAATTCCTTGATCTCCTCCATTCTGAATAAAAGAAAAGGTGAGACTATACAACTATGGGAAATTTTGATGACTATTTCATCCCGATTTGGGTCTGCCAGATTTGTAGCTACATTCACCAATGCATCAGCCTAGGTGTTCTTTGATTGTGGGACATGAGTCAATGTTAGATCTAAGGAGAACTCTTCCATTAAACCTCATACATAATCAAGAAAGGGGATCAAATCTTATTTTCTTATAGTTTAATCCCCATTGATCTATTTGATTACCAACTATGAGAAACCTTTCACCTTTAGGTGGTTCACCGGTATTTGGAATTCCAATTACAAGACTAAAATAAGGGACTAATATTCCTCTACATTATTAGTACAACCATTTGATAATAGGAAGGAGTAATATAGGACTGCCTTCACTGGGGAGATAAGTACAATCCCTAACCCAATTTTGTTGAGCTTAGTGTATTCCATTACTTTCCCCATTGAGATCATAGATGCACCGTCAAAATACATTTCCCACACTTGGGTGTCATATTGAATAGATAATATCTCTTTTTTTGGAAGTTTAGTACTTAACAATGTTTCTTTTGCAGATGGGTGTTATGAAAGAATGTCTTTCGAGTCCAAGCCTTCAACTACTTTCTAAGGCATGAATTGTATATCGAACTACTATAGGATAACCACCCACCATGATAGACATCCTATCAATATAAGGAGGCTGAGTATATATTTGAGTGAGTTATTTCTAGAGAAAAATTGGACGTTTTGGCGTTGTAGGTAGTGCTTCAGTTTCTGGACTATAAAGATTAACACTAAGTAACTCTTCTTGATACTTAAATAATGATTATCAGTGTCAAGCATAGTCTGACTAAGATAATAGAGGTTTTTCTCATTCCTAGTGTCATTATTTTTTCATTGGGAAGGTTCCCATTGATCACTCCATGGTCCTTATATATATAATAAGTGGATTTACCTCAAATTGTGGCATTAATACTCATGGGATCAAGAGTTATTTCTTGAGGTTTCCAAACTCTTCTTGGTAGTCACTGGTCCACTAATATGTGACCCCCTTCTTCATCAATCTAGTGAAGGGAAAACACTTGCTTGTAAGGTTGGATTTGAAGTACTGGATATAGGTTTAAGTGTCTTTGAAGTTCTATCAACTCATTAAGATTTTGAGCAGGTGACATACTAAGGATGGTTTTTTTCTCAGGTTCAACTTCGATACCATGATGGAATACAACAAAGTTGAGAAACTTCCTTTATGTTACCTCAAAATCACATTTTATGGGGTTCAACTTTAGGATATGTTTTCATAGCTTGTTGAAGATGGTATCTAGGTTGTCTAAGCGGTAAAAAAAATAAGGATTTTACCACTAGATCATCAATATAACATTCAAAAAAATATCCTCAGGACAAGTGGGAAAGAAGTAGTAGAAGTGAAACATCCTACAAGAAAGTCTAGGGACTTACTCTAGGAGATATACCCTAAAATTGGTCCCATAGTAGGAGAGGAGGATGAAATTCCTTGTAAAAATAAAACACAAGCGTGATCCTTACCCTCCCTTCTTAGAACCAAAGGCTTTGAGTCTTAGAGACGAAAAGGTTAGGATGTGGTCCTAGACCTTGTATCTGAGTCCAAGAACTCCATGAAACCACTCATAAGGTTGGGTCCCTCATGAAAATGGGAATAAAAATCCATGTGTACCCCAAGGATCCAAACAATATTGTAATACAAGTTCAAGAAACCTCTGATTATAGGAATAAAAATCCAAATAGGAGACACGCTGGTGTTCCTTTTCATGGTTTTACAAGTCCAGAGGCTTCAGTGGAGGTTTCAACTTGGCCCATATCATACAAGGGTGAAAAATGAAGAGATTCCCTATCATGGATGGATTTTAATGGGTCCTAAAAAGAGGATCATGTAGGATGGAGGTTAGGGAGAGACAACGGAGGGGTCGTGAAGGTAGGTTCGGGCAAGCTAAGGAAGACTCATGCAAGGGATGCTTTGCTCAGGTGGAGTTGGGTGAGTTAATGGTACCTTGGGTGATGGACCACCTAGGAGAAAACACTTGGGAAATATTTTTTTCAAGACTTAAAGAGTTTTCATCGGTGTTCTCGAAAGTGGCTCACATAGGTCCCTACTTTTTAATGGGACCTCGTGTTAGTGTTCATTGATCATGGGGGGGGGGTAGATGCTTCATGTATGTCTAGTTTATTTTAAACCCCAGGAGAAATTTAGTTTCACATAACCCCTTTAATTTCCTCTTATTTAGGTTTTATAGGGATACCTAGATGGTTTCATAGGGCTTGGGTGAAGGACTAGGGGGATTAGAGCGTTAGGAGGACTTTAGAAATTTCATTCATGCAAATGAAGACCCAAGGGTCCTATTTATAGGAAAACATGAGACCTTGGGAAAAGGTGCTATCTCGCTCAGGTTTTTCACTCAGGTGCTCCACACAGCTGTGTTACACAGGTTTTCCATATAGGATCTCCCTCAGATCGGTTTCATAGTAATATCCACAAGGGTCCTATTTATAGGAAAACTTGTTGCTCCATATCGCAGGGGTTGCGGCCCTATACCCCTTCTTGGTATTTGTGCTTGGATGAGGTCTCGTCCCTTTGGGATGGTCCCATCACTACTATCACTGACCCCCATTAAAAATGGAGAGTCTCACCATGAACGTTTTGAGCTCCGTCAATGATGTTCTGGGGTGTGACACATGGAAATCCTATCTACTCCATCTTCCACCATAATGATGTATTTCTAATCAAAATCAATATTTGGTGTGTGAGTGATATTCAAATATTCAATTCTATGGAAATTTTCCTTGAATACATTTCACGGCATCAACATGAATATATTAGTTTTATTATTTGATTAAGAGTGTGTGAAATTACTAATAATAAATCACAACTCTATATAAACCGAATTATATCATTTTAGAGAAGGTGTGAAAATATTTATGTTGTGGAAAACACATCCTTTCCTGAGATAATTATCTCTATGAATAAAATCTCTAGGGTTCCTCTTAATACTGAGATAATTTCTCCACCTTTTTTCTCTATATCAATATCTATAAAAAAAGAGATACAATCGTTCAAGTCTAAATGATTATGTTATGATCAAGGAGAACAATGAAAGATCTTTGGATCATTTCTGATAGTAATCAGAGTGGTATTGCAATAATTTAGAGATCATGGAACACCTTTGGATCACCTTTAGAGGTGTTCTAATTTATATCATATTAGCACAATGATGGAACAAGTTGAAAAAGGGGTTCTAATGATCAATATCTTCATTAAAGAAATAATCTCATGACCAGGATAATTATTATTGTTAAATTAATTATAAAATTATCATTATGGATGATGTATTTTTGGTTATGAGATTTTTTGTCATGATTCATCAAGTTTATTTATTAAACATGATTATTCTTCATCATGTTCTTATGGATTACTCATTGAATCTGATGAAACCTTAGTTGGAATGAGCTTCACCGATGCTTTCACTACACCCAAAACCTTAATTTGATATCAAAGTGTTCATATTAAAATTTATAATTATTTTTTTTAATAAATATTGAAATTATTTTCTAGTTTTTATTTATTAATCCATAAGGTTGAGATAATGTGTTAGTTCACTATCATATGACTAAAAACAGTCCAATAACAGGTGAATAATGCATAGAGATTTCACCCATAGGTGCTGAATATCTTGGATGATCAACCTGATTACACAACATGTAACTTAATTACATATAATAAAGTCTCAATAAACCAAATTCCTATATAGTTACACTAATCATCATTGGTCATGTGGGGGTTTATTACATGGTGTTTAATTACACTGTGTATGAACTATTGGGGTTGCAGGATTACACAACATGTAATTGGCATACATGCTGTGCGATGCCATATGAAGTTGTGGTCATGTGGTAAATATATGAATTGTGAAATTAATTATAAAATTTGTAATTAATATATAAAAAATGTTTTGACTATTAGTTGAGAAATATGGGACAATCATAATTCCATGATGTGTAGCTAGTGTAAACACTATGTAACATGATATTATTCTAAAAAGATCACCCACTGACTCCTTAGGTATGTAATGAGTGATAGAAATAAGTAATTACATGTCATTTATATATTGTACATGTCAAGTAATTCATTCCATATCACACAAGTGACAAGATAATCCCATCATGTCATGTGATTTAATGCCTTTAATTGAGTATTCAATATAAACATCATAGTTTGTAGCTAGTGTACATGTTGTGTGATAATTATTTATTAACCCCAATCACATGGTAAGAATTCCTTACTATTTTAGGTGAAAATTAAATGATTAATTAATTTATGTGTTTTTTTGAAAAATAAATTCCATTTATAATGGTTTTTCATTAAATCCACATTAAGGTTAAAGTCAGCAGTACACGCTACACATATTAAGGTGTTTCAGGTGGTCAAACATGCTATGTTGTCTACCCTGATTGACCCAAAAAACTACGTGTTGTGTAATATCATGGAACGCTATGTATGATTACATTTTATGTAAGTACATAGTACATGACTAGAGCCATACTCTATGCAAGTGAAGTATATTAGAACATAGCATGTTACCTACAAGTACAATCTATGTACTTGAGTGATTGAAATAAAATTATTTTATTTTTTTAAATAAAAAAGGATGAGAATCTCATCTATCTCCAGGTAGAATCTCATCTATCTCCAGGAATTCTTGGATAAATAATTAAGATAAATTATTAATTAATTAATAATAACAGTAATTATTAAATCAAGATAAAATCATCTTAACTAAAAGAGTTATTTGAAATTAATGTCAGAAAATATAAATGCAATGACATTGCCTATATGTGACTAATCATGAGCTTAACCGACCAATGTATGCATCAGGTTTTTTTAATTTTATATTATTTTATAGGTTTGTATATGTGATAAATTTTTATTAAATTAAATATGATGACATGCATTTCATACCTCCTATATTTATTATTTATGGAGAGAATGCGGATGATTTATTTTACGTATCTCATACCACTTGTTCCCCTCACTAATTTTTGAGTATAAAAGATTTAAAGGATAGAGTTTTGAGTAGATTAGGAGGTTCAAAAACCAGACTAAGGTGAAACTAAATAAGAAGATAAAAAGGTTGATGGCAGAATACTGTAACTCGAGTCATGCCTAGGTTATGAAGTGTTTCCCCAAGGGCCATAGGTTAATTTATAATTTTATCAATAAATCAACCATTAAAAATCTCATGGTCATGTCACTTTATTTATTTTATTTTTTCATTGTTCATGGTTATCTATTTTATGTAATTAATGTTAATATTATGTTAAATGAAATCACATAAACTAAATAACATAGCATGACATGCATTATAAAGTAAAAAATGGATCATGAATAGAATATTTTATAAGTACATTGTTAATTAATTAAGTAAAATCTTTTAAATATTAGCAATACATCTTAAGGATAAAATTTACTCATAATAAAAAAATATCAAGGAAATATTAATTCAAAAATGCTTACATTACATGATTTAGAATGGAACCATATAAAAAATTATTATATGAAACGTGTGAGGAAACATAATTTTATTGAGAAGTTTTAATGATGGTTTTAGGTTGACTTAACCGAGTTAGCATCAAGAGGAGTATCCCTATCCAGACTAGGTGAAATTTGAAGGAAAGTCTTGAGGAAATATGAATTATGAATTCGGTATTAGGGAGTCCACTCAATGGATCAAGGAGATGAAATCTAGTAGTTAGAAATAAATACTACCAAAATACCTTTAAGTAATTAATTGGACTATTTTCATGGCTATGATAAAGGAAATATGGATCCCTTTGACTAGAATTTCCATGTGATGGGACATTTTCAGTCCAATAGTGTGGGATATTGGGACTCGATAAAATATTTGGAGAATAATAAGATAATGACAATTATTTTTAGCACATATTATGGTAATCAAGATTAAGTAGAAAACAATATACTTTTATACTATTATAGAACACGGTAAGTATATCAAGAATGATATCCCTATGACCTATACCGAAGAAAGACAAATTACCAACTAGAAATAACTTCTAAGAGTGGTATATGAACTTTCACATTGTAATACACCAAGAATGGGTTATTTAAATGTTAGAACCCCTAGTTTATGATCTTATTGTTGAGGAGGTGAGTGAATAAGTGATCATTATATAATTAAAATACTTTTATGATGTGTTAGATATATAGTGTTTTATGTTATCATAAATTTATAGTAAACTCTACAAGTTTCATAAAAATAAGGATTCATATACCATGATCAAGAATAATCATGGTCTTTATCAAGAGAGAGTAAGATAGGAGCTACATGATATTTTAAAATCACTATTTATATGAAAAATTGGAAAGGGTGTGCCTACTAGGCTCTGTGTAGTTAGGATGATTGTATTTATTAAGTGTTTAGAAATTCTAGGGCTTAAAATATCTGATTAATTGTGTACAGATCCAATAATTTCTTCACCCCCTTAGAGATTTTCTAGTTTTTTTTGTGAATTTTAATAAGAAAAATATTGAGAAGTATCTCACATACCACTTAAATCTACTTCACTAGGTAGATAAGAATATGAATAATGAAAAGACTTATGTCCTTATGGTGAATAAGATAAAAGGCAATAAAAATATCTCTAAGACTAACTCGAAGTATGCAGCTTCTTTACAGTGAACTTCTAAGACGAGAAACATTAAAAGGAAAACAAAAAAAACAAATTACTATATACTTCTCATGTGTCAAGAAAGGTCATTGGAATAATAACTACAATGAATTGGGGAATAATTAAAATTTTACATCTAGTTTAGGCATATTCATAATTATTTTTTAATAATTATTTTTTAATTATTGGGTATTAAAAAACACTGTGTTTTGCACATATTTAGTTCAATATAGGGACCAATCAAGTATATAAAGTTTACAAGAAGTAAGGTATATTCTCTAAGGAACTGAATAAGGGTAAATCCTAGATTAGTAAAGAGAAGTTCATGAAGCATTTCCTACCACTGGTATGAAGGAAGTTCCTCATAGGGAGGAGTGGAGTCATTATTTAGACATCTGAAAGACGATACAACCATTTCAGGCTCACTTTCTGGTATGAAACCTTATTGGAACTCCGAAGGGGATATGAGGGGCTGAGGATGATCCTATTCATTTTCTACCACTGGTATGATAATTTCTTCCTATCATGCTTATGGAACATGGATTTATTCAAGCTCAGGGGATGGAATGAATACATTTTTATATACGTTTCATTATTTTTCAAAGAGTTGACAACTTCTCCAATGCTATTGAGATAATTTTTCATAATTTACATCATGGAATTCATTGGTTGTGTGTTCAAATTTGGAAACACCTCTTCAATTTGGTTGATTGACAACACATACTCTACACTGATATATTTGAAAGGATTGTTTGAAATTATATCCAAACCATTTGGATCATTTATTCGAGTGACATTATCAACCATGGACTATTTCCCTTCTTTATGGTATAATATTACAACAATGTGCAGTGACTTCAATGATTTGAAAGGGGATTTATCACTATGAAATGTTCCAACTTGATTGTTGATACAATATTTGAGGCATTGTTTGTCTGAAAAGGGGATAGCCATATGATGATGTAGCCAAGGTATTCCCAACAGAATGTTAAGAGTTGTAACCTATCTAAAAACTATGAATTATGATTCAAACATGAGAACCTAGAACAGAGTCTTAAGTTTGATTTCACCTAGAAGATTTTGATCATTATTTTAATAACCCTATAACATTAGGTTAGTTGGGGGAAAGTGAGATTCGTTGAAACCAAATTGATGAAGTGTTTATATTGGGATAAATATGAATCCTGAGCCATTATCAATGAAGGATCATAGGATATCAGTGTCATTTATTCTTCCAGATATATACATGGTCCTAACGTGTCCCTATATGATGGAATCCTTATCTTGATTTTTAATAGATATGATTGTATAGAATTCTACAAAATCATTATCTTCATGATATAGTTCAATAGTAGTAACCTCAGTTTCAAATTTTAGAGGGCTTGATAAGACCTCAATAAGTGATTCTCTGAGATCTTTTGATAGACTCTGGGCATTCAGGATTATAAACTTGGCTAGTACCAAGTCTAGTTGCTTCAAAGAATCATATTTATGGTCCAAAGGTCTATGATTCATAGCATTGGAGTGATCCTTCATAGGTGATTTATGAGCTGATGTCCTTGATGTAGACATATTAGTCCCTTTAAATATAATTTTAAAGTGCTTATTCTCTTGGCGGATTCATCCAGATAGGTTTTCCGACATGATGAGTTTGATTAGGCGGTAAAATATCATTTAATCAAACTTCCAAGATGATAATTTTAGGGTTTACCATATCATGTGCGTGTTAATAATTCTGAAATATCATTTAATAAAACTTCCAAGATTATAATTTTAGGTAATACCATATCATGTGGGTTTTAATAACTCTCTTGTTCTTGTTGATCTCACTAGAGAGCTTTCCCATGGGTTTTAGACACATAGATGGTTCTATCAGGAACATGGTTAAAGTAGAAACGCCTAACATGAATGCATCTTCCTCTGTACCATTGACTCTAACAGCCTCTTCCCCTAGTTCCCCAATCAAGTGTGGTTAATTTAGGTTCATAGTCATATTTATAATTTTATAAGGTATCCATAAAGTGGATAATGTTAATGGAACATAAAATAAACTTCTCATGTGATAGAGATTACATCTAGTGGGTGGAACCTTATGTCGTTTAATAGGGTGGTGCCCATGATTTTGGTCCTATAGGAATTAAGTCTTATAAATTCAAGGATAATTTCATACTTTACATGATCACATATTTTTTAGAGAACTATATTTTTGAGGATTGAGCTATTGATGAAGTTGGTTGTGTTATAGTAGAAGTAGTATGAGGCATAGTTTGTTGCTGCAACTATGCTCTAAGGATATCATGAATTCGGTTAATCATTTTCCTAACCATATAATCACTAACATTTTATGTAATCTTTATATAAACTTCTATCCATTAAAAACCATCCACTAGATTAGGGGTAGAAACATACACAACCTAAGTTGGAGAATTTTTCAGATTCACTTTCCCAGAGTCCACCATTTTTTGTAGGATGTATCTTGAAAACAAAATATTCTTGGGCGTGGTTACCCAAAATTTTATGGAAGGGAAAATAATTTGGGAGATTTTATGACCTTCTTTGCTAGAATTATTTGGATTTGGTAACTTGACAAAGTTTTTTTTCTAATTCTGAGATGAATTAGTCGGTGAATTGGTCATTTTGAAAATAACAGACCATGTTTTTCATATCTTAAAACTTTTTTTTTACCTATATTAACTTTTTTCATCCGAATAAGGAGTGTTTTGTTGCTGATGTTTAGGAAGTGTATTTTCATGATATGATGTGGGATATGGAGTGGGAACGGGTAAAGTGGCCTACTAAAGTTTATCTATGGAATTATCTACTTTTCTATTATCCTTCCTTGAATAGATTAAATTACTTGGTAATTTTTCTTATTCTTTGAAATAGAGTCTTAAACCATTTGAGAAATTGTGGAAAGATTCTGGAACCCTCCTATATATTTCATAGTAATCAACAACATGTGAAAATCATCATGAATATTTTCTATAAAGATGGAAAACAATTATTCTTGAAGAAGAATTAGGTTTAAGAGGTATGTAAATTTTTTACACTGAGTAGTGATGTTTGAGAACCACTCATTATCCCACTTTTTTTAGTTTGAGATATTGAATAATGTTGTCTTCTATAGAATCAAGCTAAAATTGAAGAGAAATTTTTGACGGAGGTCTTCCCACCCCTTAATTTACTAAGCCGACAAACTCATGTACCATACAAAGGCTAGACCCAAAAGTGATTGTGTTAAGAACCTGAGATTTAATTCCTTCTATTGTATAGGGTTTCTCATCATGGTATCATAGAGAGATATTAAATGCATCAAATGATTCTCTAGGTCTCCCGATCCATTGAAAATAGTAAATTTTGGATTCCCAAAATTAAGCGGGGGAAGAGTCAGATCTACCCATTAGGGGTAAGGATTATTTTTTAGTTATATTAGTTCTCTTCATTCCTATATTTCTTCTAATCATACTATTAGTGACTCAAGATCATTCATGATCTATTGAGGAATGTCTGGCTGGGCTAGAACCTGAGTAGGTGTAGTAGTTGGTAGGACCATGGGTGGTGGTGCCATTGGGATTTTCCATGGGTATCCCATTGGGTTAGGCCTATAAGGATGTGAATGAACCTACTATAATTTTACATCCAGTGGAGGTAATTATCTATTTTATGTTGAAAGATCCAAATATATTTCTGGTTGGTATCCCACTTTGAGTAGATGTTCAAGATCTTCTTCGATTTCTATGAAAAACCCTTTTTATTGAGGTGTGCCAGGTGGAAGTGGGAGTTGAGGATCTACTTATAGAACATATCCAGTAGGAAGACAACCTCAGAGTAATTATTATTTTAGTCTTATCTATTCTTTCATCTAGTATTCTTTTTGATAAAATATTTCTCCGAATGAATGGGGCTTAACCTTTCTAGGATATAGGTGAAGTACAATTTGAACTTTACCTTTTTCTTTGTTGGAAGCCTTCTTAGCAGGTAATGCTGGATTTTCTATGGGAATTCCTAGGTTTAAGGAAAGTCTATGGTTCTGAGTAAGAAAAAAACCTTCAATAGTTTTAGTATGAATTGAATTATGAACCAAAAATTCCTTTTCTGAATCATCTGAACCGACCTCATGTTCTATATAATCTGTGAGAGCGACGATGACAAAATTTACTGATGAAAAATGCATTTCAAGAATTCTATCAGTTTATTTGTGAGAATGTATTCTTATACACCCTCCATGAGTCCTTTTCCTCTCCTTTTCTCATTCTATGGGAGATTTTTGGTAGAAACTAATCTGAAGGGAATCTCTAGACAGTTCATTTCTGCATTTCCCAAGTAATTTTACCAGATCGTGGAATAGGACGAACTAGGAGGATCCATTATGCAACCTTTTTCCTAATCTACAATAGACTTATTCTATTTGAGTAGGGGGATGTCGAGGTGAAAAATTCCCCATACTTAAGGTTTGGGGCAGTTCTCGTTCCACTTTCACTATTTATCTAGTCTGGTTTTCTGACATCGAATGTTGGGTTAAATGATCCCCCTGACCTATGTACTAGGGTTTCTCCTAAACTGCCATGGATGATACTACCATGAATACCCTTCTAATTTTTGAATTTTTGTCTGAACATGGGATGATTTAATCATTCAGTATGAACTTATATCACCCATTTCCAAATATTGTAGAGTTATTTCAAACATCTGCACTATTTGACAGATGAATTCTCCTAAATTGGAGGCTTTATCAATCTTTTAAAATGATTGATGAAGAAATATATCAATACAATACTCTCTTCTAGACCAACATTGGTGAGATTCATTTAGATCTTATTTTTTCATCTTTTCTTCGGTCGTGAAAAAATTATATTTGTTTATGACAGACTGAAGCTATAACATTGCACGTTATAAACTTCGATGAAATTTTCTAGTTAGGGAACATGGTGAAATGTAATGTTATATGTGCACCCCATACTATGATATGAACAATAGATATGGTGTTGATTATTATCTGTCAAAATCTCATTAATGAACTGAGTCATGTACATTAAAGGGAGCCTTATTGATTCTTGATCTTTAGATTTCATGAAGCCAGAAGAGATTCTATGTCAATTTGGCATTAAAACCCTTCTATTAGTTTCACGTGAATTCTATACTCAAAATATAGTAATGAATTTTCATTCAAGTGATGAAGATTCTTTCATATGTTGAGGTGGATTTTGTCCACACAATATTCTGACAGTGCCTCTGGAATGCTATATTG
The DNA here is from genome assembly GCA_963277665.1 of Viscum album. NCBI lineage: Eukaryota > Viridiplantae > Streptophyta > Magnoliopsida > Santalales > Viscaceae > Viscum > Viscum album. The sequence goes on along the minus strand of OY728146.1, from coordinate 179,230,532 downwards.
AGTGGTGGATAAAGGCCATAACATGACTGGTATGTCATCTTCAACCCACTGTTTCCTCATGTTTAGAAGATATTATTTTTATTTTTCTAGACAATTCTCTACTTGGTCTGAAAAAATGTGATTCTTTCTTACTGCCTTATCATAAGCAATAATATTAGTAGGTACTTCCTCTATTACACTATATGGTATGTGACCCAAGGGTAGTTTAGATAATGATCATATCCTTGGGATATATTTAGGGTGAGAAAGGATTTCACCTACCAATGAAAATGCATCTAACATGATTGGACTTGTTTTTGTAAGTGACTCGCTATATGAGGTCTTTCTCATCACTACATTTCCAATTGGAGAATTCTTTTGACAACGTGAAAAAATATTGTGGAGAGAACTTTCATAGTGAATGCCATCATGGGAAAGAATACCATGATAGATCATAATAAGGACAATGCCTTCTTTCTCCTTGATATTTTGGACATGTGGAGGGTTATTGTGGCTCTCTTCAGGAGAATGGCTATCGATATTTATCTAATTGTGGTCATAATTAAATCATTCATGGTGATGTTTCGAGAGAGTACCTTTAGAAATATTTCTACTACTTCTGTAATTTTGTAATGGGAGGGTTGGATATTGATCTTCCATAGATAAATATCTGAGGGATTCAAAAACTCCAGTATTAAGTAGAGTGGAATCGTAGAGTGGGATCATAGAGTGGGATCGTAGACTGGCACTTTGTTTTCCAGTTGTCTTCGATGAGGATTCTTCTTGGATGCCTTCTTATGAGCAATTGGGGCCACTTTTAGGGGGAATTTTTATTCATGGGTAGGTGTTTATGCCTATATTTAAGTGGCTATTATGATATGATGAAAAATTCCGGTTGGAGAAGGTGTATTTTCTCAATCTGGTTGTTCATATAATGTGGGGGAGTTTACCCCATGACCCTCCTGGATGGGAGAAGAGGTGTGTATCTATTTTGGGGTGACATATTGGTGAGACACCCCACTTGTGGGGATTTATTTGTGTGTCCATCCTTTGGGCACCACTGTCGTCTATATTAGGATGTGGTTAGGGATTTGTATCATCCCCCTCACTATTTTCATGATATTCTTGGGGACTTCAGTGGTCAGAACAAGGATATATGACCATTATGTATTTGGATAAGGTGTATATGATTTATCCTATCCTCCATTTTTTGTATGTGGATGTTTACATTACTCATGTGTTGGGTTAGAGATTTGAATCTTCCCCCCATTTGTCATCAGGACATTCCAATTGACTTATATAAAGGATTCCAGACGAAACTACTGGAAGTCTTGATGAATGTAGGAAGGTATGTACACCTGCTTTTGTCTTGATTCTGAACTTTTTTGGTAGGATTATTCATGTTCTATTAGATGAATCTATTGATAAGTTTTGTTGGTGTGGGTAAGCTTATGTTTCTTCTCGTGATATGCCTCTATATTTGAACAATCACCTTCCTTGAATGCCTCCAGGTGAGTTTGCAGGCTAGATGAATTTAGGTTAATGAGTGTGTGTTACCACTCATAGTTGGCCACCAATTTTTATTGGTGGGATTATATAGAGGTTATATGGGTCTGTCCTTGATCGCTGGTGATCATTCACTTCCCTTGATGGTCTATCTTGCATGCCCAGGTTTGGGTGACTTGGGCCGATCGACCGAGGATATCACCCTCATTAGGTTGAGGGCTTACTACCATATGACATTGAAAAAATCGATTTCTAAGAGGATCCTTTTGGAAGGACCCCTATAATATTTTTATGTGGCCTCATGTGGCCTCTTGATCCACCTCCCTATGATAAGGGAGGAATTGGTTGTCACATTATAGGGATAAGATCCTGAAACTGTTGAATATGGCAGTCGATGCGTTATACTTTAGGACCACCGGTCATCACTGAATGGATAATCAGTGGGGCATGGTGAGATGGAGGTCCTGTTGGGAGGCCTTCATGGTTAGGATCGTACCATTATGATGGTACTCTCAGAAAAACTAATTTGAAATCTAGAGTTTAAGATGATGGGTTGGTGAAGGAATCCTATGCACGGAAAAAGACCTAGTTTGAATAGTATTCAGGGAATTCATTGGTGAGGGTTGGTAGAATTCCATTTTTTACGGGGGTTTTGAAAGGAAGTTCCTGATTATATGGCAAGAACAAACAAGAAAACCCCATCAATGCATCATCTCATTTGAATGAGCACATGTATGATTGATTGTCTTTTTTGGACCTCTTTTATCAAGTGAAAGTGTCCTGACAGATGGGTGACATTATCATCTTGGTTAAGGATTCACTTCAGATTCATCAATTTTTATTTACAAAGGAAATGTGTTTGAATCAAAAATTAAATGGTCTGACAAGGACTGAGTAGTGTATCCTTATTATCGTATAAAGGAGGTGCCGCATTTAAGTCATTCATGTTGGGATCATAATTTTTGAACATTTTACACTGTGTTTTGTTCATGGAGGAAGGTACCTAGTCAACGTTTGATGTGAGACTTATTTAAAAGTGGTCAAGGGAACCTCGAAGGGGTATAATTTTTCATGTCTAAGTAGATCCTATAGATAATTTCACCAAAATAGTATATAGTTGACATAGAGTGTTGGGTTTGGACCTTAGGGAGGCTTCCTACTTATCCCATTTGAACAGGAATCAAATCCTACATAGTTCAGTTGGTTTCGTAGGAGAGTGTTCCCTTTTGAGTGGATGAAGTAGGGACTTACTCTTGGAAAGGATTCTTAGTGAAAAGGGGGGACATGAGTGATGTTTCAAATCATTTTGATTTGGATTCTTTTTCAGGGATTACACCTAAGGAGGAGGCCCATTAAACTTGGGCCTTAAGTAGGAATCCTACGTATCTGGATTATAATAAGAATCATATTTCTCCTAGTTTAATTAATGTTCAGGGATTACACACTAAGTTTTCCATGGTGAATGGGGTTATAAGTCGGTCTTACTCTAGAATAGGATTCCCATAGGATTAGTTTGATTTGGAGCTTAATCCTTGGAAGGATCCCCATTGAACATGGACCCTAGGTGGGAGTCCTACATATCCTAGTTGTATTAGGTATTAGAGTTCTATTATTTTAATTAAAGGATAGGTATTACACACTATGTTTTCCTTGGTGAATGGGGTATCATGCGGATGTCATGATTACCTTTAATCTCTAAGACCACATGATCCATGATTTTTTTGAGAAAATAGTGAAAGAAAAATATTTGAGAAACCAAAAAACATCCTTTTCTCTGAGTTTGGGTATATGGACTTCTGAACCAACACCTATAAAGGCACTCTGAAGGATGGATAAAGACATATTAAAAGGATAATCCCCTACTGAAACATGAATCTGATGGTGTGGAAACCATGATCATGGATATCCCCCAAGCCTGCAAGTTAGGATGAGTCATGATTGAACGTGATGGAAAAGGGGAAGGAGATGATATAGAAATCCAAACTTCTCCTCCTACATTGGTGGAAGAGGCCAAGGGTATGGTTGTGACAGATGAGAGGAATTTGGTTCTCACCCCCTCTCTAACCCAGTAGCTAAGTGGGAAAGGAGTAGTAGAAGTGAAACCTTCTACAGGAAATTCTAGGGACTTAATCTAGGAGGGATGACCTAAAATTGGTCCTGTAGTAGGATTGGAGGATGACATTACTTGTAAAAATGAAATGAAAGAGCGATCCTTACCCTCCCTTGTTAGAACCAAAGGCCCTGAGTCTTAGAGATGAAAAGGTTTGGACATGGTCCTAGACCTTGTATCTTAGTCCAAGAACTCCATGACACCACTCACAGAGTCAAGACCCTCATTAAAATGGGAATAAAAATCCATGAGTACCCCAAGTATCCTAACTATCTTGTAATACATGTGTAGGAAACCTCTGACCATAGGAATAAAAAACCAAATAGGATACAATTTGGTGTTCCTTTTCATGGTTTTACAAGTCTAGAGGCTTGAGTGGAGGTTTCAACTTGTTCCATAACATAAATGGGTGAAAAAAGAAGAGATTACATGCCATGGATGGATTTTAAGGGGGCCTGAACATAGGCTCATGTAGGATGGGGGTTAGGGAGAGACAAAGGAGGGGTCATGCAAGTTGGTTTAGGCAATCCAAGGAAGACTCATGCAAGGGATGCTTTTCTTAGGTGGAGTTGGGTGAGTTAATGATACCTTGGGTGATAGACCACTTGGGAGAAAACACTTGGGAAATATTTTTCTCAAGACATTAATAGGTCTCCATAGTTTTTCTTGAAAGTGGCTCACGCAGGTCCCTAGTTTGGTAAAGGGACCTCATGCTAGTGTTCATCGATCATGGGGGGAGTAGATGCCTCATGTATGTCTAGTTTATTTTAAACCCCAATAGGAATTTAGTTTCACAATACCCATTTAATTATCTCTTATTAAGTTTTATAGGTCTACCTAGAAGGTTTCATAGGGCTTGGGTGAAGGACTAGGATGATTAGATTGTCAGGAGGACTTCAGAAATTTCATCCATGCAAATGAAGACCCAAGGGTTCTATTTATAGGAAAACATGATTCCTTGGGAAAAGGTTCCATATCGATCAGGGTTTTCACTCAGGTTTTCCACTTAGGTGTGTTACACAAGTGTTCTATATAGGATCTCACTCAGATCAGTTTCCTAGTAATATGCACATGTCCATCTTGCAGGCTGATGCATAGGTTCCCTGCATGCTGATGCTGCTTGGGGGTACCATCAAAACTCACTTGGGAAAACTTCCTTCTCCATACCACAGGGGTTGTGGCCCTACATCCCTTCTTGTTATTAGTGTTGGGATGAGGTCTCATCCCTTTTGGCTGGTCCCTTCACTACTTTCACTGACCCCAATTAAAAATGGAGAGTCTCTCCATGAAATGTTTGAGCTTTGTCAATGATATTTTGGGGTGTGACACATGGAAATCCTATATGCTCCATCTTCCAACATAATGATGTATTTCTAATCAAAATAAATATTTGGTGTCTAAGTGATATTAAAATCTTAAATTCTATAGAAAATTTCATGGAATACATTTTACGGCATCAACAAGAATATATTAGTTTTATTTTTTGATTAAGAGTGTTTGTGAAATTTCTAATAATAAATCACAACTCTATATATAATGAATTATATCATTTTTGAGAAGGTGTGAAAATATTTATGTTGTGTAAAACACATCCTTTCCTGAGATAATTATCTCTATGAATAAAATATCTAGGGTTCCTCTTAAGACTGAGATAATTTCTCTACCTCTTTTCTTTATTTCAATACCTATAAAAAACGATGCAATATTTCAAGTCTGAATGATTATGTTGTGCTCAAGGAGAACAATGCAAGATGTTTGGTTCATTTTTGATTGTAATCTGAGTGGTATTATAATAATTTGGAGATCGTGGAACACCTTTGGATCACCGTTAGAGGTGTTTTACATTATATCCTATTAGAACAATGATGGTACAAGTTCAAAAAGGGGTTCTAATGATCGATATATTCATTAAACAAATAATCTCAAGACCGGGACAATTATTATAGTTAAATTAATTATAAATTTATCATTAAGGATGATCTCTTCTTGGTTATGGGATTTTTTGTCAAGATTCATCAAGTTCATTTATTAAACATGATTATTCTTCATCATGTTCTTACGGATTATTCATTTAATCTGATGAAACCCTAGTTTGCATGAGCTTGACTGATGCTTCCACTATGTAATGAACCAGACCTGAAAAGCCACCTGAACACTGCTAAATGGGTCAGGTGTTACTAACTTAGTCACACCTCCCCGAACACCAAAGGCTTCCGACTAGCAGTGAGGGTCTTATAGGTATAGTGAGGAGTCTATATCCTCTCGGAGGATAATAATAATGGTACTGGTCTAAGTATAATAATAAAGATGAAGCCGAATTAATGTCTTAGTAGACTCGAACCAGACCCGCAGAGCGGAAGCACATTCAATATCAATAAACGGTGGAAGCAATAAATATATACCATAGTAGCGAAAATAAACACAACAACATGCTGATCACATGTAACTACTACTAAGCAACAAAACATGCATCCAAAGTAGGTCATCCATATCCATATATAGAAATGGCGCCAATGGATAACCAAATATTGCAAAAAAACAGGTAACCATGCTGATATAAGAATAAATAAAAACATGGTAACACTAGCTAGGCGGAACCTCATGGTCCATACCATCTCCATGCAACAACAAATATAGCCCATCTCCTGAAGTTGGACTATTTCTTGCATGTAATCCATAATGTCTGCATGAGTCCCAAAGGGCCCTTGTATGGTGTGAGATTAATCTCAGTAGGATACCACCCAAAATTGAATACCTAATATAAGTGTTTAAGCAAGAATGAATTTATACAAAAAGTAGTAAAAATAACGATGCACAAATAAACACTAACTCCACTGGTGCTCAACAGCCACCATGGAGTTTCACCAGCTTCGACCAACACCAGAATCTCTGTCATGTAACCCGGCACCATGTGCCCCCTGACACTGTGTGTCTCAATTACCAACATCCCGAAGGAACGCCCAAAAATAGTAACCTGGAACCATGTGCCTCCTGACACCTCGTGCCTCAAGTACCGATGTACCGAAGGCACGCCCATTAAGTAACCCAGAGGAACAACGATGTCTATCCTCAAATAAATAACCGAAGGGACACCGATGTCTACCCTTAGATAAATAGCTAGAGGGACGATGATACCTACCCTCAAATCAAGTAACTGGATGGACGACGATATCCTCCCTCAAATAAGTAACTATAGGGACAACAATACCTACCCTCAAATCACGGCAAGCCTCAACCCCCATCTCGATAGCCTCAAAGCTATCCCTTATAGGCTTCTCACCTCCCACATGGTTTTCTACGTCAATCCCCCCCAACGAAAGTACCTAAACCATAACTACGAAGGCCTCTACCCACACGAGTGGTCAAAACCACCTCATCATGGAGTATCTCCATGTGCACACTACTCAAAGTTCCAGGAGAGCGGTGATCACCAAAATAGTACTTAATCCACCACACATATGACACCTCATGTCCCTGGGACCATGCCACTCCAGTCTGATGGCCTCTCTATCCATTTAACCCGAGCCATTCCCAACCTGATAGTCGTACAACCTCAAGCCGATTTCCATGACACCCAATCATGTGGCCAAAACCACCCAAAGTAACCCGATCCAAGCCCAACCTGTGATCAACATCACTCAAGAATATCTGGGCCATGCCCCACACCACCCAAAGGGTACAATATATGCAATTCAGAAATTGCATATATAACATATTTAAATCAAAAACATAAATAGGCAAAATATTCTAAACAATTGATTTATACTATGCAAGGTGTTATCCCATACCAGCAATGAGGTCTTGAATGACTGTAACAATTTATACCAGGCTTAATAAATTAAACTCAATAGTTTATAACAATATAAATCAAATATAACCATTTTGTAATCCCCCATCCAAAATTCCCTGATGAGCTATGACCCCTCACCCGGGCCCTCTCAAACAAAACTGGTAACAAGGAATACCCAAAGTCATCCCATAGGTCCAATAATCAATTCAATATGAAACAACAGATAAAACGAGTCCCACTCAAAATACCCAAAAACGTGCTGAAGGCTTCATCACCCAAATGACCACAAAAACACAAAAAAAGGTATGCACCACCTACCTGATACTCATACGATGTTATTTCTTTGGTAACCGCCTCTAATTAGGTCTAAAATGTGGTAGATCTACAAAAGAGTCAAAACTACTCAAACCCCTATAACTCATTCTAGAAAATAAATCAAAAAAAATGGATCAAGGGGAATAGAGGCCTTACTGATGGGGTTCCAACACATCTAACCGTGATCGAATCCGACATCGGACGAAGAATCGGGTGAGAAAATGAGCTCTAGCCGACTTGGTTCGCGAAACCAAGCAACACAAATGTGTTCTGCCTCAAAAATGGGGCTACTGACCATTTTAATGCAAAAAAGAAACTACACAGCATGTACTTTAGTACTACACATCGTGTATATCATTTAACTGTTCATATGGTGGCTGTAATTCCGCCGAATTACTTTCTAGAACCCGCCGACATGAGTACACGGCGTGTACCTAGGTGTACACGACATGTAATAGGTTTCCCTTCTCCTCCTCGTCTACTTACCCGCACACCATGTATATCCCTCATACATGGCTATACTACACAACTTTTTCGAGGAGGACATAGTGTTTATCTGGTTTAAATGATTCTCCCCGGCCAACAGGCCTATACGCCATGTATTTCTCTCATACACAGCCAGACTACATGGTGTGTCCAAGGAGCACACAACATGTACTTGGTTAAATTATTCTATCGAGCCAATAGGCCTACACGCCATGTATGGCCTCCACACAGTCAAGGGTACACGGTGTGTCGAAAACTACATGTTGTGTAGTAATAAATTTCTACACGGTCATCACATGTCATGTATGTGGCGAGCACATGGCATGTCCCTCGCCTAACATATACATGGCTTGTACTTAAAGTACACAGCGTGTAGTCTGGAAATTTCCAGAAACTGCCCAATTTCTCTAGTTTTATCAGGGACAAGTCAAAAATTCAAACATGGTCATGATTTTGACCCGTTCTAAAAACATAGGTTCTTACAATCTCCCCACCTTAATATAGCTCATCTCCGAACTATCAAACGAAACCTGGAGATGGCACCGAACATATCACCTCGATCAAAGTAACCCAGACATCCTCGGTCTCATAGGTCCTGGATAAACTCCTCAAGGGGATCCCCACCTTAAGAATCACCTAACTCAATCTCAACACAACAAAACTCAAAGTAAACATGGTTCACTAACCTGTTTTTCCGGATGTATAGTCATTCCATGATGCATCGCCACCCCTGCACCTAATTGGTGTTCTAGTGTCGTTACCGACACCCAATGTATCCTACACTGCATCGGTGTCTGCCTCCATGAGGTCCTGGTGCCTAGCACATCATGTAACCTGCATCCTCGATGCACCGATGCCCACAACACCTCAATTAACCCGCATCCTCGATTCCCTGATGCCCACGACACCTCAAGTAACCTGTATCCTCGATGCCCCTGATGCTAGACATCTCATATATATATATATATCATGCACCTGATATGGTGCCAATCCCACTAACTAGCATCTAGCCAGTCCACATAGATCCTGTATGCCTTGTGCACTCAAAACGGACATGCCTCTATAGGTCATGCCAAAAAGGAAGCATGGGAATCCCGGCCACACCATGGTGTACCTCTAACTATCATCGGCTCACCAGCCTGCTCAGCCTCTGGTAGCTCCACAGTGTGCACCTGGAATTAAGTATGGCTGCCTGATGCCTGACCTCCCTATGGTGCTGCTCCAGCCACCATCCACTTACCCCTCAACTGGATCCTGTTGTCTTTGTCACGTCCTCCACGTGCAGCTGAACCTCGACTACCCTCTCCTGGTACCGAACCTGAACCAAATCCAGATACCACCATCTGTCCTGGTCCCTGTTTTCTGGCTGTCTGAGACGAAAGCCTGCAAAACCTCTCAAGGTCCTCAACCTGTCCACATGACCGACACTCCTTTAGAGGCCTATCACACTGAGTCTGAAAATGGCCTGGCTGTCCACATTGAAAGAAAACCACTGCAGAAATGCTATGAGGTGGTCTAGCTGAGTCATTGACCTAACTGCCCTGCTGGAACTCATCCCGTCCACGCTTTCTATTGTCTGAACCATCACCTGAAGCTGTTTCCTGACCAACTTGGGGCCTATCCCTCTAGTTTCCCTCTGCTATGAGCGCCTGGTTCACTGCCTCTGAGAAAGAACCCAGCCTAAAGATATTCACCTAGACTCGAATGGCATGTCGTAATCCATCCTCAAAGCGCCTCACCCAGATGCGTCATCGCTTACCATACCAGGTGAAAAGTGAGACATCTCAGTGAAAGTAGCTTCATAGTCCATGACGGACATGTCTCCCTACTGAAGATTCAATAACTCCCAAGCTCTCTCTACCCTTAGTGTCTCCGGGTAAAAGTGCTCGAAGAACCTATCCTCGAAGTACTTCCATTCGAGTCCCTCATGCCTAGGAGCCTGAACCTCTACATCCCACCAATTCTTCGCCGGTCCTCTCAGCATGTATGTTTTTATCTTGACCCTCCGCCCTGGAGATGTATCTAGCTACTTGAAGATCATCTGCATGCTCTTGATCCAGTTCTCAGCCGCCTGCAGACCACCCTCACCCTGAAAAAGTGGCAGGTGCTGCGATTGGAACTCCCATGTAAGATATTCCATAGATGGATCTATACCATTCACACCTCTATGAATCCCCTACAAGACACACACTAGGCTCGCTCGAAGATGCTTGTCGAGCCATGGCCTGAATGCTGCCAAACACGGCTGCTGTCCTGGATACCCTGGATCCTAAACCTGATCTTGTCCCGGAACCTATACCTGTGGCTCCTGCTTCGCCTGTACCAGATCACGAACCTGATCCTGCACCTACGGCACTGTACCATCTCCCTTATAATGGCCCATCTGAGTCTCGCCAAAAGGAACCCACTAAATACCATAAATGGTCATACATCCCATATATATATATATATATATACCAATATATATTCAACACACATAAGAAAGCAGTAAAAGGTAGTGCATAACTACTACCCTTACTCTCCCCCACTGCAACCCATGGCCCACGACATCCCGACCTCATGGACTCATTACACGCCCCTATCAAGTCCAAGTATCAAAAGTACCTCGGGCCATGCCCATCTGAAAAACTAACGTTGCCTCAAACCGATGACTGAGTCACCCAATCCTGGTGATCACAATCACCTCAACGAAAGTACATGCCTGCTCATATAAGAGATAAACCCAAGTATCCTGCACATGCAATTATAGAAAAATAAAAAGCATGGAATACACATTGCAACAATAAGAAATTCTATCAGGAATTTCACCTATTCACATTTCAGAGCATACAAGCATAGAAATTGATTTTATTCACATGGAATTATCACTTCACAAAGAATACGTGAAGTTATGAAATTGAAATAACCTAAAAATGTGCATATTAAATTCCAAGAAAACAAGCCTTGCCATACCAGGCCAAGGTCCAATTCTCCCTTACCACACCGGGTCAAGGGTTACTTATCAAAATTAGTAACCTCACACACCAAGTGATCCACCAAGCTAGAAATCATATAAACTGTAATCTGAGAAAAAGTAAACAGCAATTCCCACCCAAGGGAACTTGGTCCATCCCTCGTACCTGGGGCTACAGGCACCCAAGAACAAGCTAGAAACCTAGTTTCAGTAACAACCTATCTACAGTCTACCATATCCCAAATAGTAAAACCAGTAGAAATAAAAGATAAGTCTCAATCTCATTAGTATCTAGTAAAAAACTACTATTAAATCCCTATCAAGAACTCCTGTTATACCACTTTGTAATGACTCGGACCTGAAAAGCCACCTGAACAGTGCTAAACGGGTTGGGTGCTACTACCTTAGGCGCACCTCCCCGAATGTCGAAGGCTGCCGACTAGCAGTGAGGGTCTTATAGGTATAGTTTGGAGGCTATACCCTCTTGGAGGATAATAATAATGGTACTGGTCCAAGTATAACAATAAAGATTTAGTGGAATTAATGACTCAGCAGACTCGAACCAGACCCGCAAAGCGGAAGCACATTCAATATCAATAAATAGTGGAAGAAATAAATATACGCAACAGCAGCGGAAATAAACACAACAACATGATGATCACATGTAACTACTACTGAGAAACAAAACATGTATCCAAAGCTGGTCATACATATCCATATATAGAAAGGGAACCAATGGCTAACCAACTGTAGTTACAAAAATGGTAAGCATGCTGATACAAGAATAAAGAAAAACAAGGTTACACCAGCTAGGCAAAACCTCAAGGTCCATACCCTCTCCATGCAATAACTAATACATCCCAGCTCCTGAAGCTAGCCTCTTTCCTGCACGTAATCCATAAAGTCTGAACACATCCCAAAGGGCCTTTACATGGTGTGAGACGAATCTTAGTAGGATACAACCCAATGGTGCGTACCTAATATAAGTGTTTAAACAGGCATACATTTATACGGAAAGCAATAAAAATAATGATGCACAAATAAACACCAACTCCATTGGTGCTCAGTAGCCACTATGGAGCATCACCAGCTTTGGCCAATGCTGGAATATCTTTCATGTAACTCGGCACCATGTTCTCCCTGAAACCATGGGTCTCAAGTACCGACCTCCCGAAGGCACACCCAAGAATAGTAACCCAGCACCGTGTGCCTCCTGACACCTCATGTATAATGACCCATACTTTACATACATTGTTATTACATCAGAATGGATGCACACTTATTACAACATATAACAAAACATGGAAAGGACTGTATAGGTATAGAGTCTTCAGAAACTGGAAAACATAAACAAATGGTTCATAAAACATCTACTTTGCCTCCCATTTATTTCATCATATCTAGAGTCCCTTTTGGCATATCCTACTTAATAACCTTCTTCCTGACCTGGGGAAATAAAACATACAAAATGGTGAGCTCAAATGCTCAGTAAGGGTAAATTAAAGAAATATCAATCACATCATATACATAAGAACATAACTTTTGGAAATCTTAACCTGCAAAAGAGATCATAATTTCATAACATGGGATAAATCATAGTACTGAAATGTAATCCCAATAATCATAACTTAAAACATTAAACTTTGTGTCATACACACATAATCATAGAGAATCATTTCTTATTAGTTAAGACTCATTGCCAAGACTATCTTAGTGGACAAAGTCCATTTCTGAACTGAGTTCATTCATCGTTTCAGTCCTGTTTCACTGAATCAGTTTAACCTGTCATTCCAGCCATGTCTATCTCATGAGATATAAAATCTTTACCCAATGCATTGGAGGGAGATATAGGTCCCACCCATCTTATAATGATACCATTCTTATATGTTCCACAAAATCATAAATCATACATCATTTCATAACCCATGTAATAAAAATGGGATTCTTAAACAACATGACATCATAAAACAATTCATATAAGATAAAGGAATTCATAAAAATAATTCCATAACAACATAATCAAATCAATGTAATAATAGGGATAGAAACATAACCCTATATTATCTTAGATGGAAAATAATTTTGATAAAACACTTGAACTCCATTCTTGAGGAAAATATCCTTTCTACTTCAAAAACATTTTCCTTTCTTAACATTTCATACAATTTTAAACTAAAAGAAGTTGATTAAAAATAAACTTGAAAACTTGTAAAGGAAGCTTCTTGGAAATAATGTTTTAAAAATCCATTCATTCCGTATAAGTTAAAAAAAACATTCTTCCCGTACTTTTTTCGGAAAAGTCAAAAAGTACCTCGTTCGAAAAATGACAAAAGATTCCTTTCATATCCTTTAATAAAAACTCACCGAAGGGTAAAATTGGATTTAAACAATTGTAGGTGGATGGAAACAACATTACATATTGAGGGAACATGGATGTGGATGATAAAATACACCCCAGTAAATACCAAAGTATAAACAATCTCGGATAAAAATGAGATTGTTATATTTTCCCTTACCTTAGGTCCGATTTGCTTCGTAAGTGTCCGAACCTCCTGTATAATGATTTAAATAATGTTATTTACTAATTCCAGAATCATACTTATTTTTATGATATCATATATGGTCATATTATTAGCTTCTTATTAGTAATATTTCATTACTACTTGTTATTCGGGTGTTTATTACTTTTTGTTCTTATGCGTGTTTTGTCGAATAAATTCTTATTTTTCTTTTTAGGTTATAGATAACTCACTTCCAGAAAGGTATTAGTGTAATATATATCATATTAATTCATTCAATTCATTTATATAATCATTATTCAATGAAGATCATGTAGAACGAGTCTCATCACATCGTAGAGACGGTATTCCGTACATACGCACGAGCGATGATATCGTTACCATGATCGTGAAATTGTAATGGAGTGTATGTATACTATTTAAGAATCAATATAACTTTACAATAATCATATATAGTTATTATTTACACCATTATACCCATCCAAGTAATGTGGTGGTGGAAAATAGATTACACCATGGCGTGGAGATGGTATTCCGTACGTACGCACGCGCAGTGATTTCGTTTTCCATAGGATGGATAGATGGTGAAATAGGGTTGTTTCATACTTATAATAACATATCAGTATATGATTGATACTGATGTTATTACTTCATAATGAAACAACAAAAGAAGAATAAGAAGAAGAAGAAATAGAGTTGAAAGAATCGGTAACAGACATTACCTCTTCTTTGAAGCGCCTCTTAGAGAGCTCCTTTTTAGGGCCCTAAAATTGGTCTTTGAAGAATAACAAGACCTCTATAATGTTTCTAGGGAAGTGGGGAAGTGAAATGGGAAGGGGTTGGCCGAGATATAAGGCTCAAATTGGTGTGAGGAGGAGAGGGAGGAGGTTCCCTTTTATAAGGGAGGAGAGGGACACCTTTGGAAAAACTAAAAATATTATTTTATTATAAAGTCAAATAGGTTATTAATAGCTCCAAATTGATATATTTCTAAGATAAGGTGGGGATGGGTCGAAATACTCTAATCTAATAGAATTTAGACAAGTTTAGGTCATTGTATTAACCTCATCTTTTAGTTTTAACTCTTAGTTAATTAGATTGACATTTTCCATGTCACTTTGTATTTTTATATTATATAGTTAATAAAATTACCATATACATCTAAGAGACCCCCAAGTGGTCCATTAATGATACAAATATCATGATATAAGTATCTTGGGCGAACCTTAGATTTTTAGGAATATAATAACAATTAATAATATAATATTTGTTTTAAAAACTATTTTATGTCAATTTTGACACTATTTGGTAATTGATTTTTGTGAAAATCATAAAAGAATGATTAGTTTGAAAAAAATTAATTAAATAAATAATAAAATGTCATATTAACATAGAAAAGTATTTTAATTCATAAAAAGTCTCAAATTACATTTATTTGGGTATTTATAACATCAATTATGTCAATATTTCATTAATAAGATAATTATTGCATCATCATTGTATCATAAATAAATTAAATTATTTTAAGTATAAAAATTACAAATAAAATACCATTATGTTGTAAATAATTTTATCTTTCTAAATAATATTTATAGTCTAATTTATCTTATGTATAACCCTATATTAAAAATGATTTAGTTATTAAACTTTGATTTTAACTATTTTAACCCTTCTTTTAATAAATTGATAATAAATGTCATAATCTAATCAAAGTGGGCCTAAATGGTCATATGTTATTCCTAAGGTTGTTTTTGGTAGAATTACACTTATCCAATAGAATTAGGACATGTTTTAGGGTAATAATAATAACACTTTTACCCTTAATTACCCTATTTATTTTTAACCATGGTAAAAAAAGTAAAAAGTTACTATTCACCAAAAATTATTTTCATATCATTGAACAAAATTTTAGTCCTTCATATTAACCGTGTCTCTTGGATTTTTTAAATTCCACTCACAGAAGTGGTAAAATTAAGTTTTATGAAAAATTCAATTTTTTACCTACCAATTCGTGGTTTCACTATTCATCAAAAAAATGAAAGTTTCCAGAGAAATACCAAAAATTAGGCCTAAGCTATATTTGATAATATGAATTCAAAAATTATGTCTATTTTGCTAAATTCAAAACATATCAGTTAAATTAACTAATTTAAAAATTAATTCCCGTCGTCAAAACAAATAGCGTGTTTTTAAGAGATAATAACTATCAAAAGATTGACACTTGTTTATGTCTGGTTTAAATGTGAAATTACATCCAATGAAAAACATTGTATTAAATTGTAAAAATATATTCTAAATATACTTTAAAACCACTCAAATTAATAATTTATCACTATTAATTATTTCGATTAAAAAAGTTGTTTTTAATTAAAATTTAGTAATTTTCACTGTTCATCAGAATATGAAAGTTATCCAAAAAGTAGCAAAATTTCACCCTAAGATAATTTCGATATTCCGAATCCAAAAATTAAGTCCATTTTGAAAAATAAAATTTACAAAATTTTAAAAAGTGGTTATTACTATTCATAACGGCAAGTTTTAATAATATTTTAATAGCATATCGTTGTTTAGTGAAACTCGGTATTGCGTACGACGCAAGCTATCGAGGAAGGACAAAGTTGCGTGTAAAGCAAGACAAGATAGTGTTGTGCATAGTGAAAGATTCCTTTGATGATTTATATAACATAAAAATAAAATATTTCTCCTAAAAGTCTCGGGTGTTACATTCTACCCCCCTTAAAATGAATTTCGCCCTCGAAATTCGTCACTTTGTAACAAAAAGATGAGATACCTCTCCCTCATCATATCCTCAAGCTCCCTTGTAGCTTCTTCTAAGTGGTGGTTCCTCCATAAAACATTCACCAAGTGAGTGATCTTGTTCTGTAGGACTTTTTCGCTACGATCCAGAATCTCTATCGGCTGTTCTTCATAAGAAAGATCTTGCTTTTGCGGTACAACTTCTGAGCTGAGTACATGTGAAGGATCAGGTATGTACTTTCTCAGGAGAGATACATCGAACACATCGTGAACTTGAGAGAGATTTGGTGGAATCGCCAATTGGTAAGCTACCTTTCCAACACAATCCAGTATTTCGAAAGGACCGATATATCTAGGGCTCAACTTCCCCTTCTTTACAAATCTCATGACCCTCTTCCAGGGAGATATTCGTAAGAACACTTTATCACCCACTTCAAACTCTAGGTATTTTATTCGGTTGTCAGCATAACTTTTATGTCGACTCTGAGCTGTTCTTATGTGTTTTTGAATAGATTGGACCTTTTCTACCATCTCATCAACAAGATCAGGTCCTAATAGCTTTCTTTCCCCAACTTCATCCCAGCAAGTTGGAGTCCTGCATTTCTTTCCATAGAGAGCTTCATAAGGAGCCATCTGAATACTAGAGTGAAAGATATTATTATATGAAAATTCTAACAAAGGTAGGTGTTGATCCCAACCACCTTTGAAATCCATAGAGCAAGATCTCAACATACCTTCTAGAGTTTGAATTGTTCACTCAGACTGACCATCTCTCTAAGGATGATAAGCAGTGCTGAAACTCAACTATGTATCCAGAGTATGTTGAAGACTTCACCAGAACTTCGTGGTAAATCTCGGATCCCGATCAGATATAATAGAAAGTGGTACTCCATGCAATCTTACCACTTCCTTTACATATATCATGGCAAGATGATCGAGAGAGAAATTCTCTCTAATAGCAATGAAGTGTGCAGAGTTTGTAAGACGATCAACTATGAACCAGATAACATTATTTCCTTTGGATGTTTTAGAAAGTCCTGTGATAAAGTCCATAGTGATGTTTTCCCATTTCCATTTAGGTATGGGTAATGGTTGTAACATCCCCTTAGACTTCTGTCTCTCAGCTTTAACTTGCTGACAAACCAAGCATCGAGAGACATATTCAACAACATCTCTTTTCATGCCATCCCACCAGAAGTACTCTTTTAGGTCCCTATACATCTTCGTGCTTCCAGGATGAATAGAGAATGAAGAACTATGAGCCTCATCCAGCAGCTCCTTTAATTTGGGGATGGGAGGAACACAAACCCGATTCCTGAACTTTATTATCCCATCACAATCAAGGTTGAATTCAGGAATATTTCTCACCTCCTTTTGTAACTCTACATCTTCTTTCTGCGCCTCTTTAATCTTCACATGTATAGATGGTTGAACATTCAC
Organism: Viscum album; assembly: GCA_963277665.1. Lineage (NCBI taxonomy): Eukaryota > Viridiplantae > Streptophyta > Magnoliopsida > Santalales > Viscaceae > Viscum > Viscum album. Next base: position 179,212,677 of record OY728146.1, on the reverse strand, counting down.
TTGAGAAAGATACGATTTTCCCCCTTCCATTATAATTCCAAGATCCATCCTTTGTAAATCCATAAATATTGGATCTTTTGTGATCCTCATCATGTATAAACTGGCATGGTCTTGTCGAATTAATGCATTTGCCACCTTGTTTGCTTTCCTAGGGTGGTAATGAATTGATCAGTCGTAATCCTTAATCAGCTCTAACCATCTTCTTTGGCGCATATTCAGCTCCTTTTGTGTGAAAATATACTTTAAACTTTTATGATCAGTATAAATGTCACACCTTTCTCCATAAAGATAATGCCTCCAAATCTTTAATGCAAAGATTACTGCAACTAACTCAAAATCATGAGTTGGGTAATTTTGCTCATGGATTTTCAACTGTCGTGAGGCATAAGCTATCACGATATCATTTTTCATAAGAACACACCCCAATCCCTTCTTGGATGCATCACTGTAGATCACAAACCTTTCTCCACTACAAGGCAGTGTGAGAATAGGTGCACTAGATAACCTTCTTTTCAACTCCTTGGAATTCTCTTCACATTCCTCCGTCCAAACAAACTTAACTCCTTTCTGAGTCAACCTGGTGAGTGGATTAGATAATCATGAAAAATATTTCACAAAACGTCGATAATATCCAGCTAAACCAAGAAAACTTCGGATCTCAGTTATTATTATTGGTCTCGACCATCTTTCGATAACCTCTGTTTTTGCTGGATCCACAGATATCCTCTCTTTTGAGATTATGTGACCCAAAAATGAAACTTTTTGAAGCCAAAATTCACACTTGGTAAATTTGGCATAAAGCTTCTCCTTTCTCAGGGTCTTCAATATAATTCTCAACTGATCTTTATGTTCTTCCTTGCTCTTTGAATAGACAAGAATATCATCTATAAAGACTACCACAAATTGATCAAGATAGTCTCTAAAGACTCTATTCATCAGATCCATGAAGATAGCAGGGGCATTAGTAAGAGCAAATGGCATCACTATAAATTCATAGTGTCCATACCATGTACGGAAAGCCTTTATTGGTATATCCTCCCTTTTGACCCTTAATTGATGATACCCTGAATGAAGATCAATCTTGGAAAAGTATTGAGCTCCGTGTAGTTGGTCAAATAATCCATCAATGCATGGGAGAGGATATTTTTTCTTGATAGTGATCTTGTTAAGTTCTCGATAATTAATGCAGAGTCTCATTGATCCATCTTTCTTCTTAACAAATAGAACATGTGCTCCCCAAGGTGACGCACTAGGGAATATGAATCCCTTATCAAGATTCTCTTGGAGTTTCTTCTTCAATTCCTGCAACTCAATTGGGGCCATTCTATAAGGTGTCTTTGAAATAGGTAAAGCACCTAGTATGAGTTATATTGAAAACTCAACTTCATGATTTGGTGTAAGACCCGGAAATTCCTCCAGAAAGACATCATCAAACTCCCGTACAATGGGAATATTCTTAATTGTGAGTTTCTCACCAACAATTTCAGATAAATAACCTTCATTTAGTGGAATCAAGACCCATAAGATGGAAGAAATTTCCACTAGAAGGTTTTGTTCATCCTTGCATCAATAGACGATCATAGATTGATCTAGAATATGAAATGTGACTTCCCTTCTTTGGCAATTGATATGAGTTCCATATAAAGAAATCCAATCCATGCCAAGAATCACATCAAATTACACTATAGGAAGGATCACAAGATTTGCAGGAAGAACTTTCCCACAAACTTCAATCGGGGATGAATTATAAACTTTTTATGCGACTGTTGTGCCATTGGGAGTTGTCATAGCCAACTCAACATCTAATTGTTGAGGTAATACGGTGACACCTTTAGAAACTTCTTCAGAAATAAAAGAGTGGGTGGATCCAGAATCAAATAAAACATTTTCTACTTTAGAGTGGATGATAAGTGTACCTTTCACCACATCGTTATCATACTCCACGTCGCTGATAGAAATTGCATGCGACTTTCCTTTGTCTTTAGCCTTAAGAGTTTGTTGAAATCGACCATCATCATCAACCCTTGGATTTGGGCATTGATTGACATAATTACCCATCTCCTTGCACTTGAAACATTGAATTGTATTAGGTTAATTCTGTGTATCCCTTCCTTTGTTTGCATCATTAGAAATCTTCTTCCCATCATTGCATCATTCAAATGCCCGATGACCTTCCTTTCCATATTTGAAACATTTACTTGTCCCTTTAAGACAACTCCCTCCATGTTTCCTTCCACACTTTGAGAATAAGGGAAATATCATCTTCTTTTCAGTGTTCTCTTTAGATTTTCCTTTGAATTCCATTTTCCTCTTCTTATCAAACCCATATGATTGATGGGTTACTCCAAACTCCATATAAACTTTGAGAGAACATAGAACGATTTCCTCATAGCTATTGAAGTCACTTTTGGCTAAGGCCCTTCGAAGACTTGGTTTTAAGCCACTAAAGAATCGATCGATATTAATCTCAGGTTGGATAATAATACCAGAAGCGTACCTTGAAATTATTGTAAAATTTTCTTCATAGGTACCAACAGATTCATCATCCTTTTGCTTCAGTTCAAGAAAATCTTTCTCCTTCTTTGTTCGGAGAATACGAGGGAAGTACTTATTGAAAAATAAGTTCTTGAACTCGTCCCATTCCATGGACTCAATTTCATCCCTTTGCCTCGTATTCTTAATAAGATTCCACCATTGATCAACATATCCTTCCAAATGATACACTGCTAGGATGACTTTATCATGTTCAAAACATTGAAGAACTGAAAATATCTTTTCAGTAGTACTAATCCATTGTTCATCAACTAATGGATCAGTAGACCCACTGAATGAAGCTGGACACTGCCTCATGAAGGATTCAACAGAATGTTGCTCCTTCCTTTGCTCGTTTGGAAGTCCTGCATGATTCATATCTTGAGAAACTTGTGTGAGCATGACTACAAGATTTTGAATTCCATCTCCCATAACATTTGGTTTCTCAGGGGGACCATCATTGCATTGCCCGTCGCATTCCGCATTAACACGGTTCCTTTGGGTTCCAGCCATTGACTAAAACCAAGAAGAATAGTATGAGCAACACTAATTATAATAGGAAAACCACATAATCAAGAATAAAATTTCACACTTAAGGTCTTATCCTAGGTTATTCATGGCCATTTCTAAAACACTAAGATCGTGTTCTATGCTTAGACTTATCCTTAGGGTTCTTACTAAGGCTTTCACATCCTATTTTCCAAAGGTTGAATATATATTTCCTCTGATACCAACTATAACGACCCATACTTTACATACATTGTTATTACATCAGAATTGATGCAAACTTATTACAACATATAAAAAAACCAGGAAAGGACCGTATAGGTATAGAGTCTTCAGAAACTGGGAAACATAAACAACTGGTTCATAAAGCATCTACTTTGCCTCCCATTTATTTCATCATATCTAGAGTCCATTTGGAATATCCTACTTAATAACCTTCTTCTTGACCTAGGGAAATAAAACATACAAAAGGGTGAGCTCAAATGCTCAGTAAGGGTAAACAAAAGAAATATCAATCACATTATATACATAAGAACATAACTTTTGGAAATCTTAACCTGCAAAAGAGATCATAATTTCATAACATGGGATAAATCAAAGTAGTGAAATGTAATCCCAATAATCATAACTTAAAACATGAAACTTTGTGGCATACACACATAATCATAGAGAATCATTTCTTATAAGTCAAGAATCATTTCCAAGACTATCTTAGTGGACAAAGTCCATTTCTGAACCGAGTTCATAGCTTGTTTCAGTCCTGTTTCACTGAACCGGTTTAACCTGCCGTTCCAGCCATGTCTATCTCATGAGATATAAAATCTTTACCCAATGCATTGGAGGGAGATATAGGTCCCACCCATCTTATAATGATACCATTCTTATGTGTGCCACAAAATCATAAATCATACATCATTTCATAACCCATATAATAAAAATGGGATTCTTAAACAACATGACCTCATAAAACAATTAATATAAGATAAAGGAATTCATAAAAATAATTCCATCACAACATAATTAAATCAATGTAATAATAGGGATATAAACAGAACCCTATATTATCTTAGATTGAAAATAATTTTGATAAAACACTTGAACTCCATTTTTGAGGAAAATACCCTTTCTACTTCAAAAATATTTTCCTTTCTTAACATGTCATACAATTTTAAACTAAAATAAGTTGATTAAAATTAAAATTGAAAACTTGTAAAGGAAACTTCTTGGAAATAATGTTTTAAAAATCCATTCATTCCATATAAGTTAAAAATAACATTCTTCCTGTACTTTTGTCAGAAAAGTCAAAAATTACCTCGTACGAAAAACAAAAAAAGATTCCTTTCATATCCTTTACTAAAAACTCACCGAAAGGTAAAATTGGATTTAAAAAATTGTAGGTGGATGGAAAAAATATTACATATTTAGGGAACGTGGATGTGGATGATAAAATACACCCCAGTAAATACCAAAGTATAAACAATCTCGGATAAAAATGAGATTGTGATATTTTCCCTTACCTTAGGTCCGATTTGCTTCGTAAGTGTCCGAACCTACAGTATAATGATTTAAATAATGTTATTGACTTATTCCAGAATCATAATTATTTTTATGATATCATATATGGTCATATTCTTAGCTTCTTATTAGTAATATTTCATTACTACTTGTTATTCGGGTGTTTATTACTTTTTGTTCTTATGTGTGTTTTGTCGAATAAATTTTTATTTTTCTTTTTAGGTTATAGATAACTCATTTCCAGAATGGTATTAGTGTAATATATATCATATTCATTCATTAAATTCATTTATATAATCATTATTCAATGAAGATCATGTAGAACGAGTCACATCACATCGTGGAGACGGTATTCCGTACGTACGCACGAGCGATGATATCGTTCCCATGATCGTGAAATTGTAATGGAGTGTATGTATACTATTTCAGAATCAATATCAAATTAAAATAATCATATATACTTATTATTTACACGATTATACCCATCCAAGTAAGTTTGTGGTGGAAAATAGATTACACCACGGCGTGGAGACGGTATTCCGTACGTACGCACGCACGGTGATTTCGTTTTCTGTAGGATGGATAGATGGTGAAATAGGGTTGTTTCATAATTATAATAACATGTAAGTATATGAGTGATACTGATTTTATTACTTCATAATGAAACAACTAAATAACAAGATGAAGAAGAAGAAATAGAGTTGAAAGAATCGGTAACGGACATTACCTCTTCTTTGAAGCGCCTCTTAGAGACCTCCTTTTTAGGGAATTAAAATTGGTCATTGAAGAATACCAGGACCTATAGAAAGTTTTCAGGGAAGTGGGGAAGTGAAATGGGCAGGGGTTGGCCGAGATTGAAGGCTCAAATTGGTGTGAGGAGGAGAGGGAGGAGGTGCCCTTTTATAAGGGAGGGGAGGGGAACCTTTAGAATAACTAAAAATATTATTTTATTATAAAGTAAAATTCCATTTTTAATAGCTCAAAATTGATATATTTATAATATAAGGTGGGGATGGGTAGAAACCCTCTCATCCAATATAATTTAGACAAGTTTAGGTCATTATATTAACCTTATCTTTTAGTTTTAACTCTTAGTTAATTAGATTGACATTTACCATGTCACTTTGTATTTTTATATTATATAGTTAATAAACTTACCATATACATCCAAGAGACCCCCAAGTGGTCCATTAAGGATGAAAATATCATTATATAAGTATATTGGCCGAACCGTAGATTTTTAGGAATATAATAAAAATTAATAATATAATATTTGTTTTAAAAACTATTTTATGTCAATTTTGACACTATTTGGTAATTGATTTTTGTGAAACTTATAAAAGAATGATTTGTTCGAAAAAAATTAATTAAATAAATACTAACATGTCATATTAACGTAGAAAATTATTTTAATTCATAAAAAGTCTCAAATTAAATTTATTTGGTTATTTATAACATCAATTATGTCAATATTTCATTAATAAGATAATTACTGCATCATCATTATATCATAAATAAATTAAATTACTTTAAGTGTAAAAATTACAAATAAAATACCATTATTTTTGAAATATTTTTATCTTTCTAATTAATATTTATAGTCTAATTTATCTTATGTATAACCCTATATTAAAAATGATTTAGTTATTAAACATTGATTTTAACTATTTTAACCCTTCGTTAAATAAATTGACAATAAATGTCCTAATCTAATCAAAGTGGGCCTAAATGGTCATATGTTATTCCTAAGATTGTTTTTGGTCGAATTACACTTATGCAATAGAATTAGGACATGTGTTAGGGTAATAATAATAACACTTTTACCCTTAATTACCCTATTTACTTTTAACTGTGGTAAAAAAAAGTAAAAAGTTACTATTCACCAAAAAATATTTTCATCTCATTGAACCAAATTTTAGTCCTTGATATTAACCTTGTCTCTATAATTTTCAAAATTCCACTCACATATGTGGTAAAATTAAGTTTTATGAAAAATTCAGTTTTTTAACTACCACTTAGTGGTTTCACTATTCAACAAAAAAATGAAAGTTTCCAGAAAAATACCAAAAATTAGGCCTAAGATATATTTGATATTATGAATTAAAAAATGATGTATATTTTAACAAATTCAAAACATATCAGTTACATTAAATAATTTAAAAATTAATTCCCATCATCAAAACAAATAGCGTGTTTTTAAGAGATAATAACTATCAAAAGATTGACACTTGTTTATGTCTGGTTTAAATGTGAAATTACATCCAATGAACAACATTGTATTAAATTTTAAAAATTTATTCTAAATATACTTTTAAACCACTCAAATTAATAATTTATCACTATTAATTATTTCGATTAAAAAATTTGTTTTTAATTAAAATTTAGTAATTTTCACTATTCATCAGAATATGAAAGTTATCCGAAAAGTACCAAAATTTCACCCTAAGCTAATTTCGATATTTGGAATCCAAAAATGAAGTCCATTTTGAAAAATAAAATTTAAAAAATTTCAAAAAGTGGTTATTACTATTCATAACGGCTAGTTTTAATAATATTTTAATAGCATATCATTGTTTAGTGAAACTCGGTATTGCGTACGACGCAAGCTATTGAGGAAGGCCGCGGTTGCGTGTAAAGCAAGCCAAGATAGTGTTGTGTGTAGTGAAAGATTCCTTTGATGATTTATATAACATAAAAACAAAATATTTCGCATAAATATCTCGGGTGTTACATCGTGCCTCAAGTACCGACGTCCTGATGGAACACCCAAGAAGTAACCCGGAGGAACAACGATGTCTTTATTCAAATAAATAACCAAAGGGACAATGATGTCTTCCTTCAAATAAATAGCTGGAGGGATAGTGATACATGCCCTCAAATTATGTAACTGGAAAGATGGCGATATCCACCCTCAAATAAGTAACCAGACGGACAACGATACTTGCCCACAAACCACAGTGAGCCTCAGCCCCCAACCCGATAGCCTCAAAGATATCCCCTGGAGGCTCCTCACCACCCACGTGGATTTCTATGGCAAGAACCCCCAACCAAAGTACCTAAAATGAAACTATGGGAGCCTCTACCCACATAAGTGGTCAAAACCACCTCATCACGGAGTATCTTTGTGTACACACTACTCAATGTTCTGGGTTAGCGGTAATAACCAAAATAGTACCTAAGCCACCACACATCTGACACATCGTGTCCCTACGACCATGCTACTCAAGTCTTTTGGCCTCTACATCCAAGTAACCCTGGCCATGAACAACATGATAGTCATACTACCTCAAGCCGACGTCCATGACACCCAATCCCGTGGTCAAAACCACCCAAAGTAACCCGGGCCAAGCCCAACCAGTGATCGGCATCACTCAAGAATATCCAGGCCATGCCCAACACCACCCCAAGGGTACAACATATACAATTCAGCAATTTCATATATAACATATTTAAACAGAAAACATAAACTGAAAAAATATTCTAAACAGTTGATTTTCACTATACAAGGTGTTGTCCCATACCAGCACTGAGGTCTTGAATGCCTCTAACAATTTATATCAAGCTTAATAAGTTAAACTCAATAGTTTATAATAATATAAATCAAATATAACCATTTTTGCATCCCCGACCAAAATGCCCCGATGAGCTACGACCCCTCGCCCGACTCCGCTCAAACAAAACTGGTAACAGGGCATACCCAAAGGAATCCCATAAGTCCACTAATCAATTCAATATGAAACAACATATAAAATGGGTCCCGCTCAAAATACCCAAAAATTTTCTGAAGTCTGCATCACTTAAATGACCATGAAAACAAAAAAAGAGGTATGCACCACCAACCTGATACTCGTACGATGATACTCCTCCAGTAACAGCCTCTAATTAGGTCTAAAACGCGGTAGATCTAAAAAAGAGTCAAAACCTCTCAAACCACTATAAATCGTTCTATAATAGAAACAAAACAAAACAACTGAAGTGGAATCTAGGCCTTACCGATGGGGTTCCAACACATCTAACCTTGATCAAATCTGACTTCGGACAAAGAACCAGGAGAGAAAATGAGCTCCAGCCATCTTGGTTCATGAAACCGGGTGACACAAATGTGTTCTGCCTCAAAAATGAGGCTATTGCCCGTTTTAATGCAAAAAAGAAACTACACAGCATGTAATTTAGGACTACACACCATGTATATCATTTAAATGTTCATATGAAGGCTGGAATTCTGCTGACATACTTTCCAAAACCTGTCAACAAGAGTACACGACATGTAACTAGTGGTACACGACATATACTTGGTTTCCCTTATCCTCCTCGCCGACTTACCCACACGCCATGTAGATCCCTCTTATATGGATAGAATACATGGCGTGTTCGAGGAGGACACAACGTGTATCTGGTTTAAATGATTCTCCCCGGCCAACAGGCCTACACGCCATTTATTTCTCTCTTACACAACCAGACTACACAGTGTGTCCATGGAGGACACGGTGTATACTTGGTTAAATGATTCTACCCGGCCAACAGGCCTACACACCATGTATGGCCTTCACACGGTCAAGGGTACACGGAGTGTTGAAAACTACATGCCGTGTAGTAAGAAATTTATACACGGTCATCACATGACATGTACTCGGCGAGCACATGACCAGTCACTCAGCTAACATATACACGACATGTACTTAAAAGTACACGGTGTGTAGTCTTGAAATTTCTAGAAACTGCCCAATTTCTCCAGTTTTCTCAGGTACAAGTCAAAAATTCAAGAAGGGTCGGGATTTTGACCCGTTCTAAAATCCCGGGTTCTTACAATCTCCCCACCTTAATATAGCTCATCCTCAAGCTATCAAATGAAACCCATAGATAGAACCGAACATACCACCCTGATCAAACTAACCTAGACTTCCCCGGTCTCAGAGGTCCTGGATAAACTACTCAAGGGGCTCCCCACCTTAGGAATCACCTAACTCAATCTCAACACGACAAAACTCAAAGTAAACAAGGTTCACTAACATGTTTTTCCGGATGCATCGTCCTTCTGTGAAGCATCGCCACACACTACACCCAAAACATTTATTTGATATCAAAGTGTTCATATTCAAATTTTTAATTATTTATTTTTTTAATAAATATTGAAATTATTTTCTAGTTATTAATTATTAATCCATTAGGTTGAGATAATGTGTTCGTTCACTATCATATGACTAAAAACAGTCCAAGAACAGGTGAATAATGCATAGAGATTTCATCCAGAGGTGCTGAATATCATGGATGATCAACCTGATTACACAAAATGTAACTTAATTACATATAATAAAGTCTCATTCAACCACATTGCTATGTAGTTACCATAATCATCATTATTCATGTGGGGGTTTATTACAAGGTGTGTAATTACACTGCGTATGAACTATTGGGGTTGTAGGGTTACACAACATGTAATTGGAATATATGTCGTGAGATTCCATATAAAGTGGTGGTCATGTGGTCAATATATGAAATGTGAAATTAATTATTCAATTTTTAATTAATATATAAACAATGTTTTGATTGTTAGTTGAAAAACATTGAACAATCATGATTACATGATGTGTAGCTAGTGTAAACGCTATGTAACATGGTATTATTCTAAAATATCACACACTGACTCCTTAGGTATGTAATGATGGATAGAAATAAGGAAGTTCATATCCTTTATATATTTTACATGTCAAGTAATTCATTCCATATCACAAAAGTGACAAGATAATCCCATCATGTCATGTGATTCAATGCCTTTAATTGAGTATTCAATATAAACATCACAATGTGTTGCTAGTGTACGTGTTGTGTGATAATTATGTATTAACCCCAAGAACATGGTAATAATTCCTCACTATTTTAGGTTAAAATTAAATGATTAATTAATTTATGTGTTTTTTGGAAAAATATATTCCATTTACAATGGTTGTTCATTAAATCCACTTTAAGGTTAAAGTCATCAGTACATGCTTCACATATTAAGGAGTTTCAGGTGGTCAAACATGCCATGTTGTCTACCTAGATTGACCCACAAAACTACATGTCGTGTAATATCATGGAACACTATGTATGATGACATTTCATGTAAGTACATAGTACATGACTAGAGATATACTCTATGAAAGTGAAGTATATAGGAACGTGACATGTTACCTATAAGTACACACTATGTACTAGAGTGATTTAAATAAAATAATTTTATTTTATTTTATTTTTTTAAATAACAAAGGATGAGAATCTCATCTATCTCCAGGACTGCTTGGATAAATAATTAAGATAAATTATTAATTAATTAAAAATACCATTAATTATTAATTCAAGATTAATTTATCTTAACTAAAAGAGTTATTTGAAATTAATGTCAGCATATATAAATGCAATGATATTGCATATATGTGACTAATCATGAGCTTAACCGACCAATGTATGCAGTAGGTTTTTTTTATTTTATAATATTGTATAAGTGTGTATATGTGATGAATTTTTATTAAATTAAATATGATGACATGCATTTCATACCTCTTATATTTATTATTTATGGACAAAATTCCAATGACTTATTTTATGTATCTCATACCACTGGTTCACCTCACCTATTTTTGAGTATAAAAGATCTTAAGGATAGAGTTTTCAGTAGAGTAGGTGGTTCAAAAACCAAACTAAGGTGAAACTAAATAATAAGATACAAAGGTTTATGGTAGAATATTGTAACTTGATCCATGCCTTGGTTATGATGTGTTTCCCCAATGTCCATAGGTTAATTTATCATTTTATCAATAAATCAACCATTAAGAATCTCATGATCAAGTCACTTTATTTATTTTATTTTTTCATTGTTCATGGTTATCTATTTTATGAAATGAATATTAATATTATGTTAAATGAAATCAAATAAACTAAATAACATAGAAAGACATGAATGATAAAGTAAAATAAATGGATCATGCATAGAATATTTTATCAATACATTGCTAATTAATTATGTAAAATCTTTAAAATATTATAAATACATGTTGAGGATAAAATTTACTCATAATAAAAAAATATCAAGGAAATATTAATTCAAAAAGGCTTCCATTACTTGATTTAGAATGGAACCATATAACGAATTGTTATCTAAAACGTGTGAGGAATATTAATTTTGTTGAGAAGTTTTAATGATGGTTTTAGGTTGACTTAACTGAGTTAACATCAAGAGGAGTATCCCTTTCCAGACTAGGTGAAATTTGAAGGAAAGTGTTGAGGAAATATGAATTATTAATTGGGTATTAGGGAGTCCACTCAATGGGTCAAGGATATGAAATCTAGTAGTTAGAAATAAATCCTACCAAAATACCTTTAAGTAATTAATTGGACTATTTTCATGGCTATGATAAAAGAAATTTGGATCCCTTCGACTAGAATTTCCATGTGATGGGACATTTTGAGTCCAATGGTGTGGGATATTGGGACTTTATAAAATATTTGGATAATAATAAGATAATGACAATTATTTTTTAGCACATATTATGGTAATCAAGATTAAGTAGCAAAAAACATACTTTTATACTATTATAGAACATGGTAAGTATATCAAGAATTATATCCCTATGACCTATAATAGAGAAAGACAAATTACTAACTAGAAATAACTTCTAAGAGTGGAATAGGCACTTGCGTATTGTACTACACCAAGAATGGATTATTTACTTGTTAGAAACCCTAGTTTATGATCTTCTTGCTAAGGAGGTGAGTGAATAAGTGATCATTATATAATTAAAATACTTTGATGATGTGATAGATATATAGTGTTTTATATTATCATAAATTTATAGTAAACTCTAAAAGTTTCATAAAAATAAGGAATCATATACCATGCTCAAGAATAATCATGGTATTTATCAAGAGAGAGTAAGATATGAGCCACATAATATTTCCAAATCACTATTTATTTGAAAAATTGTAAAGGTTGTGCCTACTAGGCCCTGTGTAGTCAAGATGATTGGATTTATTAAGTGTTTAGAGATTCTATTGCTTAAAATATCTGATTAATTGTGTACATATCCAATACTTTCTTCACCCCCTTAGATATTTTCCAGTTTTTTTGTGAATTTTAATAAGAAAAATATTTATAAGTATCTCACATACCACTTAAATATAATTCACTAGGTAGATAAGGATATTAATCATGATAATACTTATTTCCTTATGGTGAATAAGATAAAAGGCCATAAAAATATCTCTAAGACTAACTCGAAGTATGAAGCTTCTTTACAGTGAACTTCTAAGAAGAGAAACATTAAAAGGAAAACAAAAAAACAAGATACTATCTACTTATTGTGTGTCAAGAAAGGTCATTGGAATAATAACTACAATGAATTGGGGAAGAATTAAAAATTTACATCCAATTTAGGCATATTAATAATTATAATTAATAATTATTTTTTAATTTTTGGGAATTAAAAAACTCTATGTTTTTCACATATGTATTTCAATATAGGGACCAATCAAGTATATAAAGTTTACAAGATGTAAGGTACATTCTCTAAGGAACTGAATACGGGTGAATCCTAGATTAGTAAAGAGAATTTCATGACTTATGGATTTCCCAATAGAATCAATTTAAACTATTTTTATGTATTTATTATTACCAAAACATTTCTCTTAGGGTTAAATTAAAAACAAAAAAACATTATTTCATGTTTAGAATAAATTTGTTATTATTTTTCATTATAAAATAATATTCTAGTAATTCCTGAATCCCAAATATCTAAAAGTAGTAATTAATTATTAATATAAATATAATAATATTAATACCTAATTATGGTATGATAATTCATTGAAAAATTAAATTTATATTATTTGAAAATTTTATATACAGAAGGGTGTTTTAGTCTCTCTTGAACTAAGACACCAAGTGTAGTGGCAACCTCACTATCAAGTATAGATAAAGAAACCTATAAAAATATTGGTATTCAAAAAATCTAAAATATTTATTTTAGTAAGACCATTTAAATTATTTTTAGGGTGAATAGAATAGGTTTTTTAATATACTTCATGAGATACCTTTAATATATTTTAGGAATTATCAATAAATAAATGAACACACTTGATAAAGGATACAATATCCTCTAAGTAGACTATTTTGAGTATATCAATTTATGCTCATGTTTCTTGAAAAATTACATTTAATTATTCTTGGAGTTATCAATCAATCAAAATGAACTTTCTTAGAAAATAGTTTGTTTTTTAGAAGAACTAAATGGACCACACAACTTTTATATGGATCGGGTTATAACTCCGTCATTCATTGATTATATGTGGATCAATAATTTAGACAAATGATCCCACACCATGTGATACAACCCCATCTCTTATAAATTTCATGTGGTCCACAAGGCTTATGGTGGTAGCACCTCATCATCAATGCTTCCTATAAAAACCTAGGGTTTACCCATCTATAAATGAATGGAGGAAGAAACTAGGAGACTAAGGGGAGATGAGAAAGGGAGAACTATGGGCTTAGATTCCACATATGGAATCTTCAAAAAATTCCATAGGTAATAATAGAGTTTAAAAGTAATTACTTTTAATAATAAAAATTATTTCATAATGTATACACATGATAAAATCCCCTGAGATCATTCAATGTGAGATTATTCCTATGGTCAAAAGATATTGGAATTCTTTTATAGTTATAATTTAGAAATCTCTGTCAATTGTGAGATCACCTTTCCAAACCACGTTATGTATACTACTTTATGTGACCATTTTACATATTCTCAAATCATTTGTTACACCTTCAATCATGTGGTCCTATCTTATGTTATTTTTATTTCTCATGTAGTCCCATATTATATGGGTACCCTCCTTGTGTAGTCTAAATTTTTCATGATCCATACTCCTAAAGCCATGGTTTCCCTAAAATATTATACCCTCGTATACTGATGACTTTGTACATTTCAATTTTAATCATTGAGAGATTACAATGATATTTTTTTGGTTAAGCCATCCAATCATGTCATTTTAAACTAGAATACCTATATGTTATCCTTTCACTAAGGTTGTTTCTGACGCATTCGTCAGGGTGCGCGCGTCCATCTTGTTGGAGGATGAAAGGTGCGGCTTGTTACCCTACATTCATGCTTTCCAAAGGAGGGAAGAATCTATTCCTTGTTCAGGGAAGTTTTATCCATGATCAAAATGGGATGATGGGATGTCAGTTCTTCCTTTCGTGGATTCTTCCTCAGAACTCGTCACCTATTCTGGGTCTCCCTTATATATTTAAGACATTGTTCGTGAAACTCTTCCTAGTACCATATCTTCATGGACACTAGTAAATTACACTGCTTCTATTGGGACATTCCAAAGGGTCAGGTCAGGGAGGCAACCTTTGTTCCGGGGAGTAGTCACGTTGGACATCACTAGCATGTCTGGACACTGGGACATTGGCATGTCTGGGTTTATTTCCCTTATTATAGGGATTCTCAAGGGTGCAGAATCCCAAGTCATCCCACGTCTAATGCGAGGAATTGTATTCCCTAGGCATGTCTCTGAGGTTGTCCTCAACTTTACATGTTAAACATAGGGTATGCCACAAGTTTAACATCCAGTGGAGATGGATTGAACATATCATAACACATATTAGAGTGGATCAGATGGGAGAAACCTTTGGAGGGAACATGGATATTGGAGACAATGTGTGGTTAGCTTCCCAGTTGTTGTTAAGGGGAATGGGGAATGAGGTGGAATGATCCCATGGGATGTGAGGGCCTGGGTAAGAATCAGGATGGGTGATGGAAGTTTTAATTCAATAGATCGAGATTGAGATGGAGTCGTCTTGAGGATGATGGTGATGTTGGGATAGAGTCTCAAAGAGACCTTCTATATATCCCTGTGGTAGAGAATCAAAGTCCTCATAGTTCACCTGACAATGTCTTACTGTTGAATGAGGTTGACAATGACTTACCGCTGAATGGGGTCACAATGGCTTATCGTTGGATGGGGTCACAACAGCTTACCTCCAGATGGGATCACAATGGCTTACCGTCAGATGGGGTCACAACGGCTTACCTCCAGATGGGGTCACAATGACTTACCATTAGATGGGGTCACAACGGCTTACCGCCAGATGGGGTCAAAATGGATTACATCCTGATGGGGTCACGACGGCTTACCACTGGATGGGCTCACAACAACTTACCCCCAACTGGGGTCTCAATGTCTTACCATGGGATGGGATCACAATGGCTTACCACCGGATGGGGTCCCAATGGCTTACCACTGGATGGGATCACAACGGCTTACCGCGAGATGGGATTGAACCTCATAGAGGCTTCCTACATACCTTGTATAGAAGATAAGGATCAAATCCCATGTAGTTCATGATGGAGTGAGTGGGAACCGACGTAAAGATGGACGAGACCAATGAGTGGTGGGATTGAACCTCAGGGAGGTGTCCTGCGTAATTTTCCTTGGTAAGGATCAATGTTCAAGTAGTTCGGGTTGGTGCAATGGCTTACCGCTGACTAGGGAAACAATGGCTTACCACTGATTGAGGTCCAAAGTTTAATGTCATGCAGGATGGGGGAGAACCGACGTGAAGGAGGTCGAAGCGTCCGGGTGTTGAGATTGAACCTTAGGGAGGCTTCCTACGTTCCTTTCCTTGGGAAGGATCAAATTCCTTGTAGTTCATGTGTTGTGTGTGGGACTTACACTCTAGGCCGGCCAGAGAGGATGACAT
The DNA here is from genome assembly GCA_963277665.1 of Viscum album. NCBI lineage: Eukaryota > Viridiplantae > Streptophyta > Magnoliopsida > Santalales > Viscaceae > Viscum > Viscum album. The sequence goes on along the minus strand of OY728146.1, from coordinate 179,196,383 downwards.
GGTCGATGCTTGATCTAAGCCCACCTGAGTCATGCTCGGTGTGAGAAACAAGAGACAGCAAAGACCTGCCGATCACGTCATGGAAGGTGTATCCGTGGGAAATGGAACTGGGGCTTACGCGCGGTTAGCGGCCCAAAGAGGAAACAAGGGATTATTCCTGGTTAGCAGCCTGAGGTGATGGAGTTGGGGACTTACTCAGGGATGGAGGCCCAAATGGTGACAAAGACCAGCGAGAGAGGTACTTGGCACCCAGGAATAGAGGAGGATCAAGGGTGCTACCTCCTGAAATAAAATCTAAGGGCTTACAATAGGGTGGTTTCTCTTTCCCCGTGGATAGATGCCGCTCCGATAAATAGGATCTCATTCCATGTGAGGAATGATCTCACTTTTGTGGAGACCAGTGGGCGTGAAGAATATCCAAGGTGGGGGGAACCCCGAATTTGATTCACAGGGCGTGGTCACAGTTTAACGTCATGTGCTGAAGATGATGGTGCTTGGCAGTTTAATGTCATGGAGTTCAGATGAGGTGGGTTTACTCCGCACCCCTAGGAATTACATAACTGATACCCACCCACCCATGCGAGAAGGAAGGAATCAGAAATGTTGTGGCAAGAGAGCGTTATGGAGCTAAACATTTGGGGGTCCACGTTAGTGTGGCTATGCAAAGAAGCAATAGTTGTTAGCGTGCCTATGCGAAGAGCATGAGGCAAAGCAACACAAAGGGTAACATCGTCCAAGGGACTTTAAAGTTACTTCATGCAAGTCTGAAGGGCCACATAGGAAAAGGAGTTAAAGAGAAAATGGGTTCATAGGAAGGCTTATGAAGCTATGGTGCTCCATGAAGTAGAGGGGCTTATTGAAGAGATGTGCTTCATGAAGTGATGTTTCCTAGTCTAGGCATTGGGAATAGGTGCATATGGGAGGAGCTTCACGAACTTTAAAGGAATTCACAAAGCAATTTACCACAAAGCAGGGGTGACTCGCGAATCAAGGTGTCATGAAGAAATGTACTTTGCGAAGCATAGTGACCATACCTTAGAATGTGGGTCATTTGTGTGTGGAGGGTGTTTCGCAAAGCATAAATGCTTCGTGACAACCCAAGTCCCCATGGGGATCTCCTTCCTTTGCGAAGGCCCATGGGCTTCACGGAAGGCATCCCTCTCATAGGAGGGGCTCAATTAAAGCAAATGGGAAGGAAATTCTCAAAGCAAAAGTACCTTGAGGAGCACATGGTTCAAAGAGAAAGAAGTGCTTCATGATTTGAGAGATCAGAAGGAAAAAGGTTGGATGATCCATCCTTTGGGCTTGAGGGGAGACCTGTTTTTATAGGAAAGAGTTGTTCTGAAGAAGAGGTCGATTGATGTGATTATGGAGGTTGCTCCATGACAAGCTCGCGAACGTCATATCCATTCACAGAGTGTCCCACCTCTTTGCTCCACGACGGTCTCGTGAACATCAGATGCGTTCACAGGTCATCCCGCTTCCTTGCTTCGTGGTGGGCTCGCGAACTTCATAGGGGTTTGTGGGTCATCCCACCTCCTTTATCTGCGGCGGGCTCGCAAACATCACATGGGTTCATGGGGCATCCCGCCTCCTTGCTTCGCAATGGGCATGGGGCCATGGGGCTCTGCGAAAGGGATTTGTGAGGCAGCACCAAAGACTTCCCTATTGTCCTTATTTTTCGCAACTTTTGGCGTCAAAAGATTCCCCCTCAGACTTGGATCCAAGGAGAAACCAAAGGTAAAAGTCTGAGGGTCAATCACCAAACTTCCTCAGCCGTCCGTGAAGTTGTTTCACGAAGAGGGATCATGAGGCAGATAGGTGACATACAGGCTAAGTGCACTGCGAAGCTCGACAAGGCATGTATGCGTCGTGAAGCTCCAAATTTCATCTCCTATAAATAGGGGAGCTGACCTCTCTTTTTTCCTTTCTTTCCTCCATGACTTTTTCTTTTAGCGCTCTCGAATCACGAAGATCCACATACTCCACGCTTGCTCTCTTCGAATCCGGGATTCTGATTTTCAGCACACAGCGAGTCTTCAACTCCACGACATCACTTAGCGACTTTATTTTTGAAGGTCGGGGAAGGTCTCCACAGACATTCTTTGCATATGAGCATCGTTAAAGGGCTTCGTAAACCGAACATAGAAAACACCCAAACATAAAACTGAATGGCTCATTATGAGGCTACCAGGGTGGTCCTCGTTGATGCTACCCGATGGGAGGATATGAATAATAGATTGGGCCTAGGGGAGTTAATACAAAGCCATTATTACCATGATTCGTTGGTGGAGATACTATCAGAGATCTAGAGGAACTATCCAATATGAAATATTTTTCCTTTGTACGGCTTCGGGCTGAGGGATGATGTCTTCATTATTGAAGCAAGTAGGGATGATCCAACTTACTGGTTCAGAAGTACGTCGTGTCTGCGCCAATGGTTTAGGGAGACTGACAACCATGCCCGAGAAGACAACACGCCTGTGAATGCTGACTACCTGTATAATCATCTGAACAACATGGATGGAAAGGAATTACAACCAGAGACGTCCCCCCCTCTGTACCATACAATCTTGAAGGTAACCTTGAGGAACCCGGGGAAGGAATGGTATGAGGAGTGGGACCTACTCCAGGGTGGAAACTTCATAGATGACTGGGCCTGATCTTACTGGGTAGGTTCCTTGTGTGAGGAGTTCAGGGAGGAGCTGAGAAGAGTGGGTCTATATGAGGTGACTTGGGCCTCCCAATTCCATGTCTATCAGCCGAAGTAGTTGATTCTGGAGTTTCTGAGTAGGTCGTCATCGAGAACCAATACCTTCTACATACACCACAAGGAGGTTGGTATGATCTTGTGGGGTGTGCACTAGATCTCAGGGGTCTCTATATTGGGTGAAATGTATGACAAAGTCCTCCCCATCATGGGTGTGTGGGAGGAACCATAGAAAATGTTTCTGTTGGCAATGGTGTTGATGGAGTTGGTGCCGGGAGAGGACAAAGTAGCCATAAGGGATGTCCATTTCAGGTGATGGTTCAAGCAGTTTCTAAACTTCCCAGAAGACAGGAAGTTTCTGGTGAGGCCTTGGACTTGCCTGAAGGGGGCTCAACTAGGCAAGGAGCACTCGTACTGGCAGCTCTTGGAGGACAGCCAGTGGAAATCCTGGGGATTTAGCGTCAGCACCGAGCAGCAGCCGATTGTTAGGCTGGCATCATTCATCACGGCTCTCATATGCGGTTGGATCCTACCAATATGGGATGAAAACATGGGCATGTGACCCATCACATTTATCATGGCATCCATGTTGGTGACATGAAGGCGAGTCAACCTCAGGATCCTGATGCTCACCAAGCTATAGAAGATGTTGTGGCACATCAATGAGGGGAAGAGGCCACAAAGAATATGTGGGTCATTCCACCTCCTCTATGGGTGGATAGTGGTGCATGTTAAGGTGGTTTATGAGTACCCAAATCCCATCTCACCTCTAGGGTTGAACTTCCACCCCTCTATTCTAAACATCACAGGAAGCTTTCCAGCCAAGATGACCACACTGTTGGTACATAATCGGGTGTAGAATGTGGAGGAATTCAACTTTAACTTGAAACCATTGCCAACGAGTGCATTTACTGACGATGACCAAGGAAAGGAAGAGCACCGGTCCTATATCATGGACTTTTGAGGTGGAGTCCTAGTGGAAAGGGTGGACCATGAGCCCCTTTGTGAGCCGTACACCCTGCACCGATTTGCCCAGAAATTTCGGTGTATGCAGCGACTGACCCCATGGGTCTATCTAGGGTTGCGCCACAAGGAACACCCATGTGTGATGAGGCAGATGTGGCTCATGTTCACACATGAGTACAAGAAGATGTGGAACGAACTGTCTCCGCCTACTGATGTCTTTGGGTTGGTAAAGGAGTATGCCCAAAGTTGGGAGGCAGACTACCCGAGGGAGATGCTAAATCAGCCAACTATTTAGGTCGGTGATAATGAGCCTCCCCAATCTTGAGGCCGAGGCTGGAAGGCGGTGGTCTTTCCCAAATTTACCCAAGATTTTAGGGTTAAGCGGTCCCCTATAGTGTAGCTTGGGTTTTTGAATCCTCAGAGACCTAAGAAGTAACATACAGACACGTATATCGTATATATTGTTTTTGGCTATGAAGTGGCCAACATGGGTTGATTTAAGATGGTTTTAAATGAACTCTAAGAGACTTAAGTGAATTAAAGTTAAAATAATGAGTTGATCCTAGGTTATCACTTGGGGGTGGATTGGATGAATTCCTATTTTAATGATTTCAATTTCTTATATTTGATTTGGGTTCATTTAAGAAGATTAAACAACATCATAACCTACTGGTTTAATTCTGACACACCCTAATTCTAATCACCTATACACTTGAAGGATAAATGTTTTGAGAACTCCAAGGTAATGGTTTGTATTATCACTTGAAGTGTGTGACCTTAAATTCAATAAGGATGAAGAGGTTTTAAAATAATCAAATAAATAACTCATTTAAAAGAAGTGATTATCCATTAATAGAGTGAGAAATAAAATCCAATACATCCCCTTGATACTCCATTAGATCAACACATAAGTGGGTTATCCCTCCATTGATCTTATGGTTTTAATGGAAGTGGGAAGTAGACTCATGAGGGAGGAATTGGAGAAGTAAAAAAAACAATGAAATAAATATCACTCCACCGTTGTGTGATAATCTCACAATGGTTGGTGTGAAAAAGTTCACCCCTTGAACCAAAGGTATAAAAGTGATATTAATAACAACAAAATAATATAATAAGAAGAAGTTTTATAAAGAAACTAAAGTGAATTGAACAACTTGTGAAAGACAAACCTGAGACAACAAAATCGCACCATAACATTACAATGAGAGGAAGCTCAAAAGATGATAAAATCCTCCACCACCACTGCCTTAAATAGGTATTTATGGAGCCTTGGGTAGATCCTACAATAGTAAAAAGCACACCACTTGATTATGGTAGGCCTAGGGTGGTGGAAATTAAGGGAGAGTAGACTTATTTATCCTTTACTTGAAATGACATCCACCTTGCATCCACCAAATAGACGAGTCTAAATGACCTTATAGATGACCGAATTAGAGTGGGACATAGAAGAAGAAAATGGATCTCCGGATTTCTCCAAACCTCCTGTAAACTATCCGCCTAAATTGATTTTTTTCGAGATATGATTGAAATGGGGGGCTATTTTGCTTGGCCGCAGATTCTGGCCTAGAATTTTATCTCCACAATGGGATGCCTTAATAAACACCATGGATTCCTAATTAGAATTGGATCCGGAATAAATATTTTTTCCTCTATATCTTCTATAGCATCCCATGAAATTTGTGCTTCATTGGGCCTGTATTTTGGGCCCCATATTCTTATTAGTGGGATGGTGTCCAATCTGCCTTCTCCAGAATTGTTTGCATGAAATTCCATTTTGGTGGTCTTCCAATGTGAATCTTCCAACACTCCACAAGTATGAATTCTTCCCAATATAATGAGAAACCTGAAAATTAAATATGAAAACAAAATCAATATAATTAGGTACTTTAAAAAATGTTTATAAATCTACCAGATAATAGTGAATTTTAAGAAGGAATTTCAATCATAATGTGAAATGATGTTCAAAGTGTAAAATGCACTAAAATGGTGTTTATGGATAATAAAGCACATGAATATTATATATATTAAAAATGAATATTATCCTCATTTAGTGGATAATCACACCCCCAACTTGAGTTTTTCTAGTATTGAGTGAAATATATCTAAAAAATGTGAAATTCAAATTCCATTTTCTGAAAACATTTAAATAAATAATGATCACCAAAAACCCTTATATAAAACAACTGTGAAACCCATAAAAATATTTTAATACAAGATAGTTTCCTCAACATATCCCAATCCCAAGCCCATTCCTTTGTTCAAATTCAACGCCATATTTCATCCAATATCAATTAAGTATGAGGATGTGTTGTGTATCACAATAGACATGGGGGGTTCATCTTTATTCAAGGGGGAAATGACGGAAGTTCTAGGTGGAATCACATTTCAAAATTAATATGAGTATTCAATTTTTTTTTTTGTTCTTTGTTTTTTTTCAATTTTTCTATGGTAATAGAAATTTCACTCAAAAGATTCAACCCCTATAGTGAGACTTTTCCGATGACTCCCAGGCCCAAAGACCTTAGGGCACCAAGTGAAGCCCACATACCCGGGTATCATCTCGAGTTAACTCAATAAAAAACAAATTAAAATTGCCATAATTAGGGATAAAATTACTAACTCTAGGCTAGAAAACTATGGATTCATGATCCCAAGTTCTGAAAGCCACACATTAGGTCATTTCATTGCTCTACGCGCAAATTTATTATTGTTTTTTTTATTTTTTTATTATTGAATACTCATATTAAAACTAAAATTATCACCAAACCTATGATATTTATTTAGGGGAACCCATGACCTCAAAATAATACCCCACTATCCAAAGGACGTGCGTTGTGATTATTTTTTTATTTGGATGAAAATATAAACAATGAAATTTCACATTAGACACCCACACTTTCCAAAATATATGATCATGAAATTATACATGGATTAAAATCAGAATAAGGGCATGATAAATTATTTGATATTCAGTTTCAAAGTTTTGAATGTGTATTATCATGTTAAAAGTTATGAGAATTTTTACTTTCATTTACACACATTTTTTTAAAACTTTTTTTTCACACAAAAGATTTTTTTTATTTCATCGAAAGCAATTTTTTATTTCATCTCCCCCCAACATAAAATAACATTGTCCCTAGTGTTTGGAAGAAAAGAAAATTTAGAAGGGATAGAAGCAGATAAGGGGAGTTCAAAAAGGAAATTGAAAACAAGGATCATGGAATGAAGTCAACTGGTGGTTGAAGTTGAAATTCTTGATGCATCCTTTTAATCCCTTGATCTCCATGTCGCTCTGAGAATTCCCTAGTGGAAAAAAGAAAAAACAAACAAACAAAAAAAAACAAAACTATATATATATATATAATAAAGAAAGTAAAATATAATTATATATACAAAAATTATAGAATAATGGAACACTATAAGTCTTGGGTTAGTGGTAAGTACGCGCCCCTGTCTCCCTTCGGTCCTGGGTTCGAGTCCCCGCAGCTTCGTCGGTTGTGACAGGGTTTTCCCCATGACCTACAATGTGTCCTTTTAATTTATTATTATTATTATTATTATTATTATTATTATTTTTATTTTAACCTACTAACACATAAAAATAAAATGAACTGATGATACATTGCATTCTTTTAAAATTTTTGGGTAAGGTATTACTCAAGGATCACACCACTTGAAACAGATGAATATGGAACTTCCCTTTCATACTCATACATACTCATAATAAAAGAATAGGTCAAAAGTCTATTTTTTTAAATATAAAATTGATTTTTTAATCTTATTTGAGAAATAAATATGATTCAAAATTATTGGAACAATGAAAACCACGGGTTTCCTCCCGTGCAGCTCTTTTGTTTAACGTCGTTATCCTGACATGGATCCTAAATCTATCAATTGTTTCCTGGTTCATAGGTTATATTAGTTAAATCAAACTCTATTTCCTATTTATTGAATGATTCAATGAATGGTTTTAACCTATGACCATTGAACGTGAAAATGTGACCACTTGTGGGATCCTGAATCTCAACTGCCCCATGGGGGTAGACACGATGCACTATGAAAGGACCTGACCATCTAAACCTTAACTTTCTCGAGTGTAAATGAAGTTTTGAACTATACAAGAGCACAAATTTTCCTGGTTCAAAATTTTTGACTTTGATATTTCTAGATTGTTAGGCTTGAACGATAGCTTTATTGATCCTTGAATTTTCATAAGCCTCCACCCTTAGTTCCTCAAGTTCATTGAGATCTAATTTCCTTTTTGTTTCAGCCAATGAGAGGTCATAATTTATTTTCTTAATTGCCCAAAAATCCTTATTCTCAACTTCAATAGGTAAGTGGAATGATTTTCCATAAACCAACCAATATGGTGACATTACTTGGATGGTTTTTTATGTTGTACGATATTCCCAAAGAGCATCCAAGAGTTTCTCAGACCAATATTTCCTAGAGGGATTGACAGTTTTTCAAGAATTTTCTTAATCTCCCTATTCTCTAACTCAGCTTGACCATTGGTTTGAGGATGGTAGGAAGTTGAAACCTTGTGAGAAATCCCATAATTAAACATGAGTGAAGAGAATGGTGAGTTGTAGAAATGGGTTCCATGATCACTAATGATAGCTCTAAGAATTCCAAATCTAGAAAATATAGGATCTTTCAAAAATTGAATCAAAACTTTATGATCATTAGAATTAGTGGTAATGTCCTCAACTCATTTTGAGACATAATCAATAGCTAAGAGGATGTAGAGATATGCCCTAGAGTTTGTGAAGGTTCCCATCAAATATTTCAACAACTAGAATGGGAGTGAGTGGCATTTGATTCCATTTTGTGATAGACCCTACTTGTTGACACTTAGGGCTGCTTTGAACAAATGTTTAAGAGTCCCTTGAGAGGGTGGGATAGAAGAGACCACACTGAAGAACCTTATTAGAAGTTTTCCTAGAGGAAAAGTGACCTCCACATTCCTCACTATGACAGAATTTAAAGATTGACTCTTATTTAGATTCTGGGACACACCTCCTAATTACTTGGTCAGGGAAGAACTTATAGAGGTATGGATCATCAAACACATAGTCCCTAACATCAGAAAGTAATTTCCTTCTAGATTGAGTCCCAGAGAATTTTGGAATGACTCCTGTAACTAATAAGTTGGGTATGTCGTCATACCAAGGGCAGTCACTCATAAAGTATAGGTGTTCATCAGGAAATCAATCAGACTCAGAAAGGTGATTTGAGTTGTCTTTGAATTCCATCCTATAGAGGTGATCAGCTAAAACATTTTCAACACCCTTTTTTTCTTTGATTGTGGGGTCAAATTCATGTAAGAGAAGAACCCACCTAATCAGTCTAGCCTTGGCATCTTGTTTTGTGAAGAGGTATTTCAGTGCAGAATGTTCAGTGAACACAGGGATGGGGGATCCTAAGAGGTAGGACCTAAAGTTTTCTAAGTAAAACACAATATCAAGTAACTCCTTTTCAGTGGTGGTGTAGTTTATTTGGGAATCATTTAAGGATTTTATTGAATAAGCAATGACATAAGTAGTTTTATCACAACATTTTCCTAACACAGCTCCTACAGAAAAGTCACTGGAAACACACATAAGTTTAAAAGGAAGGTTCCAATTTAGAGATTTCATAATGGGAGGAGAGGTGAGAGAGGATTTGAGGGTTGAGAATGAACCCTCACAGCTTTGTATCCACACAAATGAAGCATCCTTTACTAGGATATCACAAAGGGAATGGGAGATTGAACTAAAGTCCTTGATGAATCTTCTATAGAAACTAGCATGTCCTAAGAAAGACCTCACTTACTTAACAGTTCTGGGTGATGGAAGGTAACGAATGATGTCAAACTTTTCTTTATCAACTTCAATCCCCCTACCTGAGACTATATGGCCAAGGACTAATCCTTGTTTAACCATGAAAAGAAATTTTTCCCAGTTTAGGACTAGATTCGTTTCTTTACATCTGGACAAAACTCTCTCCACATTCCTAATACATCCCTCAAATACATCCCCAAAGACAGAGAAGTCATCCATGAAGACCTCAAGAAGATCCTCTACCATTTATGAGAATATTCTCATCATGAACCTCTAGAAGGTTCCAGGGGCCTTGCATAACCCGAAGGGCATGCGTTTGAAAGAAAAGGTGCCGAATGGATAAGTGAATGTAGTTTCCCTTGATCCTCTAGGGAGACCTCAATCTGATTGTACTCTGAGTACCCATCTATGAAACAATGAAACTCATGACCTTCCACTCTCTCAAAGACTTGGTCAATGAATGGTAAGGGAAAATGGTCCCTCTTAGTGAATGAGTTTAACTTCCTACAGTTGATGCAGACTCTCCAGCCACTACTCACCCTAGTTAGATGAATCTCTCCATCCTTATTGGTTATCACAATGATTAATTCCTTAATGAGAAACCACTTTGATTGAGATCACCCCCTCACTCTCATCTATGGGATAGATGATACTGAATTTTAACAATTTCAGAAGTTCTTTTCTCACTACTTCCATGAGATTAGGATTGAGTCGTCGTTGAGGTTGACGACATGGAATTGAATAAGATTATAGAACAATCCTATGAGTCCCGATAAGTGGGATAATCCCAAGAATATCATATAGGGTCCAACCAATGGCTTTCTTATATTTCCCAAGGACATTTAGAAGCATCCTCTCATGATTTGATTCCAGATAAGAAGAAATGAAAATAGGATGTGTTCCATTTTCTCCTAGGAAGGCATACTTAAGTGCTGAAGGTAGTTCTTTCAATTCAAGATCGGGTTGGTTCAGAATTTCAGCATACAATTGGGACATTGGATCAAAATCAATTTTATTTCCTAGAGTTTTAGATAAGATTGATTCCCCACATGTAGAAGTTTCAGCTACTAGATTGGTTAGATTATATTTAGGTAATAAAGTTTGATAGGTCTCCATGAAAGTGGTTTCCAGAAAGGTTTCACAGATTGTGGACCTAAGACTTCATCATAAGAGCAATTTGAAAATGATTCAAACCTAGGAGATAAAAATCCTTCATGTGAACAAAAGAAATCAATATCATCTGGACTTAAACATCCATCAAATATTCCTTGATTTTCTATAGATTCATTATCAATGCTTCTTATCATTTTTACTTCATGAATGTCCTCATCATCCCTTATTTGTGAAATTTCATTATAGATGTTCAAGTCTAGACTAATGTTTCCAAAAGTGATGGTCATGTTCCCATTTCAAACTTAGATAACAGATTTAATTGTTGCAAGGAAAGGACGACCAAGGATGATTGGGGTTTTTTCCTTATTTCCTAAGTTTGGATGGTTTTCAAGGACAATGACGTTAGCAGAGGAGATTAATTTTTCAAACTTCACCATAATGTCCTTTAAAATCCCCTTTGTGACCCTAATGCTATGATCAACAAGTTGAAGTGTGACAGATGTGGGTTGGATCTCTTCTAGGCCTAACTAGAAGTACATAGCATATGGGATGAGATTGACACTAGAACCTAGGTCACACAAGGCCTTGAAAACTTTTCTCTCTCCTAGTTCAACATTTATTTAAGGGCGACCTGGGTCTTTCAACTTAGGAGGAATGGTCCCTTGAATGGTGGTACTCACATTAGACGCCAAAAGGAATTTTTTTATGTGAAAATTTTCTTTTAAAAGTGCACAATCCCTTAAGGTACTTTGAGTTGGTAGGTATGGTTTGGATTGCATCGAGAAGGGTAATATTCCACTTGACTTGTGAGAAGATTACCCTCAATTATTCACTCAATTCAGGCTTGGTTTTACCCCTCATGCATTGAGGAAATGGTGCATATTGTGGGGTTGTTTGTTGAAGAGTTGTTTCTTTGACAATGTTATCTTGTTTTTCAGTTTTATCATTTGGTTCATTTGAATTTTCATCCAAGTTTGAATCTTCAGATGGGTTCTGAATTAGTTGTTCATTTTTCTTAATTGATTTCTCAATTCTTAAAATAGTCACAACCTTTAGTTTGCCATGAGTTGTTTGAGTATAACTTGACTCTCCCCTTAAATTTAAGGATGGTACCACCTAAGTAGGTATGGGTGACTTTCCGGTTTTGATGGTTTCAAGTTATTGTTTAAGGGAAGAGACTTCTGAGTTCATTCTTTCCATTTTTTGCACAGTTGTTCTAGTAGGATTTGTGAAATAGTTTGAGTTGGTTCTTGAGAATATTGGTTTATCCTAGGGGATATTTTGGAGGTTTGATGTTTTGTTGAAAATGGAAAGATGGATATTGGTATTGGTTAGGTTGGGTTTGGAAATAGTTTTGGGTTTGGTAGTTTTTATGGGGGTAAGGATTTTTTCCCTGTGGTTGGCTAGGTTGTTGGTTATCTTTCCAGTGGAAGCCTGGGTGGTCATTATACCTTGGGTTGAAGTTATTTTGGTATTGAGGCTTTCGAAATTTCAAAGAATTTACTTCCACTAGGGGTCCTCCTAAAATAACATCCTTGATGGATGGAATGGTTGGGCAGTTGTCTGTCTTATGGTCATGTTTTTTCATAAATTGTGCTAACAGGTTCTACAATTTGGATTTCATGGACTTTCATAAGGTCTATCTCTTTTACCTTCCTAGAGAGTGTTGTAAGTTTATCCCTCAGGATTTCCTCTTCCCTAAGTGTATGAATTATAGTAGTTCTTTGTGTGTTTTTAGAATAAGGTGAAGTTTCCCATGTTTGGTTTTGTTCAACAAGGCTTTCCAGATACTCATAAGCATCATTTGGGGATTTATTTTTAAAAGTTATATTACACATCATGTTAACGAATTGTTTGTTCCTCAGAACCAAACCCTTCATAGAAAATTCAAACATGTTCTGGGATTGAAAATACATGGTGAGAAACCAAGTTGAGTGTGTCTTTGAACCTTTACCATGTTTCATAAAATGAATCTCACTCTTTTTCAAAAAAGTTTTGGATGCTCTTTTTAAGTGCAATTGTTCTGTGGTGGGGAAAGTATTTTTTGTAGAATTCTCTTTGTAATTGGTCCCAAGAGTTGATGGATGATGGTCTCAAATTGTTTATCCAATTTTAGCTCGATCCTTTAAAGAAAAAGGAAATAGCCTCATCTTAGCTGATTCTAGTTGATGTGGGGGACACATGGTTTCAACAATGTCCTTGAACTCCTTAACGTGAAGGTAAGGCATCCCAGACTCCATTCCATGGAATGTCGGAAGGTGGTTTAGGACATGGGATTTAAATATGTAGTTGGAATATTTTAGGGAATTGTGTCTAATGCATGAAGGGGCATTGGTCCAGGAAGGTGTGAGGTAGTCATTAATGGTTTGATCAACTGCATTCCCCAAGTTTGGTGCTACCTCATTTGGATTTCCATTTTGGTTCCCACTAATGTTTATGAGTTGGTTTCATTGAAGACCTTCCATGGAAATGGGCTCAATTTTTGACTCGGGGGTATTAGGAAGATTAGGATCTAAGGTAAAGAGTTCCATTGGTGTACTTGACTCCCCAACCCTAGGACTATCCACCAAAACTAGACGGTTTGATTGGTCATGAGTGTAGGCGGACATGTGCCAAAGAAGAAAAACGAGAAAGGGAAAAGATAAGAGAGTTTGGATGAGAATTTATGAAATGGGGTAGAATAGAATGGGTGTTTAAGATGACTTACTTGGGTCCCTGGAAACGACACCAAAATTTGGTCTCACCAAAATTTACCCAAGATTTTAGGGTTAAGTGGTCGCTTGTAGTGTATCTTGGGTTGTCGAACCCTCAGAGACCTAAGAAGTAACCTAAAGACACATACATCCTATGGATTGTTTTTTGATATGAAGTGTCCAACATGGGTTGATTTAATATGGTTTTAAATGAACTATAAGAGACTTAAGTAAATTCAAATTAAAAGAATGAGTTGATCCTAGGTTATCACTTGGGGGTGGATTGGATGAATTCCTATTTTAATGATTTCAATTTGTTATATTTGAGATGGGTCCATTTAAGAAGATTAAACAACATCATCACTTACTAGTTTAATGCCTACACACCCTAATTATAATCACCTGTACACTTGAAGGATTAATGTTTTGAGCACTCCAAGGTAAAGGTTCATATTAGCACTTGAAGTGTGTGGCCTTAAATTCAATAAAGATGAAGAGGTTTTAAAGTCATAAAATAAAAACCTCATTTAAAAGAAGTGATTATCCATTAATGCAGTCAGAAATAACATCCAATCTAGACCCTTCCTAATCCATTGGATCAACCCACAAGTGGGTTTTCTCTCCATTGATCCTATGGTTTCAATGTAAGCGGGAAGTAGACTCATGAGGTCGGAATTGGAGAAGTAAAAAAGCAATGAAATAATGATCACTCCACCATTGTGTGATAATATCACAAGGGTTGGTGTGAAAAAGTTCACACCTTGAACCAACATTATCAAAGTGATATGAAGAACAATAGAATAAGATAATAAGAAGAACTTTTATTAAAGAACTAAAGTGAATTGAACAACTTACATGTGAAAGACAAACTTGAGACAACCATATCGCAACATAATAATACAATGAAAGGAATCTCAAAAGATGATAAAATCCTCCACCACCACTACCTTAAATAGGAATTTTTGGAGCCTTGGATTGAGCCTTCAATAGTACAAAGAATCCTACTTGATTATGGTAGGCCTAGGGTGGTGGAAAGTAAGGGAGAGTGGACTTCATTTTCCTTGACTCAAAATGGCATCCAACTTGCATCCACCGAACAAATGAGTCTAAATGACCTTCTAGATGTCAGAATTAGAGCGTGATATAGAAGAAGAAAATGGATCTTGGGATGTCTCCTAACCGCCTATAAAATTCCACCCATATTGAATTTTGGTTTTCGAGATATGATTGAAATGGTGGGCTGTTTTTCTAGGCTGCAAAATCTGGACCAGAATTTTATCTCCAAATTGAGATGCCTTAATATCCACAATGGAGGCCGAATTATCACTGGATCCTGAAGAAATATTTGTTCTTATATATTTCTTCTAGAATGACACCAAATTTGGGCTTCAATGGTCCTGTATTTTGGGCCCCAAATTCTCATCAGTGGGCTGGTTTCCAATCTGCCTTCTCCAGAATTGTTTGCATGAAATCCCATTTTAGTGGTCTTCCAATGTGAATCTTCCAACAAAAAACAAGTATTAATTTTTCCCAATACAATTATAAACCTGAAAATTAAATATGAAAATAAAATCAAGATCATTGGGTACTCTAAATGATGTTAAAAATTGTACCATATAATAGTGAATTTTAAGAAGGAATTACAATTATAATGTGAAATGATGTTCAAAGTGAAAAATGCACTAAAATGGTGTTTATGAATAATATATCACATGAATATTTTATAAATTAAAAAATGAATATTAGCCTCATTTAGTGGCTAATCAGGCGGCATGGGCATCTCACGGTGGCGGGGCTGCCTTGGCGACGAGACCCGCACCCGTCGAGGGTGAGGAAACAGTGTTAGATCCAACATCGATAGCAGACCCAGCAGTTCTTGAATAAAAGAGTCATCTAAAAGGGAGTTCATCGAGAAGATTTTGTAGGATACCCAACCAGGATCCGAGGAAGCGGCTGCGCCATATAGACAAGCTAGAGAATGCTGTCTTCCTGGAGGCTTGAGACATCTGGTAAGTCAACTGGAAATTCTTCAGCCCATCTGAGATGTGGAAACACTTGAACCATATCGGGATGGATTTTCCGGGGATATTCCCTATCATGGTTAGCTTTTCGGGGCCCCAGGTGGAGGCAGAGCAATACCTGGCAGAGCTGGAGGACTTTGTGCATTCCCGGGGTGCCCCACGTCAAATGACAGACCGTGCCAAGGTGATATGGGATCGTACGGTCCCTCTGCAATTGTCGTCCACTGAACTGAGAGAGTGTTTCCCTCTTCCAGAAGAATCGGACGAGTCCTCCTAGGGGGACGAGGCCTTTAAAGGGAGCCCGTTGGAGGAGGGTGAAGTCAGCGATCAAGACTCGAATCTTGAAGATTTCACAGAGGCCCTCGAGGTAAAATACCAAACCCCTTACTTAGGGTATGCTTCCTAGTAATTTTGGAATCCTCATTAACATCAGAATAGTGCAGGAGGACCTCGTACACAGAACTCATTCTCACCTCTCAATGGATGTAGGTGCGGGGCCTTCATGATCCATGCTAGCCACTATGGAGATTAGTATTTTTGGCATTGCCAAGAAACCCGAGGTGGATTCTCCGGGGCTTTCAGACCTTCCGACCATATGCGGGGGGCCACGCATCGGGGTCCCAACAGTGTCAACCCAAGAATGAGACTATGAATTCGATCTCTGTAAGTTTCTTCTACCAAATTCATGGATGTCACCCATGGACCATGTCAACTAATGTCCAAGCCCCCTTTTGGCGTGCACAGTTTTCCAAATGGCGTGGGTTGCCTTAGCGAGGTTGGTTGGGGCTTCTAGCAACATCATTCCTAGAGGAATGCTGGTGATCGTGGAGGCAGATATCCAGACTGACCAAACTGCTGTGCTCCTGATTGCTAGTGGGACCTCCAGTGAAGTTGTGCCCGAGATTATTGAGGTGGGATCCGATGATGAGGATCGATCAGATAGCCCAGGTCCTATCGTGCCTGATCAAACACTAGATGCGGACCCTACTAACGAGTTCCTGAGGGCGTTCCACACATATGAGCCTGCCAACCATGCTGAATTGAACAAGATGACCTCTGATGAAGAGGAAAACAAAATAGTCTATCATCGATCATGGAAGCCAATCCAATACTTCATTTATGACACCCCCAAGAACTATAGCTGGATGAGATGGACAGACTTCGCTCATGACTATGTGAACTGTGTTCTGGGGGAGTGGAAACCCAACGTCCTCACATGATCATCTGATATATTATGGCAGAGAAGATTCGAGAGTATGACCATGGCCTTGGTGTGGGCTGGCAGCGGAGGAAAGCGGTGAACATCAAGAAGCTCTAGGAGGTTGACAATGAAGTTCATCGGCTATAGGTCCGGGTGGATGAGCACTCATCCACCCTTAATGCGCAATCGGGAATGATATTACAATTGAAGGTATAGATGGTAGAGAACGAAGAGGGCCTGAAGTGAGCCTTCAGGGAGATGACCGTCATCTAGTCCGACATAGATTGGGACCAGATTGAAGTCGATGAATTACGCCCCATTACTGCCGAGGAGGAGTGGGAACTGAACAGGCAGCAGCAAATCTTGGACATCACAAGCTAGAGGGTGGCGGAGCTGCAGCTTTCTTTTGATGATATTAACATGTCCATGGGAGGGATAGAACCCCGGGTGTTATAGATATCACAAACCCTCTAACGTAATTTCATTCTTTGATTATTTGTACGCCATAGAATGTATGAGTTCCATTATTTTACTTTTACATGCATCTGTTATATTCGTGAAACGCCTTGTGATCAATCCCTAAGCTCACGTGGGTTGAGCTCAATGTGAGAAACAAGGGATGATCGCTATGTCATTCCATCTAAACCTAAGAGTGTAGACCAGGTTTCAGGCATCCGGGGTTTGAACAACCAACCCAGATTTCCGGGAAGAGAAGGGGGAGACCTGACTCGAGAATGAAGCTCTCAGAATAGTTGAATTACCGTTTTCCTAGTGTTCTATTGTGCACGAATGGGGTAACGCCAGGGGTTCTGGTATAGATCCAAATAGGGGGGAATAGAAGGTGTGAATCACAATACCCAAGAATCAGAACAATATAGGGATGGCATGACAATGAAGGATAATTTTTTACTACGTTCGAAACATAGTATTCTTATTGTGTTAGCCTGAAATGGAGATAAAAAATGAAGGTCGACCATTGAACATGTTCGAAACATGGGGACTGACTCGAAATGTCATCCATTAGTCTTCCAGAATGTTGGACCATGATAGTAGGCGAGCCATAGTCTGAGCATCCATACTGTTATGGGGTTCCTTTAGACGTGAAAGAGGACGAGGGTCTAAATAAAGGGTACGCAAAGCGTGGATATTGGAGCGATGGGTTGTTTTACTGGAGTCCAACACTCTTGAAATTATGCCACCATGGTGGAAACACATTAGGTGGGTACATCGGTCTGATCAGGGATCGGTCATACTTCCGTACAGGATCTCTCTGGTAAGGACCTGGAAAGACCTATAGTTTTACGCCATATGGTAAAGACGGAGCACATAGTTTAAAGGTCATATTTCCTAGACCATGGTTAGCAGTTTAAATTCATGTTAGATAGACTAAAACAAATTTTTTGGGGCCCATTGTGGTCAGATACCAACACTAGTAGGGAGAATCATCTCTGGAGAGGAAACCGATGCATCCCATGTTTAACATAGGGCATCCTGAACTTGTTCAGGGTAGAACCAATATTTAGTGTCATGCATTGAGGACATATGGACTCGTGTAGTTTAACATCATACAATAGGACGTGGAGTGAAAGTGAAGATCACAAGAAGGGAATATGTGGGGTGGTAGCTATAAACCTGACGTGAATGAGGACTTGGAGTCCAGATCACACCACACATCCCTAGAGGAAACTCTTCAGGTCAAGGAACCAAAAGTGAAAATTAGGCTGGGCCTAAAGAAAAGTGGTCGGGCATTCTTACATACCCCATGAGGATGGGAATCAATCCATACATAGTTCTAAGACCATAGTTTTAACATCATGCGGGATTAGGAAAGGTACGCGTGGCATGGCTGCACCAATACATATCCACCTGAACTACTAAGCCCACGTGATTCGTTCTCAATGTGGGAAACAAGAAGTAGTGATGGGAATTTCCTAGCATAGGAAGGCACATGTTAGGGATGATGAGACACTAGGTGAATGACATCCCACTGATGCTGACCCGCCTATATAACGTACCTAGATGCAAGGAAGAGTAAAGCCGGGTATGTTGGAATTCCACTTTAACATAAGGAAGTGGAAATATGTGAACCATGATGCTCAAGATCTGGACCACAATGATGGTGGAATGAAGACAGGGGATAGCTGTTGACCATTTTTGAAAAACAATATCTATATTACATTAGCCTAAAATGGGGACAAAGAAATGAGGGTCGATTGTTGATCATGTTCGAAACACAACACATGTCGTAAATGTTCTCTGAGATCTTCGGGGATGTTGGCCTAGGACGGTAGCTAAGACAGCGTGGCATGAGACTAGGCTGAAAAGGGGGTCCCTTTAGACATGGAAGAGGATGAGGATCCAAATGACGGGTTCACAAAACCTGGACATGGAACGAGGGTAATGTCCCTATGAAAATTCCATACATCGGGCTCTTTGTCAAAACGCATCTGAATACAACTATAAGATGTATCAAATAGAGGGAGTCAGGTCCCTTCCCAAGGAAAAGGGTTCTGGGGCTGCATGATTTCAACTTAAGGTCCTAGGTTGGACCATTAAGGGTGCTTGATTTAATGGACTATTCATAGGGTGGCGAAATAGACAAACGTGACATGTAGTTACCATAGGGAGATCTTAGTTTTGGTTCATAGAACTCGAACCATGCTGGGAAAAGATATGAGAAGCACATGGTGTGGCTATTGAAAAACCTAATGTGAATGAGAACCTAAGAGGTACTCGCCACACCACATGTTCCCAAATGAGTTTGGGCCAAGGGGCCAAAAAATAAGGGACATGATTTGTAAATTAATAGGGTTGGCCAGAGACAAAAATTACTGTGCGTTCCTATGTATCCCATGAGGATGGGAATCAAGACATACATAGTTATGTAAGATGTCATGAAGTTTTACATATTCTAGCAAGGACGTGGAGTGGTATTATTTTATGTTCATAGAGCTTGGACCATGGATGGTAAGAAATGAGAGACACACAACGATGTAATTACAAGTCCCGATGTGAATGTGGACCTAGTCTGGATCACCGTGCGCTTCTTGGGGGAGGTTTCAGGTTGAGGGACTGAAAACAAAAGTTAGGCTGGGCCCGAGACAAGGTGCACATACGTTCCTACGTACCCCAAGAGTATGGGGATCAAGCCTCACATAGTTCTAAGGATGGAATGGTAGGATATTGGTGCTAGGGATAATAAGTTTGTGTGGGTCTGGCCCTTGCACCAAAAGAAGAAGTATTTGATATATCTTGTTTTTCCTTTAGGATGAATGTTTTTTTGTGAAGCGATGAGCCTAGGATAGAAAGTCCATACATTGTCACATGAATCAAGCTGTATGCAGGAGTTGAAAAATGGTATGGCATGTGACCGATACCAAACATGATGCCCCCTTGAGTGAGGATATCACGGTGTAATGCCATTTTTTGTCGTGCGGACAAGATGATAATGTCACAGTTTAGGGTCATGTGATGGGACCAACCATGCATTTTTAACATCATGAAGGATAGACGCAATAGTTTAAAGTCATGCGAGACTAATAATCATAGTTTAAAGTCATATGGATCAGACTTATACAGGAGAGATGAGGTTCCAGAGGGGATGTATGTGGCGTGATAATGGATACCCGACATGAATGAGGATGAGGTCCACACCATACCGTGCATGATTTCAAGGAGGAAACCTTGGGCCGAGGGGCCAGGAAATATTAGAGGATAAGGGGCTGGAGAAACTATCTCCCAATTAAGCTGGACCCGAAGATGAGATGTCCTGGTGTTCCTATGTATCCTATAAGGAATTGGAATCAAGACACACGTAGTTCATGAAGGTGACTTTTAATGTCATGTGGGATAACATACAGTTTAATGTCATGTGGGAAAGGAATTAGGGGGGGATAACTCCTAAAAAGGGGAATATGTGGTGCGACTAATGCAAACCCGATGTTAATGAGGGCAAAATCTGACACCACTCTACGCAGTCCCATAAGAGTTAGAGCCCAGAATGCAGGGTATAAGAGATAAATTAGTGGAGCTCGAGCTGGACCCAAAGACAAGATGTCTAGGCATTCCTACGTATCCCATGGAAATGGGAATCAAGCTATACATAGTTCTAAAAGAGATCTTAGTTTATGGTCTTAGAGCTTGAACCATAGAAGAGCGAAATACTTCCAAGTAGGTGTGGACCTCAACCTGATCCCTAATCCCTCGTGAGTCAAACTCGGTGTGGGAAACAAGGGAGGAAGATTATTTTGCAATATCTGGAATGCACGCCAAAGGGAAGTCAGTGTGGAGCCACAAATGATGCATTTACTGTGGATTTTTTCCTCCTAACATGAAAATGCACACTGAGGGATATTTCTAGGAGTGTCAAAATTCCATTTCGACATGATGGGGTGGAAGATAATGCAAATCATGTAACCAATATTCAAAGCCTGAAGGGTCTGACATGACGATGGAGGATAACTTTTGATCATGTTTGAAACACAACATCCATATCGTGTGGCCTGAAATGGGGACAACAAATGAGCGTCGACTACTGACCCTATTCGCAACGCAGAACTTGTTTCGATTTGTTGTTTGAAACCCTCGAGGATGTTGGACCGTAATGGTAGGATATCCCTTAGGCCTAGAATCTATTCCATTTGGGGGTCCTACAGGTGTGAAAGATTATGGAAGCCCAAATGAAGGGGAACTCAAAGCCTGAAAAATGGGCGAAAGCATGTCCACGTAGAATCTGACACTCTGGGTTCTAGACCAAAGTACTCATGGTCCAATTGGTGAATCGTCATAGAGGGTCAAGGGGATGAACATGATAGTGGACGATTTGAAAATATGAGTATTGAACAAGGGGATAGAGAACTCTCAGGAGAAAGAGGAACATGGAGTTGTTGTTATAGACCCGACATGAATGAGGACATAGTACCATACCACACTATATACCCCTCTCTCTAGGAAAGTGTAGGCCAAGGGGCCAAGGTGAAAGAGAGATTTCTAAGAGATGGGGACTGGACCCGAAGTATAGACGTTCAGGTGGTCCTACGTATCCCATTAGGATGAAAATCAAGCCACATGTAGTTCTAGAAGAGGGTAATGTAAAATTTACTGTCATGAATTAAGGACGCAAATGGGTAAGATACCCACACAAAGGAGGTGTACGACGCATCAAGTAACCCAATGTGAATGAGGACATAATCCCATACCACATCGTACAATTCTGAGTGAAGAATTGGGCTGGGGGCCCGACATTGGGCCCCAAATAGAATGTCGTGGCCATATTGCAGTTTAACGTCTTGCAGTGAGGATGAAGGTAGGGGTAAGGTATCTTGTACAGGGATGTGTACGACACAAAAACTAACCCGATGTGAATGAGGACATAATCCCACACCACACCGTACAACCCTAAGTGATAAATTGGGTTGGGTTCCCAAAAAGGCCAAGGGGTCTGAGGCTGGGCCTCAGACAGAAAGTCCCGACCAATTTGTAGTTTAACGTTTTGCGGTGAGGATGAAGGTGATATTAGTTTATGGTCATAAAGCTTGGAACATACATGACTAGTTTAATTTCATATGTGTGGGACAAAGGGGGAAAATCATCGTGCTTATGGAAGACCACAAAGCGACAATGATGATTAAGGACAACTGTTGACCAGGTTCGCAAGACGAGACTTGTATCAACTTGTCACTTGCAATCCTTGAGGGTGTTGGCTCGTAGGAAATCCCTTAGGCCGAGCATCCATTCCATTCGGGGGCTCTTCTGGATATAGAGGGTGATCGAAACACAATAGATGGGTCATAATGATCATTTTGGGGCCTGTTCTCATAGAACATATGATAAATGAAAGAAGGGATATCTCAAGGGGATATGTGTGGCATAGAGAAATAGCCCGACGTGAATGAGGGCATGAGTCCGAACCACACCATACAATCCTAAATGAGAACTTGGGTGAGGATCCCAAAGGGGTCGAAAGACCTGAGGCTGGGTATCCCGGCCAACTATAACCATATGACCTCTTGTGCAATTACCGCCTCATCATAGCTCCTAAGCCCACGTGAGCAGTGCCCGATGTGGGAAAAAAAGGATCCGGATTCGGCTTTCCCTATCATATAAGGGTCTGATAGCTGGAATTTCCCTAAGGGAGTTGCAACTAGAAGATAAAACGAGCATGACGAACCACCACACTCAATGTTTGAGATATATGTGGGTGGTGAGAATGATAAAGGATAGCCACACACCATGTTCAAAACATAGTGTCCTTATAGTGTGACCTGAAATGGGAACAAAAATTGAGCATCGAAAGCTAACCATATTCACAATGTTGGACTTGTATCAATTTTTTTCTCAACATCCTCGAGGAAGTTGGCCCTAAGTGGTAGGAGAGCCCTTAGTCCTAGCATCCATGCAATTTAGGGGCCCTTTTTTATGTGAAAGATGATGGAGTCCCAATCAATGCAGTGGTTGAAGCATAGCTGTGCCCATGCATTTTAATGTCAAGCAGGGTGGTGAAAGTGGTGGATATCTCCGGGGAGTGGGATGTATGGTGGGATCGAGATGAGCTCGACGTGAATTGGGGAAAAATCTTGTACTATACCATGTGTCCCAACTCGAGGGGGAATTCTGACATTTTGGCTAGGCCAACTGACGAAATATTTGGGCATTCATACGTATCCCATGAGGATGGGAATCAAGCTGTATGTAGTTCTTAAAGACCATGCAGTTTAACTTTGTGCGGTGAGGATGTGGGAGACTAGAAGATCAAGGAGGAAGCACCGGGTGCGATCATCATAATCCTGACATGAGCGGGGACCAAAGAAGACTTCACTACACCATGTAAGGATCCTCCAAGATGTCTACCCCCAGGGGGGATAGTCAAAGAAGAGAGTTTGGGGGTTGGGCTCAAGATGAAATGTTTGAGCGTTCCTAAATATCCCATACGGATAGGAATGAAGCCACACATAGTTATAAGGGTGTATTTTAACGTCTTTCAGGACGACATATAGTTTAATGTCATGTGGAACATTTTTATAGTTTAAATTCATGAAGGACCAGGAAGTTTAGGGTCATGCAAGACCAGACAGTTTAGGGTCATATAGGACCAGGCAGTTTAGGGTCATGCCGGACCAACTGGCTCAATCAAAGTATTACTTGATAAACATGACATTGGTGGGAGGATTTATATGCTAACCATCCATGGTCACTAGTGAGTATGAACCATTGGGGTAAACCCTGTGAATTATGTAAGGTCCTTCCCATCTGGGTTCCAATTTTGGTGGATTTAATCCCGGAATCATTAGAATATTCAAGGCCAAGACCAAATCACCTTGTAGGAAATAGCAGAGGCAAACCTTCTTGTTTAAGGCACTATCTATCTTGTTTTGATGTCTTTCCAGATTGTGCAGGGCACGAAGCCTATTCTCGTCAAGTGCTTCCATTTCAGCCAGACAGATTTTGGCTACCTTATCTAGCACCTGTTGTTCATAGACTACTATGCGTAATGAAGGCAGTTCAATCTTGATAGGCAGGATGGCCTCAGTTCCATACACCAGGGAATATAGGGTTACTAATGTGGAATTACAAGTCGTTGTCCAATAAGCCCAGAGGGTGTTGGGGAGCTTGTCTGACCAACTCTTCTTATTCTAACCAACCATTTTCTGAAAAATGTTAGAGAGGGTTTTGTTGAATGCCTCGATCTATCCATTTTCTTGCACATGATAGCGGGAGGTATGGTTAGAGAGGATGTTGTACTTAACATAAAATTTCTTCATCTCAGCTACTCAAAAGTTTTTTCCATTATCGGTGAGGACAATGAGAGGGACTCCAAACTGGTAGATGATATTAGAGCTCATGAAGTCAATCATAGAATAGGCCTTGACCTCCTTGAGTGGAACTCCCTCGGCCCACTTGGAAAATAAATCTGTATCGGTCAGGATGAACTGAAAATGGTGAGCTATCATCGGCAGATATGGTCACATGACATCCAGTCCCCAAACTACAAAGGGCCAAGAGTAATTGGTAATATGGAGAGGCTCCGATGGCCGATACCTGAAGTTAGTATGAATATGGCATGCATGGAATCTTTTGGCAAACTTGATGCAGTTATGGATCATGGAGGGCCAAAAGTACCCCAGTCTTCAGATCTGATTGGACAACTTTGGCCTAGTCTGGGGGGCACCGCAGGAATCGGCATGAACCACTTGCATGACATGAGAAATATCGACTCCTTGGATTCAACGGAGGAGAACACCATCAAAACCACACCTGTAGAGGATCTACTCAAGACTGGGACCACTTTGGAGGGTAAATTATAATGTGTGGCATCATATTTTCTCACGCTCGGCCCGATCAGCCGGGAGGTAACCATGTTAGAGATATTCAACCAAAGGTATCCACTAATCGGGAGCTACTTCAATCCCTGTATCCGAGGGACCTGGGGGTCTTGACGTGGAGGCTCCGATGGTAAGATGGATTACCTGTAGGTCACCGTCATCATCTAGAGAGATATTAGAGATGACTCTCCGATGCACCACATGGTTAATCAAATCATTTTTCTCGGGTTCTGCAAGTGATGCAGCTAGGCCAGCCAGGGCGTCAGATCTACCATTATGAGATCGAGGGACATGAGTAACTTCTAGCCTATATGGGAACTAGGCCATTAGCTGGAGAGTGCACTCCAACAAGGGTATGAGATCTAGATTTATGATGACGTAGTCAGCATTGATCTATTTTATGACTTGTTCAGAATCCCCTTTCACATGTAGATGGGGCACATAAATCTCAAGGGACAGTACAAGGCTAGTGATGAGATCCTGATACTCTGACTCATTGTTGGTGCAGTCTTCTAACAACATGAATGAGTATGGAATAATTTATTGTGCTGGGGTAATAAAGATTATACCCAAGACAACCCTATTTAGCCTGGGATCATTGAGCCTCCTACTGGTGGGGCTTCAAGAAGCACCATCGAAGTGCATCTTCTACCACGACATGGCTTGGTCTACCAAGAGGATCGCCTCATCGAGGAAATCGAGATCCAATGACTGGTCAGCTGGAGCCGGATGGGCAGCAAGGAAGTCTTTCAATGTTTTCCCTTTAATATCTTTCTGAGGGAAAAACCTGATATCTAACTTCTAGAGAATCACTACCCACTGAGTGAGACTACCTGTCAACATGGGGCGGTTCAGAGTGTACTTAAATGGGTCTACCTGAGACACTAGTTGTACCTCATAGTGATTCAAGTAATATCGCAATTTCTATACCGTGAATACCAGCGCAAGGCAACTCTTTTTGATGGGGTAATATCTGGTCTTCATACCGATGAGCATGCGGCTAAGGTAGTAAAGGCTATTCTCTGTCTCCTCATTGTTCTTCTAGGCAAGAAGGGCGCCAAGAGATCATTCCAGGGTAGTCATGTAATGGATTAGTGGTTTTTTGGAGATGGGTGGCATCAAGACCGGAGGCTGTAGTAGATACTGCTTGATTTCCTCGAACGTGGTTTGACACTCTTTTTCCCATTCATAATTGGTGCCTTTCTTCATGATCCAAGAAAAGGGATTACACTTGCCATCCAAATTTGCAATGAATCGGTGTATGTAGGCTAAGTGGCCATGAAAACCTCAAAGATCTCGAATATTGCTCAGGGAAGGCATCTGGATGTTGGCCTTGATCTTCTCTGGTTTGATCTTGATTCCCCAATACCTGACAACAAAGTCGAGGAACTTCCCAGAGGTGACCCCGAATGCACATTTCAATGGGTTCACCATCAGGTGGCGAGAATAGAGGAAGCTGAACAATTTCTCAAGGTCCTTGAGATGGTACTGGAGCTTGTGATATTTGACAACCATATCGTCCACATAGCATTCCACCAATGCCCCCAGGATTGGCTTGAATATGTGATTCATGGACCACTGATAGGTGGAACCTGCATTCCTTAAGCCGAAGGGCATTACCTGGTAACAAAACGTAAATTGTGGTGCCCTAAAGGCTGTAAACTCCTTATCCTCTGGGGCCATTCAAATATGGTTGTACCCGAAGTAACCATCCCTGAAGGAGAGGGCTTGGAATCCAGTTGTAGCATCGATCAACAATTCCATCACAGGAAAGGGAAAATCATCTTTCAGACAGTGACTATTAAGATCCCAAAATTCAATGGAGACTCTTATTTTCCCGTTATTTTTCATGACTAGCACAGTGTTGGCAGCCACTTGGTGTATTAGAACTCCTTAATGAAATTGGATCTGATGAGATTATCAACTTACGCCTCTACCATGGTGTCGTGAGAAGGGTGCATCTTCCTGGGAGGCTGTTTGAATCCACGATCATTTTCAGGGAGACTGAGGTGGTGGACGGATACCTGAGGATCTAGTTCTGGCATCTCATCATAACTCCATGTGAATAAATCACGGTGTCATGTTAGAAAGTATATGTACGTCTGTTTCTCCTTGAGGGGCATGGCATCACTAATCAATGTAGGTCTCAGATCTACCTCGCTATTGAGGTTTACCTGTACCAACTCATCGACCGTGGCAGAGATTCCCACTTCAAAGGTGGTAGGAGCATCCTCTAAATCCTATTCTTCGATTGCGGAGAAGGGATCCCTAGCGGTAAGAGCTTCCTCTGGTCAACAGCCCCCTATGAGAGGCTGGTACCATCCTGAGCGGTAGTAGATAGTACATCGAGAGATTCACCTATTGCAAAAACCATAGTATTGAAGTTTGTCGATCCAATCCCATCTGGTCTTCGGACCAAGGGTCCACACTTGAGGATATCAAAGCAATAGTGGTGCGTCATCCTTAACTAGTTAATTCCAGCTCGGTGAAACAAGAAAGTATAACGTATTGTCGTTTCCATGGGGCAGACATCCCGATACCTTATGTGGGTAGGAGGCTCCGGGATCACCTGAGGCTGATTTGTATAGGATTACGATGTGATCTCCTGATGTCACTTGGATATGAGAATATGCTTCCCCCTTGTACCAGAGACAACAAAAAATTGCCCCATATCGGGGGTCGTGGCCTCCAATTGGTGGATCAGGAAGCCGTAGGTGTCATCCAGACCTTCCCAGGGGTCAGTTGCAATCGCAACGGGTTCAACCTCATTGGCTTGAATCTTCTTGTCCTTGGTCTTGTACTAGTCGACATCAAGGTAGCGGGCTTCATAAGAAGAAAAAGGAGACGCGTCACCTTGGATGTAACACCCGAGACTTTTATGGGAAATATTTTGTTTTTATGTTATATACACCATCAAAGGAATCTTTCACTACACACAACACTAGCTTGGATTTCCTTACACGCAACTGCGACCTTCCTCGATAGCTTGCATTGTACGCAATACCGAGTTTCACTAAACAACGATATGCTATTAAAATATTATTAAAACTAGCAGTTATGAATAGTAATACCCACTTTTTGAAATTTTATTTTTCAAAATGGAATTCATTTTTGGATTTGGAATATCAAAATTATCCTAGGGTGAAATTTTGGTATTTTTCTGAAAACTTTCAATTTTTGATGAATAGTGAAAACACTGGGTTACTATTTAAAAACTGACTTTTCATTTAAATAATTATTTATTTAAATTTATTTTATTTTAAAATTGATACATAATACCTATATATGTTAAATGTAATTCATTGGAGTCATTTTATAATAATTTTATACAAATAAAAATTTTATTGAACTTTTCACCGTCTTTTACCCACCTCCTAGGAGAATTTAAAAATTTACATAAAGCTTAATTTTACCGCTTATGTGAGTGGAATTTCAAAAATCCAAGAGACACAGTTAATATCAAGGAGTAAAATGTGGTTCAATAAGATAAAAATAATTCTTGGTGAATAGTAACTTTTTACTTTTTTTTACCACGGTTAAAAGTAAATTGGGTAATTAAGGGTAAAAATGATATTATTATTACCCTAACACATATCCTAATTCTATTGGATAAGTTTAATTCGACCAAAAACAACCTTAGGAATAAACTATGACCATTTAGGTCCACTTGGATTAGATTAGGACATTTAATATTATTTTATTTAAAGAAGAGTTAAAATAGTTAAAATCAAAGTTTAATAACTAAAACATTTTTAATCTAGGGCTATAAATAAGATAAATTAGACTATAAATATTCATTGTAAATATAAATCTATTTCCTAAATAATGGTATTTTATTTATAATTTTTAGACTTCAAATAATTTAATTTATTTATGAAACAAAGATGATGGAGTAATTACCTTATTAAGGAAATATTAACATAATTGATATTATAAATACCCAAATAAATGTAATTTGAGACTTTTTAAGAATTAAACTAATTTTATAGGTTAATATGACATATTATTATTGATTTAATAAACTTTTTTTAGAACTAATCATGCTGTTATGAGTTTCACAAAAATCAAGTACCAAATAGTGTCAAAATTGACATAAAATAGTTTTTTAAAAAAATATTATATTATTAATTTTTATTTTATTTTTAAAAATATAAGGTTCGGCCAAATGACTTAGATACGGTTATATATATTAATAGTAAAAAACTTTGGGTTCTCTTGGCTTGTAATAGTAAGTTTATAAACTATATAGTGTTAGAAAACAAGAAGACACGGTAAAAGTTAAATTATTTAACTTAGAGTTAAATCTAAATGATAAGGTTAAAATAGTAGCCTAAACTTGTCTAAAATCTATTTGTTGAGAGTACTTCGACCCATCCCCACCTTAGATTCGAAATAAATAAATTTGGAGCTATTAAAAACTGAATATGACTTTATAATAAAATAATATTTTTAATTTTTCCAAAGGTGCCCCTCTCCTCCCTTATAAAAGGGAACCTCCTCCCTCTCTTCCTCACACCAC
Source organism: Viscum album (assembly GCA_963277665.1). Lineage (NCBI taxonomy): Eukaryota > Viridiplantae > Streptophyta > Magnoliopsida > Santalales > Viscaceae > Viscum > Viscum album. Next base: position 179,167,017 of record OY728146.1, on the reverse strand, counting down.
TTTGAGCCTTCAAGCTCGGCCAAAGACTTCCAATTTCTCTTCTCCACTTTTCTATAAACATCCTAGAGGTCATGGTATTCTTCAAAGACCATCTTTATTTCCCAGAGAGGAGGTTAAGAAGAGGCGCTTCAAAGAAGAGGTAATGTTCGTTACCAATTCTTTCAACTTTATTTCTTCTTTAGTTGTTTAATTATGAAGTAATAACATAAGTATCATTCATATACTTATTTTTTATTATAAATATGAAACAATCCTTTTTAACCTTTTATCCATCCTATGGAAAATGAAATCACCGCGCGTGCGTACGTACGGAATACCGTCTCCACGCCATGGTGTAATCTGTTTTCCATGACCACCTTACTTGGATGGGTATAATGGTGTAAATAATAACTATATATGATTATTGTAAATTTATATTGATTCTGAAATATTATACATACACTTCAATACAATTCCACGATCATGGGAATGATATCATCGCTCGTTCGTACGTACGGAATACCGTCTCCACGATGTGATGCGACTCGTTCTACATGATCTTCATTGCATAATGATTATATAAATTAATTTAGTGAATAAATATGATATATATTACACTAATACCATTCTGTAAATGAGGTATCTATAACCTAAAAATAAGAATAAGAATTTATTCGACAAAACATGCATAAGAACAAAAATGAATAAAACACTTGAATAACAAGTAGCAATGAAATATTACTAATACGAAGCTAAGAATATGACCATATATGATATCATAACAATGAGTAAGCTTATGGAATAAGTCAATAACATTATTTAAATCATTATACAGGAGTTTCAGACACGTATGAAGCAAATCGGACCTCAGGTAAGGGAAAATATCGAAATCTCAATTTTTATCTGAGATTGTTTATACTTCGGTAATCACTTGGTCATATTTATCATCCACATACATGTTTACTGAATATGTAATATTATTTCTATCCACATACAATTTTTTAAATCCAATTTTACCCATTTGTGAGTTTTTAGTAAAATATATGAAAGGAATCTTTTGTCGTACGAGGTACTTTTTGACTTTTCCAGCCAAAGTACGAGAAGAATGTTTTTTTAACTTATACGTCCTGAATGGATTTTTAGAACATTATTTCCATGAATCTTCCTTTACAAGTTTTCAAGTTTATTTTTAATCAACTTCCTGTCGTTTAAAATTGTATGTCATGTTAAGAATGGAAGAATGTTTTTGAAGAAGAAAGGGTATTTTCCTCAATAATGAAGTTCAAGTGTTTTATCAAAATTATTTTCCATATAAGACAATATAGGGTTCTGTTTCTATCCATATTTTTACATTTATTTGATTATGTTATGATGGAATTATTTTTATGAAGTCCTTTTATCTTATATTGGTTATGTTTTTATGGAACGATGTTTAAGAATCCCATTTTTATTACATGGGTTATGCTATGATGTATGATTTATGATTTTGTGGCACACATAATAATGGTTTCATTATGAGATGGGTGGGAACTATATCTCCCTCTAATGAATTGGGTAAATATTTATATCTCATGAGATAGACATGGCTAGAATGGCAGGTTAATCCGGTTCAGTGAAATAGGACTGAAATGAGGAGTGAACTCGGTTCAGAAATGGAATTTGTCCGCTAGGATAGTCTTGGCAATGTGTCTTGACTACTAATAAATAATTCTCTATTATTATGTGTGTATGCCACAAAGTTTTATGTTTTAAGTTATGATTATTGGGAATACATTTCACTACTGTGATTTATCTCATGTTATGATATTATGATCTCTTTTCCAGGTTAAGATTTTCAAAATGCTATGTTCTTATGAATATGATATTTCCCTTGTTTAACCTTACTGAGCATTTGAGATCACCCTTTTGTATGTTTTCTTTCCCCAGGTCAGGAAGAAGGTTATTATGTAGGATATTCCAAAAGGGACTCTAGATATGATGAAATAAACAGGAGACAATGTAGATGCTTTATGAACCAGTTGTTTATGTTTCCCAGTTTCTAAAGACACTATAGTTATACGGTCCTACCATGGTCCTGTTATATGTTGTAATAAGTATGCTTCAATTCTGAAGTAATAACAATGTATGTAAAGTATTGGTCGTTATAGTTGGTATTAGAGGAAAAGTATAGTCAACCTTTGGAAACTAGGATGTTAAAGCCTTAGTAAGAACCCTAAGGATATATCTAAGCATAGAACACAATCTTAGTGTTTTAGAAATGTCCATGAACAACCTATGATAAGACATTAAGAGTGAAATTTTATTCTTGATTATGTGGTCTTCCTATTATAATTCGTGTTTCTCACACTATTCTTATTGGATTTTCCTCGTTGCATTTGGTTGGCGTTTCTGCATCTTGTAGTTTGAAGTCGGGTGGGCGACCTTGAAAGAGGGATGGGTGTGTTGTCACTCATCATCGGCCATTTGTCCACTTGGATGGATGGACACTTTGTTGGATCTTCTGCACTGTGTTTCTGTCTGGTTTTGTCTTGCATCAGGTTGATAGTGCTGTTTTTTTTTCGCATGCACTATCGGGTGGGAGGCTCGAAAGAGAGATAGGTGTGCTGGAACCTATCATCTGGTCTTCCATCTACATTTTGGTGTGGATTGGGAGAGTGCTCGGCCGCGTTGTGTTGCCAGCATGACACAACTTCTTGGCAGGGGGGCGAGACAACTCCTTCGACGGATCTCACCTTGCTTGGGCTGACAAAGGGGGTGATGAGGTTCTTTCCAATGCTTGTTTTTTCTATCTGCTTCCTTTTCGTCTTTTATGTTTTTTGTTTTTCCTTCGGGCTTTACTTTTTGGGCATCTTTTCCCTTGTCATATAATGGGTTTCCTCTTCTCCCAGTCCATTTAAGAGGTTGTTTCTTTCTGGTTTAATAAAGAGGGCTTGACCCTCAACCCTTAATAAAAAAAACAAACGTTATGGGAGCTGGAATGCAAAATATTGTAGCCATGCTCACACAACTTTCTCAAGCTATGAATCATGCAGGACTTCCAAACGAGCAAAGGAAGGAGCAAAATTCTATTGAATCCTTCATGAGGCAACGTCCACCCTCATTCAGCAGGTCTACTGATACAGTAGTGGCTGAACAATGGATCAGTACCACTGAAAAGATATTTTTAGTTCTTAAATGTTCTGAACATGATAAAGTCATCTTATCAGTATATCGTTTGAAAGGTGAAGCTGATCAATGGTGGAATCTTATCAATAATATGAAGCCAAGAGATGAAATTGAGTCCATGGAATGGGATGAGTTCAAGAACTTATTTTTCAATATGTACTTCAGTCGTATTCTTCGAACAAAGATGGAGAAGGAGTTTCTTGAACTGAAGAAAAAGGATGATGAATCAGTTGGTACCTTCGAAGGAAATTTTACAAGACTTGCAAGGTACGCTTTTGGGATTATTATCCAACCTGAGAGTAAGATCGATCGATTCTTTAGTGGCTTAAAACCAAGTCTTTGAAGGGCGTTAGCCATAAGGGACTTCAATAGCTACAAGGAAATCATTCGATGTTCTCTCAAGGTTGAGATGGAGATTGGAGTAACCCATCAGACATATGTGTTTGATAAGAAGAGGAAAATGGAATTCAAAGGAAAATCTGAAGAGCACACTGAAAAGAAGATGAGTTTTCCCTTATGCTCAATGTGTGGAAAGAAACAAGGAGGGAGTTTTCTTAAAGGGACAAGTAAATGTTTCAAATGTGTAAAATAAGGTCATCGGGCATTTGAATGCCACAATGATGGGAAGAATATATCTAGTGATGCGAACAAAGAAAAAGCTACACAGAGTGCACCTCCTACACTTCAGTGTTACAAGTGCAAGGAAATGGGGCATTATTCTAATCAATGCCCTAATCCAAGGGTTGTTGATGATGATCGACGTCAACAAACTCTTAAGGATAAAGACAAAGGAAAGTCACATGAAATTTCTATCAGCGATGTGGAGTACGATAACGAAGTGGTGAAAGGTACACTTACCATCCACTGTAAAGTAGAAAATGTTTTATTTGATTATATATCCACCCACTCTTTTATTTCTAAAGAATTTTCTAAGGGTATCGTCGTATTACTTCAACAATTATATGTTGAGTTAGTTGTGAAAACCCCAAATGGCACAATAGTCGCATAAAAAGTTGACAATTCTTCTCCGATTGAAGTTTGTGGTAAAGTGATTCCTAAAAATCTTGTGATCCTTCTTATAGTGGAATTTGATGTGATTCTTGGCATGGATTGGATTTCATTATATGGATCTCATATCAATTGACAAATAAGGGAAGTCACATTTCATATTCCAGATCAATCTATGATCGTTTATCAATGCAAGGATGAACATAACATTCCATCAGAAATTTCTTCCATCTTATGGGTCTTGATTCCACTAAATTAAGTTTATTTATCTCAAATAGTTGGAGAGAAACTCACGATTAAGAATATTCCCATTGTACGTGAGTTTGATGAAGTCTTTTCGGAGGAATTTCATGGTCTTCCACCAAATCTTGAAGTTGAGTTTTCAATAGAACTCGTACCGGGTGGTTTACCTATTTCAAAGGCACCTTATAGAATGGACCCAATTGAGTTGCAGGAATTAAAGAAGCAACTCCAAGAGAATCTTGATAAAGGATTCATACGCCCTAGTGTGTCACCTTGGGGAGAACTTATACTGTTTGTTAAGAAGAAAGATGGATCAATGAGACTCTGCATTGATTATCGAGAACTTAACAAGAACACTATCAAGAAAAAATATCCTCTCCCATGCATTGATGACTTATTTGACTAACTATGTAGAGCTCAATACTTTTCCAAGATTGATCTTCGTTCAGGGTATCATTAATTAAGGATAAAAAGGGAGGATATACCAAAGACGGCTTTCCGTACAAGGTATGGACACTATGAATTTATAGTGATTCCATTTGGTCTTACTAATGCACATGTTATCTTCATGGATCTAATGAATAGAGTCTTTAGAGACTATCTTGATCAGTTTGTGGTAGTCTTTATAGAAAATATTATTGTTTATTCAAAGAGTAAGGAAAAGCATGAAGATCACTTGATAATTGTATTGAAGACCCTGAGAAAGGAGATGCTTTATTCCAAATTTACCAAGTGTGAATTTTGGCTTCAAAAAGTTTCATTTTTGGGTCACATAATCTCAAAAGAGGGGATATATGAGGATCCAGAAAAAATAGAGGTTATCGAAAGATGGTTAAGACCAACAACAGTGACCAATATTCAAAGTTTTCTTGGTTTGGATGGATATTATCGACGTTTTGTGAAAGATTTTTCACGATTATCTAATCCACTCACCAGGTTGACTCGAAAAGGAGTTAAGTTCACGTGGACGAAGGAATGTGAAGAGAATTTCAAGGAGTTGAAAAGAAGGTTATCCAATGCACCTATGCTCACACTTCCTTATAGTGGAGAAAGTTTTGTGATCTATAGTGATGCATCCAAGAAGGGACTGGGATGTGTTCTCATGCAAAATGATATGGTGATAGCTTATGCCTCACGACAGTTGAAAATACATTAGCAAAATTACCCAACTCATGATTTGATGTTAGCTACGGTAATCTTTTCATTAAAGATTTGGAGGCATTATCTTTATGGTGAAAGGTGTGATATTTATACTGATCATAAAAGTTTAAAGTAAATTTTCACACAAAAGGATCTGAATATGCACCAAAGAAGATGGTTGGAGATGATTAAGAATTACGACTCCTCAATTCATTACCACATAGGGAAAGAAAACAAGGTGGAAGACGCATTAAGTCGAAATGACCATGCTAGATTATTCATGATGAGGATTACAAAAGATCCAATATTTATGGATTTACAAAGGATGGATCTTGGAATTATAATGAATGGGGAAAAATCTTATCTTTCTCAAATTAATGTTCAACCATCTATACATGTGAAGATTAAAGAGTTACAGAAAGAAGATGTAGAGTTAAAAAAGAAGGTGAGAAATTTTTCTGAATTCAACCTTGATTGTGATGGGATAAAATAGTTCCGGAATCGGGTTTGTGTTCCTCCCATCCTAGAATTAAAGAAGGTGCTGCTGGATGAGGCTCATAGTTCATCATTCTCTATTAATCCTGGAAGCACGAAGATGTATAGGGACCTGAAAGAGTACTTCTGGTGGGATGGCATGAAAAGAGATGTTGCTGAATATGTCTCTCGATGCTTGGTTTGTCAACAAGTTAAAGCTGAGAGACAGAAGTCTAAGGGGATGTTACAACTATTACCCATACCCGAATGGAAATGGGAAAACATCACTATGGACTTTGTAACCGGACATCCTAAAACATCCAAAGACAATAATGTTATGTGGGTCATAGTTGATCATCTTACAAAGTCTCCACACTTCATTGCTATTAGAGATTATTTCTCTCTAGATTAGATTGCCAAGATATATGTAAAGGAAGTGGTAAGATTGTATGGAGTACCACTTTCCATTATATCTGATCGGGATCCGAGGTTTACCTCGAAGTTCTTGCGAAGTCTTCAGCATACTCTAGATACAGAGTTGAGTTTCAGCACTGCTTATCATCCTTAGACAGATGGTCAGTCTGAGAGAACAATTCAAACTCTAGAAGATATGTTAAGAGCTTTCTCTATGGATTTAAAAGGTGGTTGGGATCAACACCTACCTTTGGTGTAATTTTCTTATAAAAATAACTTTCACTCCAGTATTTAGATGACTCCTTATGAAGCACTCTATGGAAAGAAATGCCAAACTCCAACTTGCTGGGATGAAGTTGGGGAAAGAAAGCTATTAGGACCTGATCTTGTTGATGAGATGGCAGAAAAGGTCAGATATATTCAATAACACATAAGAGAAGCTCAGATTATGTAACACTCGAGATTTTTTTATGAGTAATATTTTGTTCAAAGTAATCTTTCACTACACACTTTCTTGGCTTACTTTACACGCAATCGCGACCTTCCTCGATAGCTTGCGTCGTACGCAATACCGAGTTTCACTAAACAACGATATGCTATTAAAATATTATTAAAACTAGCCATTATAAATAGTAATAACCACTTTTTGAAATTTTATAAATTTTATTTTTCAAAATGGGCTTCATTTTTGGATTCGGAATACCGAAATTAGCCTAGGGTGAAATTTTGGTATTTTTCTGAAAACTTTCAATTTTTGATGAATAGTGAAACCACTAAGTGGTAGGTTAAAAACTGAATTTTGCATAAAACTTAATTTTACCGCTTCTGTGAATGGAATTTCGAAAATCCGACAGACACGGTTGATATCAGTAAGTAAAATGTGGTTCAATGAGATAAAAGTAATTTTTTGGTGAATATTAACTTTTTACTTTTTTTTACCGCGGTTAATAGTAAATAGGGTAACTAAGGGTAAATATGATATTACTATTACCATAACACATGTCCTAATTATATTGGATAAGTGTAATTCGACCAAAAACAACCTTATGAATAAAATATGACCATTTAGGCCCACTTGAGTTAGATTAGGACATTTATTATTATTTTATTTAAAGAAGGGTTAAAATAGTTAAAATCAAAGTTTAATAAGTAAATCATTTTTAATATGGGGTTATACATAAGATAAATTTGACAATAAATATTCATTAGAAATATAAAAATATTTCCTACATAATGGTATTTTATTTATAATTTTTAGACATTAAATAATTTAATTTAATTATGACACAACAATGATGCAGTAATTATCTTATTTATGAAATATTGACATAATTGATGTTATAAACACCAAAATAAATGTAATTTGAGACTTTTTATGAATTAAACTAATTTAATAGGTTACTACGATATATTAGTGTTGATTTAATCAACTTGTTTCGAACATATAATTCTGTTATGACTTTCACAAAAATCATATATCAAATAGTGTCAAAATTGACACAAAATACTTTTTAAATAAAATATTATATTATTAATTGTTATTTTATTCCTAAAAATATAAGGTTCGACCAAATGACTTAGATAAGGATATATATATTAATAATAAACAATTTGGGGTTCGTTTGGCATGTTATAGTAAGTGTATTAACCATATAGTGAAAGAAAACAAAAAGACATGGTAAAAGTTAAATTATTTAACTTAGAGTTAAATCTAATTGATAAGGTTAAAATAATACCCTAAACTTGTCTAAATCCTATTTGTTGATAGGATTTCGACCCATCCCCACTTTAGCTTCGAAATAAGACCCTTTGGAACCATTATAAACAAATTTTTACTTTAATATAAAATAATATTTTGAGATATTCCTAAGGTGCCCCTCTCCTCCCTTATAAAAGGGCACCTCCTCCCCCTCCTCCTCACACCAATTTGAGCACTCAAGCTCGGCCAACCCCTACACTTTTATCCTCTCCACTTCCCTAGAATAATCCTAGAGGTCCTGGTCTTCTTCAAAGACCAATCTTAGTTCCCTAATTGGAGGATTAAAAGAAGCGTTCCAAAGAAGAGGTAATATCCATTACCGATCGTTTCAATTTCTTTCTTCTTCAACTTCTTCTTATTTAGTTGTTTAATGATAAATTAATAACATAAGAATTACTTACATACTGATATGTTATTATAAATATGAAAAAACCCTAATTCACCTTCTATCCATCCTACAGAAAAATGAAATCACCGCGCGTGCGTACGTACGGAATACCGTCTCCACGCCGTGGTGTAATCTATTTTCCACCATCACCTTACAAGGATGGGTATAATGGTGTAATGAGTAAATATTTATGATTATTATAAAGTAATATTGATACTGAAATAATATATATATACTCCAATACAATTCCACGATCATAGGAACGATATCATCACTCGTGCGTACGTACGGAATACCGTCCCCACGATGTGAAGCGACTCGTTCTACATGATCATCATTAAATAGTAATTATATAAATGAATTTAATGAATCAATATGATATATGTTACACTAATACCATTCTGGATATAAGGTATCTATAACCTTAAAAGAAGAATAAGAATTTATTCGGCAAAACACGCATAAGAACAAAAGGCAATAAAGACCCGAGTAACAAGTAACAATGAAATATTACTAACAAGAAGCTAAGAATATGACCATATATGATATAATATCAATATGTATGATTCTGTAATAAGTCAATAACATTATTTAAACCATTATATAGGAGCTTCGGACACGTACAAAGCAAATCGGACCTAAGGTAAGGGAAATATCACAATCTCGTTTTTATCCGAGATTGTTTATTCGTAAGTATTTACTGGGGTGTATTTTATCATCCACATCCATGTTTCATCAATATGTAATATTATTTCCATCCACCTACAATTGTTTAAATCCATTTTTACCCTTCGGTGAGTTTTTAGTAATATGTATGAAAGGAATCTTTTGTCGTTTTTCGTACGAGGTACTTTTTGACTTTTCCGACAAAAGTACGAAGAATGTTTTTTTTAACTTATACGGAATGAATGGATTTTTAAAACATTATTTCCAAGAAGCTTCCTTTACAAGTTTTCAAGTTTATTTTTAATCAACTTCTTTTATTTTAAAGTCGTATGACATGTTATGAAAGGAAAAATGTTTTTGAAGAAGAAAGGATATTTTCCTCAAGAATGGAGTTCAAGTGTTTTATCAAAATTATTTTCCATCTAAGATAATAAAGGGTTCTGTTTTTATCCCTATTATTACATTGATTTGATCATGTTGTGATGGAAATATTTTTATGAATTCCTTTATCTTATTGTTTTATGATGTCATGTTGTTTAAGAATCCCATTTTTATTACATGGGTTATGCTATGATGTATGGTTTATGATTTTGTGGCACACATAAGAATGGTTTAATTATGAGATGGGTGGGACCTATATCTCCCTCAAATGCATTGGGTAAAGATTTTATATCTCATGAGATAGACATGGCTGGAACGGTAGGTTATACCGGTTTAGTGAAACAGGACTGGAACAAGGGTGACTCGGTTCAGAAAGGGACTTTGTCCACTAAGATAGTCTTGGCAATGAGTCATGACTAACAAGAAATGATTTTCCATGATTATGTGTTCATGCCAAAAAGTTTCAAGTTTCATGTTATGATTATGGGGATCTCATTTTCACTTCTATGATTTATTCCATGTTAAGATATTATGATCTCTTTTGCAGGTTATGATTTTCAAAAAGATATGATATGATTTTTATTTCCTTTATTTGCCCTTGCTGAGCATTTGAGCTCACCCTTTTATGTTTTCTTTTCCCCAGGTCAGGAAGATGAATATTAAGTAGAATATGCTAAAAGAGACCCTAGATATGATGAAATAAATGGGAGACACTGTAGAATATTTATAAACCAGTTGTTTATGTTTCCCAGTTTCTAAAGACACTATACCTATACGGTCCTTTGTGGTTTTGTCATATGTTGTAATAAGTGTGCTTCCATTTTGAAGTATTAACAATGTATGTAAAGTATGGGTCGTTATAGTTGGTATCAGAGGAAAGGTATAGTCAACCTTTGGAAACTAGGATGTGAAAGTCTTAGTAAGAACCCTAAGGATAAGTCTAAGCATAGAACACAATCTTAGTGTTTTAGAAATGGCCATGAATACCCTAGGATAAGACCTTAAGTGTGAAATTTTATCCTTGATTATGTGGTTTTCCTATTATAATTAGTGTTGCTCACACTATTCTTCTTGGTTTTAGTCAATGGCTGGAACCCGAAGGAACCGTGTTAATGCGGAATGCGATGGGCAATGCAATGATTGTCCCCCTGAGCAACCAAACGATATGGGAGCTGGAATGCAAAATCTTGTAGCCATGTTCACACAACTTTCTCAAGCTATGAATCATGCAGGACTTCCAAACTAGCAAAGGAAGGAGCAACATTCTGTTGAATCCTTCATGAGGCAGCGTCCACCTTCTTTCAGCGGGTCTACTGATCCATTAGTTGCTGAACAATGGATTAGTACTACTGAAAATATATTTTCAGTTCTTCAATGTTCTGAACATGATAAAGTCATCCTAGTAGTGTATCGTTTGGAAGGAGATGCTGATCAATGGTGGAATCTTATTAAGAATACGAGGCAAAGGGATGAAATTGAGTCTATGGAATGGGACGAGTTCAAGAACTTATTTTTCAATAAGTACTTCCCTCGTATTCTCCGAAAAAAGATGGAGAAAGAGTTTCTTGAACTGAAGCAAAGGGATGATGAATCTGTTGGTACCTATGAAGCAAATTTTACAAGACTTTCAAGGTATGCTTCTGGTATTATTATCCAACCTGAGAGTAAGATCAATCGATTCTTTAGTGGCTTAAAACCAAGTCTTCGAAGGGCATTATCCATAAGGGACTTCAATAGCTACGAGGAAATCATTCGATGTGCTCTCAGAGTCGAGATGGATATTGGAGTAACCCATCAGTCACATGGGTTTGATAAGAAGAGGAAGATGGAATTCAAAGGAAAATCTAAAGAGCACACTGAAAAAAAGATGAGCTTTCCCTTATGCTCAAAGTGTGGAAAGAAACATGGAGGGAGTTGTCTTAAAGGGACAAGTAAATGTTTCAAATGTGGAAAGGAAGGTCATCGGGCATTTGAATGCCGCGATAATGGGAAGAAGATGTCTAATGATGCAAACAAAGGAAGGGATACACAGAATGAACCTACTACACTTCAATGTTTCAAGTGCAAGGAGATGGGTAATTATGCCAATCAATGCCCAAATCCAAGGGTTGATGATGATGGTCGACGTCAACAAAATCTTAAGGCTAAAGACAAAGGAAAGTCACAAGAAATTTCTATCAGCGATGTGGAGTACTATAATGAAGTGGTGAAAGGTACACTTACCATCCACTCTAAAGTAGAAAATGTTTTATTTGATTCTGGATCCACCCACTCTTTTATTTATAAAGAATTTTCTAAGGGTATCACTGTATTACCTCAACAATTAGATGTTGAGTTAGATGTGACAACACCTAATGGCACAACAGTCGCATCAAAAGTTTATAATTCTTCTCCGATCGAAGTTTGTGGGAAAGTGCTTCCTGCAAATCTTGTGATCCTTCCTTTAGTGGAATTTGATGTGGTTCTTGGCATGGATTGGCTTTCTCTACATGGAGTTCATATCAATTTCCAAAGAAGGGAAGTCACATTTCATATTCCAGATCAATCTACGATCGTCTATCGATTCAAGGATGAATATAACCTTCCAGTGGAAATTCCTTCCATCTTATGGGTCTTGATTCCACTAAATGAAGGTTATTTATCTCAAATGGTTGGTGAGAAACTTACGATTAAGAATATGCCCATCGTACGGGAGTTTGATGATGTCTTTCCAGAGGAATTATCGGGTCTTCCACCAAATCATGAAGTTGAGTTTTCAATAGAACTCGTACCGGGTGCTTTGCCTATTTTAAAGACACCTTATAGAATGGCCCCAATTGAGTTGCAGGAATTGAAGAAGCAACTCCAAGAGAATCTTGATAAGGGATTCATACGCCCTAGTGCATCACCTTGGGGAGCACCTGTTCTATTTGTTAAGAAGAAAGATGGATCAATGAGACTCTGCATTGATTATCGAGAACTTAACAAGATCACTATCAAGAACAAATATCCTCTCCCATGCATTGATGACTTATTTGACCAACTACGCAGAGCTCAATACTTTTCCAAGATTGATCTTCATTCAGGGTATCATCAATTAAGGGTCAAAAGGGAGGATATACCAAAGACGGCTTTCCATACAAGGTATGGACACTATGAATTTATAGTGATGCCATTTGGTCTTACTAATACCCCTTCTATCTTCATGGATCTAATGAATAGAGTCTTTAGAGACTATCTTGATCAATTTTTGGTAGTCTTTATAGACGATATTCTTGTCTATTCAAAGAGCAAGGAAGAGCATGAAGATCACTTGAGAATTATATTGAAGACCCTGAGAAAGGAGAATCTATATGCCAAATTTACCAAGTGTGAATTTTGGCTTCAAAAAGTTGAATTTTTGGGTCACAAAATCTCAAAAGAGGGGATATCTGTGGATCCAGCAAAAACAGAGGTTATCGAAAGATGGTCAAGACCAACAACAGTAACTGAGATCTGAAGTTTTCTTGGTTTGGCTGGATATTATCGACGTTTTGTAAAGGATTTTTCACGATTATATAATCCACTCACCAAGTTGACTCGGAAAGGAGTTAAGTTTGTTTGGACAGAGGAATGTGAAGAGAATTTCAAGGAGTTGAAAAGAAGGTTATCCAGTGCACCTGTGCTCACACTGCCTTGTAGTGGAGAAAGGTTTGTGATCTATAGTGATGCATCCAAGAAGGGATTGGGGTGTGTTCTTATGCAAAATGATATGGTGATAGCTTATGCCTCACGACAATTGAAAATCCATGAGCAAAATTACCCAACACATGATTTGGAGTTGGCTGCGGTAATCTTTGCATTAATGATTTGGAGGCATTACCTTTATGGTGAAAGGTGTGATATTTATACTAATCATAAAAGTTTAAAGTATATTTTCACACAAAAGGAGCTGAATATGCGTCAAAGAAGATGGTTGGAGCTGATTAAGGATTATGACTGCTCAATCCATTACCACCCTGGGAAAGCAAACAAGGTGGCAGATGCATTAAGTCGACAAGACCATGCTAGTTTATCCATGATGAGGATCACAAAAGATCCAATATTTATGGATTTACAAAGGATGGATCTTGGAATTATAATGTAAGGGGGAAAATCTTATCTTTCTCAAATAAATGTTCAACCATCTATATATGTGAAGATTAAATAGGCACAGAAAGAAGATGTCGAGTTACAAAAGAAGGTGAGAAATGTTCCTGAATTCAACCTTGATTGTGATGGGATAATAAAGTTCAGCAATCGGGTTTGTGTTCCTCCCATCCCCGTATTAAAGAAGGAGCTGCTGGATGAGGCTCATAGTTCTTCATTATCTATTCATCATGGAAGCACGAAGATGTATAGGGACCTGAAAGAGTACTTCTGGTGGGATGGAATGAAAAGAGATGTTGCTGAATATGTCTCTCGATGCTTGGTTTGTCAACAAGTTAAAGCTGAGAGACAGAAGTCTAAGGGGATGTTACAACCATTACCCATACCCGAAAGGAAATGGGAAAACATCACTATGGACTTTGTCACAGGACTTCCTAAAACATCCAAAGGAAATAATGCTATTTGGGTCATAGTTGATCGTCTTACAAAGTCTGCACACTTCATTGCTATTAGAGAGGATTTATCTCTAGATTAGATTGCCAGGATATATGTAAAGGAAGTGGTAAGATTGCATGGAGTACCACTTTCTATTATATCTGATCAGGATCCGAGATTTACCTCGAAGTTCTGGCGAAGTCTTCAGCATACTCTGGATACAGAGTTGAGTTTCAGCACTGCTTATCATCCCCAGACAGATGGTCAGTCTGAGAGAACAATTCAAACCCTAGAAGATATGTTGAGAGCTTGCTCTATGGATTTCAAAGGAGGTTGGGATCAACACCTACCTTTGGTGGAATTTTCTTATAATAATAGCTTTCACTCTAGTATTCAGATGGATCCTTATGAAGCTCTCTATGGAAAGAAATGCAGGACTCCAACTTGCTGGGATGAAGTTGGGGAAAAAAAGCTATTAGGACCTGATCTCGTTGATGAAATGGCAGAAAAGGTCAGATCTATTCAACAACACATAAGAGCAGCTCAGAGTCGACAGAAAAGTTATGCCGACAACCGAAGAAAAGACCTAGAGTTTGAAGTGGGTGATAAAGTGTTCTTACGAATATCTCCCTGGAAGAGGGTTATGAGATTTGGAAATAAGGGGAAGTTGAGCCCTAGATATATCGGTCCTTTCGAAATACTGGATCGTGTTGGAAAGGTAGCTTACCGATTGGTGCTTCCATCGAATCTCTCTCAAGTTCATGATGTGTTCCATGTATCTCTCCTGGGAAAGTACATACCTGATCCTTGACATGTACTCAGCTCAGAATTTGTACCGCTGGAGCAAGATCTTTCTTATGAAGAACAGCCGATAGAGATTCTGGATCGTAGCGAAAAAGTCCTACGAAACAAGACCACTCGATTAGTGAAAGTTTTATGGAGGAACCACCAATTAGAAGAAGCTACATGAGTGCTTGAGGATATTATGAGGGAGAAGTATCCTCATCTGTTTGTTACTAAGTGACGAATTTCGAGGGCGAAATTCTTTTTAAGGGGGGTAGAATGTAACACCCGAGATTTTTTATGAGTAATATTTTGTTCAAAGGAATCTTTCACTACACACTTGCTTGGCTTACTTTACACGCAATCTCGACCTTCCTCGATAGCTTGCGTCGTACGCAATACCGAGTTTCACTAAACAACGATATGCTATTAAAATATTATTAAAACTAGCCGTTATAAATAGTAATAACCACTTTTTGAAATTTTATAAATTTTATTTTTCAAAATGAACTTCATTTTTGGATTCGGAATACCGAAATTAGCCTAGGGTAAAATTTTGGTATTTTTCTGAAAACCTTCAATTTTTGATGAATAGTGAAACCACTAAGTGGTAGGTTAAAAACTGAATTTTGCATAAAACTTAATTTTACCACTTCTGTGAATGGAATTTCGAAAATCCGACAGACACGGTTGATATCAGTAAGTAAAATGTGGTTCAATGAGATAAAAATAATTTTTTGGTGAATAGTAACTTTTTACTTTTTTTTTACCGCGGTTAATAGTAAATAGGGTAACTAAGGGTAAATATGATATTACTATTACCCTAACACATGTCCTAATTCTATTGGATAAGTGTAATTCGACCAAAAACAACCTTATGAATAAAATATGACCATTTAGGCCCACTTGAGTTAGATTAGGACATTTATTATTAATTTATTTAAAGAAGGGTTAAAATAGTTAAAATCAAAGTTTAATAAGTAAATCATTTTTAATATGGGGTTATACATAAGATAAATTCGACAATAAATATTCATTAGAAAGCTAAAAAGATTTCCTACATAATGGTATTTTATTTATAATTTTTAGACATTAAATAATTTAATTTAATCATGACACAACGATGATGCAATAATTATCTTATTTATGAAATATTGACATAATTGATGTTATAAACACCAAAATAAATGAAATTTGAGACTTTTTATGAATTAAACTAATTTTCTAGGTTACTATGATATATTAGTGTTGATTTAATCAACTTGGTTCGAACATATAATTCTGTTATGACTTTCACAAAAATCATATATCAAATAGTGTCAAAATTGACACAAAATAGTTTTTAAATCAAATACTATATTATTAATTGTTATTTTATTCCTAAAAATCTAAGGTTCGGCAAAATGACTTAGATAAGGATATATATATTAATAATAAACACTTTGGGGTTCGTTTGGCATGTTATAGTAAGTGTATTAACCATATAGTGAAAGAAAACAAAAAGACATGGTAAAAGTTAAATTATTTAACTTAGAGTTAAATCTAATTGATAAGGTTAAAATAATACCCTAAACTTGTCTAAATCCTATTGGTTGATAGTATTTCGACCCATCCCCACTTTAGCTTCGAAATAATACCCTTTGGAACCATTATAAACCGATTTTTACTTTAATATAAAATAATATTTTGAGATATTCCTAAGGTGCCCCTCTCCTCCCTTATAAAAGGGCACCTCCTCCCCCTCATCCTCACACCAATTTGAGCACTCAAGCTCGGCCAAACCCTGCCATTTTCTCCTCTCCACTTCCCTAGAATAATCCTAGAGGTCATGGTCTTCTTCAAAGACCAATCTTAGTTCCCTAAGTGGAGGATTCAAAGAAGCGTTCCAAAGAAGAGGTAATATCCATTACCAATCTTTTCAATTTCTTTCTTCTTCAACTTCTTCTTCTTTAGTTGTTTCATGATAAAGTAATAACATAGGTATTACTAACATACTTATATGTTATTATAAATATGAAAAAACCCTAATTAACCTTCTATCCATCCTACGGAAAAATGAAATCACCGCGCGTGCGTACGTACGGAATACCGTCTCCACGCCGTGGTGTAAGCTATTTTCCACCATCACCTTACAAGGATGGGTATAATGGTGTAATGAGTAACTATTTATTATTATTATAAAGTAATATTGATACTTAAATAATATATATTTACTCCAATACAATTACACGATCATAGGAACGATATCATCACTCGTGCGTACGTACGGAATACCGTCTCCACGATGTGAAGCGAGTCGTTCCACATGATCATCATTACATAGTAATTATATAAATGAATTGAATGAATAAATATGATATATGTTACACTAATACCATTCTGGATATAAGGTATCTATAACCTTAAAATAAGAATAAGAATTTATTTGGCAAAACACGCATAAGAACAAAAGGCAATAAAGACCCGAGTAACAAGTAACAATGAAATATTACTAACAAGAAGCTAAGAATATGACCATATATGATATCATATCAATATGTTTGATTCTGGAATAAGTCAATAACATTATTTAAACCATTATACAGGAGCTTCAGACACGTACAAAGCAAATCGGACCTAAGGTAAGGGAAATATCACAATCTCATTTTTATCCGAGATTGTTTATTCGTAAGTATTTACTGGGGTGTATTTTATCATCCACATCCATGTTTCATCAATATGTAATATTATTAACATCCACCTACAATTGTTTAAATCCATTTTTACCCTTCGGTGAGTTTTTAGTAATATGTATGAAAGGAATCTTTTGTCGTTTTTCATACGAGGTACTTTTTGACTTTTCCAACAAAAGTACGAAGAATGTTTTTTTTTAACTTATACGGAATGAATGGATTTTTAAAACATTATTTCCAAGAAGCTTCCTTTACAAGTTTTCAAGTTTATTTTTAATCAACTTCTTTTATTTTAAAGTCGTATGACATGTTATGAAAGGAAAAATGTTTTTGAAGAAGCAAGGATATTTTCCTCAAGAATGGAGTTCAAGTGTTTTATCAAAATTATTTTCCATCTAAGATAATAAAGGGTTCTGTTTTTATCCCTATTATTACATTGATTTGATCATGTTGTGATGGAAATATTTTTATGAATTCCTTTATCTTATTGTTTTATGATGTCATGTTGTTTAAGAATCCCATTTTTATTACATGGGTTATGCTATGATGTATGGTTTATGATTTTGTGGCACACATAAGAATGGTTTCATTATGAGATGGGTGGGACCTATATCTCCCTCCAATGCATTGGGTAAAGATTTTATATCTCATGTGATAGACATGGCTGGAACGGTAGGTTATACCGGTTCAGTGAAATAGGACTGGAACGAGGGTGACTCGGTTCAGAAAGGGACTTTGTCCACTAAGATAGTCTTGGCAATGAGTCATGACTAACAAGAAATGATTTTCCATGATTATGTGTGCATGCCACAAAGTTTCAAGTTTCATGTTATGATTATGGGGATCTCATTTTCACTTCTATGATTTATTCCATGTTAAGATATTATCATCTCTTTTGTAGGTTATGATTTTCAAAAAGATATGATATGATTTTTATTTCCTTTATTTGCCCTTGCTGAGCATTTGAGCTCACCCTTTTATGTTTTCTTTTCCCCAGGTCAGGAAGATGGATATTAAGTAGAATATGCTAAAAGGGACCCTAGATATGATGAAATAAATGGGAGACACTGTAGAAGATTTATGAACCAGTTGTTTATGTTTCCCAGTTTCTAAAGACACTATACCTATACGGTCCTTTGTGGTTTTGTCATATGTTGTAATAAGTGTGCTTCCATTTTGAAGTATTAACAATGTATGTAAAGTATGGCTCGTTATAGAGTCGACAAAAACGTTATGCCGATAACCGAAGAAAAGACCTAGAGTTTGAAGTGGGTGATAAAGTGTTCTTACGAATATCTCCTTGGAAGAGAGTAATAAGATTTGGAAAGAAGGAAAAGCTAAGCCCTAGGTATATTGGTCCTTTCGAAATACTGGATCGTGTTGGGAAGATATCATACTGATTGGCGCTTCCACCAAATCTCTCTCAAGTTCATGATGTGTTCCATGTATCACTCCTGAGAAAGTACATACCCGATCCTTCAAATGTACTAAGCTCAGAAGTTGTACCACTGGAGCAAGATATTTCTTATGAAGAAGATCCGATTAAGATTCTGGATCGTAGCGAAAAAGTTCTACACAACAAGACCACTCGCTTGGTGAAAGTTTTATGGAGGAACCACCAATTAGAAGAAGTTACATGGAAGCTTTAGGATATGATGAGGGAGAGGTATCCTCATCTGTTTGTTACAAGGTGATGAATTTCGAGGGTGAAATTCATTTTAAGGGGGGGGGGAAGAATGTAACACCCGAGACTTTTATGAGAAATATTTGGTTTTTATGTTATATACATCATCAAAGAAATCTTTCACTACACACAACACTAGCTTGGCTTTCTTAACATGCAACTGTGGCCTTCCTCGATAGCTTGCATTGTACGCAATACCGAGTTTCACTAAACAATGATATGATATTAAAATATTATTAAAACTAGACGTTATGAATAGTAATACCCACTTTTTGAAATTTTAATTTTCAAAATGGACTTCATTTTTGGATTCGGAATATCGAAATTATCCTAGGGTAAAATTTTGGTAATTTTCTGAAAACTTTCAATTTTTGATGAATAGTGAAAACACTGAGTGACTATTTAAAAACCGACTTTTTATTTAAATAATTATTTATTTAAATTTATTTCATGTAAAAATTGATACATAATACCTATATAAGTTCAATGTAATTCACTGGAGTTATTTTATAATAATTTTAGACATATAAATATTTTATTGAAATTTTCACCGTCTTTTACCCACCTCCTAGGAGAATTTGAAAATTTACATAAAACATAATTTCACCACTTCTGTGAGTGGAATTTTGAAAATCTGAGAGACACGGTTAATATCAAGGGGTAAAATGTAGTTCAATAAGATAAAAATAATTTTTGGTGAATAGTAACTTTTTTTTCTTTTTTTTACCACGGTTAAAAGTAAATAGGGAAATTAAGGGTAAAATTGATATTATTATTACCCTAACACATGTCCTAATTCTATTGGATAAGTTTAATTCGACCAAAAACAACCTTAGGAATAAAATATGACCATTTAGGTCCACTTGGATTAGATTAGGATATTTAATATTATTTTATTTAAAGAAGAGTAAAAATAGTTAAAATCAAAGTTTAATAACTAAAACATTTTTAATATAGGGTTATAAATAAGATAAATTTGACTATAAATATTAATTAGAAAGATAAAAATATTTCCTAAATAATTTTATTTTATTTATAATTTTTAGACTTTAAATAATTTAATTTATTTATGACATAATGATGATGCAGTAATTACCTTATTAGGGAAATATTAACAAAATTGATATTATAAACACCCAAATAAATGTAATTTTAGACTTTTTAAGAATTAAACTAATTTTTTAGGTTAATATGACATATTAGTATTGATTTAATTAACTGTTTTTGAACTAATCATGCTGTCATGATTTTCACAAAAATCAAGTACCAAATAGTGTCAAAATTGATATAAAATAGTTTTTTAAAAAAATATTATATTATTAATTTTAATTTTATTCTTAAAAATATAAGGTTCGACCAAATGACTTATATAAGGTTATATATAATAATAATAAACAACTTGGGGTTCTTTTGTCTTGTTATAGTAAGTTTATAAACCATATAGTGTAAGAAAACAGGAAGACACGGTAAAAGTCAAATTATTTAACTTAGAGTTAAATCTAAATGATAAGGTTAAAATAGTAACCTAAACTTGTCTAAAATATATTGGTTGAGATGATTTAGACCCATCCCAATCTTATATTCGAAATAAATCAATTTGGAGCTATTAAAAACCGAATATGACTTTATAATAAAATAATATTTTTAGTTTTTCCAAAGGTGCCCCTCTCCTCCCTTATAAAAGGGCACCTCCTCCCTCTCTTCCTCACACCACTTTGAGCCTTCAAGCTCGGAAAAACCCTGACAATTTATCTTATAAACTTCCATAGAAACATCATATAGGTACTGGTCTTCTTCAAAGACCATCTTTAGTGCCCTAAGAGGAGGTTAAGAAGAGGCGCTTCAAAGAAGAGGTAATGTTCGTTACCGATTCTTTCAACTTTATTTCTTCTTCTACTTATTCTTATTTAGTTTTTTCATTATGAAGTAATAACATCATTATCACTCATATAATTATATGTTATTATAAATATGAAACAACCCTATTTCACCTTCTATCCATCCTACGGAAAATGAAATCACCGCGCGTGCGTACGTACGGAATACCGTCTCCACGTCGTGGTGTAATTTGTTTTCCACCACCACCTTACTTGGATGGGTATAATGGTTTAAAGAATAGCTATATATTATTATTTTAAATTGATATTGATTCTGAAATAGTATACATACACTTCAATACAATTCCACGATCATGGGAACGATATCATCGCTCGTGCGTACGTACGGAATACCGTCTCCACGATGTGATGCGACTCGTTCTACATGATCTTCATGGCATAATGATTATATAAATTAATTTAATGAATAAATATTATATATATTACACTAATAACATTCTTTAAATGAGGTATCTATAACCTAAAAATAAGAATAAGAATTTATTTGACAAAACACGCATAAGAACAAAAATCAATAAAACACCTGAATAACAAGTAGCAATGAAATATTACTTATACGAAGCTAAGAATATGACAATATATGATATCATAACGATGAGTAAGATTCTGGAATAATTCAATAACATTATTTAAATCATTATACAGGAGGTTCAAACACGTATGAAGCAAATCAGACCTCAGGTAAGGGAAAATATCGCAATCTCAATTTTTATCTGAGATTGTTTATACTTCGGTAATTACTGGGTCATATTTATCATACACATCCATGTTTCCTCAATATTTAATATTATTTCTATCCACCTACAATTTTTTAAATCCAATTTTACCCATTGGTGAGTTTTTAGTAAAATATATGAATGGAATCTTTTGTCGTACGAGGTACTTTTTGACTTTTCCGGCTAAAGTACGAGAAGAATTTTTTTTAACTTATACGGACTGAATGGATTTTTAGAACATTATTTCCATGAATCTTACTTTACAAGTTTTCAAGTTTATTTTTAATCAACTTCTTATCGTTTAAAATTGTATGACATGTTAAGAATGGAAGAATGTTTTTGAAGTAGAAAGGGTATTTTTCTCAAGAATGAAGTTCAAGTGTTTTATCAAAATTATTTTCCATCTAAGACAATATAGGGTTCTATTTATATCCCTATTTTTACATTGATTTGATTATGTTATGATGGAATTATTTTTATGAAGTCCTTTTATCTTATATTGGTTATGTTTTTATGGCACGATGTTTAAGAATCCCATTTTTATTACATGGGTTATGCTATGATGTATGATTTATGATTTTGTGGCACACATAAGAATGGTTTCATTATGAGATGGGTGTGACCTATATCTCCCTCCAATGCATTGGGTAAATATTTATATATCATGAGATAGACATGGCTGGAACGACAGGTTAATCTGGTTCAGTGAAACAGGACTGAAACGGGGAGTGAACTCAGTTCAAAAATGGACTTTGTCCACTAAGATAGTCTTGCAAATGAGTCTTTACTACTAAGAAATGATTTTCTATGATTATGTGTGTATGCCACAAAGTTTCATGTTTTAAGTTATGATTATTTGGATTACATTTCACTACTATGATTTATGCCATGTTATGATATTATGATCTCTTTTGCAGGTTAAAATTTTCAAAATGCTATGTTCTTATGAATATGATATTTACTTTGTTTACCCTTACTGAGCATTTGAGATCACCCTTTTGTATGTTTTATTTCCCCAGGTCATGAAGAAGGTTATTAAGTTGGATATTCCAAAAGGGACTCTAGATATGATGAAATAAACGGGAGACAATGTAGATGCTTTATGAACAAGTTTTTTATGTTTCCCAGTTTCTAAAGACACTATACCTATACGGCCCTACCATGGTTTTGTTATATGTTGTAATAAGTATGATTTAATTATGAAGTAATAACAATGTATGTAAGGTATTTGTCATTATATTGGAGCACGCCCACTCGACCATTGAAGGAGTACTTGAGGCACTGGTGATACAATGTGGGAACCGCCACATGCAGGTGGAGCCATGGTCTGTCCATCAATGCATTGTACGCGGTGTCTTGGGAGACAACCATAAACTCAGTGCTGTCAACTAGGCCACCGAACTGGGTATTCAAATAGATCTTGCCGAAACTGTTCTGCTCTGTCCTGTCATATCCCTAGATTTTTAGGTCAGAGGGATTCAAGTAATCTTCGGATAACCCCAGCTTTTGCAGTGTCTATGTTATGATAAGGTTAATCCCAAAGCCTGTGTCAACAAGACATCAGCAAACCTCCATGCCATTGAATTTTTCGGTGATGTACAATGGGCGAATGTTCCCCTATATGGGAGAACCTTTATCTTCTTCAGATAATGAGATAATGGTCTGGAATTCAAGACTCTTGACCGCTTTATCATGAATGGCCTCTACAGCTGTAACCTGCGTCTCAAACTGGAGGGGGCTTCTTAAATCCTCAGTGATGGCCTCATGAATATATGATGATAGGCGAAGGGACTCAAGGATGGAGATCCTTGATGGGATGCTGGCAATGTGCTTGAGAACGTCATACTCCCACACTAGGTGTGAACTTCTGCTTACAGGAGGTCGCTCTATGACAGACAGTATGGTGGCCCCTATCGGTTGGACCAGTGGCTGAATGGTGCTGGGAATGTCCCGCTGCACACTAGTCGAAGCCTGCGAGGTACTTGTTGTGCTGGGGCTAGTTAGCTGGGACCAGTCCATGGTGGGGCGTGGCTGATCACGATGAGTACTTGGTGTTCAGGCATGGTCTAGTAGCACAAATGGCGGTGGACGTGGGACTGATGACACTAGATGAGGAGGCTGTGCATGCTGAGCTCTATGCTGGGCTTGCTGTCTTGTCTCAGTGGCATGTACGACCTACCTAGAAGTGCCAATTTATGTGCCATGGTGGCCCATATGGTTGCAGCTTCGCCGACATTGGCATTGGTTGGGGACGTTGGGGAGATCCGTCTGGCGCTCCCCATTGTCGGGAGTCATGTAGGGGTTTACCAGCTCCACAATGTTAACTGAATAATACCCTTGAATGTCACTTGAAGATTCATCCACTACTGGGTAGATTCTGGGAGAAATCCCCATTTCTTGGGGCATGATGTCACCGAGAGTACGGGACGACGATGGCATTGGAGGGGCGTGTTTCTTTCCCTTGCGTTGTCGATGTTTTCTCTTTTGGGAAGGGGATGGCTGAGATGACGATGCAGAAGTAGTAGATGTGGTTTCTGAAGGATCTGACCAATTCAGGCCAACACAGATGATACCATGGGCACATGTGAATGTTTTTCATGCCATCCATTTATCATACTTCTGGGACCCGTGGTTAGAAACCTACTGCCACTCACCTTCATTGTCGTTGTTGCTATCTGTCTTTACAAAGACACATGCCACTTGTAATGGGGCCAGGCCTAACCTGACTATGCTATTATCGACCTGGTCCTAGAGCTAGTCTTTTAACACATAGCACTTCTTTAGAGTGTGCCCTAGGATTCAGTGATAGGGGCAGTAGTTGGGGCGATCAGTGAGGTTTGCCTCTTCTGGCCTTCTACACTCAGGAAAATGCACAATACCCTATTCCAAGGCACTTCAGAAATAGCTGGTAACCTGATTCTCATTGAATGAGTAAGTCCTGTTTCTTCTATCTGGAAAGGGGGGCCTTGTATCTTGACCCTGACGATGGGATATAGGAGCCTGTCGAGGAGGCGGGGCCTGATTGTCCCACCTAGGTGGTGGCGGTGCATTACGTGAGGGAACCTGCCAATTTTGAGGCGGCCACTGCTAGGATAGAGGCTACGCTTGTGGTGGAGGGCCTCTACGAGGTTGTGGAGGTGGCTCTACTAGTAAAAATTCCATCTCTCTGGGAGCCTCTATTTGGGCCACCATGGCAGGCACAGTTCTAACAGCCCTCCTCGTGGGAATTACAGGAGGCAACAGACGTTCCTGGCTGCCTTGTTGCAGGGATTCTTCCAGGAACTAGGCCTTATCGGAGAAGCCTAGAAATCCTCCAGGATAGTTCTGGGTGATTAGATAGGGAATTAGTTCCATCTTAAAATTTCCCACACACATCATCAGAAATTGCTTCTGAGTCAGTGGCATGTTAAGGGAGTATGTGAGTCCTTTCCACTGGGTGATAAAGTCTACGACATGCTCATCGGGCCTCTACTTTCACTTGAAGAGGTCTGCGATACTCGTCTTCCGTGTGGTGGAACTGAACTGGTAGAGGAACTGCCTACGGAGGTCCTCCCAGCGGGTTATTGATCCGATGGGGAGCTGGTTTTACTGGACAAATGCAGGTCCCTATAATGTCTGCACAAAAGATCGGATATTGGTGGCCTCCTGCTGCGCTGGAGTCCCTAACATGGGTCCACACCTTGAGGTGAAGTGGGACAGATACTGTAGCGGGTCCCATGTCCCATTGAAGTGGGAAAAGGTGGGATTCCCAAAACCTAGAGGTGTCAGCATATCATCCACCCTTACTGGATATGACTTTCCATCAGGTGGGAGTTCCACCTGTCGCATTTCCAACACCCCAAGGCGGGCAATGAGTGCCGCCATAGGATCATCTGGGTGGGGTTCCCTGTATAGACGGGAATCCCTAACAACGAGTTCATTGGAGGGTTCTTCAACATGGTAAGTATGACCAGAGTCTCGTAGAGCAGCTAGTGGCACGACCCTTGGGGCAGCTGGGGGAACCTGAGCTACGTCCCTTGGATTGTCACATCGTTCCAGAGGGTTTAGTGAGACATATCACACCCTCTTTCCATAATTTCCGGCTTCAACCCTATCTGCATGGGCAGGATGGTCCGAATCACTTGAAGACAGCTCTCCAAGGGGAAGTTTTTCCTACCCCTGCTGCCCTAGCCTAAGATTATCGTAGTCTGGTCATCACTCTACAACGCATTCAGTGAGGAGTTCATCAACCAAATTTTTATGTTAGGCAATTTGTTGGTGCAATGCAGCCTTCTCAGTGTGCTCCTCCATCTTCTACACTAT
Organism: Viscum album; assembly: GCA_963277665.1. Taxonomy (NCBI): domain Eukaryota; kingdom Viridiplantae; phylum Streptophyta; class Magnoliopsida; order Santalales; family Viscaceae; genus Viscum; species Viscum album. The sequence continues at coordinate 179,140,803 of OY728146.1, read as the reverse complement.
GGCGGATGGGTCGGAGTGTTTGGCGGATCTGAGTTTCTCTTTACCCATACCGAGATTCCGACTGAGAAAAAATGCCTCAATGGGCACATAGATCCCCAGTATATTCCTCCCATGGTGGTTAACTCTTTCTGATGGATCCAGTAGTGGTGGAACACCCTCAGGGGGTAAGTACCCTTCAAGAAACTCTATCTCGTTCTCCTCATCCAATATGTCGGCCATGTTGACCGTGACCCTTCCTAGGGGAATTTCCTCAATATCGCCTAGCGAGTCGGGCTACCATCAGATAAGACTAATGAGGAAGGCATCATACTACCCCCAGACATTTATTTTCACGTGGGGGAAGTCTCCTTGATAATCTTGCGGAGTACCTTGAAACTTTGAATGCATTGCTGTTGGAGGGACTTATGGCAGCCTCGTGACTTAGGGGGCTGGGCTACAAGGAGTGCAGCTAGGTCGACCAGATGTCGTTTCTCACCATTTTCCTCGAAATTAGCTTGGTTCCTGGGATAAACGACTTGCTGATGATGAAGTTGAAAGTGCATTGCCTAGAGGGTTTGACAGAAACACTCAACTTACTCTAGAGTGAGGGATTACAGCGCACTGAAATTCGTCACTACAATTGGCCAAAACATCTCAAGGATGTGGTTAGCTGTGAGGATATTCCGTAAGCTCCTTGTCTCGGATTCAAAGTCTGACCCTTCATTACCCCACTCGTCAATCATAGGTGGATGAAGGACTGGTAGCGGTACCGAAGAAGACTACTGGGATGGTAGCCTGGCTGGTGGAGAGTACGACGAGCGAGCCGACAAACCGCCACATCTTAGGCTGTTCTCCGAAGAGTGTAGTGACTTAGACACCACATCATAGTAGGATGGGATGATAGTTTTATTTCCTAGCACAGGGGCTAGAGCTACTATTGATAGGCCTCGCTTCTGCTTTCCGCCATTGGTCCCCAGAATAGCTCTCTGTGATCTCTAGTCGAGGTAGAGATTGCTTCTGGTGACGACGGTGGTGATTGCACGATCGTAACCTGCGGGGATGCCAAATTTTCATCCTCTTGGATATGACTATGGAGGGAGGCGGGAATCCAATGGACCTTTCATTATGGGAGTACTAGGATGATTCACCTCATTCATGTCCCAACCCTTGACTCAGATGAGTGAGGGGAGGGTTCCCGCACTAAGTCATACTCTCCTTCAGAGTCTGAGAAGTGGACTGGTTTGATCTCTGTCCAGACCTACCCTGAATCCTTCTTATGGAGGTGAAAACCCGCCTTCTTTCCCCTGGATGGCTCCTCAGGATAGGGTAGATTTCTGACATGAGGAGGTCCTTCGGCCGCACTGGTGTTGTGGCAGAGAGGGTTTCCACCTAAGTAAGCTGGGGTGCGAGGAGCACTGGGACATATATCAAAAGGGACATGGAGAGGACCTCTGTGGGGAGTTCTGGAGCGGGTAGGACCTCCTCTCATCCCCATAAGAGCATAGGTGGGACCCCCATTCTTGTTTCCTCTGGTGACCTCAACGTGAGGAAGGTCATCGTACTGGTCGAGCCGAACACGGGTAGACCTCTGTGCTGGGTGCTGGTGAGGCGAGGCTGACCTTCACCCTTCTATTTGCTAAGGTGAGGAGGAACTTTTCCAACTACTATGAGGACACGGGGAGTGTCCCCATGTTGAAGAGTGACTGGATGTGCAATGTCCTCATACCAGCAGTCTGTGACGGGAGGAATGACTCCATATCTGGTGTAGTGGGCATGGGAGAGACTTCTGTACTGAGCACCACCCCCATGGGGAGGATCCTCATTTGGATTGAATGTGGCATATGGAGAACCTCCATGCTGAGCCTGGAAGTGGAGAAGGCCCACATTATCCATGTTATCGGTATGGGGAGGACCTCCGTACTGGTTGGAATCGCTGCAGGTTAGTCCGTGGTGGCCACTGCCAATGCCGACAACCAAGAGAGTCGACCCATCCTTCCCGTGGGGCAGTTGGGGCCTCGATCTAGGTCGGTCGTATGAATTTACCAGTTCATCTTACACAGGGAGTTGGTGATATGCATCAGGGGTGGCTCGAGCCACAGTAGCCACTGACGTTGATACCCCTTCATGGATGTCCTCTCTGGCTTGCGCCCGACACTGGTGTCTGGTTAGACGGACCAGAGCCGGTGGTGCAGGGACATGTCTTACCCAATTTTTGGCTAGTAAGACTGGATGGTGGCGATGGTGCAGCCTGGTGGGAGTCCTTGTTGGCAGTCCCTAGAATGAGACTCTGACTGGGCTGGCCCGGATATCCCCTACCTCATCGGCGTAGGGCAGAGAGTCATCAAGAAATTTCGGGGAGAGGCTCCCAAAATGGTTATATGTTGAAATGGGGACTAGTGGCTCCCTGCACGGCCCTTGGGGGCAGCGTTGAAGATGAGGTTCAAATGCCTCTAAATCCAGGCGGGCCATATCCTGAGTCGGGATAATACCCTCCTCCTTGTACCAGCATACAAGGTCATTGATCACCCTACGTTGGATGAACTATGATGGAGAGATGGGGAAAAGGCGTCCATCAGTCGTGGCAGTTGAGACCATCACAGAAGAGGTGGAACCATGGGTGACTACCATGCTAGTACTGCCCCTAACCCTGTGTCAGTGGGATGGCGGTGATCGAGCTCCAGGTGAAACAACTTGGTTCCTAAAAGCAGAGAGATTAACTCATCAGTGCTAAAAAGGAATCAACGACTAGTTCCCCAGCACCATTCCATCTTCCGGGACTGGTAAGAGGGATCCACGCTGACAGTGTTGCAGATCGGGATTCCCAATGTTCTACTGCCCCAACTTATGGTGAGTTTCATGTGAGGCCCATTATTTTCTTGGCAGGACTCGACACCAGATAGCTGGATCTGGTGACACGCTTATCCACTAATGTCTCAAATGCTACTAATCTCCATATTGGGGAGAATATATTCATTTCAGGTTCACCATTTCTGTTTCCGGTGCTTTCGTTGGGGAACGCGCATCTGTCTTGTTAGAGGATTAAAGGCGCAGTTTTTTACCCCACATTCTTGCTTTCCAAAGGCGGGCGACATCTGTTCCTTGTTCTGGGATGTTTTCTCCTTGATCGAAATGGGATATGGGATGTTGGTTGTTATTTCCATAGATTCATCCTCGAAACTCGTCACCTAGTCCAGGTCTCTCTTATAGATTTAAGACATCGTTCATTAAACTCTTCCCAGTGCTATATCTTCATGGACACCAGATAACAAACTACTTATGTCGGGACATTCCAAATGTCTTGGTTAGGGAAGCAACCTTCAGTTAGGAGAGTAGTCATGTTGTACATCACTGGCGTGTCTGGACGCTGGGACATTGGTGCGTCTGGGTTTCTTTCCCTTATTATAGGGCTTCTCAAGGGCACGAAAGCCCGAGGCATCCCGCATCAAATGGGAGGAATCATATTCCCTAGGCATGTCTCTGAGATTTTTCTCATCTTCCCATGTTTAACACAGGGTATACCGCAAGTTTAACATCCATTAGAGATGGATCGGACTGATTAGAACACTGATTAGACTGGATCAGATGGGTGAAACCTTTGAAGGGAACATGGAGGTTGGTGCCAACATGTGGTTAGCTTCCCAGATGTTGTTAAGGGGAATCGTAAATGAGGTGGCATGATCCTACCGAGATGTGGCGGCCTGGGTAAGAATCATGATGGGTGATGGAAGGTTTAATGCAGTGGATGGAGAATGATATTGATTCATCTTGAGGACGATAGTGATGTTGGGATTGAGTCTCAAAGAGACCTCCTATGCATCCCTATGGCAGGGAATCAAAGTCCTTGTAGTTCACCTGACAACGACTTATAGTCAAATGGGGTTGACAACGGATTACCGCTAAATAGGGTCACAACGGCTTATCGCTGGATGAGGTCACAATGTCTTATCGCCGGATAGGATCACAATGACTTACCGCCAAATGGGATCACAATGTCTTGCCACTAGATGGTGACACAATGGCTTACCTTTGGATTGGGTCACAACGTCTTACCTCTAGATGGGATCACAATGGATTACCTCCAGATGGGGCCACAACGGCTTACTACTAGATTTGATCACAACAGCTTACCGCTGGATGGGGTCACAATGAATTACTACTAAATGGGATCACAATGGCTTACCGCCAGATGGGGTCATAATGGCTTACCACTGGATGGGATCACAATGGATTACTGTCGGATGAGGTCACAATGGCTTACCGATGGATGGGATCACAAAGGCCTACCACCGGATGGGGTTGAACCTCATAGAGGGTTCCTAAATACCCTATCTAGAAGACAAAGATCAAAGCCCACATAGTTTAGGATGGAGTGAGTGGGAACCGACGTGAAGATGGCTGGGACCAATGGGTGGTGGGCTTGAACCTTAGGGAGGTTTCATACATACCTTGCCTTGGAAAGGATCAATGTCCTTGTAGTTCAGGTGGGTGCAACAACTTACTTCTGACTGGGGAAACAACGACTTACTACTGATTGAGGTCCACAATTTAAAGTCATGCAGGATGGGGGAGAACTAACGTGAAGGGGGTCGGAGCATTTGGGTGTTGGGATTGAACCTTAGGGAGGCTTCCTATGTACCTTGAATTGGCAAGGATCAAAGTCCACGTAGTTCATCTGGTGTGTGTGGGACATACACTCTAGGCTGTCCAGAGAGGATGTCATGGTTGATGCTTGATATAAGACCACGTGAGTCAAGCTCGTTGTGAGAAACAAGAGACAATAAAGACCTGATGATCACATCGTGGAAGATTCGTCCATGGGAAATAGAATAGGGTCTTATGCGTGGTTAGCGGCCCAAAGAGTAAATAGGGGCTTATGCCTGGTTAGCAGCCTGAGGTGATGGAGATTGGGACTTACTCTAGGATGGAGGCCCTGATGGTGACAAAGCCTAGCGGGAGAGGGACTTGGCACCCATGAAGAGATGAGGAGAAGGGGTGCTACCTCTTGCAAGAAAAGCTAGGGGCTTACACTAGGGTGGTTGCCCTTTCCCCATGGACAGATGCTGCTCCGATAAAGAGGATCTCATTCCATGTGAGGAATGATCTCACTCCCATGAAGACCAGTTGAAATGCAGAATGTCCAAGGGGGGGGGGACCCCGTGTTTGACACACATGGAATGGTCACAATTTAACATCATGTGTTGAGGATGATAGTGCTTGGCAGTTTAACATCCTGCAAATCGGATGAGGCGGGTTTACTCCGCACCCCTAGGACTTACATAACCGATACTCGCCCACCCTTGTGGGAAGGAAGGCATCGAAAATTCTGTGGCGAGATGGAATTATGGAGAGAACCATTGGGATATCCATGTTAGCATGACTATGTGAAGAAGCAATATCCATTAGTGTTCCTATGCAAAGAAGCATGAGGAGATGCAATGCAATAGGAAGCATCGTCCAATAGAATTTGAAGTTACTTCGTGCAAGCCTGAAGGGCCACATGGGAAAAGGATTTGCAGAGCAAAGGGGTTCATAAGAAGCCTTGTGAAGCTCTGGTGATCCATGAAGTAGAGGGGATTTGTGAAGGGATGTTCTTCATGAAGTGAAGTTTCCAAGGATAGGCATAGGGCATAGGTGCATATGGTATGAGCTTCGCGAAGTGGAAAGGCATTCACGAAGCAATGCCTCGAGAAGCAGGGGCTCCTTGCAAAGCAAGGAGTCGTGAAGAAATGTGCTTTGCAAAGCATAGTGACCCTTCCTTAGCATGTGGTTCATGTGTGTGTGGAGGGTGTTTCACGAAGCATAAACACTTCGTGATGACCTAAGTCCCTGTGGGGATCTCCTTACTTCACGAAGGCCCATGGGCTTTGCAAAAGGAATCCCTCTCGGAAGAGGGGCTCAATTAATGTAAAGGGGAAGGTACTATGCAAAGAAAAAAATACCTTGAGTAGATCATGGTTCATAGATCAAGAAGTGCTTCTCAATTTGAGAGCTCATAAGGTGAATGTTCAGATGATCTATCCTTTGGGATTGAGGGGCGCCCTGTATTTATAGGCAAGAGGTTCCCTGAAGTAGAATGCTCGACGCGAGGACAAAATTTGCTCCGCGGCGGGCTTGTGAACATCATATCTGTTCATGGAGTGTCCTGCCTCCTTGCTCCGCGGTGTGCTCGTGAATGTGAGATGCGTTCGCGGGGTGTCCCGACTTCTTTCTCTGCGGCAGGTTCACGAACGTCATAGGTGTTCGTGGGTTGTCCCGCCTCCTTGCTCCACGACGGGCTCACGAACGTCATAGGGGTTCGTGCGGTATCCTGCCTCTTTGCTCCGTAGTGGGCTTGAGAACGTCATAAGGGTTCGCAGGGCATCCCACCTCATTGCTCTGTAGTGGTCTCACGAATGTCATAGGGGTTCGCGGGGCGTCCTGCCTCCTTGCTCCGTGGAGGGCTCACGAACGTGACATGGGTTCATGGGGAATCCCGCCTCCTTGCTCCATGAATGGCATGGGGCCATGGGGATCCACAAAAGGGATTTGTGAGGCATCCCTGGAGACATCCCTCATGTCCTTATTTATCCCAACTTTTGGTGTCAACAAAGGTTAAAAACTTGAAAAGGACAACTTGATACCTCCACTAAGGCCACTGAATTTACATGATCAGGGAATGCACACCAGTGTGAACCTATTCGACTATAGATTCTATTGATAAATGGAGGCTAGAGAATTATATTTGAAGAGAGTTAAAACCCTAGGGGGAATCATGATCATGGATTCCCTTGATAACATGGGTCCTTATCAAGAGGATTATATAGATTTATGTCCTTTTTTGATGGTGGATTTCTTTTCTACCCATAAAGTTTAGACGAACATGGAATCTTCCCTAGAGTAATCCCCTATAATTTCTAATATGATTCTATATCCCTATTACCTTCCATATCTCCTCCCTCATCCATCAGTGGGAAGTGATAAGAATCATCATGGGACACCTCTTCAAGTGTAAGTCCCATGTAAATATGATTATGCATTGTGATTAATCTTTTACCATCTATTGTTTCTCAAATTGAGCATGAATCACAAGGTATTAAAGATCAGATTTGATTATTCTATTTTCACTATTAAATCATTCACCATGGACCTCATACTTGGGCATAAGCCTCAACATATCTTTCATCATGGATTTCCTTTTAGGTGTAAGTACCATCAAAATTTGATTGTGTAATGTGCTTGATATTTTACCATCTATTATTAATCACATCAAGTACAACTCACATGGTCTTAGAGATTGAAGTTGATTATTCCATTCACAAAATTAAATCATTCATCACGGGCCTCCTCATTATTTTTAATCCCCAAACCGTATATTCTCATTCTCAAAGGGCCATATTCCCCTTGTGACATTCCTTCAAGGGAACATATTCCCATTGAAGCATTCCAGGGTATCCCCCACATGCATAAGCCCCCATCAATTCTCGGTGGCCATACCATTCATGAAACAGACATCCCTAAAACATGATGTAAATGTTAAACTACATGGTACTACGCTACCACACAACCTTAAACTATGAAACTAGATCTACATGGGCTCTAATTCTTGTCTCTAACAAGATAAGTGGGTCACCTTTTCAAGGTTTAAACCAAATATCCCCATTGTTTTTTAAGTGTCCCCACTAGGCCAAACTATCGGCCCAACCATATTCCCTCATCAGGCTATATTCTCAATGGTATCATGCCCCCATCTAGAGATCCATATTTATTCCAGGTAATCAACATATTATGTTTGTTAGGTCATCTTATTAATGAAACCACATTGTACTTAGTAGGCCATATTCCTATTATCCAAACTAGCCAAACACCTTATAGGGATTTTTATCTTATGAAACCAACCTATCCTCCTCAAGCTATATTCTTTTTGATGCCAACCTGAAAGGGCATCCCATACCTAACCCCCACATTGATCATAATTGGGAAACTTTTTCATATAAATTCCATGCTACATGAATTTAAAATACCTGAAATTGGTCCTTCTCACATGACCTTAAATGGTACAACATGTCTCATTACACATCACTAAACTACATGAGTTATGATTCTTTTTACAAGGTCATGTCATAATCCTATTTAATAGGACCAATAACAGCATAAAAACACTAATTGTATCCTTATATGACATTAAATTCAAGAGTTCATGATAATGGGGGTTTACACTATAATAGTATACCTTCACCAAAAAGGGAGAAGATAGAGAACCTTTAGTGCATACAAATACATTCTCACTCACTATCACCCACAACTAATCAAACGTATTTCACAAGGGTAACCAATAGCATTATTAACATTAGTGGATAAGATTCATGAATATTTATTAAATATATAAGAGAGTCCTCAAGTTTGGAATAATTCCCCCAAAAGGCACACAAGTGTCCAACCTCGTATCCTCTCAGTTCTATGTGCATTCATGGAGTCACTAATATGTCTAAATGACTGATTTCCTTTGGAATGTATGATTATAGAGTGGTAATAAACTACATGGAGTGATGCACATAAAAAAATGGTGAATCCAATGTAAAAAATTATAATCATGAAGTGATCGATGGTTTATTCCACTCCAATAATAATAAACACCAGGGTGGTATCAGGCATTGACACCACCCTTTGATTCAATATGCATCAAAAACAATAAATGTTGAAGCCGATGTGAGACTTAAAATCATGAATTGGTCGGTGGTAAAATCCACTTGCACGATAATAAACAGTAGAGGTGGAATCAGGTTTATAATTCACCCTTCGATGCAATATGCATAAAAAATAGTGAACCTGGTTTAAATCTTATAATCATAAAGATGGACAATGTTAAAATAACATCACCACCATCACCTTCACCATTCTATGTCATATGAATCAAAAACAAATAATGGTGAACTTGATGTGAATCTTATATTCAAGAAGATGGTTGGTGTCAAAATAACCTCACCATCATCATCTTTACTCATAAATGTAATACACATAAAAAAAAATATAGTGAACCCAACATGAATCATATAATCATGAAGATGGTCCATGTCAAAATAACATCACCACCAAAAGCATCACCCTTTGATTCCATATTGATCAAAAATAAAACATATTGAACCCAAAGTGAATATTACAATAATGAATATGGTTAATTTCAGATTAACATCATCACCACTGACTTCATCCTTCCAATCCATACACATCAAAAACAAAAATGGTGAACTCGATGTGAATCTTATAATCCAGAAAATAGCAAAATTTAATTAACAAACATTACTATTATGTAATTTATATATTTAAAAACTTATTTTTGATGTCGTGTTGATTCATATTATTTTTTTGTCTATTGATAATGGAAGAATTTCATAGATCTCTTACATCTAAAGCAATGGAATCATCATCATGTAGTCGTTCTTACATATCTAATGTCAGAAAAGGAATGGTGTAATCTAATGAGAGAGTGTTTTCAACAACTTGACATCTCTATTTATAGGTTTTTAACCATAGGTTTAGGGTGTTGCACTATATCAGTACCATCTCAACTCTGGAGGCTTCACAGGAGAGTATCTACCTTCTGAAGTCCAATAAACTAACCCATCAAAGGTGGGTAGAGACCGAACAAGTGGAACCCATTATCACCTCCAACCATTTTGGGAGCCTTTTTCTAGAACATGATAATACATACCTATCCTACATAAGAGATATGTAGGAACCCTCCAATAATACCACTAATCAGGAAGTGTAAAGGAGGTTTTCTTCTTCCAGCTGATACCTTCAGCATTGCACAGCTCCTACTCTTCAGCATCCTACTAAGGAGGCTATCCATAAGACCCCTTCCCAAGATACTCAATATTGGGTTCCCTAAATGCCTCATCATGGGAAATGAGATGCGTAAAACATGATACTAATCTATACCTATGTTTTTATCGATCAATCTAAGAGGAATATTCCATATATTAATTGGGTAGAGACACATATTGTGATTCCAACAGATAAATCCCATCCATGTATCATGGTGATATCCTAGGAGCCAGCCCATATTACGGTCCCCTAAGAAAGAAATCACCCATATACTATGATAGATTAGGGGTAATAACATATAATTTATCTCCCATACCAAGCCTCTCATCATACTCTGAATATTGAAGGACAAAATGAGTATTCATATACCCCTTGTTTTATTGGATACAACTTCTAGCGTATTCTAGAAACAACAAAAGCGAAGGTCCATATCCCTACAAAAAATATTTATAATTTTTGATATATTATGGAATCCTCAGAGGAGATCTATCATCATATTTTTAAAATCATAAATGGATATGCACATATTCTTATTCCCATCATCACAGTAGCATATCAACATATTTAAATAGCTACATAAGATCAAGCACATATTATTTATCCCATAAAATATAATTGAAAAAATATTTTGATAAAGGATGAGGCATAATATTGGACTCATATCCCTATTCAAATTGGGGTTCATTGGAATATCCTGAAATCCACCTCAGGATAGGTGTATATCCCTGATGCAAATATATTAGAGAGCCAACGGTATACTCAAAAGGTAAATTATAATAAGGAACATATCCCTGTTCCTATCTAGGTTCATCGACATATTCTAGAAATTACTTTGGGGTAGGCTCATATCTCTATTAATATAATTAATGTCCATATTACTAATTCTTCCAATGAAGGTTCACATCGACACACCTTAGAGGTGATACTATAGGGGTGAATATTCCCTATCTCATTTTCGAGGATCATCAGTACATTTTGGATAATAATGAAAACTAGTATTGTGCACATATCTCTTCTCCAACTAAGAATCATAGAAATATTTCAAAAGTCACTTCAGGGAAGGCTCATATCCTTTTCAATAGTTCATAAAATTTTCAATATATTTTGGTGTCTAATTTGTGTAAGGTCTGTATTCTTACTCCTACTGATGAATAATCACATCAACATAGCTAAAATAAGATACAATAGTGGATGAATATTACTAATAAAATTCTATAGGATCATCAACATATTATGGTGATGAATGAAAAATAGGATCTTCTTTATATTCCTATTCAAACCAAGGTTCAATGCTATATTTCAACACTCACTCCAGAGAAGGACATATCACTAACAACAGCTCAAAAACTTTTTGGTGTATTCCATAAATTACTCAATAATAGGTGAATACTTCTAAAAATATCATATATGGTCGTTGATATATTTTGATGGAAACTCAGGACCATTTAGGTGAGTTATGGTTCATAATGGTTATCACCAACCGTACATAGCCCCAGTATCCTGGAACTAAGAATCTAATGAAAATCATCATGGGGTATCACATACAGATCCAAATTAGGATAATATTCCTACTCTAATAAATGATATTATCCATGAGGATAAACACATTTATCAAAATAATTCCAAGGATATACTGAATCCTTATTATAATAAGGAGGTAATATTTATGATGGAAGTCCTCAGCACAATATTATAGATATGAAACATGATAAATATTCACCTAATGTACACTATATAAATCATCCCCACAATAATATATCATCCATGTAATGATATCATCCCATTTTAAAAGTACCTTTGTATAGAGATGCACTTGAAAAATCAACGTTAATTACATATAGTTCTCTACTAGTAGCTAATAATCCTTCACCATGGTTAATGGATAGTCAGGGGAAACAATCATCATCTTTACCCCCCATAGATCATGCATCATAATCCTAAAAAAGGATACCTTGGTGGTATGATAAAGTATAAGAGTATACCTATGAGAATGAGGAAAATATCATGGATATGTGGAAAGATATGGCTGAGGGTGATATTTTGGTCATGTTCTAGCCCCTAACTACCTTGTATTATGAGGTTCCCCATGAAATAAAAGAATAATGTATACACAATTAATTCCTCAACTTATAGAGAACTCATATCCACCCCAATGAAAAACATATACACTATGAGGGATACATAGATCATCATAAATTGATAGGGAGCTCTTCCACTAGGTTGATTCAGTAACATTTTTGATAGAATGAGCCCTAATGTTTGGAAGACAATATAGAAATATTTAGTGTTCTTTATTTGATAATTTAAAGACAATATAATAGATAATTTAAAATGATTCATTCAACATTTTCATTAAATTATTGGTAGAACATAGGCCACAAAATTTTACTCCACTATTTAGTTAGTGGGTACCTCTGAGGCAGAAATACTATAGTGTTATTACATTAGACCGAGTCATGGGACCAAAATATGCATATACTAGATGGTCAATTAAAAAATTACTTTTTATAAATCTCTAAAATGGTGCAGTAATCAAGATTAAGACATCAGTAGGTTACTGCATCAAGCCTCTAAAAGAGTTTAAAAAGACTCCCATATGAGAAAAGTAGGGATCCCCAACCTTGGAGAAAGTTCTAGAAGAAAGTATCTCAGAAAAACAACACATGATTAACCTAGACCATACCCATATAAAAGAATGATTTTTTTAAAGTTTTTCATAAAAAAAGATTCAATGGAAATCAAGGAAAAGTCATAGTCTTTAGGTATGGGGAAATTTTAATAATATCTGATATCGCTTCCACATATAGTACCATCAAATCCCCCAAAAAATGTAGGATATAATGGCAGTGGTTATAAGTCAATCCCATCCCACAAGGATGTTGAATTTTTATCATCACCACCAACACTTGAACAACCCTTTGGATTATCAAAACCTTAGCAATATGTGGATATAATAATGAAAACAACTGAAAAAACCCATCCTGTAGTGCCGAGTGAATTTATATCATTTATTTCTCCCCCATTAATTGAGTTAGAATTCACTAATCTGGAAAAATTCTTATAGTAAGTATTTATATCATTCTTTACAATTCATGACATATCCTACCCATTAGGGAATTCTCGACAAGAGTCTTTTCCAGCTTCTTGTTGGTCAGTATCCCTAAACTACTATGTGAGGAATAATATAGAGTAAAAATAAAACCCCAAAGGGGTCATAAACCCATAAAACCTTATAAGAATGAGAGGGAAGTGGAGGAACATAAACCATCCCTCGATGAATATCTGGGTGATAGTATAACTCTATAAAATTCAAATTTGGATGATGACATGATTCAATCTACCTGATATTATTTGGTTAGATCATTAGTGATAATTTGGGAATAGACAATACTGGTCTAGAGGAAATGGATAAAGTAGTTCTAGTCCAACATGAGGTCTTCACTGAGTTACTTAAAAAGAGTTTAAATAATCAAAAACATGGATTCAATCATAACTAAGAAACCCCAAGCTTTAAACTACAACACCCAAGATGTTAATCATATATAGATAAGGGGAAAGAAGTAGCATCATCTTAGGTGCTCCCTGAGGATATTAATGAAACATCTCTTATGGATATACTAGCTTGATATGAAGCTAAGATTGAAGAATTGAATTGGATCAATTTCAAAATTCTTAGGGTAAATATTTCCTCTAAAACAATTACCATGGTGGGAGATGATATACCCACTTAAATTCATGTTTCATAGCTAGAAAGATTCCATCCACCAAATGAGGAAGGATTTGTTCATCCTATTGGATTTAGACCCTGATCCTTAGTTTATTTTACTCTGAAAGAAATGAACTATTAGGATCTCCCTCCTTTGGGACCTCAGGAATCATCACTTCATGTAAACAACCCTAAACCATTTTCAACTAGGTTTATATAGAATGTGCAGAAAAGTAGGACATATCATCTATAAAACACTATTAATAATCAAGATTCTCCTCATTTGATGTTACTGCTATAGTTATTCCACTTTATCCAATCAATCACCACTCAAATGGAAGAAATATACGGAAATCATTCTCTAGTACAAATTAATATTAAAACTTACCCTTAATTTGTGTATGAAACCCCATATCCACTAAACTTTGGAAGTCCTACTTTCTGAAACATCAATGGTTCTAGTGATCTTGGGGAACATTTGATGCATTTTGTGTCATGTTGGGGCCCTATACTGGGAACAATTGAGTAGAAAGATGTGGCTAAGCTCATATGTTTCATACAGACATTAAAAGGCCCAAATTTTATCTGGTATAATAATCTCCCTATCATGTTAATTTGAAATTGGAATGATTTACCCCACTAATTTCTATATTAATTCAGTTCCACATTGAGTAGGACAACAATCATTGACCTCTCAAATTGAAAAAATTATAATAATGAGAGTCTCAGATTTTATTATCATATGGAAGGATCTCACACATTCTATATATATATACATATATATATATAGCTTCCATTGGAGTATCTAGTAGAGTTATGTGTATATAACTTCAGTGATGAGATACAAACCCCTCTTATACCATTGAGATTTCTCAACAAGTTTAGAGATTTACTGAATACAACCCAACATCCAGAGGATACTCTCCACCACAGTAGGGCCAAATCTTAGACTATGTCATCTTGTATGGAAAGGAAAATGGGTAGGGAAGTAGAAGAACCCATCACACTCAAGGACACAAAAATTCCATCTCTAGATCTAAATCCTACTCAATATCATTCAACACCTCTACCTAAAAGACCACATCAATAATAACATTCTACGTAAGAAGGGATGAATGAGCAGTGTCATCCAAGTTTTGAAGATAGAAATAATAAGAACTATTATTTTAGGATAGATCATTTTCATTGATATTTTATCAAAACCTTATATAATAACTTTATTATGTTACTATAAATTAGAAAATCAAAGGAGTTCAGTCTAAGTGACCACCTAGATTATCATTAGATGTTTGGAAAAAATATCCATGACTACTTTGTTTTCAAGGAAATACTCTAGAAGATGGTTGAATTTTGAGAATTAAAATAACAAAAATATCAAGAACATATAGATTGTGTATCCACCATTCCAATATAGGAATAAGGGAAATGAAAACAAGTCCTGGGAAAACATGCATAGAAATTTGATGATTGGATGACCTAGAAAATAGTCAATTGAGTGAATTCCATACCTAAGGTGAAATTGAATAAATAAATTTTAACCCAAATTCCATAAATGATAATTGAAACACCTATTTTAGTATCCTATCCTTCCAAAAGTATTAATATTCAATGAGGGGAGAATAAGGTATGGGAAAAAGAATAAGAACCTCAACCAGTCCCAAATCTAGTTCAAACTCTAAAATATTTCTTTCACCTAACATAGGGAGGATGAGCACTGCCATAGAAAAATGAACACTTATTGGAAGAATAATTGTTCTATGAATAATTGAATATAATTTGTTTGTATGACCTCATTTATAACGAAGAAAATGAATATGAATATGAGACTTAATTCCTTGTTGATAATTAGGGAGGGGGATGAATGAGAAGAGGGTATAGAAGTTGATGAGGCTATGGAAAAAGAGGATATTGTAGATCATATAATGTGGGAAGAATCCTCATAGAGGATATATATGCATATATAATTTGAATAAATGAACTTTAATTAGATTAATAGGAGAATCTATAAACTCATGGATCAAATAGAGTTTGGCAATCCTTTTTTATTAGAGGATTGGTTAGAAGATTCCCCTCCAACTAGTCACCATCATCAAAATACATATAGGACGTTTCAATATATCTCAAAAATAGAGACACCTATGAGTATTGGACAAAAAATGATAACATAACATGAACCAAACTCTAAGACTCAACTCAAATAACATCTCATCACTAGGAAATGAAATCCCTTAACTCTAAAACATAATATCCTGGAATAGTTGGCTATAGTCCCAATCAAGATTTCAATCATAGATACCCTTAAACTCTTGAAGGGCCTTTGAGATTCATTGATAGAGGACCTTTATTGCCATATGGAATTCAAACCATAAGTTTCCAAAACATAAGTATATCACATATATTGATCAGAATGAATTCCACATAGTCATATCATTTATAGATCAGGATTGGGAAGATGTTATACATGGAAACACTTGACCCATTTTTACGATTATTATATGAAAGATGCCTACTATAAAAGGGAAGGTTTGTAGCTGGAATTAAATTATACTATTATAATCACTACTCTAAATGGTTTGAAATCTACTTTTATTCTATGGAGTATGATTTCCAATGATTACATGTTGACCGTTAATCAATTTGAGGCACTGATTTTGAACTAGGGAAACAATCAAATTAGCCAGGTCCTACATGAACAAGGTAAAAATGTCTTTGTTTTCATGATATCAATTATATCACAAATATATAAGGGTGGACCCTTGGAGAATATGAATTCCACTAAGAATAATAATCCCTAAACATCCATGGGAGAATCGAAGTTAAACATGGGAAATATCCCCATAGATGAAACTTTCCTAATGATAACACCACCATGTTGTGTCCCAAATCTTTAGGGGATGGCTTTTATTACTGTCTATGTAACACCCCAAGCTTCTATGGTACACTTCTCTTTGAATAATGCGATAGCGTGTGTTGTACGCAACATCGAGTTCTAACAACCAATCAAACTAGCCGTTATGAATAGTAATACCTACTTTTTAAAATTATATATATTTTATATTTCAAAATGGACTTCATTTTTGGATTCGTAATATCTAATTTAGCCTAAGGTGAAATTTTGGTACTTTTCGGATAACTTTCATATTTTGATGAATAGTGAAAATTACTAAATTTTAATTAAAAACAACTTTTTTAATCAAAATAATTAATAGTGATAAATTATGAATTTTAGTAGTTCTAAAGTATATTTAGAATATATTTTTACAATTTAATATAATGTTTGTCATTGGACATAATTTTACAATTAAACCGAACATAAACAAGTGTCAATCTTTTGATAGTTATTATCTCTTAAAAACACGCTTTTTGTTTTGACAGCGGGAATTAATTTTAAATTAATTTCTGCCACTTCTGTGTTTTGAATTTAGGAAAATGGATTCCATATTTGGAATCAGGATGTTCAAATTGTGTAAATAGGCAACTTTTATTTTTAGACATTTTGAATAATTACTGCGGTAAATATTTTATTTACCATGGTTAAGGGTAAATCCGGTAAATAAGGGTTACAAAATAATATTATAATAATACTAAATTACCCTAAAACGTGTCTTAACCCTATTGGTTGATACATGGTCGACCATGGGCATCTTTGGGTCGATTTTGGGACCCCATGGATCCACTTGTAAGTGATAATGACACTTTATTTTAATTAAGTTAAAATGAATACAAAAATGACACAAGCATATATCTTTTAGAAAAACAATTTTTACATTGGGTTATATATGTTGGCTTTTAGATTATAAATATTAATTAGAAAGATAAAAATATTTCCTACATAATTATATTTTATTTATAATTTTTAGACATTAAATAATTTATTTTATTTATGACACAACGATGATGAAGTAATTACTATAATAGTGAAAAAATAAAATAATTGATATTATAAATACCCAAATAAATATAATATGAAACTTTTAATGAATTAAACTAATTTTATAGGATAATATGATATATTAGGATTGATTTAATTGGATTTTTTCGAAGTAATCAATCTGTTATGAGTTTCACAAAAATCAACTATTGAATAGTGTCAAAATTGACATAAAAGAGTTCTTAAAACAAATATTATATTATTAATTGATATTAAATTTCTAAAAATCTAAGTTTCGGCCAAGAGACTTATATCATGATAGGTTCATCATTAATGGACCACTTGGGGGTCTCTTGAATGTATATAGTAAGTTTATTAACCATATTATATAAAAATACAAAGAGACATTGTAAAAGTGAAACTAATTAACTTAGAGTTAATAATTAAAGATAAGGTTAATATAAGTACCAAAACCTGTCTAAATTTTATTTTTTGAGTGTTTTTCGACCTATACCCACCTTAACCTTTGAATAATCATCTTTTGAGCCATTAGAAACCGAATATGAATTTATTATAAATTAATATTTCTAGCTTTTACAATGGTGCCCCTCACCCCTCTTATAAAAGGGCACTCCTCCTCATTTCTTAACACCTTAAATGCCTTTTGGTTTGGCCATACTCTGCCCAAATACTCTCCCAACATCCCTCACTACAACCTAGGGGCCTTAGTTTGATCATAAAGCCAACCTAAGGAGCCCTTTTGATCAAATCAAAAAGAAGAACCCGAAGAAGAGGTAATGATTTCACCACCCTTTTCCAAGTTCATTTCTTCTTCCACTTCTTCTTCCTTTGTTGTTACCATTATAAAATAATAACTCCAATATCATATATATACTGTTATGTTATTATAAATATGGTACAACCATATTCAGTATTCTATCCACCCTTTGAATAACATGTCACCATACGTGCGTACGTACGGCTTACCGTCTCCACGTCGTGGTGTAATTGTTATTCAATATAATATTATTTGGATGGGTATAATAATGATGTTTAAATCATGTAAATAATAAATATAACATGTTAATAATTTTGTATATATGATATACCATCCATTTATATATTATTTTAACATCAAAAGAATGATATTGTCGCTCGTGCGTACAGACGGACTACCGTCTCCACGAACGCGATGAGATTCATTCTCCATCGTATCCATTCAAGTATAATTATCATCTGATGATTCAAAAAATGATGTTTATGGAATTGATATCATTCTGGGTATGAATAATATACAACCTATCCTTTACAAACATGGCTTATGTAAAAAAATATATAAAGAAAATGAGTAAGTTAACACCCGAAACGACGATAATTCTAAGATATTATTAACAAATCAATATTAAAAGATCATATATGATATCATATTAATGTATATGATTATTGTATAATTTAATAACAATTATTTCACCATTATACAGGAGGTTAACCTACCCCAACCAGGGAAAAGTACAAGGTAAGGGTTATTTCACAATCTCTTCATTATCCGAGGTTGTTTATATGTAATAATCTACTGGGATCTCCTTATCATCCACATCCATGTTTCTTCAAAATGTATTTCAAAACATTTTTATTATTTACAAGAATATGGGTTAAAGTCATTTATACCCTTGTTTGACTTTTTATAAGAGGAATCTTTCCGTCGTTTTCAAAACAATGTCCTTTTTAACCTTTTCGACAGAATTAAGGTAAGAATGTTTTTTTAACTTATACGGTGAGTGCGGTTATTTTCTGCCATTATAAAATCTTCAAAGTTTTCCTTACAAGATTATAAGAATATTTTTGAAGAAAAGGTTTTCTTTTTTTTAATTATGTGATTTTTAAATGATTTCAAAAGAGAGATATTTCTCTCAAATATATGAAAATCCAGTGCAAATGTATACGTATTTAACGGAAGCTTAAAAATGTTTTTAGAAAACCTGACTCTCGAGTTTGGTAGACAAGAAGGGATTGGGAGTGGACCCATCATGGTCTGTAATTAATCAAGAAGTCTCAGAATTAGTTATTTTGTTTTTAGAAGCTTGCATAATGTTTTCAGAAAAACACTGGAGTGTATCTTAGCAATTTTAAACGTAAGTATCTTCTAAAAAAATTGCATCGGTAGGTCTCATGAGACAAACTAGTGTCTTGGCACAAGGCCTTGGCAAAATCTTATTTGTAGTCTTGGCACGAGGCCTTGGCTATGTGGTTATGATAGTCTGGCATTATGCATTCCATCATTATGAAAGTGGTTATTAATTTTGCATGTGATTATTCGATTAGTAGAATAACCATGTGAATAAGTAAATGACATTATTTCATTTTATTTATGCCATACTATGTTAAAAGTCCAAGTTTAAAAGGCTTTTGTTTTAGTTATACATTGCCTTAAATGTTTATTCTTATTTATGAAAGTTTTCGCTATATTGTTATCCTTACTGGGCATTTGAGCTCACCCCTTTTCTATGTTTTATTTTTTCCAGGAAGTGAAGAAGTAAATTATGAATGACCTACAGGGATATTATGTGGGGATATGAGTGTGTATTATGGAGACATTATGTTGTTGTAGTAGTTTTTCATTTTATGATGTAATGTAAAACTTATGAATATATCTAGTGTTTCCAAGGCTACTAAACCAATCGGTCTTTCGAGATTTGATCTTTCTTGTGATCATGCCAATGTTATGTAATAATGCACCGACTCTGGGTACGAGTAGGTAGAGGCGGCTCTGGCACAGATGTACCTAGGGGTAAAACCTGAAAACACCGCTTTGAGCTAGACTCGAACGGGAACTGGTGCACGATAACGGGCCTTGCTGCACTCTTGGTTACGACACTCCCGGGGGATATGCTTAGGATAACTCTCATTTTATTTACAAATCATTTTGAAGGGATTATGGGTATATACTTCCTCAAAGAAAACATTCTTATGATTATGGATTATATCCATAAATAGTTCAATTTATGTTAAGTGTTTTATAAGTATGGGATTATGTATTTTGATTCATAAACTGATCTAGTTTATGCCATTGTTTAGAAATGGCGCCTAGTGGAAGAAATTGAAACCGTATCAATGCACACACTCCATGTAGGGATTGCTCTCCTCCTCAAGATAATTATAGTGGGGCTGGTGATGCAACTGGTGCCAATCAACTAATCACCATACTGGGACAACTTACTCAGGTTATGAATAATAACCTTACCTGTATGGAGCACCCTGATCCACAGCGTGGAGGATCAATGTTAGATCGATTCATGAGGAAACAACCACCAACTTTCAATGGGAGTACAAATCCCTTAGTAGCTGAGCAATGGATAAATTCCCTAGAGAAAATATTTCAGGCTTTGGGGAGAAGTGAAAGGGAAAAAGTTATCATGGCAGTTTACCGACTCACTGGAGATGCTGATCAATGGTGGTCATTGATTCAAAACATGAAGGAAGATGATGAAGTATCAAATATGGAATGGAGGGAGTTCAAAGATCTGTTTTTAGAAAAATGCTTTCCTCGCGACCATCGAGCAGATATGGAAAGGCAATTTCTGAGTCTGAGACAAAAGGAGGATGAGAATGTCACAAAGTATGAGGCTAACTTTACAAGGTTAGCGAGGTATGCTGGAGATTATATTCGCAACCCAAGAAGTAAGATTGATCGTTTATTTGATGGGTTAAAACCATTTCTCCGTCGAGAATTAGTCTCACAATCCTTTTCATCGTACGAAGACATTGTCTCATGTACTATCAAGACCGAAAAGGAATTCTCTAAGTCTTATGACTTTAAAGAAAATCAAGAGAAGAAGAGACCTGCTGATCAATCTGGGAATGGAAATAAGGGGAAGAAGGGAAAGGTTGAATATCCATCTTGTGGTAAATGTGGGAAGAAACATCCTGGTACTGGCTTGAAGGGAATGGGAGTCTGTTACATGTGTGGTGAAAAAGGCCACCAAGCTCGTGATTGCAAGGGGAAGAAGGAAGCTACCAACGTTCAGTGCTACAATTGCAGGGAGATGGGGAATTATGCATATGCATGTCCTAAGCGTTAGGAGAACTTACCTCAGAAAAGGCCAAGGGACCAAGGACAAGCTTATGCTATCACTACTGCAGAGGTAGAAGCTCCAAAAGACATGGTGGCAGGTAATTTAATGGTTTCCTCAAGTTTAGAAAATGCATTATTTGACTCTGGATCGTCGCATTGTTTCATATCTTCCCAGTTTTCTAAGAAAATTAGATATTTCCAATTTGATTTAATAAGGGAGTTGTCAGTTAAAACTCCTAAGGGAAGTATCATTGCAACAAAGTTTTGTGAATCAGTCCCCATTAGAGCACATAAATTTTCTTTATCTGCTGATCTCATTGTCATACCTATGATTGAGTTTGATATAATCCTCGGTATGGACTGTTTTTCGGACTATGATGCGAAGATTTATTGTAAGAAGAAAGAGGTTACGATTCTTGATGATAATGATAAGGAACACCTTATTTTTAGAGCAGAATCGTCACCACCTAATTCTTATTTAGATCCACCCCCAGTAGCTCAACTAAATTCAATTATTGGGGAGGAAGAGAATGAAATAACTGTCGGTGAGGAAAGGAATGTTCAAATAGAGGATGTACCTGTTGTGAAAGAATTTGTAGATGTATTTCCGGAAGATTTACCTGGACATCCTCCAGAATGAGAAGTTGAGTTTTCCATTGATTTGATTCCTGGATCAAGGCCTATATCGAAGACCCCTTATAGAATGGCCACTGTAGAATTAGTCGAACTAAAGAAACAACTAGAGGAATTGAGTAATAAGGGATTTATTCGCCCTAGTGTTTCTCCATGGGGAGCCCCTGTTCTTTTTGTTAAAAAGAAAGATGGATCTATGAGGTTATGTATCGACTATAGGGAGATCAATGCTATAACGATAAAGAACAAGTATCCCCTACCTCGTATTGATGATTTATTTGACCAACTGCATGGAGCTCAATACTTTTCAAAGATTGAACTTCGATCTGGATACCATCAGTTGTGTGTGAAGAAGGAAGACATTCTGAAGACAGCATTTCGAACCAGGTACGGGCATTACGAGTTTTCTGTAATGCCGTTTGGATTGACTAATGCACCCTCTGTATTCATGGATCTAATGAATAGAGTTTTCAAGGAGTATCTCGATGAATTTTTGGTGGTATTTATTGATGATATCTTGGTATACTCCAAAACCTATGAAGATCATGAAAATCACTTGCGCATTATCTTGAAGACTCTGAGGAGGCATGAATTATATGGGAAGTTTAGCAAGTGTGAATTCTGGCTTCAGGAGATTTCTTTTCTTGGCCATATTGTCTCTAAAGATGGAATCTCTATTGATCCTTCTAAGACCAAGGCAATCCAAGAATGGCCAGCACCTACGAGTATAACTGAGGTACGCAGTTTTATTGGTTTGGCAGGTTATTATCGACGTTTCGTCCAGAATTTTGCCCGATTGGCTAACCCATTAACGAAGCTCACACGTAAAGGGGTTAAATTTGTTTGGAAAAAAGAGTGTGAAGAATGTTTTGAAGTACTGAAGAAAAGATTAGTCAATGCTCCTATATTGACTCTACCATCGGGGAAAGATGGGTTCGTTATTTATAGTGATGCATCAAAGAAAGGACTTGGCTGTGTCCTTATGCAGAATGATAGAGTTATTACCTATGCATCACGGCAGTTGAAAATTCATGAACAAAACTATCCTACTCATGATCTCGAGTTAGCAGTTGTGATCTTTGCTTTGAAGATATGGGGGCACTACCTCTATGGTGAAAAATGTGAGATTTATACTGATCACAAGAGTTTGAAGTATATTTTCTCACAAAAAGAACTCAACATGAGGCAAAGGAGATGGCTTGAATTACTCAAGGATTATGATTGTACGATACACTACCACCCGGGGAAGGCAAACAAGGTGGCATATGCTTTGAATAGAAAAGACCATGGAGTTTTGAACAATATGAGAATTGAAAGGGATCCAATTTTCATGGATCTAGTGAAGATGGACATGGGAATAACCAGGGAAGGTGAAACATCAATTATTTTTCAAATGGTTTCCAAACCATATTTACTAGAAAGGATTAAGAGTTCTCAGACCGATGATGAAGAATTCCAAAAGAAGATTAAAGCTGTGAATGATGGGAGATTGAGAGACTTTGTGTATGAATATGGAATTTTGAAATTTGGGAAGAGCCTTTGTGTTCCCGATTTACCTGATCTAAAAAGGGAATTACTGGATGATGCTCATAGTTCCAATTTCTCTATACACCCTGGGAGCACAAAAATGTATAGAGATTTGAAGGAACATTTTTGGTGGGACAACATGAAGAGGGAGATTGCTGATTTTGTGTCAAGATGTATGGTTTGTCAACAAGTGAAAGCTGGAAGGCAACAGCCTGGAGGAGTCATGCAACCTCTTCCCATACCGGAGTGGAAATGGGACAATATTACGATGGACTTTGTCATGGGGCTACCAAATACTCCTAGAAGAAATGATGCAATATGGGTTATTGTTGATCGTCTTACCAAGTCAGCACATTTTCTTGCTATAAGAGAAGATCTACCCCTGGAACGTCTAGCAAGAGTATATATTAATGAAGTTGTGAGACTTCATGGAGTACCCTTATCAATTGTTTCTGATCGTGATCCCCGTTTTACTTAAAGATTTTGGAAAAGTTTTCAGAAATCCCTGGATACTGAACTTCATTTGAGCACTGCTTACCACCCTCAGACAGATGGACAATCAGAACGGACTATTCATACCTTAGAAGACATGTTGAGATCTTGCTCACTTGACTTTCAGGGTATGTGGGATCAATATTTACCTCTGGTAGAATTTTCCTATAACAATAGCTTCCATTCGAGTATTCAGATGGCACCATATGAAGCGTTATACAGAAAGAGATGTCGTACACCAACCTGTTGGGATGACGTTGGTGAAAGAAAACTTGTAGGTCCAGAACTGGTGGAGGAAACGATGGAAAAGGTGAAGGTAATCCAAAATCACATCAGAGCAGCTCAAAGTAGGCAGAAGAGTTATGCCGATAATCGAAGGAAGGATTTGGAATTTCAAGTCGGTGATCATGTTTTCCTGAAGGTATCTCCATGGAGTGGAGTCATACGTTTTGGTAAGAAAGGTAAATTGAGTCCCAGGTACATCGGACCCTTCGAAATTCTAGAACTAATTGGGGTTGTAGCTTACCGATTGGCAATGCCGCCAAGTCTCTCTAAAGTTCACGATGTGTTCCACGTATCTCTATTGAGGAAATACATGCCTGACCCAACGCATGTACTCACCTATGAGGAATTAGAACTGGAACCTGATCTGTCTTATTGTGAAGAGCCCGTCAGGATTCTTGATATGAGAGAACAAGTACTGAGAAACCGGACAACGCGTCTGGTAAAAGTTTTGTGGAGAAACCATAAGATGGAAGAGGCAACATGGGAACCCGATGAACTTATGATGAAGAACCACCCGAGTCTTTTCATGTGATAAGTATTCTAGAAATTTCGAGGACGAAATTATTTGAAGGAGGGGAGAATGTAACACCCCAAGCTTCTACGGTACACTTCTCTTTGAATAATGCGATAGCGTGTGTTGTACGCAACACCGAGTTCTAACAACCAATCAAACTAGCCGTTATGAATAGTAATACCTACTTTTTAAAATTATATATATTTTATATTTCAAAATGGACTTTATTTTTGGATTCGTAATATCTAATTTAGCCTAAGGTGAAATTTTGGTACTTTTCGGATAACTTTCATATTTTGATGAATAGTGAAAATTACTAAATTTTAATTAAAAACAACTTTTTTAATCAAAATAATTAATAGTGATAAATTATGAATTTTAGTAGTTATAAAGTATATTTAGAATATATTTTTAAAATTTAATATAATGTTGGTCATTGGACATAATTTTACAATTAAACCGAACATAAACAAGTGTCAATCTTTTGATAGTTATTATCTCTTAAAAACACATTTTTTGTTTTGACAGCGGGAATTAATTTTAAATTAATTTCTGCCACTTCTGTGTTTTGAATTTAGGAAAATGGATTCCATATTTGGAATCAGGATGTTCAAATTGTGTAAATAGTTAACTTTTATATTTAGACATTTTGAATAATTACTGCGGTAAATATTTTATTTACCATGGTTAAGGGTAAATCCGGTAAATAAGGGTTAACAAATAATATTATAATAATACTAAATTACCCTAAAACGTGTCTTAACCCTATTGGTTGATACATGGTCGACCATGGGCATCTTTGGGTCGATTTTGGGACCCCATGGATCCACTTGTAAGTGATAATGACACTTTATTTTAATTAAGTTAAAATGAATACAAAAATGACACAAGCATATATCTTTTAACAAAACAATTTTTACATTGGGTTATATATGTTGGATTTTAGATTATAAATATTCATTAGAAAGATACAAAGATTTCCTACTTAATGATATTTTATTTATAATTTTAATACATTAAATAATTTATTTTATTTATGACACAACGATGATGCAGTAATTACTATAATAGTGACAAAATAAAATAATTGATATTATAAATAACAAAATAAATAAAATATGAAACTTTTAATGAATTAAACTAATTTTATAGGATAATATGATATATTAGGATTGATTTAATTGACTTTGTTCGAAGTAATCAATCTGTTATGAGTTTCACAAAAATCAACTATTGAATAGTGTCAAAATTGACAAAAAAGAGTTCTTAAAATAAATATTATATTATTAATTGATATTAAATTCCTAAAAATCTAAGGCTCGGACAAGAGACTTATATCATGATAGGTTAATCATTAATGGACCACTTGGGGGTCTCTTGGATGTATATAGTATGTTTATTAACCATATTATATAAAAATACAAAGAGACATTGTAAAAGTGAAACTAATTAACTTAGAGTTAATAATTAAAGATAAGGTTAATATAAGTACCAAAACCTGTCTAAATTCTATTGGTTGAGTGGTTTTAGACCTATCCCCACCTTAAACTTTGAATAATCAACTTTGGAGCCATTATAAACCGAATATGAATTTATTATAAATTAATATTTCTAGCTTTGCCAAAGGTGCCCCTCACCGCTCTTATAAAAGGGCACTCCTCCTTCTCATTTCTTCACACCTTCAAAGCCTTTTGGTTCGGCCAAACTCTGCCCAAATACTCTCCCAACATCCCTCAATACAACCTAGGGGCCTTAGTTTGATCAGAAATCCAACCTAAGGATCCCTTTTGATCAAATCAAAAGGAAGAACCCGAAGAAGAGGTAATGATTTCACCACCCTTTTCCAAGTTCATTTCTTCTTCCACTTCTTCTTCCTTTGTTGTTACCATTATAAAATAATAACTCCAGTATCATATATATACTGTGATGTTATTATAAATATGGTACAACCATATTCAGTATTCTATCCACCCTTTGAATAACATGTCACCATACGTGCGTACGTACGGCTTACCGTCTCCAGGTCGTGGTGTAATTGTTATTCAATATAATATTATTTGGATGGGTATAATAATGATGTTTAAATCATGTAAATAATAAATATAACATGTTAATAATTCTGTATATATGATATACCATCCATTTATATATTATTTTAACATCAAAAGAATGATATTGTCGCTCGTGCGTACGTACGGACTACCGTCTCCACGAACGTGATGAGATTCATTCTCCATCATATCCATTCAAGTATAATTATCATTTGATGATTTAAAAAATGATGTTTAAGGAATTGATATCATTCTGTGTATGAATAATATACAACCTATCCTTTACAAACATGGCTTATGTAACAAAATATATAAAGAAAATGAGTAAGTTAACACCCGAAACGACGATAATTCTAAGATATTATTAACAAATCAATATTAAAAGATCATATATGATATCATATTAATGTATATCATTATTGTATAATTTAATAACAATTATTTCACCATTATATAGGAGGTTAACCTACCCCAACCAAGGAAAAGTACAAGGTAAGGGTTATTTCACAATCTCTTCATTATCCGTGGTTGTTTATATGTAATAATATACTGGGATCTCCTTATCATCCACATCCATGTTTCTTCAAAATGTATTTCAAAACATTTTTATTATTTACAAGAATATGGGTTAAAGTCATTTATACCCTTGTTTGACTTTTTATAAGAGGAATCTTTTCGTCGTTTTCAAAACAAGGTCCTTTTTAACCTTTTCGACAGAATTAAGGTAAGAATGTTTTTTTAACTTATACGGTGAGTGCGGTTATTTTCTACCGTTATAAAATCTTCAAAGTTTTCCTTACGAGATTATAAGAATATATTTGAAGAAAAGGTTTTCTTTTTTTTTAATGATGTGATTTTTAAATGATTTCAAAAGAGAGATATTTCTCTCAAATATATGAAAATCCAGTGCAAATGTATACGTATTTAACGCAAGCTTAAAAATGTTTTCAGAAA
This sequence comes from Viscum album, assembly GCA_963277665.1. Lineage (NCBI taxonomy): Eukaryota > Viridiplantae > Streptophyta > Magnoliopsida > Santalales > Viscaceae > Viscum > Viscum album. Next base: position 179,112,915 of record OY728146.1, on the reverse strand, counting down.
ACCTGACTCTCGAGTTTGGTAGACAGGAAGGGATTGGGAGTGGACCCATCATTGCCTGTAATTAATCGAGAAGTCTCAGAATTAGTTATTTTGTTTTTAGAAGCTTGCATAATGTTTTCAGAAAACACTGGAGTGTATTTTAGCAATTTTAAACGTAAGTATCTTCTAAAAAAATTGCATCGGTAGGTCTCATGAGACAAACTAGTGTCTTGGCACAAGGCCTTGGAAAAATCTTATTTGTAGTCTTGGCACGAGGCCTTGGCTATGTGGTTATGATAGTCTGGCATTATGCATTCCATCATTATGAAAGTGGTTATTAATTTTGCATGTGATTATTCGATTAGTAGAATAACCATGTGAATAAGTAAATGGCATTATTTCATTTTATTTATGCCATACTATGTTAAAAGTTCAAGTTTAAAAGGCTTTTGTTTTAGTTATACATTTCCTTAAATGTTTATTCTTATTTATGAAAGTTTCCGCTATATTTTTATCCTTACTAGGCATTTGAGCTCACCCCTTTTCTATGTTTTATTTTTCCCAGGAAGTGAAGAAGTAAATTATGAATGACCTGCAGGGATATTATGTGGGGATATGAGTGTGTATTATGGAGACATTATGTTGTTGTAGTAGTTTTTCATTTTATGATGTAATGTAAAACTTATGAATATATCTAGTGTTTCCAAGGCTACTAAACCAATCGGCCTTTCGAGATTTGATCTTTCTTGTGATCATGCCAATGTTATGTAATAATGCACCGACTCTGGGTAACTAGGGTCGGGGCGTTACAGTCTAAGTGATGATAATACCCACATCATGTCCACTTTGGTGTATTTTTAGGAATACAACATAATAACTCATGCCAAATTTGTAAAGACCCAGATTTTTCCATATATTTATTTTAATTATATGGAAATATTACGAATTCGTGAAAATTGATGGTGGATGATTCTGAGGCCTGGAATGTCCGGAATGAATTTCTGAACATTATTTAAGGTACGTTTAATTAACGTACGAGCGGGAATTTGTAACTTTTGAACCAGTGCTCGGAATTGAAATCTGAGGATACTGTTGAACTCACAACACCGATATTCACTTAAGGATACCTTCACCTCGACTGCAGTAGGTCAAGGGTGGAATTTAGTTTTTTTCCTGATTTCCCTGGGAGAATTAAAAAATAAAAATAAAAATAAAAAAATTAATTTTATTTTTATTTGAAGCCTCCTTTTTGAATATTTGTGGTGGGGACCACCCAAACCCCTCTTTTAATGGGAATAAACTCTTGGTATTCCACCAATTTAATGAAGAAACTTTAATTGTTTAATTAATAAACTTAATTTATTAATTTGGATCCTTACCTTTCTTGAGGTTGGAGGGAAGTTGCTGGAAAAGGAGATCCTTGGAGAAATATCCTCCAAATGAAGAACCTCTCCAATGAAGAACATTCATCAGATCAAGAATGTGGAACCAAACATGAAGCCAATTGCGGGAGCAACAGGCATCGACATCTTCCTCTTCATCATCTTCTTCCTCCCAACACATCCAACTGAAAATCAGGGTAGGGGTGTGTTTATGTTGTTCTTCGTGGTTTTATTTTGAAACTTTATCCACGAAGCCGCATGCTATCAGTCTAACATGGAGAGTTCCTACCAAACAAACATGGCCCAATCCCTCTACATTTTTAATGTTGATGTCTTCTTCACGGGATGCAATGACAGCTACGACACAACTGCACCACCGAAGGAGACCATGGCCCGTCGGCCGCGGCAAAGAAAGGTGGCAGCCGTCACTCGGCCGGCTGCATGGAACCGAGGCGGCGCGTCCGCACTGCCAGTATCGAAGGAGGTTCTGGCTTGTTGGTAGCGGTGGTGGGTGGACAGCAGCCTGCATGCCAGCCGACCGCGTGGATGTAGGGCGGTGCGCCTCTGCACCACTAGTTGATTAGGAGGCTGTGACTTGTTGTCCAATGTGGATTAGGGTGGAAGTCGGCATACCGGGTAGCCATGTGGAAAAGCAGTGACACACGTCCGCACTGCCGAAGCTGGAGATCGCGATCGCTTGGCCATGGTGGAGGTCAGTGGGTGGACGACATACGACCGGCTGTGATGGAGCCGCGGTGTGCGTCCACGCCACTGGAAGGAGGGACGGCCATTCCGTCCGGACGCATCATGCAGAGTGGGATCCCTCTGATAGGTCCAGTGTGCTTGCCAGTGGCGCCATGTGGTTCCACCTAGTTGGCCAAAATCGAACGACCAATTTTCCGTTGGGGTAACCTGGGGGGTGTGCCTCCCCACCCGAGGGGTGGCTAGGGCGGACACCACTACAAGGGGCCACCCCGGCCGCGGGCTGAACCATGGGCCACGCCAAGGCCAACCGGGCCGGACATGGACCAGGTCGGGTCGGACCAGGCTGGGTCAGGCTGGGTCGGCCCAACCAGGTCAGACCGGACCCAGGCCCATCTGGACCCAAATACACCTTTGTGGCCATATATTGAGAACTGAGCATTCATTTGATGAACCTTATGAAGCACTAGAACCATTGGATCGAGAAAATACTTTTGGTGTACTCCACTTGAGTTTTGGATAAAGTTAGAGTATGGTCGGGTTGGATTGAACTTGAATCCAATTAGGCCCTCAGGACTAAAAGGCTATTAACTTACAGGGTGGGCATCTGATTGACACTTCGTCTGTTGCGTTGGTTCCCTTATGACGTGACATGACATCATGATACTTATTCATGGGACTTCATGGTAGTTGAAGGTTCGACCGATGGATTGAGGAGCAGAACCTCCCAGAATCATGTGTGCTTAGTGAAGAAACCCTATGGATGGATGTACTTGAGGAGACTTCAGATCCTGTGTGGGTCAAATTTGGATCCTGTGTGGGTCAGCATATTCAGATCCTCTGTGGGTCATCTTTATATCCTGTGTGGGTCATCACTAGATCCTGTGTGGGTTGTATCAGATCCTGTGTGGGTCATCTTTGATCTAGTGTGGGTCAACAGCAGAGCTTCTCGATTAAGTAAGATAATCTAGTAGTACAACTAATCATCTATACTACCGTACTTAAGTTATACCCGATGTGATATGAATCTTTAACCTTGTGGTGCACTTCTGTGTGGTGATACCTTTGTGGTAATCATCTGTGTGGCATTACCTTTATGGTACTTATCTTCGTGGTGATACCTATGTGGTATTATTCTGTGAGGCTTTACCTTTGTGATACATACCTTTGTGGTGTTACCTTTGTGGTATTTATTCCTTCGTGGAACAATTGTGATTTTGGTTAAAGAATTGGCCTTGTTTTCCTCAAGAACGAGTTGGGTATACTTGAAAACTTAGGTATTTTTATGGGAATATACCTAAGTAGGGTTAACTATTGTTTTTGTGCATTGTGGTTTATCCTTTTTGGATTATGAGATACCTTAGGAGGACTCATGGTCCTTACTGAATATCTTTATACTCACCCCTGTACAGGCTATGCCCGCACTTCGTTGTGTCTTGTGCAGATGACAGAAAATGCTGATTGAGGTCGAGGGTACCAGAACTGTAAGCCGCTAGGAGGTGGGCATTATACAAGATGATCCATAGAGACGACCATTTAAGAGCTGTACCTACCCTTCAGGTAGGATCATTGGTGAGTGTTTATAGGATCTGTTTTCAGTTTTATTTGTACTTTCTAGTTGGGCTTGTATTCTAGCCCCTTTACTTACTATACACACTCTTTTTACTATATAGTTTACTTTGTGCTCGTATCTTGATCTGTTCTTGGTTATGTGAGTTTACAGGTTATAAAGGCAACACCTTCTCTATTTTAGGGATATGACTTTCCAGTGCTAGTCACCAGCCCCTGGCCTATGGAAGGTGGGATTAGGGTAGTCACGACATGGGCCCCAAGGGACCGGTTGTGACAAATTGGTATCAGAGGAGTCAGTTTTACCGAAGAACTTGGACTCTGATATTTTAATCGACAATAATGTTAAGTGTTGTGAGTGTGGTTATTAGTTTAGGGAATCCAGTGTTGGTGCGGTGGCCAACATATCCATACATCAAGACCCTCACTTCTGATTTCTGACTTAGTGCACGAAAACACTAATTACATGTGTGTTTTTGAAAATTTTTCTTTGTGATCACTTTGAGTCAGCTCACCAGGTATAACTTAATGACTGTGGCGTATCTATTTCTTTCAAGATGCCTCCACGCAGACAGCCATCCAGGGTTCCATGTAGAATACGTGTTGACATCCCACTGAGTGAAGTGGCTTCGGTGCAGGGCCCCCTTTCGGCAGTTGTACCATCGGGTGGTGTTCCAGCAGCACCACTACCCGTTGTGTAGCTGATGCCACCAGCCCTAGCAGTAGAGGGTGCACGCTTCTTGAGCGTGTTGCACGAGTTTCAGTGCCATATACCACTGAGGTTTCGGGTTGAGACGGATCCACATGCAGCTGAGGATTGGATGGAAGTTGTGGTTAGAGTTTTTCAACTGGTAGGGACACCAGCTGATCTCATAGTGATCCTTACCGCCAACCTTCTTCATGCAGTAGTGGTAAGATGGTGGAGCTTGATGCTCTAGGTTCAGGACGAGGTCACTCTCATCTAGGTGGACTTCAAGAGTATTTTCAGGGTAGGGTTCATCCCAAAGACCATACGCTCAGTGTGTATACAATAGCTTCTCCACTTTCAGTAGGAAATCATGACCATGGCTCAGTATTCAGCGAGGTTCACCGACCTCTTACACTACTCCACTGACATGGTGTGGGAACCTTTCTTTAGGGCATGGACCTTCGAGCAGGGGATATGAAGGGCGATTAGAGATTCAATAATTTACATCAGTATCCCGATACTGGAGGGGGTGTTTGAGAAAGAACTCTTAGTAGAAACTTTCCTTACTGAGCAGTCACCAACAGTGAGACCCACCACCAGACATCACGTAGCAGAGTCATATGTAGCTGGCAGCAGACAGATGATGCAGAGGTCTAAGAGGACTATACCTACAAGTGGCTGACCATAGGATACAGGGTCGGTTGTGCGAGGCTCTCGAGATAGATCAGGATAGGCGAGGAGCATGCAATGTTACCCGTGTGGCGGACAGGGTCACATGGCTCGCGACTTCCTGACCTTCCATATGGGTGACCAGCAGACGGTCAAAGGACCGCATGGGAAGAGGAAAAGATTCAATCTAGGAGGTCTGTAGGCAGGAGGCGGACATGACATAAGAGATGGCTATGCAGTGGGTGGTAGGAAATGATACGAGGTTCTACCACCACCACCCCCAGGTGGTCCACCCTAATAATAGGGAGCAGGTGGACATGGACGAGCTCAACTCCAGGAAGCTGATGACTACGACCATGGCGCTCCGGAGATGATATGGGGTACCACTTGTGTATACTCCACCTTATTTGCAGTACTTATAGACACAGGGGCCAATCACTCTTTCATTTCCACGACCCTCATTCTGAGATTAGAGATTCCAGTGGAGCCATTGGCTCGATCCTTACATCTAGAGACTCTTACAGTAGCAGATTCAACTATTACACACAAGTGCCGGCAGTGTGAGTTTACTCTAGGAGGTGAGAGCTTCGACTAGAATCATCTAGTAGTGGCATTGAGGCCGTACGATGTCATATTGGGTATGGACTGGTTATCAATAGTTCATGCTTAGATTGACTATATTAGGCACAAAGTGCGGTGTGTCCACATGGATGAGACAATGTTTTACTTCACTGGCGAGAAGGGAACATTTGCAGCATATGATGGACTTAACCGGAGGAGGGTGCAGCTGATCACACATCAATTGGATAGCCATACCCTAGGATTTGTTGATGCTGAGAGTCCGAGCTATCCTGTAGTGGTGGACCAGTACAGTGATGTTTTCACAGATGATGATCCAGGTCTACCACCTCATAGAGAGGTGGAATTTATATCGACCTGTAATCCGAGACGACACCAATATCTACACCAGTATATCGGATGGCTCCCACAGATCATCGAGAGCTGCAAGTACAGCTGGAGGACTTATAGATAAAGGGGTTCATTATGCCCAGTGTTTCTCCTTGGGCAGCCCTGATTTTTTTTGCTAAGAAGGAGGATGGGAGTTTGAGACTCTGTGTGGACTATCAGTGCCAAAACCAAGTGACCGTGAAGAACAAGTACCCACTCCTAAGGATTGTTGATCTCTTTGATCTGCTGAAGGGAGCACAGTGGTTTTTGAAGATAGACCTCAGATCAGGCTATCCCCACCTCAAGATAAGAGATGATGATGTTCAGAAGACACCCTTCAGAAGTCAGTATGGCCATTATGTATAATGACCCGTACTTTACATACATGTTATTACTTTAGAATTGAAGAACACTTATTACAACATATAACAAAACCAGGAAAGGACCGTATAGGTATAGAGTCTTTACAACTGGGAAACATAAACAACTGGTTCATAAAGCATCTACTTTGCCTCCCATTTATTTCATCATATCTAGAGTCCCTTTTGGCATATCCTAGTTAATAACATTCTTCCTGACCTAGGGAAATAAAACATACAAAAGGGTGAGCTCAAATTCTTAGTAAGGGTAAACAAAAGAAATATCAATCACATCATATACATAAGAACATAACTTTTAGAAATCTTAACCTACAAAAGAGATCATAATTTCATAACATAGGATAAATCATAGTAGTGAAATGTAATCCCAATAATCATAACTTAAAACATGAAACATTGTGGCATACACACATAATCATAGAGAATCATTTCTTATTAGTCAAGACTCATTGCCATGACTATCTTAGTGGACAAAGTCCATTTCTGAACCGAGTTCAGTCCTCGTTTCAGTCTTGTTTCACTGAACCGGTTTAACCTTCCGTTCCAGCCATGTCTATCTCATGAGATATAAAATCTCTACCCAATGCATTGGAGGGAGATATAGGTCCCACCCATCTCAGAATGATACCATTCTTATGTGTTCCACAAAATCATAAATCATACATCATTGCATAACCCATGTAATAAAAATGGGATTCTTAAACCACATGACATCATAAAACAATTCATATAAGATAAAGGAATTCATAAAAATAATTCCATAACAACATAATCAAATCAATGTAATAATAGGGATAGAAACAGAACCCTATATTATCTTAGATGGAAAATAATTTTGATAAAACACTTGAACTCCATTCTTGAGGAAAATATCTTTTCTACTTCAAAAACATTTTCCTTTCTTAACATGTCATACAATTTTAAACTAAAAGAAGTTGATTAAAAATAAAATTGAAAACTTTTAAAGGAAGATTCTTGGAAATAATGTTTTAAAAATCCACTCATTCCATATAATTTAAAAAAAACATTCTTCCCGTACTTTTTTTTGGAAAAGTCAAAAAGTACATCGTACGAAAAACGACAAACGATTCCTTTCATATCCTTTACTAAAAACTAACCGAAGGGTAAAATTGGATTAAACAATTTTAGGTGGATGGAAAAAATATTACATATTGATGGAACATGGATGGGGATGATAAAATAGACCCCAGTAAATACCAAAGTATAAACAATCTCGGATAAAAATGAGATTGTGATATTTTCCCTTACCTTAGGTCCGATTTGCTTCGTAAGTGTCCGAACCTCATGTATAATGATTTAAAAAATGTTATTTACTTATTCTAGAATCATAATTATTTTGATTATATCATATATGGTCATATTCTTAGATTCTTATTAGTAATATTTCATTACTACTTGTTATTCGGGTGTTTATTACTTTTTGTTCTTATGCGTGTTTTGTTGAATAAATTCTTATTTTTCTTTTTAGGTTATAGATACCTCATTTCCAGAATGGTATTAGTGTAATATATATCATATTCATTCATTCAATTCATTTATATAATCATTATGCAATGAAGATCATGTAGAACGAGTCACATCACATCGTGGAGACACTATTCCGTACGTACGCACGAGCGATGATATCGTTCCCATGATCGTGAAATTGTAATGGAGTGTATGTATACTATTTAAGAATAAATATCACTTTACAATAATCATATATAGTTATTATTTACACCATTATAACCATCAAAGTAAGGTGGTGGTGGAAAATAGATTACACCACGACATGGAGACGGTATTCCGTACGTACGCACGCGCGGTGATTTCATTTTCCGTAGGATGGATAGATGGTGAAACAGGGTTGTTTCAAAATTATAATAACATATCAGTATATGAGTGATACTGATGTTATTACTTCATAATTAAACAACTAATTAAGAAGAAGAATAAGAAGAAATAGAGTTGAAATAATCGGTAACGGACATTACCTCTTCTTTGAACGCCTCTTAGAGACCTCCTTTTAGGGCACTAAAATTGGTCTTTGAAGATGACCAGGACCTGTAGGATGTTTCTAGGGAAGTGGGGAGGGGTCGAAAACACTCTCATACAATAGAATTTAGACAAGTTTATGTCATTATATTAACCTTATCTTTTAGTTTTAACTCTTAGTTAATTAGATTGACATTTACCATGTAACTTTGTATTTTTATATTATATAGTTAATAAACATACCATATACATCCAAGAGACCCCCAAGTGGTCCATTAATGATACACCTATCATGATATAAGTATCTTGGCCGAACCTTAGATTTTTAAGAATATTATAACAATTAATAATATAATATTTGTTTTAAAAACTATTTTATGTCAATTTTGACACTATTTGGTAATTGATTTTTGTGAAATTCATAACAGAATTATTAGTTCGAAAAAAATTAATTAAATAAATACTAACATGTCATATTAACATATAAAATTATTTTAATTCATAAAAAGTCTCAAATTACATTATTTGGGTATTTATAACATCAATTATGTAAATATTTCATTAATAAGATAATTACTGCATCATCATTGTATCATAAATAAATTAAACTATTTTTTGTCTAAAAATTACAAAACAAATACCATTATGTTAGAAATATTTTTAGCTTTCTAATGAATATTTATAGTCGAATTTTTCTTATGTATAACCCTATATTAAAAATGATTTAGTTATTAAACTTTGATTTTAACTATTTTAACCCTTCTTTAAGTAAATTGATAATAAATGTCCTAATCTAATCCAAGTGGGCCTAAATGGTCATATTTTATTCCTAAGGTTGTTTTTGGTCGAATCCCACTTATACAATAGAATTAGAACATGTGTTAGGGTAATAATAATATCATTTTTACCCTTAACTACCCTATTTACTTTTAACCGTGCTAAAAAAAAGTAAAAAGGTACTATTCACCAAAAATTATTTTCATCTCATTGAACCAAATTTTAGTCCTTGATATTAACCGCGTCTCTTGGATTTTTGAAATTCCACTCACAGAAGCGGTAAAATTAAGTTTTATGAAAAAATTCAGTTTTTTAACTATCACTTAGTGGTTTCACTATTCATCAAAAAATGAAAGTTTGCAGAAAAATACCAAAAATTAGGCCTAATATATATTTGATATTATGAATTCAAAAATGATGTTTATTTTACCAAATTCAAAACATAACAGTTACATTAACTAATTTAAAAATTAATTTCCATCGTCAAGACAAATAGCGTGTTTTTAATAGATAATAACTATCAAAAGATTGACACTTGTTTATGTCTGGTTTAAATGTGAAATTAAATCCAATGAAAAACATTGTATTAAATTGTAAAAAAATATTCAAAATATACTTTAAAACCACTCAAATTAATAATTTATCACTATTAATTATTTCCATTAAAAAAAGTTGTTTTTAATTAAAATTTAATAATTTTCACTATTCATCTGAATATGAAATTTATCCGAAAAGTACCAAAATTTCACCCTAAGCTAATTTCGATATTCTGAATCCAAAAATGAAGTCCATTTTGAAAAATAAAATTTACAAAATTTCAAAAAGTGGTTATTACTATTCATAATGGCTAGTTTTAATAATATTTTAATAGCATATCGTTGTTTAGTGAAACTCGGTATTGCATACGACGCAAAATATCGAGGAAGGCCGCGGTTGCGTGTAAAGAAAGCCAAGATAGTATTGTGTGTAGTAAAATATTCCTTTGATGATTTATATAACATAAAAACAAAATATTTCTCATAAAATTATCGGGTGTTACATTCTACCCCCCTTAAAATGAATTTCACCCTCGAAATTCGTCACTTTGTAACAAACAGATGAAGATACCTCTCCCTCATCATATCCTCAAGCTACCATGTAGCTTCTTCTAATTGGTGGTTCCTCCATAAAACTTTCACCAAGAGAGTGGTCTTGTTCTGTAGGACTTTTTCACTACGATCCAGAATCTCTATCGGCTGTTCTTCATAAGAAATATCTTTCTCCAGCGGTACAACTTATGAGCTGAGTACATGTGGAGGATCAGGTATGTACTTTCTCAGGAGAGATACATGGAACACATCGTGAACTTGAGAGAGATTCGGTGGAAGCTCCAATCGTTAAGCTACCTTTACAACACGATCCAGTATTTCGAAAGGACCGATATATCTAGGGCTCAACTTCCCCTTCTTTCCAAATATCATGACCCTCTTCCAGGGAGATATTCGTAAGAACACTTTATCACCCACTTCAAACTCTAGGTATTTTCTTCAGTTGTTAGCATAACTTTTCTGTCAACTCTGAGCTGCTCTTATGTTTTGTTTAATAGATTTGACCTTTTCTGCCATCTCATCAACAAGATCAGGTCCTAATATCTTTCTTTCCCCAACTTCATCCCAGCAAGTTGGAGTCCTACATTTCATTCCATAGAGAGCTTCATAAGGAGCCACATTAATACTGGAGTGAAAGCTATTATTATAATAAAATTCCACCAAAGGTAGGTGTTGATCCCAACCACCTTTGAAATCCATAGAACAAGCTCTCAACATATCTTCTAGAGTTTGAATTGTTCTCTCAGACTGACCGTCTGTCTGAGGATGATAAGCAGTACGGAAACTCAACTATGTATCTAGAGTATGCTGAAGACTTCGCCAGAACTTCGAGGTAAATCTCAGATCCCGATCAGATATAATAGAATGTGGTACTCCATGCAATCTTACCACTTATTTTACATATATCCTGGAAAGCTGATCGAGAGAGAAATCCTCTCTAATAGCAATGAAGTGTGCAGACTTTGTAAGATGATAAACTATGAACCATATAGAATTATTGCCTTTGGATGTTTTAGGAAGTCCTATGACAAAGTCCATAGTGATGTTTTCCCATTTCCATTCGGGTATGGGTAATGGTTGTAACATCCCCTTAGACTTCTGTCTCTTAGCTTTAACTTGCTGACAAACCAAGCATCAAAAGACATATTCTGCAACATCTCTTTTCATTCCATCCCACCAGAAGTACTCTTTCAGGTCCCTATATATCTTCATTCTTCTAGGATGAATAGAGAATGAAGAAATATGAGCCTCATCCAGTAGCTCCTTCTTTAATTTGGGGATGGGAGGAACCCAAACCCGATTCCTGAACTTTATTATCCCATCACAATCAAGGTTGAATTCAAGAATATTTATCACCTTCTTTTGTAACTCTACATCTTCTTTCTGCGCCTCTTTAATCTTCACATGTATAGATTGTTGAAAATTCATTTGAGAAAGACACGATTTCCCCCCTTCCATTATAATTCCAAGATCCATCCTTTGTAAATCCATAAATATTGGATCTTTTGTGATCCTCATCATGGATAAACTGGCATGGTCTTGTCGACTTAATACATCTGCCACCTTGTTTGCTTTCCCAGGGTGGTAATGAATTGAGCAGTCATAATCCTTAATCAGATCTAACCATCTTCTTTGGTGCATATTCAGCTCCTTTTGTGTGAAAATATACTTTAAAATTTTATTATCAGTATAAATGTCACACCTTTCTCCATAAAGATAATGCCTCCAAATATTTAATGCAAAGATTACCGCAGCTAACTCTAAATCATGAGTTGGGTAATTTTGCTCATGGATTTTCAACTGTCATGAGGCATAAGCTATCACCATATCATTTTTCATAAGAACACACCCCAATCCCTTCTTGGATGCATCACTGTAGATCACAAACCTCTCTCCACTACAAGGAAGTGTGAGCACAGGTGCACTGGATAACCTTCTTTTCAACTCCTTGAAATTCTCTTCACATTCCTCCGTCCAAACAAACTTAACTCCTTTCCAAGTCAACCTGGTGAGTGGATTAGATAATCCTGAAAAATCATTCACAAAACGTCGATAATATCCAGCCAAACCAAGAAAACTTTGGATCTCAGTTACTTTTGTTGGTCTCGACCATATTTCGATAACCTCTGTTTTTGATGGATCCACATATATCCCCTCTTTTGAGATTATGAGACCCAAAAATGAAACTTTTTGAAGCCAAAATTCACACTTGGTAAATTTTTAATAAAGCTTATCCTTTCTCAAGGTCTTCAATATAATTCTCAAGTGATCTTAATGTTCTTCCTTACTCTTTGAATAGACAAGAATATCTTCTATAAATACTACCACAAATTGATCAAGATAGTTTCTAAAGACTCTATTCATCAGATCCATGAAGCTAGCAGGGCATTAGTAAGACCAAATTGCATCACTATAAATTCATTGTGTCCATACCTTGTACGGAAAGCTGTCTTTGGTATATCCTCCCTTTTGACCCTTAATTGATGATACCATGAACGAAGATCAATCTTGGAAAAGTATTGAGCTCCGTGTAGTTGGTCAAATAATTCATCAATACATGGGATAAGATATTGGTTCTTGATAGTGATCTTGTTAAGTTATCGATAATCAATGCAGAGTCTCATTGATCCATCTTTCTTCTTAACAAATAGAACAGGTGCTCCCCAAGGTGATGCACTAGGGCGTATGAATCCCTTATCAATATTCTCTTGGAGTTGCTTCTTCAATTCCTGCAACTCAATTGGGGCCATTATATAAGGTTTCTTTGAAATAGGTAAAGAACCTTGTACAAGTTCTATTGAAAACTCAACTTCGCGATTTGGTGGAAGACCCGACAATTCCTCCGGAAAGACATCATCAAACTCCCATACAATGGGAATATTCTTAATAGTGAGTTTCTCACCAACCATTTGAGATAAATAAACTTCATTTAGTGGAATCCAGACCCATAAGATGGAAGAAATTTCCACTGGAAGGTTATGTTCATCCTTGCATCGATAGACGATCATAGATTGATCTGGAATATGAAATGTGACTTCTCTTCTTTGGAAATTGATATGAGATCCATATAAAGAAATCCAATCCATGCCAATAATTACATCAAATTCCACTATAGGAAGGATCACAAGATTTGCAGGAAGAACTTTCCCACAAACTTCAATCGAGGAAGAATTATAAACTTTTGATGCGACTGTTGTGCCATTAGGTGTTGTCACAGCTAATTCAACATCTAATTGTTGAGGTAATACAGTGATACCCGTCAAAAATTCTTCAAGAATAAATGAGTGGGTGGATCTAGAATCAAATAAAACATTTGATTCTTTAGAGTGGATGGTAAGTGTACCTTTCACCATATCGTTATCATACTCCACATCGCTGATAGAAATTGCATGTGACTTTCCTTTGTCTTTATCCTTAAGGGTTTGTTGATGTCGACCATCATCATCAAACCTTGGATTTGGGCATTGATTGGCATAATGCCCCATCTCGTTGCACTTGAAACATTGAAGTGTAGTAGGTTCATTCTGTGTATCCCTTCCTTTGTTTGCATCATTAGACATCTTCTTCCCATCATTGCAGCATTCAAATGCCCGATGACCTTCCTTTCCACATTTGAAACATTTAATTGTCCCTTTAAGACAACTCCCTCCATGTTTATTTCCACACTTTGAGCATAAGGGAAAGCTCATCTTCTTTTCAGTGTGCTCTTTAGATTTTCCTTTGAATTCCATTTTCCTCTTATTATCAAACCCATATGACTGATGGGTTACTCCAATATCCATCTCAACTTTGAGAGCACATCGAACAATTTCCTCATAGCTATTGAAGTCCCTTATGGATACGACCCTTCGAAGACTTGGTTTTAAGCCACTAAAGAATCGATCGATCTTACTCTCAGGTTGGATAATAATACCAGAAGCGTACCTTGCAAGCCTTGTAAAATTTGCTTCATAAGTACCAAAAAATTCATCATCCTTTTTCTTCAGTTCAAGAAACTCCTTCTCCATCTTTGTTCGGAGAATACGAGGAAAGTACTTATTGAAAAATAAGTTCTTGATCTCATCCCATTCCATGGACTTAATTTCATCTCTTGGACTCGTATTCTTGATAAGATTCCACCATTGATCAACATCACCTTCCAAACGATAAACTGCTAAGATGACTTTATCATGTTCAGAACATTGAAGAACTTAAAATATCTTTTCAGTAGTACTGATCCATTGTTCAGCAACTAATGGATCAGTAGACCCGCTGAATGAAGGTGGATGCTGTCTCATGAAGGATTCAACAGAATGTTGCTCCTTCCTTTGCTCGTTTGGAAGTCCTGCATGATTCATAGCTTGAGAAAGTTGTGTGATCATGGCTACAAGATTTTGCATTCCAGCTCCCATAACGTTTGGTTGCTTATGGGGACAATCATTGCATTTCCCGTCGCATTCCGCATTAACACGGTTCCTTCGGGTTCCAGCCATTGACTAAAACAAAGAAGAATAGTGTGAGCAACACTAATTATAAGAGGAAAACCACATAATAAAGAATAAAATTTCACACTTAAGGTCTTATCCTAGGTTATTCATGGCCATTTCTAAAACACTAAGATTGTGTTCTTTGTTTAGACTTATCCTTAGGATTCTTACTAAGGATTTCACGTCCTAGTTTCCAAAGGTTGACTATACCTTTCCTCTGATACCAACTATAACAACCCATACTTTACATACATTGTTATTACTTCAAAATTGAATCACACTTATTACATCATATAAAAAAACCATGAAAGGACCGTATAGGTATAGAATCTTTAGAAACTGGGAAACATAAACAACTGGTTCATAAAGAATATACTTTGTCTCCCATTTATTTCATCATATCTAGAGTCCCTTTTGGCATATCCGACTCAATAACCTTCTTACTGACCTGGGGAAATAAAACATACAAAAGGGTGAGCTCAAATACTCAGTAAGGGTAAACAAAAGAAATATCAATCATATCATATACATAAGAACATAACGTTTGGAAATCTTAACCTGCAAAAGAGATCATAATTTCATAACATGGGATAAATCATAGTAGTGAAATTTAATCCCAATAATCATAACATAAAACATGAAACTTTGTGGCATACACACATAATCATAGATAATCATTTCTTATTAGTCAAGACTCATTGCCAAGACTATCATAGTGGACAAAGTCCATTTCTGAACCGAGTTCATTCCTCGTTTCATTCCTGTTTCACTGAACTGGTTTAACCTGCCATTCCAGCCATGTCTATCTCATGAGATATAAAATCTTTACCCAATGAATTGGAGGGATATATAGGTCCCACCCATCTCATAATGATACCATTCTTATGTGTGCCACAAAATCATAAATCATACATCATTGCATAACCCATGTAATAAAAATGGGATTCTTAAACAACATGACATCATAAAACAATTCATATAAGATAAAGGAATTCATAAAAATAATTCCATCACAACATAATAAAATAAATGTAATAATAGAGATAGAAACAAAACCCTATATTATCTTATATGGAAAATAATTTTGATAAAACACTTGAACTCCATTCTTGAGGAAAATATCCTTTTCTACTTCAAAAACATTTTCCTTTCTTAATATGTCATACAATTTTAAACTAAAAGAAGTTGATTAAAAATAAACTTGAAAACTTGTAAAGGAATCTTCTTGGAAATAATGTTTTAAAAATCCATGCATTCCGTATAAGTTAAAAAAACATTCTTCCCGTACTTTTTTTGGAAAAGTCAAAAAGTGCCTCATACGAAAAACGACAAAAGATTCCTTTCATATCCTTTATTAAAAACTCACCGAAGGGTAAAATTGGATTTAAAAAATTGTAGGTGTATGGAAACAATATTACATATTAAGGGAACATGGATGTGGATGATAAAATACACCCCAGTAAATACAAAGTATAAACAATCTCGGATAAAAATGAGATTGTGATATTTTCCCGTACCTTAGTTCCGATTTGCTTCGTAAGTGTCTGAACCTCCTATATAATGATTGAAATAATGTTATTTACTTATTCCAGAATCATAATTATTTTTATGATATCATATATGGTCATATTCTTAGCTTCTTATTAGTAATATTTCATTACTACTTGTTATTCGGGTGTTTATTACTTTTTATTCTTATGCGTGTTTTGTCGAATAAATTCTTATTTTTCTTTTTAGGTTATAGATACCTCATTTCCAGAATGTTATTAGTGTAATATATATCATATTCATTCATTAAATTCATTTATATAATCATTATTCAATGAAGATCATGTAGAATGAGTCACATCACATCGTGGAGATGGTATTCCGTACGTACGCACGAGCGATGATATCGTTCCCATGATCATGAAATTGTAATGGAGTGTATGTATGATATTTCAGAATCAATATCACTTTACAATAATCATATATAGTTATTATTTACACCATTATACCCATCCAAGTAAGGTGGTGGTGGAAAATAGATTACACCACGACATGGAGACGGTATTCCGTACGTACGCACGTGCGATGATTTAGTTTTCCATAGGATAGATAGATGGTGAAATAGGGTTGTTTCATACTTATAATAACATATAATTATATGAGTGATACTGATGTTTTTACTTCATAATGAAACAACTAAAGAAGAAGAAGAATAAGAAGAAATAGAGTTGAAAGAATCGGTAACGGACATTACCTTTTCTTGGAAGCGCCTCTTAGAGACCTCCTTTTAGGGCACTAAAATTGGTCTTTGAAGAAGACCAAGACCTCTAGGATGTTTCTAGGGAAGTGGGGAAGTTAAATGGGCAGGGGTTGTCCGAGCTTGAAGGCTCAAATTGGTGTGAGGAGGAGAGGGAGGAGGTGCCCTTTTATAAGGGAGGAGAGGGGCACCTTTGGAATAACTAAAAATATTATTTTATTATAAAGTAAAATTTGGTTTTTAATAGCTCCAAATTGATATATTTAGAAGCTAAGGTGGGGATGGGTCTAAATTCTCTCATCAAATATAATTTAGACAAGTTTAGGGAATTATATTAACCTTATCCTTTAGTTTTAACTCTTAGTTAATTAGATTGACATTTACCATGTCACTTTGTATTTTTATATTATATAGTTAATAAAATTACCATATACATCCAAAATACCCCCAAGTGGTCCATTAATGATACAACTATCATGATATAAGTATCTTGGCCGAAACTTATATTTTTAGGAATATAATAACAATTAATAATATAATATTTGTTTTAAAAACTATTTTATGTCTATTTTGACTCTATTTGGTAATTGATTTTTGTGAAAATCATAACAGAATTATTAGTTCGAAAGAAATTAATTAAATCAATAATAACATGTCATATTAAAATATAAAATTTTTCGAATTCATAAAAAGTCTCAAATTACATTTATTTGGGTATTTATAACATAAATTATGTCAATATTTCATTAATAAGATAATTATTGCATCATCATTGTATCATAAATAAATTAACTTATTTGAAGTATAAAAATTACAAATAAAATACCATTATGTTGGAAATCATTTTATATTTCTAATGAATATTTATAGTCTAATTTATCTTATGTATAACCCTATATTTAAAATGATTTAGTTATTAAACGTGGATTTTAACTATTTTAACCCTTCTTTAAGTAAATTGATAATAAATGTCCAAATCTAATCCAAGTGGGCCTAAATGGTCATATTTTATTCCTAAGGTTGTTTTTGGTCGAATTAAACTTATCCAATAGAATTAGGACATGTGTTAGGGTAATAATAATATTATTTTTACCCTTAACTACCCTATTTACTTTTAACTGTGGTAAAAAAAGTAAAAAGTTACTATTCACCAAAAATTATTTTCATCTCATTGAACCACATTTTAGTCCTTGATATTAACCATGTCTCTCGGATTTTGAAAATTCCACTCACAGAAGCGGTAAAATTATGTTTTATGAAAAAATTCAGTTTTTTAACTACCACTTAGTGGTTTCACTATTAATCAAAAAATGAAAGTTTCCAGAAAAATACCAAAAATTAGGCCTAAGATATATTTGATATTATAAATTCAAAAATGATTTTTATTTTAACAAATTCAAAACATATCAGTTACATTGACTAATTTAAAAAATAATTTTCTTCGTCAAGGCAAATAGCGTGTTTTTAAGAGATAATAACTATCAAAAGATTGACACTTGTTTACGTCTGGTTTAAATGTGAAATTACATCCAATGAACAACATTTTATTAAATTGTAAAAATATATTCTAAATATACTTTAAAACCATTAAAATTAATAATTTATCACTATTAATTATTTCGATTAAAAAAAAGTTGTTTTTAATTAAAATTTATTAATTTTCACTATTCATCGGAATATGAAAGTTATCCGAAAAGTACCAAAATTTCACCATAAGCTAATTTCGATATTCCGATTCAAAAAATGAAGTCCATTTTGAAAAATAAAATTTAAAAAATTTCAAAAAGTGGTTATTACTATTCATAACGACGAGTTTTAATAATATTTTAATAGCATATCGTTGTTTGGTGAAACTCAGTATTGCGTATGACGCAAGCTATCGAGGAAGGCCGCAGTTGCATGTAAAGCAAGTCAAGCTAGTGTTTTGTATAGTGAAAGGTTCCTTTTATGATTTATATAACATAAAAACAAAATATTTCTCATAAAAGTCTCAAGTGTTACATTATGAGTTCTTGATTATGCATTTCGGTGTGACCAATGCCCCAGCAGTGTTAATGTGACTCATGAACAAGATCTTCTAGCCATACCTCAATCACTTTGTGGTTGTCTTCATCGACGACATTCTGATATACTCAGGCATGGATGAGGAGCATGCCTATCATTTACAGATTGTTCTAGGCACACTTTGAGAGCACCAGATTTATGGTAAACTCTCAAAGTTCCAATTCTGGATACGAGAGGTCCACTTTATGGGACACGTCATCTCAGAGGCTTAATTTCAGGTGGATCCAGTGAAAATTGAGGTTGTACTTGCTTGGGAGCCACCAAGGTGTGTGACGGAAGTGTAGAGTTTCTTGGGTTTGTCTGGTTACTACCAGAGGTTTGTGCTTAACTTTTCTAGAGTTATGGCACCCTTATCAGTGTTGACTAAGAAGGGGAGACCCTTAATGTGGTAGAAGAGATTTGAGCATAGTTTCCAGGAGCTGAGGCAGAGAGTGATGAGTTCCCCCATCTTGAGGTTACCGAAGCAGGGTGTTGGGTACATAGTACAATGCGACTCATCAGGGACCGAACTCGGATTTGTCCTAATGCAGGAGTGAGCAGTGATCGTGTATGGTTCTCGACATCTAAGGTTGCATGAGCATAAATAAGCTTCCCATGACCTGCAGTTAGCCGTAGTGGTCTTCTTCTCGAAGATGTGGTGACATTACTTGACGGGAGAACATTTTACAGCATACTCTAATCACAAGAGTCTCAGGTATATCTTCTCCCAAAAGGACCTGAACCTGAGACAACGACATTGTCTTGAGTTCTTCCAAATCTATGACTTTGAGATAGTTTATTCTAATAGGAAGGGGAACGTTATAGAAGATTCACTCAACAAGAGATCTGATATACAGTTGCTGAGTGAGGTGATGTAGTAGCTATCCACTTTGAGGATATCCTATGTGGATTGAGATGGAGCAGCTTGTCTTTAATCTCTAACAGTCACTCCCCAACTTCTTTAGCGAGTTAGGGAGGCACAACTTGGGGACACTGACTGTGAGGCTCGACGTGCTTAGATATGCACAAGACAGATACCTGAAGGATTTTCTGAAGGTGGGGAGCACATCACCCTCTTCATAGGACATACTATTATACCAATGGTTCTATGGGAGGAAGTGTTGAGGGTGTTCTATATGTCCCCTCCAGCGGTACATCCAAGAGTGTAAGAGATGTACCAGGACCTTCGGCATTAGTACTGGTGGATGGGTATGAAGAAAGATGTAATAGAGTTTGTCTCACGATGCCTCACTTTTAAGTAAGTGAAGGCAGAGCATCAAGTTCCAGAAGTCTTAGTTCATCCACTAGATGTGCCATAGTGGACGTGGGATGGAATTTCCATAGACTTTGTAATAGGACTGCCACACACATCCAAGGGACATGATTCTATCTGGGTGATCATTGACCGACTCACCATGTGGGCTCACTTCCTACCTATTAGAGAGCAGGGACTAATAGGGGACTTGGGAGGCCTCTATATGAAAGAGATTGTGTGGCTTCATGGGGTTTCATCTACGATTGTCTCCGATCGTGATGCACTTTTTACCTCCCAGCTATGGAAGGGGCTGCAAGAGGCGTTTGAGACTTGGATTCATTTGAGCATCGCCTTCCACCCTCAGATGGATGGGTAGACAGAGCAGACCATTCATACCCTTTAGGACATGTTGTGTTCTTGTGTCCTTGATTTCAGCCACAATCAGGAGGTTCACTTGCCTTTGGTGGAGTTCTCTTACAATAACAGTTATCACTCCACAATCGGTATGGCACTGTTCGAGGCACTGTACAGACAACCTTACAGATCACCTCTGTGCTTGAATATTTCAGGGGAGTCAACAATCATGAGACCAGAGATGGTAAGAACTACCACGGAGAAGGTGCAGATCATCCAGGAGCGGATGAAGACTATACAGAGTAGGCAGAAGTCTTATGATGATAGGAGACAGAGGCCTTTGGAGTCCGAGGATGGTTACCATGTCTTTCTATGAGTCTCAGCATGACGAGGTTTGGGAAGATTTGGATGGGGCGGAAATTTATCTCTGAGGTTCATCGGACCATTTCAGGTCATCAACAGAGTTGGCGAGGTGGAATACCACTTAGCTCTTCCCCCTCAGTTGCACCAGGTGCACGACGCTTTCCACGTATCCTAGCTGAGGAGATACGTACATGATCCTTCACACATCATTGACTGGGGTGAGCTTGACATTGAAAATGGGGCGATGTTTTCAGAGGTTCCAGTGAAGATTGAGGATCGATAGGAGAGAGTCCTTCATGGGCAATCGATACCTCTGGTGGACATGTAATGGCAGCACGGAAACCTCCAGAAGAGAACAAGGGAGTGGGAGGATCAAATTCATTCTCAATACCCCAACTTGTTTCCTTAGTTTGTGTTGTGGATTTTGGGGATGAAAATCCCTGAGGTGGGGAGAATGTAAACACCTATATTTTTTCAGGTAATATTTTTAATTATATGAAAATATTACGAATCCGGGAAAATAGACGATGCGTGATTCCGATGCTCGGAGTGCCCGAAATGAATTTTTGAACATTCTTTAAGGTATGTTCAGTTAACATGCGAGCATGAATTTGTAACTTTTGGACTAGTGCTTGGAATTGAAATCTGAGGACACCATTGAACTCGCAACGCCGATATTCGCTTAAGGAGACATTCACCTCGACCGCAGTAAGTCTAGGGAGGAAGTTAGTTTTTTTTTCAGATTTTCGTGGGAGAGTTAAAAAAATATAATAAAAATAAAATAATAACTTTTATTTTTATTTAAAACCTCCTTTTAGAATCTTGGCGGTGGGGACTACCCAAACCCCTCTTTTAATGGGAGGAAACTCTTGGTTTTCCCACAATTTAATGGGCTAACATTAATTGTTTAATTAATAAAAGTAATTTATTAAGTTGTATCCTCACCTTTCCTGAGGTTGGGTGGAAATCATTGGCAAAGGAGAGCCTTGGAGAAATATCCTCCAAATTAAGAACCTCTCCAAAAAAGAACATTATCCGAATCAAGAAAGTGGAACAGACCTTGGAGTGAGTTGTAGGAGCATCATGCGTCAACATCTTCTTTATCATCATCTTCTTCCTCACGACACCTCCAATGGAAGATCGAGGTAGGGTTGTTTTTATGTTATTCTTCATGGTTTTATGTTGAATCTTTATCCATGAAGTTGCATGCTATTGATCTAACGTGGAGGGTGCGGACCAAACAAACATGGCCCGATCCCTCTGCATCTTTAATGTTGACGTGTTATTCATAGGACATGATGATGGAAGTTGTGCAACCATGCCGCCGAAGGAGACCACATCCCATCAGCCATGACAGAGAAAAGTGGCAGCCGACAACTGGCCAACTGCGTGGAACCGGGGCGGCGTGTCCGCACTGCCGGTAGCGAAGTAGTCCACCGCCCGTCGACCGCGGTGGTGGGTGGATAGTGGATGGCATGCCGGCTGGCCACGTGGAGGTAGGGTGGTGGAAATATGTGTTGTCTGTTGAGAAAGAGGCCGCGACCCGTTGGTCACGACAGAGTAGGGTGGCGGCCAACATGCCGGATGGCTGTGGGGCGAAGCGGCGGTGCGCGTCCGCACCGCTGTAGCTGGAGACCACAGCCGCTTGGTTGCGATAGAGGTAGTAGGGAGTCCGACATCAAGATATTCGTGGTGGACTAGCTGTTCATGTGTGTTCCGTTGTAAGGAGGGCCGGTCGTTCCAGATGGTCACGCCACAAAGAGCGGGACCCCTCCGGTGGCTCCCACGTGCTAGCCGGTAGCACCACGTGGCGTTGCTTGGTTGGCCCAAACTGAATGACCAATGGGATGTTCGGGTATCCTGGGGGGAGTGACTCCCCTCTTGGGTGGTGGCTAGGGCAGACCCCACTACAAGGGGCCACCCCGGCTGCGCCTAATGGGCTGGGCCGGGCCAGACCCTGACCTATTAGGTCGGGCCCACTACGGCCCAGGCCAATTGGTCTGGATCCAAACTGGGTTGGGAGGAACTGGACTGGGTTGGTTCGGCCTAGGCCGAGTTGGGTCGGCCCACGCCGGGTCGGGCCGAGTCATTCCGACTGGGTCAGACCGGACCCGGGCCCATCTAGACCCAGATACGGCTTTGTGGACATATATTGAGAACTGAGCATCCGTTTGACAAACCATCTGTAGATCCAGAGTCTTTGGATCGAGACGGTCCTTTTGGTATAATCCACTTGAGTTTTAGATAAAGTTGGAGTACGGTCGGGTTGGATCAAACCCAAATCCAACCGGTCACTCGGAACTAAAAGGCTAATAACTTACAGACGGGGCGTCTGATTGATGCACCGTCTATTGCTTTGGGTACCTTATTATGTGACAGACCTTCATGATACTTCATCATGGGGATTCATGGTAGTTTAAGTATCTACTGATGTCTTGAGTATTAGAACCTCCCATAATCAAGCATGCTTAGTGCGGAAACCCTGTGGATTGGTGTACTTAAGGAGACTTCTGATCCAGTGTGGGTTATCTTCGGATCATGTGTGGGTCAGCATCTCCAAATCCTATTTGGGTCATCTTGAGATCCTGTGTGGGTCATCTCCACATCCTGTGTGGGTCATCTTCAGATCGTGTGTGGGTTATCTTCGATCTTGTGTGGGTCAGCAGCAGAGCTTCTCGATGAAGTAAGATGATCTAGCAGTACAATTAATCATCTATACTACCGTACTTAAGTTATACCTAGTGTGATCTAAGTCTTTACCCTTGTGGTACACTTCTGTGCGGTGATACCTTTGTGGTAATATTCTATGTGGCGTTACCTTTGTGGTACTTACCTTCCTGGTAAAACCTATGTGGTATTCTTCTGTGTGGCATTACCTTTGTGGTACTTACCTTTGTGGTGTTACATTCATGGTATTCATTACTTTGTGGAATAGTTGTGCTTTTGGTTAAATAATTGGGCCTTGTTTTCCTCATGAACGTGATGGATATACTTGACATCTTAGGTACATGTATGGGAATATACCTAAGTAGTGTTGACTGTTGTTTTCATGCTTTTTGGTTTTTACTTTGTGGATTCTGAGAGACCTTAGGGGGTCTTAGGGTCCCTACTGAGCATCATTATACTCACCACTACACGGGATATGCCCAAACCTCATTGTGTCTTGTGGAAATGATGAAAAGTGATGATTGAGGTTGAGGGTACTAAGACTGGAGGCTGCTCGGAGGTGGGAATTAGACAAGATGATCCACAGAGACAACCATTCGAGAGATGTACCAACCTTTCAGGTAGGATCCTTGGAGGGTGTTCACATGAGTTGTTTTCAGTTTTACTTCCACTTTCCAGTTGGGCTTGTATTCTAGCCCCTTTACTTAATAAACACACTATTTCTAATATACAGTTTACTTTGTGATTATATATTTAGGTCTTCTTGGATTTGTGGGTTTACAGGTCATAAAGGCAATGAATTCCCAGTTTTAGGGATATACCTTTCTGGTGCTAGTCGCCAGCCCCTGGCCTATAGAAGGCGGGCTTGGGGTAGTCACGGTATGGGCCCCGGGGGACGGGTCATGACAAAATTTTTGTAACTTAGTGGTTTTCCCTATCTTTTACTCTAAATAAGAACTCCGATTCAATGTTTTTGGAATTAATTCACTAAAAACCTAAAGATGACATCAATTCTAGAAATCATGCCCATATTATACTTTCTCCTAATGATATGGGAGAGGAGGAAGAAGATAGGGAGGATATCGGGGAAGCCGCTTCATCATTTGAGGAAGGTTTCTCAACCATAATAGATGTGATCAAATAGGTAAAACTCAACACAAATGGTGACCCACAACCTATTTTGGTTAGCACAACCATGACTCTTGTTGAACATGAGAAATATATATCCTTTTTAAAATAACATTAAGATTGTTTCACTTGGAATTATAATGAGATACCTAGGTTTTATCCTATGGCATACACCCATAATCTAGGACTGATATTAGATCACCATGGTTATAAGAATGTAGAAAGAAGATAGCATCTAAACCTGGTTACCATAGTAAAGGTAGAGGTTGATAAGATTGTCAAGGTCAAATTTATTTGGGAATTAAAATATCAGAAATGGTTGGATAATATTATCCCTATCAATAAAAATAAATTGAAAATCCAAATAAATATTGATTTTAGAGATCTTAACCAACATTTCCAAAATGATTATTTCCCTATCACGATCATAGATTTTTTGATTGATTTGAGTGATATATTCCATTATATTTTCTTCATGTATGGATAATATAGTTATAATAAATTTCAGATGATCCATGAAAATGAAAGAACTATTAATTTTAGATATCCCCAATGGGTTTACTACTATTACATAATTCCCTTCATTTTGAATAATTTTAGTGACACATACTAATTAACCATGCACCATATATTTTATACCCTCCTAGATAAGATCATGTAATTTTATGTTGATGATATGGTGGTCAAATACTTCCAATTATCTGATAATCTATATAATCTGAAGACAATTTTCAGAATGTTGTTTCAATAAAACTTCAAAATGAACCCCCTAAATTGTAACTTCAAGGTGAAATTGTAAAAGTTCATATTTTTTAGGGTACTCCATCTTGGTATTGAGATCAATACCAAGAAAATATGGGAAATCAATAATATTCCCATACCTCAAAACTTCAAAGAGTCGAGGTGGATACATGGATGCATTTCTTATATGAGATTTTTATTAGAAAACTAGATGGAAAATATATACCCTTCACAATATTACTGAAGAAAGGAATTCCTTATAAGTGGGATGAAGGTTATCAGAAAGACTTCTATATTCCTAATAAGTAACTTATACACTCACCATTACCAATGCCTCTTATTAAAGGGAATCCCCTAATTAATTATATAAAAGCTTAAGAGAAATCACTTATCACACTTATTTCGTAGAATAATGATACAAAAAAAGAAAAAATATTGTATTATTTTATAAGTATAATGATTGATGTTTAGACTCGATATTCTAACATCATGAATAATTTAATTGGGATAATGTTTTTAGTATAGAATATTATATATAATTCACAGCACCGTGAAGTCTATCTGGTGTCTCACATATACCCCCTCAAGTTTATCCTCTGCCTCCTAATGTTGGTAAGGAAACTGTCACATTGGTTGGTCATTCTAAAATAATTCAATATATAGTTCAATCCTCAGAAAGAAATCAAAGGTAGATTTTGGAAGATTTTCTTGAATCACATCCACTCATAGAGGACACAACTATAAATATGGATCTTCCCAATGAAGAAGAATTTCCCATCCAACATTCACCCAAATATGGGAAATGTATTTTATTGGAGCCTCTATGAATCCCATGGGAAATAGAATGGATGACCCAAATAATAATCGAGGTGGTATGAGAATTGTGTTAATCTCTCCAATCGAAGCAGTCTTTCCAAATTCCTTTATTCCTTTAGAGGATTTCACCAATAATAAAGTATAATATTAAGCTCTTATTATCAAGTTGTAATTTTCTCTTCAATTTTCTATTTCACACTTGTATATTAAAGAAGATATAGAGTTGGTAATTAAGCAATTCATTTGTGACTATTTATTTAAAATGAGGTACTGAATCATTTTTTTGATCATTTTATGAACTAATAGTACAATTCCCTTGAGAGATGACTATAACCCATGTTTTGGGATCGAAAAATGATCATGCTGACATGTTGGTATATAAGGATACTATCCTGGAGGATCCAAACCATGAAGAAATAACTATCCATAATATCTATCACAAGGTTATCTCTTTATTAATCAAACACAATATAGAGGAGATCAATGCTATTTCAGATAATGATGAACTAATATCCTCATAAAAAAAATTCTTCCACTGGATTGATGTTCCTTATAATATACTACATCCAAAGTGGAGGTATTTCCATTAGATCAATCTAATAAAGAATAGATCTGGAACCTGGTGATAAATATTATTCTCTATGATGGTCCAAATACATAGGGGGTCCTCTATAAATGAGGATTTCCTAGGGATTTCCTCAAATGCATTGAAGGAGTCAGAATCCTCATCGCCATGTAATAGATTCACATTGAAGAATATAACACACATCAATTAGGAACATAACTATCCCGTCTGATTAGGATGATTAGATATTTCTATCCAACAACTATACATGATTATGTGGAATTCACTAGAAAATATCATGCCTATAAAGTTCATGCCAACTTCATTTATCAACCTCCATATTTGTTTCATACCACTAGATATTAATGGCCATTTTCTATATGGGGGATGGATGTCATCGAGATATATCCCCCAGATACAGCTAGGAATTTCAATTACATAATTAATACCACTTAATTATTCTCTAAATGGGATAAGTATATACCCCTCAAGGAAGTTATAAGAAATCTATTGTCAACTTCATGAAGTTGAATATCATCACCAGTTTTGGTGTCCCACATACAACATTGATGAAAAATGGAACTAATTTTTATTCTTCCATGTTTAAAGGGATATATAAATAATATAAATAATAATCTAATCATTCCACCAACTATATATAGTAGAAAATGGGAAGATGAAATATTTTAATAAGACTCTATATAACACCCTTCAGAAGATGGTGTATAGTAATAAAAGTATTGGCTAGACAAGCTCTTTCATGCCTTATGGGCCTATCTGACTACAACTTAAACTACCATGTTAGATAACTCATACTTTCTTGTTCATGGAAAATGGTATTCTTAGCTATGAATGTTTATTTTTCTCACTCTATGTTTCTATGTGTAACCAACTATCTTAATATAAAAATACCATAAATGACTGGATGAGTTGGATTAGATTGATGAAAAGAGATTGCACACACTGCATAATCTATAAATCTATCAAAATAGTGTTGCATGAGCCTTCAATAATAAATTTAAACACTATTAATTCCTTAAGAGAGAGATCATGTTAGTTCAAAGGACTCTAAGGATACTAGGGAAGAATCCTCCAAAATTGGAGCCAAAGTGGGAGGGGCCTTATGTCATACCTAAGATTTACCCCAATGGGGACTATTCCCTTATCACCATAGATGGAGACTGTATCACACATCCTGAAAATGTGATATTTCTTAAGAATTACTTTCTATAGCCTCACAAAAATGATATTCATCCTATTCACATGCTATTAAACTATATGCCAATGTCCTTGCCATAAGATATTAAAGTACACGGTCATCATCTTGGTCACAGGATGTAAAACTACCCAATAAAGACCTAGTTGCATGATTTTTAAACTAGATATCACATTATCATCATTTCATGAAAACTACATGGTCATCATACTTTTCACCTGACATAAAACTTAACAACGAATTACTAATTTTATGACTCCAAATTATGTAGAACATTGTCCTCATTGTATGATGTAAAACTGCATTGTCATTATTTTTATTACATGACATAATACTAAAAAAAGTGTTACTTACTATATAAATTTAAACTACATAGTTCATGATCCTCTCCGCATGATATAAAACTATATATTCATTTTCCTAGTCAAATTATATTAAACATTATGACAACTTTCTCACCATATGATGTTAAATTAAATGGTTATCTTCTTAGTTTCATGATGTAAAACTCTAAAAAGAATTCCAAAATGTATGAATTTAAACTACATATAATATAATCCTCACCATAATATGAAACATTAAATTGTCCTCATCTTAGTCACATGACATTAAACTTCACAAAAACATCATCAGTGTATTATGTAAAATAGAATGGTTATCTTCCTCACTACATGGTGTTAAACTATGTAGTGGAAGTCCGTCCTGTGTGAATTTAAACTACTCAGAGTGGACCATTCCCCATGGACACTTTCCTCCCATATATGAGAGATCAATCCATGTAAAATCTCTAGCATGTAATCTTCCACTGACTCAGAGCATCAATGCCCCATATTCCTTACATATGAGCCCAATTTATGCGAAGAATATTTTATACAAGAACTACATGGGGCTTGATTCATATCCTCATAGAAAATGTAGTGACATAAGGACCACTTGTACTAGGACCAACCAAAAATTTCATCAATGATAAATTCCCTCTCTCCTATATAAGATCCTGCTCTGTATAGGGAATTACCCTTAGAAGAATTACATGTGTCTTGATTCTTGTCCCCATAAGATATATAATGATGCCTAGAATTCATAAATTAGGTCTATCTATAAAAAATTAAAATATACCTACCTAATATTGGTTCTTAATTAGACCAATTTTCACCAACATCCGGTCTTTTTATTTCTTTTACTAAGACGAACTTCCTGATTTTTGCATACATATATATGAAAAACCAAATATTTGAAAATATCCCCTCATGCGTATAAGCTAGAGTTGTGCAAGACCCCTCAGCCTGGGATCCTTAATCTTTGACCCTATTATATGAAAATATACCTTTACCCTACTTATGTGTATGATCTATATAGGGGTTTAACTCAAGTTATACATGTGGATTGATTCTTGACATTTCAAGTTACATAGAGACTTTCAAGGTCACCTACCCAAGATTAAGCTATAGGTCCTCTCCAATTCCAATTTTTTTTTGGGAAAATATCCCACTAAACCAAATGGAAAGTGCCCTGATATGTTGGCCACTCCCATTGGAACTATTTAGTTACATACTATATAAACATAAACTTCTATGAATATCCTATCTCATATGGATCAATTCTCTTGGAAAAGAGTCATATCTGTTTAAGGATTTCGAGCATATGAATTCTAACACTACAACAGCCTACACTATGATGGAAACATCATCCATTTGATAGAACACAACTTATAGAGAACGTAGAATAAATATTTCCCCATATATTTTATCTCCCCTTCAACATGACCTCTTAGGAAACATACTAGGTCTCCCAAATACCTCTTGATTTAAACACTTATCATGAATCTTGTGAGTATAGTGGTTCTAGAATATCTTCTGTGGAAGCATGATTTGGATGTACCCTATCTATAATAAATGGAATCATGTCCTGATTACATGATTCTAAATGGTGTAAAAAAACTCTATCATCTGGTATAGTTTATTAGTAATTCCATAATTCTCACATGATCCAGATCTTCATGGGATATTTTGGTGTATTGTTCTATACTCAAAATTAAATTCCCTACCCCTGTACATGAGTTAGATCTATAAAGGGAATTATCATAAAAGAACTATGTGCATCTTGATTCCTGAAATTTTAGGATACATAGAAACACATGAATCTCTTATCCTTGGATCAACCATACATTTCATCAATCTAAAATGATTTCTACCAATGTTTAGTCTTCTGATTTTCATTGGTAATTCCTATTATGTTCATAGAAATTCCATTCATCATGACTTCAAAATGCTCGGCATGGAGTCCTCATTGTATTATTTTAAACTACATCACATTGGAGACCTTTTCTCATGGAGTTAAACTGAATGATACGTGAAGAATACATGTGGAAATATTCTTGAATAGTTCATGATATGTTATGATATATAGACCATACATTCTATACAAGACCATGAACTTTTTTTATCTTCACTCATTTCCAAAGGACAGTTATAGCCATAATATGGTAAGATCAAGTCCATAATGTCTCCAATACCTATTTTGAATACCCTACTTACATAAACCACACATTTATTTTTAAGTTACTCATATTACCACCAATATTACATGACTATTGGAAATTATTATACTTGAATACATGTTACACTTATTTTTTCTAGGCATACATGCCTCGATACAACTCTATATATATACCCCCATTTTGTTCTATCAACCATAAGCATCTCATCATAAGGGGTGGGACCACTAATCTCTGTATAATTTTGAAACATTAGAATAGAAACTATCATTTGAGTTAGATAAAAATGAATCCTTTGTGTACATGTCCCATATAATCACTCTTGAATGTAGAACCTATATTTTTAATTTACATAATTATAATCATTCATTGATCAAAAGATTTCAGGATGTCCTCAAATCTTGTACCCCATCTGAATTGTTACTTTTCACCTCCTTTATTAGCAAGGTCCATGCATCATGACCCTAAAATATATACATACCCATTGAGATAATCCATATTTTAAATCACCCTTCATTCATGTTGGGTTTTACCCTAACCTTACAGTATAGATTGTGGAACATTTGGTCAAAGTTTTTTAAACTTAAACACCAAACGTTTTTGGTCCAAATATTGTGAAATTTAATTGATGGTGAAATATACTCAAAATTTTGTTGGATAAAAACCTATAAATGGGGGTTTGAGTAAACTTTGGGTCTCTACTCGCTAATACTCCTTCTTCTTGATGGTTCTAGTTGTAGTGGGATCACTTATCAAGGCCGATCCTAACTAAAAAAATGTGGGATTTAATGGATTATTATTATATTGTACAGTACATGAATTTCATGAACAATGAAAATTTCTCAAATAATATTGACAATGAAATATTTTGGAACCAAGAGAATATATTTTCATGTTAAAATTATTATTTGTTTAATTAAATCATAATAATGAATACCTCATTCTTGAGATCTTTCTTTGAAGTAGATTTTTATCATCCAAAACCCTTTTCAATAATCCATCATTGTACTTATAGGATCTAAGTATAGAATCCAATTATAGTTGATCCACATATACTCTCATGATCTTAAAACAACACCAATAAATCATCAGGTTCTAATGCGTTCGATTGATCATATTTCATTGTTTATCTTGATCACTTCATATTTCTCCACGCATGAAGAAACTATTATGATCTTCTTGTTATTGAAAGGATATGAGGATAAAGAGGAGTATTCTAGAGAGAAATATGTTATTTACAATGACTCTTGATTAACCAATCTTAGAATTTATTAACAGTCTATTTAAATACTTAGGTTTAGGGTTTGTAATATAATTAAGTGCAAAAGTGACTTTAATAAAATGTTAAACCCTTGTCCGAACCCATGCCATATATCAAAATAGTATTATTATTTTTCTTCCATGGAGTGTGCTAACTGATGCAATGATAAATATTATTTTACCAGCTTGTAAATTATTATTTATCACTAAACTTAATCTTAGTACACTAGTATTTCTCGAAATTTATTGAATACCCAAATAAATAAAATATTTATTCATTCAAAAAATAAATAAATAAATATTAAATGTCCAAATAATTTAACAATTAACTCATGAATAAATATTTATTTAACTTACATGATCATTAATCCCAAGTAAAATTATTCCCCAGTCTTGAGAATAATATTTATTCCAATAATTAAATTCAAATATAATTTAATTAAGATCAACCAAAACACTTACTCTATGACCCAATAGGCTTCTTTATCATTGCCATTAGGTGGGATTTTCTAAATTCAAAGATTATTATCTAGAAATGGGTCAAGGTACCTAAGATAAATAAGTAAATATAACAACATTGAAAACCAAGTATGAGCACGTGTTGTGTAATATATTATCTTTGTCACAATATCTCATCAAGAAAGTTAAACACCACTGTCATCAACCTACATGCTTGATTAATATTTCTTTTACTATCTGAAATAATATTTTAATTACACTATGAACATGTAATTTAATGAAACAATTTTATTTTAATCAAAGGGAAAATATTTCAACTTCAATTAATATTGAAGGTATAAATCCTTTCTTGACTTATCCTTTAATAGCATGTCATTCATGATGCACCAAACAAACCCTACTTCCCAAAAATTTATATAATCATGGTTTTGGTCAATAAATATAATTTTATGAGTCATAACCTGTATTAATAATAATATTAGAGTATAAGGACCATTACACACAATCATATATATGAATATTCGATGACACTTAAACTTATAGATTTCCTACTAATGGGCCTATTCTCATAATCTCTCATCTTGAATATTACCAAGTGAAAAATTTACGAGATGAAGTATCATATTCATATGAGTACTCACACCTGATAGTGGACATACCATACTCCCCACAATATAATTTTATTCAACGATAGAACTAGGTTTAATAATATCATTAGGGTATTTTAATGTTCTCATCAAAGTGGGGAACTGCTATGCCATTTTCAACGTGACATATACTCTAAAAAATTATTACATTAAATTCTTATAGATCAATGAAAAGTGGGTAATAATTTTTTTTATTAATATTAAATTAATTGAATATACATTAATATGAAGTACAAATAGTTGGTTCTATAACACCGACTCCAAAAATTCCAAGGCTTTTAAAAAAGTTATAGTGAAAATTGAAAAAGTAAAATGATATAGGGGCCGCTATATGAACCTAGGAAAATAAAATTTATGAACTTTGGATTCATATTTCCATGAAAAATTTATATCAATGATCTATCATACTTCCTCAACTTAGTAACATGTTTAGTATAAGGTGAACGAACTTTTAGGTTACTATAACCCTTTTTGGATACCCTTTTCTCAATAATATACTTCATTTCTCAAGTGTTTGAGCCCTCACAAACCTTACATTACTATCATTAACAAGTATAATCATCTATAAGGGACACTTATGAGGTGATATACATACATAAGATGATACATATCCTCATTTTGGCCTGTCAACCATAAGCATCTTATCTTGAGAAGAGGGACCTCTAATCTTCATATGCCTTGAAATAATCACATAAAAAACCCATCATTCAAATTTGGTCAGTTTTCATCCTTTATATACCTATAATATCTTATAATTATTGGTTTAAACCACATTAGGTACGACTTAAACAACCCATAATATAACTATTCAAGTAGATTTGATATATTCAAGGTTATGACAATATGTACCATTGTCTTTCTTGGGGTAGGAGTGTGACATTTCTTTCATAAACCTTTGGTCCTCATCATATTACCATAAACCAAATAATTCATTATTCTAATAATTATAAACCTAAAATACACACAACTTTCCCTGAGGTTTTTTACATTTGTATCATTGGTCTCCCATTCAAATCAAGTTTGCTTCACCTATGTGATATATAGAATACCTTATTTTCTAGTCAAAGATATCTAACCATAAACACTATCATTCTTTAATATAAATTTCTTGACCTTAAACTACTAATGGAAAAAAGGAAATGTACTCACTAGGTTGAATACCAAAAAAGGGAAACATGAAAAAAAAAATCAAATCTAAGTTTGATTAACATGTGACTAGTGTTATTTAGTTAAAATGGAGTTTTATAAATTAAAAAATAATAAAAATTATTAGGTATAAAATCCGTGAAGGGAGGAGTAAGAAAAATAAAAGTTCTTACATGCTATGATTCCCTATACAAGCCCTTGATAGAATTCAGGGATAATATAAAATATAAGAAAAAATTATTTTGGGTCCACCATATGGTCCTAATGAAAGTCAAGATATGCCTATCAAGTACATTGGATTGGGAAAAATGCAGTGCCCTGTTTTAAGATATCTTTTAAAATATCTAGGTTAAATGTACAAATGTATAACCTTGGGGTGCTTGGAACCATTTTGAGTATTGTAATTTTCATTCTAGTTTTCCCTCTTCATGATCCTTATCATGTTCAGTCAGCTCGATCAATCAACCAAATAGACCAATTCTAGTGTTAAGTTGATGGTATTATTTTTTATGCCCATTTGTGAGACATTACTAAGATGGAATCCTCTATATCGACAAACTCTGTGGTATAATGATAGTATTTTCGCCTATAACCATATGTGAACTATGCTCAAGAGGAAATTGTTTTTGACATAAGTGGTTGAGAACCATATTTGACTTATTTCATTCATATTTAGTGTTTATAGAGATTCCAGTTATCCTATATTTATTTTTCATAGTTTTTCAAGTTATGGTGAATTGATAATCTAATTGAGAAATAAATTAAACACCCAATAAATAGTTGGGGATAAAATTCATTATCATTCCTCAAAATAAGAAAAATAGGAATATCCATAGGAAAGAGTCTTTACATATAATAATAAACACATTAAAAAATGATTTCAATATATATTTAAATTTAATGGATTTATTTTTTGGATTTATAAACATTATGTTGAATCATGTCTAGATTAGTGGATTCAACCTTTATATAATGGTAAATATTTTCCACCATGACAAAAATAACACTTATTCATTGGGTATGGGATACCTAAAGAAACCGACGGTGCTCAAATAATTTCTCATTAACTAAATAAAACACTTGTTTAAGAATTAACCCCAAAAGGGATTATTCATTAATATAAAATTGATATTACACTACCTATTTATAATAATATGATTACTCTTGGGACATTATAGTTCGGAGGTTAGAAAATTGTTTTGATAATCTCACCCTTATTAGAATTTTTTTGTGAAATCAATTCTTGTTATCACTAGCAAATGATCTCCTTTATAAAATTATGGATAGAGAGGTTTTCAAACCCAGTATATACCATCACTATGAACATGATACCCTACTTATTAATTTGAAAGGACAATAATTCCAATGGAATCTTAGAGACTAACATTTTTATCCATCAAAACAAAATGACATGCATAATATAAATTACTTTTCACCTCAATATCAACTTCAGATCCAATCATAGGACTAAGGTCATATTAGGGACTAGACCATTCAATGAGGGTCCAGAATAAGTACTCCCTAATGAAAATTTTCCCCCCATACCCATTGATGTCTCAACAACCTCTACCAATTGGTGTGTTAGGGGAGCCACTTCTTGAAATTAAAAAAATAGTACATGCATCACTTAAATAGACATTAAGAGTATGTTAATTGAAATATTAGGGAAAAGTTTAAATAGAGATGTGAGTACCCATCCCCATCTACTGAATAATTTACTCTCTTAGTTAGTATATCTAATAACTCCCTTGGTAGAATCTCCTTCACTGGGTCTTGGGTCTCAACCTCCATTAACATAGATGTTTCACCCATTTATATTATTTATGGGATCACACCCTCTATTGGAGTGGAAGTACTATTGGGAACCTCTAAATAAATCACACTAGACCTATCGATATAAAGTGTTGTGCATGCAGTTTAGAAGGAATCGATATAATTTCAAAAGGTGAAGGGGATATAATATAATGTCTCAAGGATTACTGAGATTTTTTTAATGGATTATTTGAATATTTCAATATCAGTTATTGAATAATTAACCAAGTATTTAGTTACTATAATATGGTCCTACAAACATTGATCTGAAGGAGTAATGGCCAAGGTATTCAAATAAAAGACCAACTCTTCTCTTTCTATTACCACCTCTTCAGTCTTTATCACTTACATGGTTACCTCTCCCAAAATATTAGAGATAATTTTATACTCCTAAATTTTCATTATTACTTAGGGATACTCCATTAATTCATACACTAGTATCAAATCATATTGGGTAATAATCATCAAAACCAAGTATGATCTTCCGTGAGGTTCAACCATTGTTTCTCTAGAAAAGGTTTCCTCAGGAATGGACAATGTAACCAAATAATCAGTGGGTCAAGACCCCCTTCCATCCTCACCTAGAATTACATTTTTGGGTATAATTTCGAAGGATATAGAAATTACATGCTCTCAGGTAGTCAGTAACCTTAAAGAAGTAGAATTTTGATCTTATCTACAAAAAAATATCTATTTGGGGAAATTCATAGGAACAATCCGGAGGCATGTAAAAAAAAGTGATGTGTGTGTGTGGGAGGGTATAATACTGACCTTACATGTACAAATAGAGTTATATAATAATATTATTCACTTTATTCTACCAAGTAATTTCCCATTAATATAATTTCATGGAAGGAGTAGTTAGTGGTGGTGGGGGTGAAAATTATCCAATAGGATGAACCATTACATCCCACATATGTTCTGCAGTTTCAGGAGAACCTTATTGCATGATCCTTTCATGGGAAGGAGCTTCCATTCCAAGATTTATCCCCCTTTTCTATATTATAAATAAGTAATAAGATATTTTCCACCTCTAACCACCTATTTTTTAAAAATAATTAGAGCCATGTTTAGATAAATTAAATAAAGAGTCAAAATAGAAGTGTGTTTTACATCTTCCTCATAATCATCTGCTTCCGATCTCGATGTTAGCAAAATTTGCACCTGATGCATGTATAAGAACATTACCTTAAGGAAGTAGATTGAAGTGTTTAACAATTTGAGATAAATCCCAATTGATTTAGGTTTCTATTTAAAAAATATATTCTCCGAGGTAGTTATATACCCAAAACCTAGTAAGTTGATCTCCTCTAATCGGACTGTCTTCCAAGATTCTTCAATAGAATGACTCTTCCACCTAAAACCTAATTAATTCAAGGTATTTGGAAAGTTTTTCATTATAGGGATAGAGAATGATTAAGGAGACACGCTAGTTGATGGGGTTGGGTTGAAACTCCTTTTTTCCCTTAATGTCTCTGATGATGGTGTCTTCCTCGGAAGGAGAAACTTTAAGGGTCTCAATGCCTCAGATAGAGCCCCTTTTTATTTTACACATATAACTATTGAGGAATCCTCGATCATTTTCACCAGTTTATCTTGACAAACAACAGGATATTAATGGTTCCATGTATCAACATAATATGATTTTATCCCAATGGACATATTAGGTGGAGGAAAATTCACTTTTATTCCCATTCCATCTCTTTTAATCATTAACCAATGTTGACACACTATCATCAGGTTCCTATAAACCCACACATTTAAAGGAGGAACTAGTCATTTATTTTTAACACATGAATTATATCCAGATTTGGTAGGTTTTATAACTTTTACAAATGACTTCCACATCTATTTTCACAACTAAGATTATATTTTTAATGGATATTAGATATGAATATGCTTATAGAGTGCCGATATAAATATCACTGACACTACCAATGGAGAAACCATGAGGAATAAATAAAAATAGATCATGTGTAATCAACTTGTTCGTATTTTCCCTTATCACTTAAAGAACTTGGTTGAACCCCATTGGTGCTTTGGAACTACAACCTAAATTGTGATCTAAGAATATATTGGATATTAATAAACTCATCTCAACCCAAATGAGTTATTACCCATGCACATAGAACCTGGAATATTGCAATGAGCTAAAATAGGGCCCTTCCTATATAGATTATTTTTTTCCTTATAACACCATAGAATATATATTGAAATATTTTTTAGAACAATGACTTTATATGAAATGAAATGCTGAGGCATGGTGTTCCTAGAATTAATTTTTATTAAAATATTAAATATATTTTATATCAAATGTGATAGATTTATTAAATAAAATTTGATAAATATTAAATTAACCCTCATATAAAAAATATAATATCATGGTTGAATTATTAATATGAGGTTTACCCTTGGATCAACCTAAAATTGGTCAGTCTA
Source organism: Viscum album (assembly GCA_963277665.1). Classification (NCBI taxonomy): domain Eukaryota; kingdom Viridiplantae; phylum Streptophyta; class Magnoliopsida; order Santalales; family Viscaceae; genus Viscum; species Viscum album. The sequence goes on along the minus strand of OY728146.1, from coordinate 179,074,622 downwards.
GTGCGTTTGGATAAAAGAATCCATTGTTGGAGAATTTAGTTAAATAAATAAACAAATTATTTAATTGAATTAAATGACCTAAAAAAATCCCCTTATAAAAGAACCATTATGGAGGATCTCCATAGTTAGTCATATAACGCTAGGACTATTTAAAAGAGTTTACTTCTAGCATTCACTAGTGAATAAAGATCAGACAACAGCGAGACTCCAGATCCTAACGAATCGAGGAACAGTGAATGCAACAACTTTTTTATTCATTAGTGAGGGAATTCCTCATTATTAAAGATCCAATATTAAGGTAAGACTCTTCAATTGTGGATTATATCCCTTTTGATAAGATACATTAATCATGATCGATTCTATCTCTTGATCTATGTTAAATCAAGACTTTTCGTGAGTCTATGTATTGGTTTTCAATTGATTATTAAATTAATCCAAGAAATTCCATGTTTCTCACCCCAAGAATCCCAATATATATCTTTTACCCAATAATTATTAGATGATGATTGTTAAACCTTTGTTTTAGTGATTTCCCCACCCATTCTTCACGTTCTTTTCCATTGGTATATGGGTCTATACCACGACATTTTGAGGCAGGATCAAGCATGATCAGATCCTCAGATTCATGATGGATTCACATACAGAAAATTATTTTGAAATATAAGTATGAATGGGTATGGATTTCAGGATTCAAGTTATCATTTCGTAGATCCTAGATCCTAATCAATGATGGTGACCACTAGAGGCATCACGTTCGATGATAGTGCATTCAGTTTCAAATGATGAATCCGAAATACATTTTCCAGCCAAACATATGGTCAAAAATGATGAAAAGAGGCTATTTAATTTGATTTTGGGTTATCTTTAGGTATGGTTTTCGGTGGTACTTGTGGATCTAGAATATACAAGCACATATCTATGTTTTCTTGAAAAAACATGACTACATGCCGTGTAGTTTGGATAAACACATTCCATGTAGTACACTTATGGTTGTGACACTAGGGTTTTGGAAAAGTTAAGTTCACATTTTATATGGTTATGTAACATGTAGTATGATCCTCCCTAGGTTGAAAGGTCATGTGATAGCACATGAGAAATACTCTATGTGGGAATATATGTAGTGTACCAAAGTACACGGGCATAAGAAAGGTTATACATACATGATTAGGAGCTCGGGCAAGACCCCAAGTGACTAAGGAACACCATGTAGTCTCCTTACACACCATTTTGGGATACATGGGTAGTAACACATGTAACATCATGGAGACATCCAGGCAACAGAGCGAGACTGCATGCCGTGTGGATCCCCCAACACGCCTTGTGCCCCTACTTTCTATATTTAAAAAACTTCTACCTATTATATCTCTTTCCTTTAGACTAATTTTTTTTATTGTGAGTATCCCATCTTGAGTTTTTTTTATATAATTCAATTGTGGAATTTTTAGTGTTCTTTGGAATATTATGTGTGATGTTACAACCATGAATCTTCTTTAAGCGATGATTGATGACAACATTGATCGAGCAGGATCACCAATGAATATTAGAGTGAAACGATACTTATGGGAAGGGAATGGGTCCTATATTGACTATTAAAGTGGAAATATTTTCCTAGGTAGGGAATGGTTCCAAAATCACTAGAGTGTTACCCTCCTGCTGGGATAGGGCATGAGTCCTCTACTAATTACTAGAGTGGAAACCTCTATAAGTGTTAGGGGATGGGTCCTCTACCTACCCACTGAGTAGAACCCTCCTACAAAGTCAAGGAATGGGTCCTCAAATATTAGAGTATAACCCTCTTTATAGGAAAGGAATGGGTACTTTATCAACTTTTAAAGTGGTATACTGTTGCTAGGTAGGGAATGGGTCCTCTATTAACTTTCAGAGTGACACCCTTCTATAGTGTTAGGTAATGGGTCCAAAACCACTAGAGTGACACCTTATTGCCAGGATAGGTAATGATTCCTATATATTCTATCTGATTGTAACCCTCTTGTAGTTTTAGTTCATGGGTGTTAGATCGATTATTAGAGTGGAACCCTCCTACTGGGAAAGGGAATGGGTCCTCTATCAACCATTTGACCGCACCCTCCAGTTGTAACAGGGCATGAGTCCTCTATTAATAGATTTTTCCCCTTGATTTTGTAGTAGAGTGGTGATGTTTGGATTGAATTGGATATATCTTTGGATAGGAACACGAGATGTTGTCATCATTTATGTACCTCTTGGAACTGAGGACACTCTTTCCTGGGCTGGTATATGAGATGAAGATCCCCTTTCTTTCTCGTTTCGGTTTATTTTTTTGAGAATATATATATATATATATGTGTGTATCCATGTTGTTGGATTTTTTTACTCTCTTACTATGGGTTGAGATTTCTATTTGTATCGTGTCTCTTACTGCTCCCCCTTCATCTTTTGGAGCATCCTATTGAGCATGTATATACTCACCCATGCATGGGATTTTCTCACATGTGTCGTGTATTATGTAGATGATGGATAAGTTAGTGATGATTAAAGAGGATCTTAGGGATATATGATATATTTGAATGCATATGATGGTTGGGGATTTTAGATTTGTATCCAATCACTCCAATCAATTTACTTTTCAAGTTTTATTAATTTGAGATATTTTTTGGGTTGGGCATGTATTTTTATCTATTTTCTTTTCAAATTTTGTTGTCATATAGTTGTAATACCTATAGGTTTTACATGCGATGTGTCATTATTTTATTATTCTCATTCACTTCTAAATAAACATGGTAGCGTATGTGTGTACCAGTAAATTAGGAAAAGACCTATCATATTAGTTATTCCTTTCAGGGATTATATCTAGCCTCTAGACAATAGAGGAATGCTTTGGGAAGTTACATATTGAGCCCCATTGGGCCAGGTCATGACATATTAGTATCAGAGTAGGTTATTCCTTGGGACAGTGTTTGAAGTTTTCCTTTATGAGGATTTGGTTGGGACTTAGGGAAACAACTTCAAAGTGTTTGGATTGTGGATTTCAAGACAGGGAATTCAGTATTGGTGTGGCAGATGATGTATCTATTCACCATGACTCTTACTACCTACTTATCGACTTGGAAAACTAAGATATTGGTTTTAGGGAACATTGGTACATGCATCGAATATGATTGAGTTTTTTTGAATTTCCTTCAGTCAGATCCACACACACACACACACACATATATATATTCTCAAATGACCTTCGTATGTCCTGAATAAATTTTCAACATGCCTCTATGAAGAAAGAGAACTAGGTTATCAATTTCGGATCATAATGATGTTTTAATGATTAATAAGGCCTAAGTACAAGGGACATCTTTTTATATTCTTCCTCTACTTTGATAGGTAGAATCACCCTAACCTATTAAGTAATAGATCATACCAGTAAATTGGCATGTGGATGTGTTCTATCTTGGCACACTCCATGAGTTTCGGTACCAGTGGCCCCTAAGGTTCCATGGAATGATTGATACCCAGGAAGTAGAGAATTAGTTAGAGTTAGTTATCTGTGTTTTCAGGATTTTACAGACACTAACTGATTAGGTGGTCGCACTGGCAGCCAACCCTTTCTATATAATAGTTGGGAACTAGTGTAGTCTAGTTATATAGATTCATGATGATTAAATACTCTCAAGGAATGAATTCCTGTAACTATTTCATGAGAAGTAAAACCCATCATGCTTGCACTCAGTTTGAATTCATAAGTTTGTAGAGTTTCATCATAGAGGGATTAAAGTTGCAGAGTATATTGCAAGGATCATAGACATTATATGTTACTCCCTATACACGATTCATAATAGATACTTCAAGGAACAAAAGTTTGAGAAGGGTCTCTACAAATATATTTATTCCAGTGTGGCACCCCTTTTCATTGACACCTATGTTAGGGTGTTGGAGTGGACACTAGTGATCGAGATCTTCCTGTCATAGGGAACCCAACTAGTTGAAGCTGACAGTGGGTGTAATAGGGATGATTTTTCTGAAACATCTATAAGGTGCAAGTTGATAGGATATCAAAATAAGAGATCTTCCTAGGACCAGACTCAAGAATATGTTTAGGGACCGCACAAGGGACTAGGGAATCTTAAAGAGGGTAGGTGCTATGATTTTAATGGGAAAGGTAACATGGCACTTGATTGCCCGACCTAACATGCTAAGGAATGTAAGAAGATAGTGGATGAACCACCATGACAGAGGCAACACCATGATCAATGATCTGCCCGGAGAGGGAAGGGTGGCCCCTAGGGAGGTGAGGATGGTAGTAGATTTGGTGGGGCTCTAGGAGGAGGAGATTCAGGTGGTGGATGAAATTATGAGATCCTTCCACCCCCACCACCAGATGACCCCTGTCAGGAACAAGGTGCTGGAAACCAGGGCCATGGATAGACACATTCCGTGGATGTGTATAACCTAGAAGGGAATAAGATGATTAGGGAAAAATCTATATTTATTATATGATTTATTTTGTATTAATATACATAGGTGAGAGTAATTATTTCATCTATTTACCCATGGTGTGAGAGATGGAGATATTAGTTGAGTATTTATCCTAGCATTTTTGTCTTTATATTACAATGAGGAACACTTCTTATACATATTTTATTTTCCAATAGTGAGAGCTATCACTTGGTGGGAAGATGTTATCGTGGGAAGTTTTTTTTCATCATTATGGAACCCTATGATATCATCTTGGGTATGGATTGGTTCTCTATGGTCTGATCATTTATCGATTGTAACCAAAGATGAGTCATATGCCTTTGAATTGATAAGAAAAGATTCTTATTAGTGGATTAGAGAGATATCATGGAGGGGAGAGTTGGTTTTTCAAGTAGGAGGATGTATCCCATTACCCATAAGTTGGTGAGTGTATCCCCTGGTACAACATGATATTTGGGAATCTAGATTCCTTCAGTCATGGAGGATTATATGGATGTATTCCTTGAGGATATTTTAGGACTACCTTCAATGAGGTATATGGAGTTTTTCATTGAATTTAATCTTAGGACCACATTGATATATTTTGTGGAATATCGGATAAGCCCTAATGAGCTATGAGAGATATAGTTATAGTTGGAGGAACTTTGGGAGAAGTATTTTATTTGATCCAGTGTGTCCCCCTGGACACCTCCGGTGTTGTTTGTGAAAAAGGAAGATGAAATATTGTGGATTTTTGTGGATTATCATCACCTAAACTAGGCCATGATAAAGAATAAGAAACCCTTTCAAAGGATTGATGACATCTTTGATGAATTTTGAGGTGCGAAACGATCCTTAATGATTGATCTCAGTTCTGGCTACCACTAGTTGAGAATTCATGAAGCTGATATTCTAGAGATGGAATTCCAATGTCACTATAGACACTATGAGTTACTATTGAGGCCTTTTAGTGTAACAAATTACCCTACTGTGTTTATGGATTTAATGATCTAGATCTTCTAGCCATACTGGGACCAATTTATTGTTTTCTTCATTGAGGAAATAATCATATACTCTACGTTAGGGGAGGATCATGCATAGAACTTGAGGATGGTCCGATATTTTCTTTGGGAGAACCAGCTTTAAGATAACCTATCGAAGTACCATTTTTGGATCCATGCGGCTCACTTCCTGAGGAATATAATTTATGAGTGCGTATTAGTTGTGGACCAGAAAATATCGATGTAATTATTGATTAGAATCCATCTGAGAGTGTGTCAGAGGTACGTGGTTTTCTTGGCTTAGTAGGGTACTATATAAGTTTTATGGAATAATTATCTAAGATATCATCCCCTTTTACCATCTTAATGTGGTAAGGGTATCCAATTATATGGAAAAATTAGTTCTATATAACCTTTGAGGAGTTGAGGCTGAGGTTGATGAGTGCTCCTATTTTGAGACTATCTAAGGAGGGTGTGGAGTACAGTTTATTATGATGCCTTTGGAGAGGGGCTTGGATGCGTGTAGATTTAGAGACATGTAGTTTTTGTATATGGCATAAGGAAGTTGATACCCAATGAGTAGTAATACTTGACTCATGATCTAGAGTTGGAAGTGACATTCATCACCCTAAGGATATAGAGGTCCTATTTTATAGGAGAGCACTTTATTATTTACATTAACCATCAAATCCTTAGGTACATATTAACGTAGAGAGACCTAAACTTGAGGTAGAGGTGTTGGTTGGATTTACTGTAGGACTACAACTTTGAGATAGTCCATACTCTAGGGAAGGGAAACATGGTGGCAGATTCCCTTAGCAGGAAGTACCAAGCTTGTTTGGCATAGGTGGAATCAGAGTAGTTGGATTCCTTGTAGAAGACCCTGGTTGAGTAGGAGGGTGTATCTTTTCTTTATTCGATGGAGTTGAATCTTCCACTCTATGATCTTGAGAGAGATTCCAAATTGGGATACATCGAATGCAATGTTTTATGAGACCAAATATCCTTAATAGATTTACTTAATGGATTTTTTGAATGATGGAATCACGTCATCCTTTTCTAGGGATGGACGGTGGTCCCAGTCACAATTAAATAGGATGTGATGAAATAATTTCACAAATATTTTTTGACTATACTTACTAGTGTAGGGAATATGTATAGAGAATTTGAATGGAAGTTTTTATTGGATGGAATGAGACAGATTGTGAATGAGTTTGTCTCTATGTGCCTCACTTGTCAAGAGGTGAAGGCTGAGTACCATGTTCTAAAAGGTTTTGTGTAGCCTCTTGATATCTTGAAGTGGAAATTGGATGGAATAATCATGGAATTCATGATAGGGATTTTGAGGATAATAATAGGCTATAATGACATTTGGGTGATAGTTACCTATCTCAAGAAGTCAAAACACTTCCGTACTATCCGGAAACAGAGTTCGATGGAGAGTTTATAGATATTTTATATATGTGAGATCATCCATATTCATGGGGTTACCTAGAATATTGTATCTTAAGGTGATGAACGGGTCACATCACAATTGTAGAGAGGTCTGTAAAAGGAATTCAGGACCTAGACGAGGATGAGTACAACCTTTCAGCCCCAAAGAAATGGAATGATCTAGTTCCCTGTCTAGGTGTTGGAGGATATGTTGAGGGATTTCATGTTAAACTTCGGCCAGAGCTGTGAATATCACATTCCCTTGGAAGAGTTTGTGTACAATAATAACTACAACTCTATTATCAGCATGACACCTTTTGAGGCCCTATATGAGAGAAACTACAAGTTACCATTCTCCTAGATATAGATTGGTGATGCATATCTTATTGGGATTGAGATGGTGCATGCAATGACAAAGAAAGTGTAGGTCATCTAAAAGTGGATGAGGACAACCCATATTAGGAATAAATATTATAAAGATCAAAGTAATTGGCCCTTGGAGTTTGATTAGGGAGACCATGTTTTCCTAAGAATATCCCCACAATAATGATTATAGATATTCATCCGAGGAGGTAAGTTATCCATGAAGTTCATCAGGCTGTTTTAGATCTTATAGAGGGTTGGAGAGGTTTCTTATCACCTCTCTCTACCCCCATAGTTTGAGGGAGTGCATGATGTCTTACATGTGTCACATAAGATGATATATACGTATGAACCTATGCATTTTATTGACTATGGAGAGATGAAAATTGGGGATGTATCAAATTTTATAGAGAACTCTATGGAGATTGATGATCTGTAGGAGAGGACCATATGTGGAATGACCATTCCCTTGGTTCAGGTGCTGTGGAAGTACGAGAGGATTCAAGAGATATCCTGGGAGTGGGAGTGCCAAATGTGGGCCAGTATCCCAAACTTTGTGTTTAGTTTTTCTTTTTTCGGATGAAATTATTGAAGGAATAATTTAGAGACCCTATTTTTTCATTGTAATAATTTAGAATATATCTAGAAATATTTTTAGAGACATGGAATAAGACAACGTATGATTCCGAGATCTGGTGTACCCAGAATTAATTTTGATAAAAATATTTTATATATTTTATATCACACATTCATGATTTCTTAAATAAAATGGGATAACTCTTAAAAGGAGTCTCAGATTGAAAATATGAGGATAGGGTTGAATTATGAACATGAGGATTACCATTAGCACGAACTAAAATTGGTTTGTATGGTGAGTTTGGATAAAAGGAATTATTGATGGGATCATTTAGTTAAATAAATAACTAAATAATTTATTTTAAATAAATGTCCAAAAAATAGAATCCCTCCATAAAATCACCATTATAAAGTATCTCTAGGGTTATCTTCAAAACCACGAGACCAATGGGAGGATTTTACTTTATCCCTTCACCGGTGAATCATGATTAGATGAAAATGATACTTCAGATCTAGTAGAATCGAGGCGCAATAAATACAACAACTTTTTATTCATTAACGAGTGTATTTTTCATTGATGAATGATCAAATATCAAGGTAGGATTCATAAATTATGGATTCTTCCCCTGTTGATTAAATATATTGAGCATGATGAAATTTACATTTTTATCTACATTAAATTAATCCTTTGGATGTACCTATGTAACAATTTTCAATTGATTATTAAATTAATCCCCAATACGCCATATTTCTCACCCCAACAATCCCAATATGTATCTTTTGTCCAATAATTCTTCTCCAACTATTTTCTAACCATAATTTTGGTTCTTTTCCCCCACTCATTCATTGTGTTCTTCCCCATATAGCTATGGGGCCATGGCTCAACATTTTCGAGAGAGGTTGAGCATGATTAGACCACTAGGTTTATGACGGATTCACATGAGGTGAATATTTTAAAAAACTAAGGATGAATGGGGATGGATCATGGGATCAAAGTGATCATTCATGGATCTAAGATCTAATATGATGAAGGTGATGTCTAGAGGCACCACAGTTGACGATGATGTTTGTAGTTTTGATTGATGAACTGGGAATCCATTTTCTAGCCAATAGATGGTATAAAACGATTAACATTGGTTCTTTACTTCGATTTTGGATGTCTTAGAGGTTATATTCGAATCAATATTCATGGATCTAGAATTCATATTCATGAATCTATGTTTATGGAAAAAACATGAATACACGCCGTGTAGTTTGAATGAACACATTTTGTGTAGTACCCCTACAACTACGACACTAGGTTTTTGAAAAACATAAAGATCACATATTGTGTAGTGGGATACACACTGTGTGATATTCTCTGCGTAGAAAGGTTGTGTGATAGACACACATGGGTAGGAAACTTTGAAGGAGGACCTGCTATGTACCAAAGTGCACAAGCACAAGCAAGGTTACAAGGACACGACTTGTGGCATGGGCAGAACCCTGGGTGGATGAGGCATGCCATGTAGTCCCCTTACATGAAATTTTGAGATACATGGTCAGTAATACATGTACCATTAAGTACATGACTAGGATGTAGAGTAAGAACACATGTCAAGTGGGTCCCCTTACAAGTAGTGTGCCCCTACATAATTTTTGAGTAAACTTATACTTCTCATATCTCCTCCATTTTGTCTCATATTTTGTCCTATGAGTAGAATATATTAAGTGTTTTTATTTATATAATGTTCTATAATCCTTATTAGTGGACTTTGGGATATGGTTTGATATTTTATGGGTGTTATTATTCTTTAGGTTATGCTCAATGATGACAATAGTCGAGAAGTACCACTAGGAAATATTAGATTGGAACCCTACTACTTGGTAGGGAATAAAACCTCTATCAACTATCTGTGTGGTACCATCCTCTCGGGAGGGGCATGAGTCCTCGATCACTAGATTGGAACCCTCCTGCTATGATAGGGCTTGGTTCCACTACCAATTACTAGAGTGGAACCCTACTATGGTGTTAGGGAAGGGGTACTCTACCAAACCACCAAGTGGAACTCTCCTAGAGAGTAAGAGAATGGGTCCTTAACTACTAGAGTGTTACTCCAACTGGGTATGGATTGGGTCCTCTATCAACTTTCAAAGTGGAACCCTCTTACTAGTTAGGAAATGGGTCCTTTATGAACTTTTAGAGTGGAAACATATTATGGTGATAGGGCATGGGTCTTTCACCACTAGAGTGACACCATCATAATAGGATAGGGAATGAGTACTCTATCTGATATCTGAGTGGAACCCTACTACCATGTTAAAGAATGGATCCTCAATCGATTATAATAGTGGCATTCTTCTATTGGGGTAGGGAACATGTCCTCTATCAACCATTTGAGTGGAACCCACCTAATCTATCTGAGTATGGGTTCTCTACCAATAGATTTTCCATTTGAATGTGTGAAACAATATAGAGGTGTGGATTTACTTGCATGTATCTTTGGATATATGCATGAGATAATGGGAACCATTGATGGACCTATTAGAACTGATGGCACTCTTTCCTAGGCCATGTTGTGTGATGGAGATATGCTTTCTCTCTCATTGAGGTTTCTTTTGTTGATAATATATATATATATATATATATATATGTTGTTGGATTTTGATACTCTCTTACTCTGGGTTTTTCTTCCCACTCTTATCGTGTCTCTTACTACTCCTCCTTCAGCTTTTGGGACATCCTATTGGGTATGTATATACTTACCCCTACATGGTCTTTTCATGCATGTGTCATATCTTATGAAACCAACAGTCTTGTCGATGGAGATTATAAGGAAGCACATGGATATCTGGTTCATTAGACCTTATATGGTGGTTGAGGTATGGAAATTTAGAGTCGATCTCTCTCAGCACTTTACTTTTACAGTTTTGTTAGGTTGGGACTTCTTTCAGGATGGGAATGTAATTTTCCCTTTTTTTAGATTATGTTTTCATACACTTGTACTCCCTAGGAGTTTTACATGAATGGTTTATTCTCTAGATGTCACATATTTAATTATTATTCATCTGTACTTCAGTATGGATATGGTTGGCTGTGTGTATACAAGTATATAAGGAAAAGTCCTCCCATATTATTTATGCCTTTCAACACTTGTCGCCATCACCTGGCCTATAGGGGTGGGATTGCGGTAGTTGTGACTCAAGCCCCATTGGGATGGGTCATGACACTTTTCCTATAAATGTGACTCAGCTGGGGGTATAGGTTCACCAATAATGGAACATCCAATCTTATTTTTTACTATTGGATAATTACCCCACCATTACCAAGGTGCCATGTCTTACCCCAGTTTTGACTCTCAATCTAGGAGAAAGTTCCAACATGTAAACATAAAAATAAAATCTACTAGGATAACTAGATGATCACATTCAGAAGATACTTCCAATACCCAATTTTTTAATTAGCCTTCTTCTATAGTTAGAAAATATGCACATATATTTCCATGAGTATTGTAAGTCATTCAAACTCTAGGTCTCTTTTATCATGGCTATTTTCCAATTTTATTGATGAATTAGCCTTCCCATATACCAAATTAATCAACCTTTGGAAAGAAATCATTTACCAAGATCTCTTATTCCACATTAAATACCTCATTAAAAATTAAAGGGCCCCGCTTAGAATTACCCATTTCAAAAGCTAGGGTTAACATTCATCATACATGTACCACAAAATTGGAGCTCTACTAATCATTTACAAATCCCAGAGACTCAGCCTGACCACTCTGTGCATTAGATAAAAGGTATTATTTTTTGGACTCTATCTAATAATGAGGGTTGAGATAGGGTACCTTCCATGTTGGATAATATTTTGTGAGATATAAGAATCTTCACACAAATCTAATACGTTTGGATCATTCTAAGACTCTCTATAGTTATTTTACACCCATAAAGAACACCCCTAATACTTTTAAAAATCTCATATTGATCGAAAATCCCAATTTATTAACTAAAACAATTTCTAACTAGTCGAAAATTACATTGTAATGGACTTATAGACATGAGTATCATGCTTGAGTACATGTAGTTCTTCTTCAAGATTCAGTTGGGTGTACCCTAATACATGACATTCAATGAACTTTTCTTATATAATGGAACTATTATATGGTGGTATATTATCATACATCACTTTGTGGTACTTGATAATCCAAAGAGGCTGATTATTCCATTTTCAAGTTGTTAGAATTGGAGCATTGTTCTAAATCTTGAACCCATAGAATGAGTTCAAATCTAACATGGGTAATCCCAAAGACTCATGCCCATAAGGTTGATAAAGAATGTTTTTATGACTAAATATTCTAGTGTTTACTATTACTCATGCTAATTGAAATATCTATCATCCTCATCACCTTTTCCCAAGCCTCCCACTTTGAAGTCATGTACACAATAACCAATTTAGTTCAGAAGGTAATAATAAAGGAAAAATCAAGAAGTGTCGATGTATCAACAGTACATGCATAATTATCTTATTTGGTTTACATGATTTTCACATGGTCTTCATTATCATCTCATAGTTTATAATTTCTTCATGATCTTTACATTGATATCACATCAGATACTTTAAAATCAAAATTACTTGAGCTCAACTTTTTTATCTTTGGAATTTCATGGTTCTATTTTGTAGTTATCATCCATATTTTATTCTTATATGATTATATCATGTAGTTTTATCATGAAAATGTCTTATGAAATAAAATATTTTGTGTAAATATCATAATCCATAGAATTATTGTCAAGCATAAGTCTTGCTGATAATTATGAGGTCCCCTCTACCATGATATCTATAAGGTTTTACAATTTTTGGACCAGAAATTCCTCACGTGGGATTCAAAATCCTAAAAAATGGGTCCTCTTTATGATTATCAACACAAATTTATGTGAGGGGGTGGGATGGGATGTTGATTCCTATTTATATTAGAAAATCTATTTTAATTATTCTTATAGTTATTGATCAACTAATAGAATCAATCATGGAAAAGGATTTTCTTCATGGAATTATTTCTCCGACCACATAATTTTTATTTAGATTGTGTGATAGCCCTATTGTTCATGGTTTGGATTTATATTGATCATATAGTCACATTATCCTGCAGTGCATGAGACTCTTCCTCTTATGTGTCTCATTGATGAAAGGCCTTTGCGGTCACATGATCTAGAATCGTGTGATGCAACCCTCTCTCCTAAAAAATTCCCGTGGATCACATGGACTATGGTGGTTGCACTTCATCACTCATGTTGAATATAAATACCTAGGGTTCCTTCGTTAGTAAATGTGTGGAGGTATAAACTAGGAGACCGAGGAGAGACAAAAATGGAGAATCATGGTCTTAGCTTCCACACTCAGAAAATTCAACAAATTCCATATGTAAAACTAGAGCTTGAAAATAATAACTAAAAAGAATTGAAATTACTACATAATAAATATTCATGATAAAATCTTGAAAGATAATTAATCATGATATTATTCACATGATTATGTGATATTGGCATCATTTTTCGATCAGAAGGAGAGCATATCACATGGTCATGTGTTTTCCTTATGTGACAACCATACATGAATCACAATAATTGGACTAATTTACACAATTATCTTATACAGTTCCATATAATGTGTTCTACCTTATATCACATTTTCCAATTATATATAGTTTTCCTTTCTCATGTGGTCCCATATTATGTGGTTACTTATCTTATGTGGTATGATGTCCACATGATCAATCCTCCCAAAACCTGGGTTTCTCCAAAATATTCTGCGTCCTCCCATAATGATGCTTCCAAACTTTAAAATTTGAAGCATTAAGAGATCAAGGTAATATATTTTTCCTAATACATCTAATCATAACATTTAAATCTAAAATTCCTACATATCCTATTTTCTCCAAGGTCAAAACTCTAAAAATTCCAACTTGAGACCTCCTCTAAGGCCATCAGATGTACATAACCAAGGCATGGAAACTCGCATAAAACCATTTTATCATGGATTAATTTGATAAAAAAAGGATCATGAATTATCCTCTTAGAAATGTACAACTATAGGGGAATTTATGATCCTAAATTTCTTTGAATACATGGGTCTTTATTAGAATGATTTTTGAGCAGTCTCTCCAGGATCGATGGTGGATTTATTCTATAATCATAGAGATGGGTCAGCCATGGAATACATCCTAGAGTGATCCACTAGGATTTATTATAAGTTTCCATATCCCTCTTACAATATATATCCCATCTCTAATCTATAATTAGGTAGTGATTAGATTTATCAGGGTCTTCCTCTTCAGGTGTAAGTCCCATCCAAATATGATTTTGCAATGTGTTTGATCTTTTACTATCTATTATTTCTCACACTAAAGATAAATCCCATGGAAAAATATTATATTTTATTATCCATTTATCAAAATTTAATCATAAATCAAGGACCTCATCCTTATGTGTAATACCCAACATATCTTTCATCATGGGATTCATCTTCGGGTGTAAGTCCCATCCTAATCTGAATGTAAAACGTGCTTGATGTTTTACCATATATTTTTTCACACACCAATCATGAATCATGTGGTCTTGGAGATCAGAATTTATTATTCCATTAGAATAATTCAATCATTAATCATGGGAATCCTCCTTAGGTGTAGTCCCCAACATATCTTTCATCACAGTACCCCTCCTTAGGTTTAATCCACAACAACCATATCTTATCCTTCTCAAGGGGTCATATTCCTCACAAGACATTACTTCAAGGGGATATATTACCAATGAAGCATATAATGGTATCCCCCACTAGTGTAATCCCCACTCATTTCTCTATAGTCGTACCTTTCATGATATAAAAATCCCCACAATATGATGTTAAACTGTATGGTTAACATCCTTACCATATGATGTTAAACTACATGGTAGGGTCCTTTCACACAACCTTAAATTATGTAACATAAACTATATGGGATTTTATTCCTATATATAACGTGATACATATGATTTATATTTAAGTATTGACCCCAATATCCCCATATCTCCATTTTTTTCTATGTTCCCCCATTGGGCTATAATCTAAGGTCAACCATATTCCCTCAATTGGGCTATATCCACAATGGTATCATTCTACCAACGAGAGAGATATATTGCTTCTGGGTATTACTATATTTCCTTTGTTAGGCCATATTCATTAATAAACCATCTTCTTATTAGTGGGGAATATTATTGCTATCCAAACCAACCAAATACCTCACATGGCCTAATCTCTTTTGAAACCAACCCATCCTCATTGGGAAATATTCTCTTTGAGGCCAACAAGAAAGGATCAACCATGCATAAGTCCGACTCTAATAATTTCTTGGAACATATCAACTAGAAGGTCCATTCTACATGAATTTAAACTTCTTATAATTGATTCTTATCGCATGAACTTATAAGTTATGATGTGTCTCATTATATATAACCTAACTTCATGGGTTCTGATTCATTTTACAAGTATATGTAGAAATATTATTTTACAGGCACAATCCCAACACCAATAGACCAATTGTATCTCTATATGATACTAAATCCTAAAGTTTTCGATAATATAGCTTTAAATTAAAATTTATTCCCTTTACCTAAAAAGGGATCAAATAGAGAACATTTAATGCATAAAAATGTGTTCTCACTCACTGACACCCACAACTAATCAACCATCTTTCTTGAGGGTAAACAATATCATTATTAACATTTCTAGGTAATATTCATGAATATGTCACGAATATATAAGTGATTCTGATATTAATAAATAATTCCCCAAAAAATTTGTAAATGATCCTAACCACCCATACTCTTGGTTCAACACACATTCATAGAGTCTCTGGTATGTCTCAGTGAATGCCTTCCTTTGAAAAGAAGAACCATAAAGTGGTAATAAACTATACAGAGTGATACACTTCCAAAGAAATATCAAATTCAAGTATACATAAATAATTAGTATGTGTAGTGGAGGTAATATCAAAATAAAATTACTTTATACATCAAATTTATGATGGTAGTAAAAGGGTTTTGATGAAATGACTTATATGTATTAAAAATACACCATAATTTCTTCCTAGACATGTTTCAAAAATTGCAATACATTACTATAAATGTTCCAAAAATATTAACTAATGGATATTATATTAATTTAAATATGATAAGGTATCCATTATGTACAACTTAGAGTCTTCAATGAGAACTATTTGTAAAAATTCGGCTTTAGAGACAAATTATATTTATTAATATTTATATAGGAACTAAGTATATTAACCTACCTTATTAGTCTAGACTGCAAATATTTATATAATAGAGAAACAAATTTCATTTTGATATGGTTGGAGTATGATACACATCAATGAATTACAGGCCTTACACACACATGAGTTGGCATAGAAACATAGGCTTCACTAAGCTTAGTGAGAGGAGTTGTTCCAAGAGATTCACACTATAGGATGTTGAAACAAAATAGGTGGTTTTATATTCACCAAGATCGATGATATATTATTTGATAAGAATAAATAATATTATAAATAAATAGTAAATGTAGACAGGTTATGATTGATAAATATGCATAAATTCAGTAATGGAATACATGCTCAAAGATTCAGGGGCTCTATATTTTGGATCTTTATAGACTTGATATCCCTGATGATTATTCAAGAGAAACTATATATGGATGGTACAATTCAGTACCAATAAATCATGATATATTATTAAAAGTTTTAAATGATGTTTAATGCATATTTAATGAAAAAGAACTTACTATAATCATCATTCAAAAATCCATTTGAATTCTACTTTTCATAAAAACATTATATGATCATTCTATTGGGAAGTTGGATATTAAGTCCAATTTCCTTAATAGATAGCCTATAAAACATGCTAATATGAAAGAACATGGATTGTTTCTAACACCAATTAATGCCAATAATATGGATATAAGGAAGAATAGTGATCATATAATATTTACTTATAATAATGTAGTTCCATGTGTCAATAAAAGGTTAGTGGAAGCATTACCATCTTCCAAGATAGATATGTTGATAACATATAGAAAACTGATTATTAGTATTAAAAATTTGATAAAAATAAAAATATATATTTCTTTAAGAATTAATGAAGATAAAAATTCATGTTTTATGTCACAATATCAATAAATATAGATTTATGGGGTTTCTTACTATTGTCATAGTGTATACATTGACAAGATAAAAACAATTCATGACATAATTATTACCCATGTCCCTTGGCATATAATTTCTCCCTGAAGGGAGAATATTATGTATAGAAGCGTGTGTTCTACAAATCAATATAGTATTCCATGATATGTAATGATGTTTAATAATTATGATGAATATTTTATGGAGTGAAAATATCAAATAGGATGAGGGAAATAGTACAAAATTATAGTTAGAATTATCTAACAATACTAGAGAAAGTAGAACTGGATGAGTTCATGGTAAAAAGAGAAATGATAATACTATTTTTAAATGGGATGTAAAACTATTTTTCCTTCAAATCATTTTGATATATAATTTTAGTGAGGATAAGGTAATATGAAACAAAAACTTATTACAACTTGTGGTTTCCATATCTTCAATAATCGAGTATTTTTTAACTTTTAATGTGGTTTAAGAATCAGCTTAGAAATGATTTTTTTCGAATTTTTTTTATACCAAAATAGTATAATATTAACATTTATATCAAATTTTTAACTATGGTATTAAAAAATATGTTAGTTTTATGATAAGGGGACAAAAGGTAAATACTTTGGTTATCACATATTGATGGATTTTTTTTATAAAAGATGAATTTATAGTAAGAAGAACAACCATAGAAACATAGGGAGATAAATATACATAGACATACCTTAATTGAATCAGATTTATCATGTGAGGATAACCAATTAGATATTCATTAGTTTGATCTAGTGGAAGAGGGAATATGTTGGAATTGGTTCCCTAGAACCAACTACATTTTTACTTTCAATTAGATATATAATCAATGTATTGAATATTAATATATATCATATCACATGATGATTTTCCTTATATGTGACATAAATGTGATAATGTACTTAGAGTATCTTTTTCCCTGAAAGGTCATAATTGTTTCATGATATGATGAGTACCTTGAAGTACTATGATTAAATTATTAAATACATATTTTATTGTAAAATTAAATAATCTAACCAGACACATATGATAAAATATACTTTGGGTGGGAGGCTCATAATCCATTAAGACTTATTCTCATGAATTTTGACCACGGTGATCTCCAAGACATAATGATATGAGAACCAACCCGCCCATAGGATTTTGATATATAATATGTATCAGTGGATATTATTATCTATGGATGAGTGTATTAATAATTTGACTTGAGATTATTATAGATTAATATAATGAGTCATGTACTCTGATGTATTGATGAAAACATGACAACATCTATTCACATTGAGGTACAATACATCGGGTGTGTCATGAGTGATATGAAATTAATGAATAACTCAATATAGGATCTCCACCTTCTATTTATGGATGTATATATATCTATCCCTTTGATTTAAATGGAGTTGTTTGATAAATTCCATGGACATTATGTTTTAAAAGTTTATTTTAGATAGTTTAAAAATATCAATCAAGCATATAGGTTTATGACATGAGTATACAACCATCTTGATGAGATATCAATACAAAAAAATTATTACAAAGTGAGAATTTATATGTGGTTTTCTTCATTGTGACATTAAATTCTTACTCTATGGGTATATTAAATTTTTTT
Source organism: Viscum album (assembly GCA_963277665.1). Classification (NCBI taxonomy): domain Eukaryota; kingdom Viridiplantae; phylum Streptophyta; class Magnoliopsida; order Santalales; family Viscaceae; genus Viscum; species Viscum album. The sequence goes on along the minus strand of OY728146.1, from coordinate 179,056,011 downwards.
TCTATACACTGATCTTAGACTTTAGGAAAACCCACCTAATGCCACTGTGAAAGAGTCACAGATCATTACACACTTATTGTTTCCATCGATCTAAGTTAGATACTATTTTAGTTTTATCATTATAATAAATATTATTCTTAAGATGAAGAAATAATATTTATCCAGGATTTAATAATCACAATTATTCATTCACTATCCTAAGTTAAAAGTTTACATAAATATTTATTCACAAGACTATCAAATAGAATATTTATTTATCTATTTTTTTTAATTCACAATGTAATAGTAATATTTAATAGTAAATAAATAATTATTTAGTTATGAAAATGTTAAAATAAATATTTATTCACAAAATCAAGAATGCAATATTTATTCTTTTATCAAATAAATAATATTTATTTATTATTAAATATTTGATAAATGTCAAGGAAGGTTGATGGAATGAGATAAATGCTTGTTAATAAAACTGATATAATATTAAATATCATTTAAATAAATAATAAAATATTTATTTTTTACAATAATATTTATTTTTACAAGTTGGTGAATGTCATTATATAATAATAGTATTTTCATTATTGGAATGGGTAATATATTATGTTTATTATTTGGTTAATTGGATTTGTGAAATTATGAATAATAAAATATACCTTTTTATATACACCAAATTATATTATTTTAGAGAAGGTGTAAAAGAATTTTTGTTGTGAAAAACACATTCTATCCCAAGAGGATTCTCTCTATAATGAAAATAACTTGGTTTCCTCTAAAAAAACAAGATAATTTCTCAACATCTTTCCTCCTATTAAATATTTAGAGAAAAAGAAAGGAAATATTTCAAGATCATAATATTGTGTCACAATCAAGGCAATCAAAATAATAAATTTGGATCATCCACATTAGCACCTAGAGTTCCATCAGTGTTTGGAGATTATAGAATATATGGGGATCACCACTATATGGATTCTACTTTGGATCCTCTTAGAAAGACAACAATAAAAAAGGGGGTTGATGATCAATATATTCATCAAAGAAAGAAATTTAAGATGAAGGAAATTCCTCTTATTAAATTAATAATAAATTTAACATGAAATATCTTCTATTATTAGATTTGGGATTATCTATCAAGATCATTTAAGAGAATTCATTAGAAATGAAAAATCTTCATCCCGTTCTTGCAGGCGATTCTTTGAATTTGAAAAAATATAAGTTGGTCATGGGCTAAATTGGCACATTGATTATGCTTGGAACCTTTATGCCTTTGGGTCCAACCTAAGTTAAAGAGTATACCAATGTTGGGAAGGTTTCCAAACCATGTGACTCCCATGATATATATGTGTTTTTACCCTTTTTATTTATTATATTATTAAATGAGAATCGATCTATATTATGTGAATAATTATGATTATTATGCTAATGGATATGGATCTTTCTATGATTTGGAAACTCATTCGAACCATATACTCAAGATTTAATGGGAAGGTGGGTTATGCAATCATGTTAACCATGGAAAATATGGATGTGATATTGTTGACGCTCCTTTTCGTCACGTTGTCTAAAACAATGGAAAGGGAAATGAATTAGCACAAATTGATTCATCCTTTGAAGAAAACATCAAAAATAGACAAAGGAATGAACAAGGCTTCAAATGCACAAGGGTCGCGCAAGTTCCCTCACTATCGTGCAAGTATACTTGCGTGCCACTTAATGGTCACGCAAGTGATTTGCGCGACCTAGGTGATAACTGCTCAAGGTCTTCTCCAGCCTATAAATAGATCCTGTGGGCCCCCCATTTCGGGAGGAATTTTTTCCAGAATTCAGATATAGAGATTTGAACGCCCAAGTCTCTTCTTCAGGTCTTCCGAACACTTCTAAGAGAATTCTTTACCTAGAATGGAAGGTCTAAACAAGAGGAGTAAGGTCTAAGTGTTAGAATTCACTGACAGATGCACGCCTAAGGTGTTTTAACCTTTAGGGAAATGAACATACTTGTGCACCGCCTTACTTCTTCACCAAAACATGCGTGCCTCTTTTCTGGAAGTACCTCAGGATAATTATAAAGGCTTTGTTCAAGGTTCGCCCAAGTGTTACCCTACTAGTTAACAATCGCGCAAGTACCCATGTGTCACGCAGGTATACCTGCGCGACCAGGACTTGCGCGCCCACGTAGTACCTGCACGCCTGCTTGGATTTGCGCGCCCCTGCCTTTTTGGGTGCCCTTATTTCCCATTTAACCCCTCTTATGCCATTCCACCTCTCCTATTCAAGATTAAGTCTTCAAGACACTCTTCAAAGACATTTATGGTATGACCACTTGAATTGAATACCTTAACTGAAAGGAACTCTGTGGAATATTTCTCAAAACCTAGTGATTTACACATCTTTATGTCACTAAAGATTGAGATTTCATTCATTCAACCTCATCCATTAAGATGAGAGAACCCCTTAATATGTGCCTCCTTTTTAGGAGTAAGCCCCAGTCTCAAATCTGGGAATCCACCTTAGGAGTGAGCCCAAAGTCCTCTTTAACATGGGCCTCCTTTTCAGGAATAAGCCCCAGTCATAATTCTCAAGTATGTGCATCCTCCTTAGGAGTAAGCCCCAAGTCCTCATTAACCTGGGCCTCTTTTTCAAGAGTAAGCCCCATTCTCAAATATGGGCATCCTCCTTAGGAGTAAGCCCCAAGTCCCTTGATTTTCTCTTAACCAGTACTAATTTACTTTTGATCTAGATCTCTTTCTCAGAAGTAAAACCCAATCATAAGTCCCCTCTGAATTTGGGCCTCCTTTTCAGGAGTAAGCCCCAAATCAGAGTATCCAAATCTCCATAAAGTACATATACCTTTATGGACCCTATTCCTAGATTTCTTCCCTGAAGTAAATCCTAATATTCATCTATTTGGGCAGTCATACATACATAAGCCCCACATCATTTCTTATGATTGCATCTTTCATGGCACAATTGTCTGGTTTTACTAATACCTCTTGTTTCTCACACCGAGCATGACTCACGTGAGCTTAGAGTGTAAAAGTAATTATAACATATTTCTTTGATCCATAAATCATAAACATCATATTCCCTTACTCGAACCACATGGGTTCTGATTCCTTTTCCTAAACAAAGGATACATAGGTAGCCCATCTGCGGGTACGATCCCAACTCTGAAATAATCTATGTCCTTCTGAATGACAATAAACTTCAAGTGCACCACTGAGTGGCTTTAAAACTAGTATGGTAATCATAATGACCAAGTGAATTTTATGTATTAAAGGATACCATTGACTAAGAATCTCTAAAGGAATATAGATGATTCTCTATCAATGAAGAACCTTGAATAAATATAAAATATTCTCTAAATTTCCTACATATCAATCATTGATTTTCAGATCTAAAGGAAAAATTATTTTTATACTTGTTAATCTAATAAGGATTCACGAACATAACTTAAATCTATAAAGAGAGTCCCGGAGTAGACAATAATTCCCCTAAAAAAGGTGTGATGAGTCCGACCTCCCATCCTCTTGACCAATGAAAATTCCTAAGCCTCATCAGTCCACAACTAATGAGCACCTACCTTTGGGAAGTAGGTTTAAATGGATATGGAATCGTTGGATGTTTCCGGTTCTACGAACAAACCCGTTAGAAACTGCTTGGAATGTTTGAACCTTAAATCAATGAGGTCATCCCCAATTCCAGAGGGAAACAAAAAATGGTGAACCCGACATGAATCCTTAACCAAGTTAAAATGATGTTTTGCGTTTTTGTTAGGCCCCTATTTAAAACTCAATGAGAGGGACAAAAAAACAATCATTGACATATGTGCTCATCCAAAAGATATAGTGGATGAATTTATCTTGATTATGTCTATTATATTAAATAGGAACTCTTTTCCAAGATCTTCTGCATTTCCAGAATGGCTTCTCCTAAGTTCACATCCGTGAATATGTCTACTGTGAAAACTTCTGATGTGACTGCCACTGCTGCTACTCCTGCTGGATCATCGTCTGCTCTGAGGACGATATCACCTACTCAGTATCTTCAATGCTGGGTATCAAACATGCTGGTTAAGGAGTACTGTCAAAATGGTACTATTCCAACTCTGGAGGCTGCCCGACAAGCCATCCAAGTGAACAACTCACACCAATCGTCTAGAAAACAATGACCAGTGATCAAGAAGCAGGCGGTGGTAACCACTGTCTGCAACTGTTTCGGGTCGTTATCCCTGGAACACAATCACCATTCGCTCCCTTATTCTGGGGAGGTGAATGAGCAGGTCCCTCAGGGCCTTAATTCAAGCAGACAAGAGTTATTCCCAAGGGATCCTATCAAAAATCGCCGCCAGACTCATGCGGCAGTGTGCCCTCAACATGATAAGGGTACCAACTCCAGGTGTTTGGCTCAGGTTCCTCAAACTAGGGCAGGAAAAACGAATCGCCAGAGGCGAAGTCCGGTTAACAGTGGGAAGGTTCTCATCTCTTCCATTTTCGGAGAATTCCACCAAGCTATCTTGGTGGAAAGCAACCAGCGTGCACACACACCTGCCTGTTTTAATTCCACTATCCAGAAGACTCGTCTGGAAGCATCACGCCAATCCCACCAGGAAATTCCGGTGGAGTATTATAAGCAGGAACATACACCTGTTTATACGTCATGAGCTAGTCAGCAGGCTTGTTTGACTACATATGATGGATCTCATCAACCACGTTCGGAGAAGTGCAATCAGAAGGTATATACACCTGCTAGTACTGATCAAGACTACCAACAGTCTCGCTTGGTAGCATTCAGAGAAGTCAGTTGGAAATCTCCAGTGACAAATAGGAGGCAGACTCAACTCTCTGCCCCTACACTTGAGTACTGTCAGGATTCACTAAAAGTAAAAGGAGGACATGAGTTGGCACAAACACCTACTCCAATCATGGAATGGACGTATATCCCCGTTTCGGCAGCTGAAGTCACCAAGCATATTCTATCAATGGTGAAAGAGCAGAAGAAAATCCTTGCTCGTATTTTGGATGCTTTCTAGGATATTATAACAACTTCATCAACATCCCAGGGAAAGACACACAAATCTGTCCCTAGCAGTGGAGTAACACATCAACAATTTACTCCGGAGCAGATACACACATATGTTCCAGTCCAAGAGGGTTGTGGGGCATACTCCCCATATAACACGGACAACCAAGTCAGGCACATACACCCGATTTGAGTAGATATCGTCAGCCTAACCAGGAAATTTTTCTTGATAAGGCACACACACTTGCTCAGAGCGGCCACTTTCGTCAACAGGTGGTTTCCAAAGAGAGTAAGAAGGCATCTAGGAAGAAGACCCACCCAGCATAGTCAAGAGATCAAGAGCAAATTTTTAACAAGGCCTTGCTTGATGATGGAGTTCTTAAAGCCCTCAGACAGTTATCTTTTGGAATTCAAGATTCTACTCCCTCATTTCCCAATAGTGGGAACATTAATTCCGAAGGTCTTCAATAGAAACTTCCTCATGAAGGCTTGCTTCATGACAATTCAGTTGATCTTGAAGTTTCATCTTCAGATGCGATCCATAGGAACCCTCTGTGTGGTCAGAAGACCAAGGATCAAGAGATATCATCTTTTGCTGTAACCCACCATGGTGGTCCTCCCCATGATGATGAATTTTTCTGGAAAAGTACTCTCCACATTAGCGATGCACATTGCCTGGAAAATGCTCCAGTGGACAATGTAGTGCCGAGAAAGCCCTCTTATCTTGAGGCACTTGAAAATGAAAAACCAGTCATGTCTGATGCTTCATCGCTAGCAGGTGAAATACTTTCTCAATCATAAGATAGCTTAGGGTGCAGGTCATTCTCCAAACCACCCCTAAGTCATGCATCTTCTAGCTTGATCAGTGGTTTCTCTACCAATCTTGTTGAATCTGATGAAGCAACAAGGAAACACCAGCTCTGGTCAAATCAGGTAGAAGAATCTTCATTGAATGATAAAGAGGAAATTCTGAACATGAGAAAACAACTGGTGAAAGGTGAAGTGCCAGTCATGTTTTGGCCTCTGGATGACTCTCAGTATGACATTCCAGAGATTTTGATGGAAGATGGAATTCATGATATTCATCTCAACATATGGAAAAATCTTTGTCAGTTGAAAAAGAAAGTATTATCTTATGATGAATATGAAAATCATGTTAAGATAATAGAAGGGTTACAACGTCAAATTGACTTGGCATCTTTATCAGTATCTCGATATCCGAAGGCTGAAAAGCAGCAGAGATCCCTTCAGCATTTATGCCTTGGATCACTAAGAAGATTGCGCCAGTTAATTGACAATGCCCCATCTAGTATTCATGTTAGAGGATGGGGTGTTCATGGAGCACTACATTTCATTGTGCTCTCCAGTCAGCAAAGCCCGCCGAAAATGGTCTCATGCAATGTTATTGCCCATTGACGGCCACAAATACCTAGCTTTGTTTGTAATCAAAATCTTTCCCAAGAACAAGCTTCAACTAGTTCCTCCCAAAATCAAGAATACATAGACCAAGTTTTTGAATTACTCCATCATCAAGAAAACGAGAATATTGAACTGAATTCTCGTATGAAGAAAGCACATCACCAAGTGATAAAAGTGTCAGAAATCATCCAACGGTCTTTTGAACCGGGTGATAAAAGTGGATACAGGTTGATGCATCCAGCTAATTTTAGGACTAAGGTCCGCAAGATCAGGAGAGATTTTAAGAAAGTCCCAGACATAGAATGTCAAGAGCCACCCTAGCTTGCCAGACTAGGGACTCTTTTAAACCAACCCTCGGAATCAACAAATAGGATTCGATGAGTTGAGAAAAGATAGAAGGAAGAGCCCCAATCCACTGGACTGGGGAATTTTTCAAATCATCAATCCCCTCCTCAACGAAAGTCGGCCTTCTCTCGATTGGGGAAGAATCCACAGGAGTAACGAAGAGCCAAATTATCAGGAGATTCTCTCTAAATTATGGTTCGTCAAGAAGTTCCTGAGGGATCGAATAAAAAAAAGGCAATGTATCATTAAAGACACGAAAGAATACAATATCACATAAATGATGATAGAAGGGATGCGATGCGTTATGCATCAATCAATGTCATCAATGCCATTATTGTTGATCCACCAGATGAGACTCACTCCGAGGGATCGGATGAAGAGGTTTCTGTTCAATAATTTGTACGCACATACACAAATGAAGAAGGTGTGCATATAGGAAATCAAAGGTTTACCCAAAATCTGGGTGTTCCTTCAAATAACCCACTTCCCCCTCTCCGAAAGGGATAAAACAAGGGAAATGGGAAGAATTAGGTTACATATCCTTCCTCTAGAGAAGGCCAATCACTCTCACTAGAGCAAAGATTTTCACAACAGGAGGAAGAAATTAAGGAATTGAGGAGGTTGAATGCAGAACTACTTCTGGTAAGTCTTCTTCCTAAACGTGCTAGAGTCAGTCAGCCAAGGAAATTTGTTGTAGCTACTAAGATGGATCAAGAATATCCTCCTCTATTAGTACACCCTCACAAGTCTAATCCTACGGGTCAAGTGCAACAATAGTTGGCAGTGCTGCCATCAGTTGCAGTACCAGCTACCATACCTGTTCAAACTCCAGTCATTTCACCTACCGAAGTCCAAGTTCAACCAGATGTTTCTCAAAAGTTAATAACTATCATTGAGTCATTAACATCTCGGTTAGAGACTATGGAAGGGAAGTATGCACAGGTTCAACCAGAAAAGAGAGCTTACCCAGAATGGGTAGATTCAGTCTCTCCCCTATCATGTTTTGGGAACCCTATATTCCCTATTTTCAATGGATCAGGTGACCCTGAACAGCATTTGACGCATTACGTGTCTTGTTGCGATCCTATGATGGGAAATCCGGAGCAGCAAGAAGCAATGAAACTCAAATGCTTTGTGCGTACCTTGCAAGGACCAGCCTTTGTCTGGTACACAAGCTTACAATCCTGGTCAATTACCGGATAAGAAGATCTCCGTCAATGATTTCTTCTTCAATTCAGCTCAACTTTTCCAAAGACAACAGTTTTCGATCTTAAAAATTGTAAGCAAAGGGAGAATTAAAGGGTCTCATATTTCATTGCTTGCTGGAAGGGATTAACATATTCCCTAAGTTTAGCACTCCCTCAAGAGGAACTGTTGCCAATATGTGTGGAAAATCTGCGTGATGAATTACGCACACCACTGATCCCTGTGAAATACTTAGGAGGGTTTTGAGACCTTACTTCAATCGCTCAATAGATTGAAGATTCTCTTATTGAGAATAAGGCTAAATCTCGTGTAATTCCATCAGCTCCAGGAAGGAGAATGGGTAAATCAGAGACTGCTACAGTTATGCTTAAACAGGCACATGTACCTGCTTCTACATCAAAACATTCATCTTCTCGAAGGGCTCCACCTCCTGAGAGCCAACAACAAAGGCCGTTTCCTCAATATGATCAAAGAGATCAAAGAAGGAAATAGTTTGATGAGTTGAAGAGCAAAGTTTACTCTTTCCAAAATGAACAAGTTCTTGGCTACTTCATTTCGGCTCTAGAAAATAATCTGGTTCAATTGCCAAGGCCCAAGAGGCCAAATAAGGAAGGCGATAAAGACCATCCCAATTATTTCCCATTTCATAAAATGTTGGGGCATCCCATAAAAGAGTGTTTTTTCTTCAAGGACCTCTTGAAAAAGATGGTCGACTCGGGACAAGTCAAACTGAAAGGTTCTTCAGCTCAGGTAGCCTGTGGTACTGCTACAGTTCCAGAGGAAGAAGGCGAATGACAAGAAGTCAAAATAAAAAATGCACAGAAATATGATGATTGGATGGTTAGAAAGACGATCAACCAAACTCATGCTATTTTGAGAACACAATTGAAGAAACCAATTGTGCCTTATTCCATGAATGCTACAGCAAAATCCTCTTTAGAGGGAAAATCCACAAAAGGGCAGCATAATTCCAAGAAAGAGGAACAATTATAAGATGATGAGTATATGTCAAAGCCTAAGTTGTATTTGACTCTGGTAGATTTCATGCCATCTACTTCAATTAAACGGTCACTATCCCACCAAAAGGCACAACCTAAATTGGCTAGTCAGGTAGAGTCTTCATCGGATGAAGAGTTGATTTTCAGTTCTGTTAATATGATTCAATTAACAGATCTATATTCCAGTTGAAGTTTCGATTATGATGAGCCCGAATTCCCTCTATCAAATAGAGGAATCAGAGGAAGTTCTAGAGGCTCAGGATACAGGGGAAGATGTGGATCTTTCAGATGCCACTATTCCAATTCTACCCCTGCTAGAACTGTGTACGCAGGAGAAACTCGTGGTAGAGCTCTTTAGTGAGCTCAGCAAGAACAAGCAAGTTCTGCTACCAATAGAAAATTCAGTCCTGGAATAGTTATTCTGGAAGACCAGTTGAAGGTTCCATATTCTTACTCTCAACAAGTAAATGGATCTAATCGGTCTAATCTTTCAAAACCAGGAATATTGCCAACTCCTATCCCGATACAAGATGCATCAACTGCCAAAGCATCTGCTTCCAAGGCACCTGCTAAAACACATGTTCCTATTGGGTAAAGCAGACCTCTGGATCAAAAGTATGATGTATTGAAACAACTGGCCCATATACCAGCCAAGTTATCAATTCTATATGCTTTGAATTTATCAAAGGATCTTCGGGAAGTACTCATTGAGGCTTTTTTAAGTCCTCAGGAGTTTGAAACAGAAATTGCTGCAGCTGAAGTCTATCACATAAAGAATGATCATGAGGAATGCCATATAGTGATATCTTTTACTGATGAAGATGAAGATGATGTCGTGCATGGACATATTAGACCTTTGTATTTATCTGGAAAGGTCAATGGCATAGACGTCCGAAGAGCTTTAATTCATAATGGTTCAGGAGTCAACCTCATGCCCATTCGTACACTTCGGTGATTAGGCCTCACAGAATCTTAATTATCTCCTTCTACCATAAATTCACAAGGACATGATAAAAATGAACAAGAACCACTGGGCAAAGTTATAGTTATAAATCAATTTGGAGATCTTGTATCCAATTCAGATTTAATGTTTGTTGATCAAGATTCAGCCTTCAACATCTTGTTTGGAAGACCCTGGCTATATCAACATGCGACTATCCCTTCATCATACCATCGATGTCTCAAGTATTGTTTCAATGGACATGTTGGGACATTGAATGGTGATAAGGCACCATTCAAGGCATGTGAGTCTCAATACATTGAGGTGGAATTCTATCACATAAAGGGAAGGGAGAAATCCACAACAAGGGAGATTACCAAAGTTAATGCTCTATATGGTTTGGAAAAGATTTTAGTAAATCTATTTGCACATGTGAATATAGATTATGTGTTTCCTATCAGTCAAATTGACAGGGTAGACCCAAATCAAAATACTCTTATGGAAAGATCCATAATTTCAATTATGGAAATCGATCCAGACAACATGGGAGAAACTGGTAACCCACCAAGAAGTGATGAAAGCCCAAATGGAGATGTCTTCATTTCATCCACTGAAATCCAACAAGTCTATACTTCGCCAATCAGGACAAAAAAAGTTATAGCAACATCAGAGGTAAACAGTGATGTCGATTATCAATCCATCGTCTCCTCTTTATTTCCCAAGGAAGAACCTTCATTATCAATTGGGTCGGAAATGGAAGCCTCTTCTTCAAAATGTTCAAATTTTAACATCTCTCTTAATCATGGAAATTATACTTCATCATCTACTATGAATGTATAACTGGAAGAAATAACATATGATGAAGAAGAAAAGGAAGATCTCAGATATGCTCCTCCATCATTTTAAGAGGGTATCTCTACCACCATGGATGAACTCAGAGAAATAAATCTGGGTACAAAAGAAGATCCATGCCCCACTTTAATCAGTGCGTCCATGACTCTTGAAGAGCAAGAGATGTATATTTACTGTCTAAAGAAAAATAGAGATATATTTTCTTGGAACTGTACAGAAATGCCCAGGCTTGATCCTGATGTTGCTACTCATCATTTGGGTTTACCAGAAGAACATCGAGGATTTAAGCAAGCCACGGGAAGAACACACCCAACTTATGCTTCTAAAATTGAAGCAGAAGTGGATAAGCTTATCAAAGATAACTTCTTCAGAGAAGTTCAATATCCCAAGTGGTTGGCTAATATTGTCCCTTTGAAGAATAAGAAGAAGAAGGACAAATTAGAGTTTTCATTGATTTCAGAGAACTTAATCGGCATTGTCCTAAGGATGATTTCCCAATTCCGATTACAGAACTTTTAATTGATGCAACAGCTGGATTTGAAGCACTTTCCTTCATGGATGGATATTCTGGACATAATCAAATCCAAATGGCTCTAAAATACAAGGAATCCACAACCTTCAGAGACCCTCAGGGTGTGTTTTGCTACCGGGTAATGCCCTTTGGATTAAAGAATGCAGGTGCAACATATCAGCATGCCATGCATCGTATCTTCAAACCCTTTTTAGGGAAGTTTGTTGAATGTTTTGTCGATGATTTTGTAGTTAAATACAAACAACGTTATAATCACTTGGATGATTTAGAAGTAATATTCCTCAAACTTTGGCAACAAAATTTGAAGATTAACCCCTTAAAATGTGCTTTTGGGGTAACCTCAGGAAAATTTATCGGCTTTGTTTTACGCCATCATGGTATTGAATTCGATCCTGAGAAGTCAAAGTCATTCCTTGGTATGTCACCTCCTCAAAATTTGAAACAATTGAGAGGACTTCAAGGACACTTAGCCTATATTCGGTGTTTCATCACCAATTTGGCAGGAAAATGTTTACCCTTCACCAAATTGATGAAGAAGGGAGTCACTTACCAGTGGACTGAAAATTGTCAAGAAGCATTCGATATTCTCAATAAATACCTCTTGAGTCCACCGGTACTCATACCACCTATTGAAGGAAGACCACATATACTTTACGTGATAGCTTTAGAGCGATCATTGGGTGCCTTTCTTGCTCAGAAGAATGATGTTGGGAATGAAAACAGCCTCTACTACCTCAGTCGGACTATGCTTGAAGCAGGAACCCAGTATTCAAGTACTGAGAAGTGCTGACTGACATTAATCTTTGAAGTTAAAAAGTTGAGACACTACCTTCAACATCACGAGGTCCAATTGGTATCTCGCAATAACCCGATCAAATTCATCCTTAGTCGTCCAACGCTTATAGGACGTCTGGAAAGTTGGGCAGTTATTTTGTAGCAATTCGACATTTAGTATGTGTCTCAAAAGGAAATAAAGGGCCATTCTCTGGCTGATTTCCTGGTTGAACACCCTTCAGTGGAAGACACATCTTCAGATATTGAACCTCTTAATGAGGAAGTCTTCTCTATTCAAGAAAGTCCTCAGGCATGTGAAATGTATTTTGATGGTGCTTCCAGAAGTCCAACAGGGAGGAAAATGGAAAATTCTAAATTCAACAAAGTTTTCTTAGTAATTGTGCTCATTTATCTAGAAAATTTAGTGTTACCTTATTCCTTCTTAGTATGGGAAGGTGCTACCAATAATGAAGTAGAATACCAAGCTCTCATCGTAGGCTTGGAATTGGCGCTTCAAGCACAAGTGAATCACTTAAAGGTGAGAGGTGATTCAGACCTGGTAATCGAGCAAGTCAATGGGGATTATGCCATCAGAAAAGAATAATTAATCCCTTTGTATGATTACGTCAGAGAGTTAATGGAAGAATTCCCTTCAGAACTGACATTTTATTATGTCCCGAGATCACAAAATGCTCAAGCTGATGCACTGGCTAATATAGCCACAGCTCTGGCAGATCCAAACCGGGACGAGAAAACCATCAATATTGCCCACCGTCATGTAATTTCACATTATGTTCGAATCAAAATAGTGGAAATTAATGAAATTAGTCCCATTCCTGAACCGTATGGTCATACTATAGAATGTATGTCACCTATCAGGGAATACCTTCAAAATGGAACACTTCCACCTGATAGAGCCGAGAAAGAACAAATCCATAGACGTGTGGTCATTTTTTCTCTTTATTATAGCCTATATCACCTAGAGAAAATTCTCTAAAAACGTGGTTTTGATGGAGTTCTCTTCAGATGTATTGATGGTGAAGAGACAATGGCTGTCATGAAAGAAGTGCATGCAGGAGTCTATGGTTCCCCCCAGTCTGAACATAGATTGTCTGATCAGATTCGAAGGATTGGATACTTTTGGCCTTCAATGATACAAGATTGTGTTGATTTCACAAAGAAGTGTCATTCATTCCAAGTACATGACAATTTCATTCACCAACCTCCAGATTTTCTTCATACAACTAAATACTTGTGGCCATTTGCCACATGGGGAATGGATGTGGTGGGACCTTACCCTTCAGCTACGACCAAGCAGTTTAAGTATATTCTTACTGCTACTGATTTCTTTTCCAAAAGGGAAGAGGCAATACCTCTTAAGGAAGTCAGTTCTAAATGCATTGTTAGCTTCATCAAGTCTAACATCATTACCAGATTTGGTGTCCCTCATACCATATTGACGGAAAATGGCACCAACTTCTGCTCATCCGAGGTGAAGAAGTTGTACCAAGAATACAACATCAAATCCAATCATTCATCTCGGTATCATGCAGTGGACAATGGCCAGATAGAAGCCTTCAAAAAGACTCTTTCCAATATACTGCAATATATGGTGGATAAAGATGAGAAGTCATGGCCTGATAAACTCTTTCATGCTTTATGGGCTTATCGGACTACCAACCGCATTGCAACGCAGTCAACTCCATATTCACTAGTATATGGAATGGAAGCCATCTTTCCCATTAAAGTTCAACCTCCCTCGCTCAGAGTAGCCATTTCTGATCAGTCATCTATAGATGAACAATCTCAAAAGCAATTGAATGAATTGGAATGGTTAGATGAGAAAAGATTGTGAACTTTGCACCACTTGGAAGTATACCAGAATCAAATAGCACAAGCTTTCAACAAAAAAGTTCATCTTCGTTCATTCACTCAGGGATAATTGGTATTAGTTCTCAGAACTCTAATGATACTAAGAAAGAAACCTCCCAAGCTTGAGCCAAAATTGGAAGGACCTTACTCAATACATAGGGTCTACTCCAACAGAGCTTATTCATTAATCTCGATGGATGGAGAACTCATCACTACTCCAACCAATGCTAGATTTTTGAAGAAGTGTTTTTTATAAACAAAAACTATATCATCAACAGTCCAGTACGACCTTAAACTGCACCTCAGTTCAGTATGACCTTAAACTACACCTCGGTCCAATATGACCTTAAACTGCACCTTGGTCCAGTATGACCTTAAACTGCACCATGGTCCAGTATGACCTTAAACTGCACCACGGTCCTGCATGACATTAAAAATGCTCATCATGTCCACCAAGACGTTAAACTGCATAACCAACAGTCCATGCATACGACCTTAAACTATTCACATGTCCCTTACGTCCAGAATGACGTTAAACTGCACCATCCATGGTCCATGCATATGACCTTAAACTATTCGCACTTTCGTTCAACATGACGTTAAACTGTGTCCCCCTTCATCGCCCTTGCAATATGACGTTAAAATATATAGAAGTCCTTTATGTCTAGCAAGACATTAAACTGCATAACCAATGGTCCATGCATATGACCTTAAACTATTCTCACTTATGTCCAACATGACGCTAAACTATATCGTACCCTTTTCGTCCAACATGACGTTAAACTATTAAAAAGTCCCTAATACGTCCAACATGACGTTAAATGGTGTACTCTTTTGTCTTAACTACATGACAATAAACTGCACAATTCCCCTTTTGTCCAACATGACATTAAACTGTATTGTCCCCATCGTCCTAACTACATGACGCTAAACTATACAGAAAGTCCTTTAATATGTCCTACATGATGTTAAACTATACTTTGTCCCTGCTACATGACATTAAACCGTGCAGCACCAATAGTCCTAACTGCAAGACTTTAAACTACATAGTCCCTTTTTATGTCCTACATGACATTAAACTGTGCATTGTTAGGGTTGTTGCTACCTCTTGTTTCTCACACCGAGTATGACTCACATGAGTTTAGAGAAAACTTCAACCATAACACTCTCTCTGGGATACTAACCACGTGTAAGTCCCAACACTATTTTTAGGTCGTTGTCCCCAAGGACACCTTGATCACTAATTCATTCTTTAATTGAACTACGTGGAATTTGATCCTTGCCTTCTAGGCTAGGTACGTAGGCAACCTCCCAAGGTTCAAGCCCAAAACCAATCTATTCACATCGGTTCACCTCCATCTCATATGATGTTGATTCGTGAAACCACCTGTAGAATCAATATCTTTACATTGGTTCAATTTTGTCCTTGCTATACGATGTTAAACTATACAACACTTTTGTCCAGTATGACAATAAACTACAATATTCTTTGATACCCTCACCTGAGAGGGAATCATTACTTACATTGGTTTTAAATCATGTTTCATCTCAAAGACTACGTGCATACATGGAAATACCTGAACCTTTTATCTTGGGTTAAACCATCATTGCACTAAAGTCCCCTTTCACCCTTCACATGTATGAACCAAATCTTTACAAAGGGTATTTCTAGAACTACGTGGGATTGATTCCCATCCTTATGGGATACATAGGAACGTTCGAGTGTCCCTCGAATCCAGCCCCAAGCCGTTTGTGCCTAACCCCAAATTCCACTTTCAGTCCCTTGGCTGAAAAGTCCCCATGAAAACACACACCATGTATTTATTTCAATGGTCCAAGCTCTATGACCCTAAACTAAGATCTCCAATCCTTTTGTCCCACACGACATTAAACTATAGTTCAAGAACTACATATGGCTTGATTCCCATCCTTATGGGATACGTAGTGAAGTCCAATATTTCCATTCAGGACCCAGTCACAACATGATTATGGTTAGCATTGATCTATGTATCTCTACATACATTGGACAATACCCATCTTTATGTGTCATACTCCTAACCTTAAATATTTTCAGATCTTCATAAAACATTTCTTGACTTCTAGTCACAAAAATGTCAAACTTTTGAGAGGTCTTTTGCCTGACTATGTAGTACGTTCCCTTAGGTGGCCGTGCATAAACAGTCTCCATAACAGATTTTTCAGCCAAAAGATACTATTATTTCACTATGCAGCCAATGCTCTTAGGTGGCCCTACATAATTCCACCCCCTAACGGGTTTTTCGGATACTGGTAACTTCATTCTTGGGAAGAAATCCTCTTTTGTCCTTAATTGTCTTAAATGACAATATGTAGGGATCCGAAAAAAATATCCATCCTTAACATACTTGTCCCATATCCTTTTTCATGATCTGAAAGTATTCAAGTCTATGGTTTATATTCTTCTTCCCTACGTTTGGGTCAGACCTTCATAGGAGTGATATCCATCCAGTTCCTCAATAATCTTGTTTGGAAATATCTTCTACATATTTAAGTACCCATTTCCATATAGCGAACTCTATACTTTGGAAAATTTGAATCTCCATAAACTTTCATTGGATTTTTAACACTAGGAATGTAAATTTATGAGAGTTCTTTTGCCTGACTATGCAGCACATACCCATAGGTGGCCTTGCATAAGTAGTCTATATAACAGACCTATTAGCCAAAAGATGCTATTTATTTGACTGTGCATCCAATTCCCTTAGGTGGCCCTGCATAATTCAACCCCTAACGGGTTTGTTAAATAATGGTAACTTCATTCTTGGGAAATACTTATTCTAATGACTTTTAGTCCTTTTTTCATATCATTCCTCAGATTCAATATTTCTTAAGTCATAGATTACATTTCTTTTCCCTTCCATACTTGAATATGGTAATATGTTTTCAAACAAATTATCAAGGAATTGAGTCAATTTCTAATTCATTCGGTCAAAGCTATTTTGACCTTAAACATTAGCCTTTTTATGTCTGATGTGCATGACTTTAAACTACCCACAAAATACAAAGGAACTCTGAATAAAAGTCAAGTTCTAGCTCACTAAACATACATTTTGTATGATTTATGTAATATTGAGAAATTAAGAGATTCAAAGTATGTAGGGTTATTTATATTAATCCTACTAAAAATCAAACTATGTTTACTAGGACCATTGGCTTAGGTAAAATTTAAAGCAGGGAGAAAAAGAGAATGCATGTACAAATTATTGAAGGTTAAAGTGTTTTTCATTGATGTACAAGAGTTAGAAGGACATCCACAGACTGGAGTCTCTTCTCCTTTTTTTTTCAGGAATTACAAAAGACTTTCAACACACTTATTCATTTGATTTACGACATCTCGAGCTTAATCAGCAGCCACTTGGAATTTGTTCAATCAACTGGATACCATAAGAGATGCAGTGATACCAGCTCTTCTTGGAAAAATTGAAAAAGAATGTTCTTGAGTGCAGTTTGAGAAAATTTTATGCTGATCAAAAAGTGACTCTATTTTTTTCCAAGAGACTTGGAAGATGGATACATGGATTTGAGAATGAATCATTGGAAGTAAAGAGCCATTTGGAGAGAGTACTCTTTTCAGATATAGCTCTAATGCCATGTTTGTTTTCTCTCCACCAACCGGCAGCGGAAAACATTTCAGCCCATGGGTTTTCCATTTTCATATCTACAAGGAAATGGCATGAAGGAAAAATTTGAAATTTCATACCAATGTTGTTTCTTTTAATGAACATCATAACCGAAATAGAGGAGTAGCAGTGCAGCTACATCTCAGGCATATAGTTCTTTGCATCTGGAACATTGACTCCTTGCAGATTACCATGACCTTATAGAGACAGGTATATGCTCTGTGGGAAATTAAGATGATATTTCTTTAAGTACTTATCCAAATTTGGGAAAGTGATGTCGCAGATATCATAGTAATCACGGCCAACAATGTTCATCATGTCATCAATCTGCTTGCTAGCCAGTCCATCAGCCGTTTCGATTCTCTTGGGAGCCATTAAATCTTCACAAGAGTTGAATAAATTAACTCTTAAGTAAGTTGATTCTTCATAAAATTTGTGAAAGAATTTGGAAAAAATGGAAAAGGCATTAAAGAGCGCAAGTCTAAACTTGGTGCGCAAGTGTGATGTGTCACGCAAGTATAATCTGCCGCGCATGTTTTTGGCACACAAGTATCACCGCGCAGGTCTAGATACCTATACAATGGCGCGACAACAAAGGAACAGCAGAATACACAACGGGAGCTTGGAAATCCAAAAATCAGGTGCTATGCGGGGCAAATGACCGCATATTTATAGGCCAGGATCCCCACCTGCATGCCTACAACTAGAACGCTCCATCCAGGGCACTCCAGCCCTGCACGACCCGCACCTGCGCGACTCGCACCTGTGCGCCTCTTTCCCTTTGGTTTTCTTCTTTTCCTCGGAGTCACATCCTTATTCTTTCAGATCCAAATATGAGGGGGGACTTTTATTGACGCTCCTTTTCATCACATTGTCTAAAAGAATGGAAAGGGAAATTACTTAGCACAAATTGATTCATCCTTTGAAGAAAACATCAAAAATTGACAAAGGCATGAACAAGGCTTCAAATGCATAAGGGTCGCGCAAGTTCCCCCACTGTTGTGCAAGTATACTTGCGCGCCGCCTACTGGTCGTGCAAGTGAATTGCGCGACCTAAGTGATAACTACCCGAGGTATTCTACAATATATAAATAGACCCTGTGGGCCCCCCATTTCGGGATGAATTTTTTCCAGAATTCAGATATAGAGCTCTGAACGCCCAAGTCTCTTCTTCAGGTCTTCTGAACACTTATAAGGTAATTCTTTACCTAGAATGGAAGGTCTAAACAAGAGGAGTAAGGTCTAAGTGTTATAATTCACTAACACTTGCATGCCTAAGGTGTTTTACCCTAAAGGGAAATGAACATACTTGCATGCCGCCTTACTTCTTCACCAAAAATTGCACGCCTCTCTTCTGGAAGTACCTCAGGATAATTCTAAAGGATTTGGTCAATGTTCACCCAAGTGTTACCCTACTGGTTAAAAATCGTGCAAGTACCCATGTGTCACATAGGTATACCTGCGCGACCAGGACTTTCGTGCCCACACAGTACCTGTGCACCTGCTAGGACTTGCACACCCCTGCCTTTTTGGGTGCCCTTCTTTCCCATTTAACCCCTCTTATGCCATTCCACCTCTCCTATTCAATATTCAGTCTTCAAGAAACTCTTCAAAGCCATTTATGGCATGATCTCTAGATTTTACTTCCTTATCTGAAAGGAACTCCGTGGAATATTTCTCAAAACCTAGTGATTTACACATCTTTATGTTACTAAAGATTGAGATTTTATTCATTCAACCTCATCCTTTAAGATGAGAGAACCCCTTAACATGGGCCTCCTTTTTAGGTGTAAGCCCCAGTCTCAAATATGGGCATCCTCCTTAGGAGTAAGCCCCAAGTCCTCTTTAACATGGGCCTCCTTTTCAGGAATAAGCCTTATTCATAATTCTCAAGTATGGGCATCCTCTTTAGGAGTAAGCCCCAAGTCCTCATTAACCTGGGCCTCCTTTTCAGGAGTAATCCCCAGTCTCAAATATGGGCATCCTCCTTAGAAGTAAGCCCCAAGTCCCTTGATTTTCTCTTAACCAGTCTTAATTTGCTTTTAATCTGGATCTCCTTCTCAGGAGTAAAACACAATCATAAGTCCCCTCCTAATTTGGGCCTCCTTTTCAGGAGTAAGCCCGAAATTAGAGTATCTAAATCTCCAAAAAGTACATATACCTTTATGGAACATGTTCCTGGATTTCTTCTCTGAATTAAATCCTAATCTTCATTTATTTGGGCAGTCATACATACATAAGCCCCACATCATTTCTTATGATTGCATCTTTCATGGCACAATTGTCTAGTTTTACCAATACCTCTTGTTTCTCACACCGAGCATGACTCACGCGAGCTTAGAGAATAAAAGTAATTATGACATCTTTCTTTGAGCCATCAATCATAAAAATCATATTCCCTTACTCGAACTACGTGGGTTTTGATTCCTTTTCCTAAACAAAGGATACGTAGGTAGCCCATATGCGGGTACAATCCCAACTCTGAAATAATATATGTCCTTCTAAATGACAATAAACTTCAAGTGACCCACTGAGTGGCTTTAAAAATAGTATGGTCATCATAATGACCAAGATACTTTTATGTATTAAAGAATACCATTGACTAAGAATATCTAAATGAATATAGATGATTCTCTATCAATGAAGAACCTCGAATACATATAAAAGATTCTCTAAATTTCCTACATATCAATAATTGATTTTCATATCTAAAGGAAAACTTATTTTTATACTTGGTAATGTAATAAGGATTCATGAACATAACTTATATCTATAAAGAGAGTCTCGGAGTAGACAACAATTCTCCTCAAAAAGGTGTGATGAGTCCGACCTCCCATCCTCTCGACCAATGCAAATTCCTAGGCCTCATCTTTCCACAACTAATGAGCGCCTACCTTTGGAAAGTAGGTTCAAATGGATATGGAATCATTGGATGTTTCCGGTTATAAGAACAAACCCGTTAGAAACCGATTGGAATGTTTAAACGTTAAATCAATGAGTTCATCCCCAATTCCAGAGGGAAACAGATATGATGAGATATATATAATGGTTTGGGTGTTCATTCCGACTATGGTGACATGTGATGATGAGGAATAGTATATGATACAGGTTGGGTGATATTCTTATCATAGAAAGATTGTGATATGGGTTGTGTGGTCATTCTAACCATGAAAATACATGTTTTTTGGGTAGGGATTAAAATATAGATTGGTAATTATACGAACTATAACATATGATTGATGTGTGGATTTATGTGTGTAATATTTTTAGAATTCACGATAATTGAGGATAGATTGTTATTTGGGAAAGGAAATTATGAGGTGGTGATTTGGTCATGATTCTTACCAATATGGTTGTGATGTCGAGGGTTGTAAGTGATTTCAATCGATATGGCTGTGATATGTTGAGTTGAACATGATGCATCTTGAGATAGTGTGTGATGAAGAAAGTTGGATATGATTCCTCCTAGGATGGTTAGGATGTGGTGGTTAGAACATGATAGCTCTTGATATGGTTGTGTTATAGTGGATTGGATGTGATTTATCCTTAGGTAGTTGTAATATAACTTGTTAGACATGATGCCTCCCATAGGACTATGATGTGGGTTGGATGTGATTCCTTTTGAGATGTTGGATACTTAGGTTTTGAATTGAGATACTATGTGATATCACGTAGGATGTTGTCATGAACTTGATTCGGGATACCCCTAGACTGAGAAACCAAGAAGTTCTATGATAAACCCAAAGGCTGTTCCTAATCCCCATGAGCTGGAATATTTTCTTGGGAATCCAAGAAACACCATTTGGGAATGGTTTTCCAACATAAAATCAATTAAATACGAAACATAATTTTCTAAGAATTTTCATCATGACCAGTCTGTAAGTCATATGCATATGTTAGAAATCAAGTATATTTTTTTAAAATAAAACCTAAATAGAGAGTTAGAATAAATAATATTCAAAAATAATAATTCCTCAGCTCACAATCCAATGCTCTCCACTAGAAAAACTGGTAATATTATACTAAAACTCCACATATATAATGTGTCCACCAATAACCATATCTAAAATCATGAAATTTATATTTATCGAATTTGATTTAATAAAATAAAACTTTGAAATATGAACAAGATATCCCACATGATTGGGGTCACACTCTATCCAAAGAATAGCTCACTACTTAAGAAACCAACAATTGAATCTAAACCTTCAAAGACTCTTGGTTAAAAAACACTCAGTAGTGTGAATTGGGAGTGATAAAAAATAGATCATTATTTAATCACCAAAAATTATATGTGACTTATTTTTACAAACATACCATAAAAACTAGTTTGAAGATAGAATATGAAAATAGTTTTTCAAAAACCCAATTTATTTTTATTAAACAAAAACAATATCTTATAATATTTTTTCAATCCTCAAACCTTTTTTATTAAAAATAATCAATTTAAAAGAAAATTTATAAATACTCCCTTTTTGAATGTCATAAAAACATTTTTATGAAACAATATTATTGTAAGAACTATATCCAGAATGTATGAAACCAATATAAACATACTATAAGGGAAAAATAGAAAAGAAGAAATATTATAGGAATTTAGTAAGGAATACATATAATCAAAAAAAATATATAACAAAAAAGAGTAAGATAAAAACTATACCACCAATAGTTTAAAACATGTATCATGGGAGAAACAAATTTAGTTCACTAAGGTCTAGGGGAAACCTAGACATATGTCACTGATTAGAAGACCCTCAATTAGGGAAACAATTTAGTAACACATGATTGGATAGTGAAAAAAATACTTTACTAGCTTAACTAGTATAAAGTGAGTCTATCCCATATAAGTTTACCTACCCAAGAACATGAGGTTCTCACGTAACTTAAAAACATAAAAAAATAATTAACAGAAAATATATCATTAATAAATAGATAAACAAGTTTATTTCTTGAATATAACTCAATCCGACACATACAAAAATACTAGGGTTTCTAATATGAGAGTAGTATGATTTAAAAAAAATAAGAATTACAACTGAGATTTAAACCTAGAGATTAAAAATACATTTTACAAAACCCTCTTTTGAATCCATTTACAAATAAAATACATTTTAAAATTCTTTTTTCATGTTCTGAGTGGGCCTTCAGTTTCAAAACTAATAAATGAACAAATATGTATAGACACACACACACACATTTATATATATTAAATATATATATATATAATCATGTAAACATAAGTACATGCATGTATATACATACATACATATGTATGTATATATACACAAAGTCATATAATTATTTCCATATATAAATATATATATACATTATTTAAAAATTAATTGAAATAATGAAACATTTTAATACACCTTTAAGATCTTTGGTAAACATTTCTTTGAAACCAAATTAACTTATAAAAACAACAAATAATTATGGAATAATATGATTAAATTATCTAACCATCACCATGTATAATGAATCACATGCGTTTCTTGTAAATATCTCAAAACACACACATGAATCCATTTTAAAATGAATTTCAAAGAAAAAACCCATTTAAATACCAAATTTCCATGAAACGCATTTTATACATTTATTAAAACACATATAATGTACAATTTATATAGAAAATATTGTAAGTAAGATCAAGTATCAATAGTTTGGTAATAAAATAGAAAATCATGGAAATCGCTACCAAGAACATATGTATAAAAAGTAAACTTCTAATAATAGGTAATGGGAGGCCTCAAAAAAGATCACACACCCTAGGAACCAAATCCACATGAATTTAGAACCCATTACCCGCATAGGGTCTAGTCTGGGGATCAACATAGCGAGGGAAATAAATAAAAACAAGGATAAAGGAGAGGAATACAATCTAAGAGGGGAGTAAAATCAAACCTAAAATTATATTAAATGAAATATTATGAGTGTGTTCCTTTAATCGAATATAGAATAGGGGAGGAATGCATGGGGGATACTTCCTTGGGCATCGCCTGAAATGGGATAGTGGGAGAGGGTTAGGATGGTTGGGGGGTATTTTTATGGTTAGTTTAGAAATTTTCCATTTTTAAAACACTGAGCACATCACACTTTTTCAATGAGATTTACCAAACTATGCGCCCTTCACAAGAGAGTACCTAGAAACTGCATGGTTGATCTACAAAGTTGGAAAAACCATGTGCCAATCATACTAAATGGCTCTGTCAAGTTTTGATACCCTATTTCAAGGTTGCCACATGGTCACTACTAATTGTGTGGGCTAACCATGCTCCATGTACTTCATTACTAAAATTTTAAATTTTCAAAGAAAATCAGTTCAAAACATGAGGGGGGAAATAATAGACTCATAAAAAAAATATTGTGTTAAAATTATCTTGACCATAACACTTTCTACCCCCAAAACAAACAAATAATAATAAGAAAAGGGATTCCCACGATGGTTCTCTCCATAATTCATGAACTAAAATACTGGATAAATGAGGAAAATGTACTCAAAAAGGGTAACCATACCGAAAATTGAACCCTTGAGTGACGAAAAGAAATAAAAAACCATCAGTCACACACATATCTATAATATACCAAAATTAATACTTACTCATTAAATAAACATAAGTCACTAAACAACCAAATAATAACATATCCTTAGATACATATGAAAATTCTAAGACAATAACTATCCAACCGCTCACTGAAAACCCTCAAACCAAGGAATAAAAGGGAAGTAACTCTAACCATGAACATTCCACACTCAAATAGAATGGGATAGAACCTTGGGTCAAAGAACAAGGGTAACCCAAATCCTCATGTATGGTATGCTTATTAGAGTCACCCCAATAAAAATCCAACCAACACCAGCTAGTGTGTAAACCCAACTAGTTCAACATCAATCCGAGTCACCTAAGAAACACACCGATGGGTTTTCCCTATGACCAAAAAAATTGATACAAATATCACTACAAAAATAACCACACAAAATCATTATTATTATGATTCAAATCAATATAACATAAGAAAAAACCAAAAGTATCAGAATCCACAAGAAACAATAAGATGATCCCAAAGGAATCACACACCAACAAAATAGCACAAATACCAATACAACTGAAAAAGAATAAGAGATGATTTATTAGTCCTAACAATTTTCAAGACCTTTTTTAGATGAAAAATTCAAATAATAGAGAAAGTATGAAACCAAATACTTCACATTCAAAGTATAATTCACCCTAAACCAAAGTTGAATTACAATAAAAAATAAAAATATAGAAGAACTAGTAAAAATTACCAACAAAAGAATCATAAAACAAAATAAATATATGAACTCTTTTATAATCATTAGAAAACTACCCACTCCAATTTTTAAAGTCTTTAGATCCCACTTATTTTTTTTTTGAAAAATTTCATAAGTTTCTTTATAAAATCACTCACCCGTTTTTAAATGACAACCCATTACAATTAATTTTAAAATTACATAGTTTTATTTATTTGAAAACCTTTCCCCAAAAATATAAAGACCAATGTCATACTTCAAAGACAGAATTTTATTTTAAATCTATATTATCATTATAAAATCTCCTTTATTAATATTCAAAACCAAATATTCATCATTTAAAACCATTTCAAAATAAACTTCTCATCATAAATACCTATTTATAAATTTTCAAATCCCCATTTTTTTTTGAAAATAATCCACACTAATCAAAATAATATTCAATAACATCATAAGACAGCATAATTACATTATTATATCCTAGTTTCTGTTCATTTCTTGAACACATGGTGTATTAAGACATGTTTCAATCATGTAACTACCATTGGAAGTCAGGATGAACTTTGAACTCAAGCTCCACATGGTTTTTAGGTCATGAGAGCTTATAAGGGGTTTCAAGTTCAACCTCCATTGTGATCTCTAAAAATATAAATCCTTTAAATAATATAGAATACTAGAAACTTACCAAAAATAAAAATTCAAAACTCACAACCCCACTTCTCATAGTAACTTGAGGTTTAATATGAGAAAAATTTGGATAGAAACTTCCTAAACCTTCCACCTAAGCCTTGAATGTCCTAATATAATCTACCAGACACCCAAAATAATATAGGGTGGTCTAAAACATAGGACCACTTATAAACCTAGGATTTGATACCATTTTTCATGAATAAGCTTTGAGCCACCTCCAAACTGAGAACCCAGTCCGGCCCATGACAAACTAGAAGGTAGTTATAAATTCCCATCATATGGAATAAGTACATGGGCATCTAGGAAACACTATTTGGGAATGGTTTTCCCAAATAAAATAAAAAATAATAAGAAAAAATAATTTCTCTGAAAATTTTGGCATAAACCGTTCCTAAGTTAGACGTTCATTCCAAAAAAAATAAATTTTTAAATAAAACATAAATAGAGAAGTAGAAAAAAGAAGATGAAGAAATAATAATCCCTTAGATCACCCTATGATTCTATACATAGAAACAACCCTTTCTATTCTAGTATAAACTTAACATATATAACGCATCCACTAATAACCATAACTAAAAGTAGGAAAGTAATACAGAGCTGGTGTGACTAAATCGTAAAGTAATACTAGAATACCTAAAAAATATATCCCATGTAACCTAGGTCACACTAAATCTAAAGATCAACACAGTAATTTAGTAACCAATAACTAAATCTAAACCAACAAAGAAACTTGATATATAAACCCTGATTTGTGTGAGTAGTGTGTGGGAATTAATTTCATAGTAGGTAAATATCCTAGAGTCCATGTGATTTATTTTCACAAAATATACCATAAGAAATATTTTGAAGATAGAATATGAAAATATTTTTTTTTCACAAAACCCTACCTATTTGTTTAAATAAAAAAAATCACTAATTTTTTTTAAGGACTCAACCCATTTGAAATAAAAAAATTCCAATTTAAAATCTACATTATAAACTCACCCATATTGAAATACTTAATTTTTTATGAAATATTATTAATGAATGATCCATATTCAAAAATTAGGAATACAATATAAAATTCAAACTAATAGTGAATAACATAAAATAAAGCATAATACAAGAAAGAAGTAAAGCATACACATAATCAAGTGAAAAATAAAAAAAACAAGAGCAAGAGAAAAACTATACCACAAATAATTTAAAACATTAATAATGGGAGAAACCACATAAGGAAACTATGGTCTAGGGTTAACCTAGACAAACATAACTAATTAAGGAAATCCTTAATTAATGTAAAAATTTAGTAACACATCATTAGACAGTCGAAAAGAATATACTTTACTAGAATTTATAGTGGAAAGGGATCTCATCCCATCTAAGTTCACCTACCTTTGAACCTAGGGTTCCCATGAGGTTTGAAAAAATCTAAACATTTTTAGTACAATACATATCATTATAAATAGAAAAATAAGTTACTTTTTAGAACATACCTATGTCTTAGACATACAAAACATGCTTGGGATTCCACTATAAGAATAGAACAATTTTAGAAAACCAATTAAAGTGTGGAAATTGGGATTTAAAATTAGAGATTAATAATAAATTTTCCAAAACCCTCTTTAAAATGTATTTCCAAATCAAATACATCTTTAAAATTCCTTTTTTATGTTCTATTTGGGCCATTATTTTCAAATACATTAAACATTAAAATATCGACACACAAACACATACACACACATGTATTATTTAATAAATAAATTCAAGTATATATATAATTTGGAAAACATAAGTACATGTGT
This sequence comes from Viscum album, assembly GCA_963277665.1. NCBI lineage: Eukaryota > Viridiplantae > Streptophyta > Magnoliopsida > Santalales > Viscaceae > Viscum > Viscum album. Next base: position 179,028,657 of record OY728146.1, on the reverse strand, counting down.
ATATGTATATATATATATATATTTACTTAATACTTCAAGGATTTCTATATACACAAACATATATATAAACTATTTTCAACATAATTGAAATCATGAAACATTTTAAAAAAAATTTAAAACCCATGAGAAATATTTCTTTGAAACCAAAGTAACTTATAGAAAATAAAAAGAAACATAAAATAATACCATTATATTATAAAACCACCACCATTCATAATTAAATCCATAGCCTTCTTGGAAACAATTTAAAACACACACCTAAATCCATTTTAAAATGAATTTCCCAAATAAAATACCATTTTAAATTATAAATTCAATTGAAACTCTTTTTATACATCCATTTAAACATATAGAATGCATAGTTTCTCGATAAAATATGTTAGGTAAGCCCAAACATCAATGATTTTATAATAAGAATAAAAATGCATGGACCACCCAAAACATGTGAAGTTGAAGAAAAAAATTCTAAGAATGATGAGAGGGAGGCCTCAAAGAAAGATTGTGCACCATTGGAAATAAATCCCTGTGATTTTAAAACCTAAAAACAACCTGAGGTTTATCCTAGGGAACAAAAAAGATGGTAAATAAAGAAAAACAAGGGGAGAGGATAAGAAGGGTGAGTAGGAGGTGAGTAAAACCTAACAAAAAATGATCGAACATGAAATCACATGAGATAATTCCTTTAATAAAAGGGAAAAAAGAGGATAGGAACAATTGGGGGATCCATTTATGAGAATATTTTTTAATGATTGATGGAAATAAGGTTATACTAATTAGTGGGATGGTTAACTTTCAAGGGTCCAGTTTAGGAATTTTATATTTTTAAAAAACTCAGAACATTGAAAAGTTGTTTCATAGTTTACCAGACTATGTGATCTTCACTAGGGAGTACTCAAAAACCACATGGTTGGTCTAAAAAGTTATAAAAATCATTTTACAAACATTACAAATGGATTTTTCAAGTTTTCATACCATATCAAATGGTTGCATCATGGTTACAACTATCTGTGTGAGATAACCATGAACCTTGCACTACATTGCTAAAATTTAGAGCATTCATGGAAACATAGCTCCAAAATTGAGGATAAAAGAATATAATCATAAATAAATAATAAATAATAAATAATAAATAAAAGTAATAGTTGGGGAATAATAAAATTTCATACCCAGTTGATATTCTTGTGAAATTTTTAGAGACACACAATCGATGGATGAAGTTGGTTTAGTCACTCTTGGGTGGCTTGAGAGTCATCCATAGTTATGATAGGAATTATATTTATATTTGTTTATATTTTTATTCAAAGAATATCTCATGGTTCATTCACTATATATACTAGTTTTTTGGGACACTATTGGTGGTGGACTAATGAGTTGTACTCACACCTTTATTGGGAAGCCCTGGCTCTTTGGTACCCAACAAGACCTCATGATCATATGTACTATTAGAGCAGAGGCCTATTATTTTATGGTTGAGATAGATAGTTTGGATAAATTTTGGAGGTGTAATTAGGTTAGGGATTGGGACCAGGTTGTGATTATTTTTAGTTTTTTTTACTTTGGTCTAAGTTTTATATGATCTTCCCATGGGATATCTTGTTATTTCTTGCTTGACTCATATGAATTTTAGTTTGTTCATTCTCTCATGTCATACAATATATTATATATTATTATTGGGAATTTTTTAGTGATGTTCCTTTATCATGTTTCTATTGCATTGCTTGATTGTATATTACTTATGATTTGTTTTTATAAATATTTGTATCAGAGTATATAGTCTCACCACAATATCACTATGGGCCCTCACTACTAGTTGGAAGCCTCTAGAATATAGGGAGGATTGTGTTATGTCATATTGTATTCTTTTCTAGTTACTGACTGAGTGAGCTAGGTCAGTGCATTATATTCATATTAGATATCATTGAATTTGATATAGAATTTGAAGTATAACTGATATTAGGATGTTTTATATCATAATCCATGATAGTGTCACTTTATACAATATGTGATACTATAATAGGTGATGTAGTGTAAATCTTTCATCTATTACAATATTATAGTGTATGATATAGTGATTTTTTAGTTGATCTTATAGGGACACAATGAGGAGGATCAATGTTACCCAAGTTTACCAAGTTTTACTTTATCTTTTAATGTTATACTCTTGATACTTGAACCGCTATCATAGTTAGGAGGTATGGTTTTTTTATTCACTCTCAAATCTCACCACAATGTTCAGTATATTAATTAAACAAGAAAAAAAACACATAGTTTTTACAAGGTTTAGATTTAATGGGGAAACCTACTCTTTATTGTTCTTGACTCTGATTGAGATAAATATTATCACTATTAATATTTCATTTATTATTGGTTCCTTATAATGGAACAAAAGGGTTATATAAGTATCATCCACTTCTCTTAATCTATTTCCTGAAACATTCTCTAGTCACCCGAAAGGAATGGTGAAATTATTTTTATTGGAATCACTAGTCTTCAATGATCCATCAATAAATTGATAAATGATATCTACTTTATGCTTCATATTTCAAAATATCTCCATGATAGTATACTCATCCTCAATCAATTGGTCTTCAACTATGAGAACATAATAAAAAACACCGCATGCTAGTCTATGTTTATCTTCAACTCAGTCTCACAATGATCTTCAACCATATTATCTCTTAATATCATAGATCTAAAACAAAACCTATAGGAAAAAATAACAACAATTTATCTCTCTCATTAGTCTTCTATGATATAGAAAAATCATAGGGTTTCTACTCCTCTTCCTCCTTCTGTCTTCTTCAAAACAAATAAACTATTCTTCTAAAATGCAGTTGGCTTATTCTCTCTTCAATACATAATATTGTTTTTCTGGGAATGCAGTATCATATTTTCCCCTCCTTTATAATTTTGATATCTCACAATATTAGTAGTATTTTATTTATATTCCATATATTTCCATCATAATCTTCTTCGATTATTTCATATAAAAAAACTATGAATAATATTTTTCATATTCAAAATGTTGAAACTCTCCTTGGATTATGATAGTGTGATATCCTTATTCAATCTCAGTAGATATTTTTATCTTTTTTATTATAAAAAACTCATTAAAATAATGGTAATATCTTTATTAAAATATCCTTGAATCTTTAGATACTCCCCTTTTAAAAAATAAAAAAATCCATCATATTATAAACCTCCTCCATTCTTTCATGCAGGTTTTCATGTATTGTTACTTTTGGCATGAAACCTTCAACTACAAAACAAAGTTATTCACAAAAAAATCACATTTGGATTAATTATTCATTATAATATTGAATGATAATCTCCTTTATATCATTATGATGTTTATTACCATTAGGAATAAATCTTTCATTGTTTAATTTAAAATTATGAAAGCATCTATGGGAGATTCATATTTCTATCATTTTTTCAAAGTTACCCATCCTTATGAATATCTCTATATATGAATTTTTATTAGAATAAAATTACTGTTATAACCTTTACTATTATTCTTATAAAGTATTCTGCTAAATCTTAAAATGTCAAAAATAATACTTATAATGTTATCAGTGTTCCTTATGATCTTGGAAAATACTCTTGCAAAGTTGGCAAAAAACTTACAAAATCATTCATGACTCTTATAAAGCCTTGTATGAATCTTATAAACTTTTCATGAATTTTTTGATTTTCTATTATAGAGTCCAAATGACTCTTATGAATTCAATAATGACCCTTTCTTAGTTTAGCGAGATTTATTACTTTTTTGTATTATCACTATGAGTTGAATTATAACCCATAAAAAGTAGTATTTATAAAAATTTATCTATAAAATTAGAACTTCAGAATAAATATAGAATATCCATAAAACCTTTTAAGGAATATTCCAACCATCCTAGGTAACTTCCAACCACTCAAAAAATAATTTAAATAAATTTAAGAAACATCATACTATTTCCAAAATTTTCAACTCAATTTTATAAATTTTTATAATATTTAAATAGTCAATTTTGATCATTTAATAAATCAGTACCACCTTATAATTTGTTTCTTTACTTATACTTCATTAAACATTGATCCAAGATATATTTAAAACAGAGTACAGTAGCCATCAGACTGAATAAATTCTTGGATTCTTTCTTCAAAATGCAATCATCCATTACTTATTTAATCAAAGTTATTAAATATTTTCCCAATAACTAGATTCTCCATTATAAATATTATAGATAGTGAATCTTCTTTCTACAACATTTATCTTTGATTCTTTAAAAAATAGCTCTTTAATCATCATATATAAATTAGAAGATTCCATAAATCTATATATAATGAAACTCTAGTAGCGACATATTCCTTTACTCATTTATGTATGAGTATCAACTCAATCATTACATCTTCAATTATTGTGATCTTCCTTAATCACCCAAAACATACTTATAGATTTACTTTATAATGGAATACCTATTTGTTGACAATAAATACAATAAACAATTATCTGTTGGCCTCTTCAATCCACCACATTGATTTTTTTTCAATTATATAAAATACATCTCTAAAATATGTTTCCTTATTAGATATTTTCTTCCACCCCTTATTGATAACAAATAAAAAGGTGAAAGATTTAATGTAAAGTCTCACTCATCTTCAAGTTACTTCCATGATTTTCAAAATATTTTCTTCTGACTCATTTACTCAAAATTACAATATGATTTTATTGGAAAAATTATGAAATCACATATTAATTAGAAATGAGTCAAACATTTATCAACTCTAAATATATGTGATCCATAAATGAAGTGGAAAAAAAGAATGATTAATCCTGACATCATTGCAATCCAAAAAAATGTCTAACATGTAGTACCAATTATAAAATTTCTTTTAAAGGGATGTATATATATATTCATCAAGATATTTGTAACCTATATGTATCTTTAATAAATAAATAAAAAATATTCAAGTGAAAGATAGTTATACCCCCTTGAATATATCTTTTCTTTGTCAAATATCACCCCCATTAAAAATAAGATTAGATATAGTTAAATAAATGATAGAAAGAAATTTTCATTCCTTATCTTCTAGTTTTGAATGGATGTCTAGATTTTATATTAACAAGAAATCAGACATTTCTGACAAAATATTATTTAGTTCCCCCTATTAAGGATTTCACTCCAATAATCTTCATCATGGTTTGTATTCTCCAAATATATTCTCTAATAATCCTTCAGATATTACTTTAAATGTTGCAAGGAAACATCAAAATCTCCATGATAAATGAAAGATTCTATATGTATAAATATTATATATTTCACCATGTTCTACAATTTTAAAAATCAACTCCAATTACGTATATGAAAACACATACAATAAACACAATGAAATAAGGCGAGTTTTCCACTATCTCTTTAGTAAGATCATTGGAGTTGAGACTTGGATATCAACCCAAAAAATATTTATTTATAGATACATATTATTTGGAACTCATTATTCTTTCACTCCTTTTGATTATCTCAATACAATCATCCCTAATTAATATTTATTTATTGATTTATTTAACATGTTCCTTGTATGGAATTTTTTTGTTTACATTATACAAAAAATAAAATACATCTCTTAGTTTTTTATTTATCTTTCTCAACAATTATTTTTGAGATGGAAGGATGTCCACATTTTCCATTATACCATGTACAACAGTATTTTAATTACCACATAGATTCTCAAGAACTCTGATATTATCCCTTTTAGACAACCTCTCATGAAATATGAACACTTTTTCAGGTAGATTTATCTATTTCCCTTTTACACTTATATTATCTAATGATTTTTCTATACTTATATCCATCAACTGTTAATCTAGCCAAATAATCAAGAAATATTTATTAACATTCAAGAATTTATTGAATTTTAAACATGTTTTCTTTAAAAATTTTGTGTTACCCTTTTTAGGTAACTCCTATAAATCTTCTTCTGATATTCCAACCACTAAACAAATCTTTTAATCTCTCTCTTTGATTTACTCCCCTTTTGATTTTATCTTTCTACCTTTAAATTTTATTTCTAGGAAATTTTTGCAGTGATACATAGTGTGGCACTTACAACCATAGTAAAAACATCCCAACTTTGGTTTTACACCATTTTAGCCTTCTTCTATGGTTTCTTGGAAGTACTTTACTTAGTCATTTCCTCTCTTTAGTCTTAAATATAGGCTCACTCTCATTCTTTCTTTGTTTCTTATTCTAATATTGTCTTGTCCATATATAAAAATATGAATTTCCCTTGATTTGTATATACTATCACTATTCCTAATTTTAACCACATTTTTTATAATAATTACCAAAAATATATAAGAAACTAAATTTTTTTTTTATAGATATATTCTTCTAAGTTTGAGGATATTACCTCTATACAACATGTCTTATTTTCTATTCAAGTTCCCCCATTTATTTAGGCATGTTATAATCTCTATGAGTTGATATATTATGTTAACAATTAATTTCTTTATTCCCAAACCTCTAGAAGAACCAATTTTTAGCCAATGAATCTCAATTTCTAGCTTATAGATGGAGTCTGGCTAGTAATTGTTGCCTTTTCACCTTTCTATTTTTTAGAAAAAATATAATTATTTTGGGATCTTCTTAGGGATATTCAGTTCTTGGATATGGAATCATTACAACTTTACAATTTAATGGATTTGTTAGAATTTTTATACACCAATATTTTCACATATTTTAACTTGAAACCTACAATATCATGTAAACCTGTATTAGTACAAAAAACATAACATGGACATGTGTCACCTTTTTCTTAGATATTATTTTATGTTGAACATGTGATTATGTCAATCCCTTCTTACCACAAATTTTTCTTCTTAGAATCATGGGAAATATCAATGTGTGTCTCCTACATATTCTTTATTTTTGAATTATAGTTCAATACACATAAGTTTTATGGTATTTTTCTCATCCTTAGCTTATAACAATATATCTTCCTATTATATCTTCAGTTTTTGAATATTATCCTCATGAATCTTTCTTTCCTCTTGTAATGAGCTGTCAAACTACCTTATTCTCTAATCTGTAACCAAGGATTGATCTTCTTCGACATTTATCGAGGTCTTGTATAGTTTTTATAATTCATTGATCACTTTTTCAAAAAATATTCAATCAAAAAATTACCAAAAACACTTTATTGCAACTCTACTTCAACCATGGAGAAATATTCATTGAAAAGTAATACATATTCTTCTTTGAATTCAATAAATTTAGAGGGAGTTTTATATCTTTGAATCTCTTTAATCAATTATTACTGTATGTAATTGTATTCCCCAACTACCTATGATTTATAATCAATGATTCCCTTAATAAATATAAATATATATATGGACACTTCAATGGGAAATTTCTTAAAATAGTATTTGACTTCAGAGTATAGGTCATCACTATTTCAATGGAATCATCATACTCATACTCCCAATAGCATGAAATTTATTATTATAAAGGATCACTATAAAAATATTTATAATATGAAAACTTTACATTTTGACCAAATTTAAGAAGTGGAAGATATTCCTTTTCATTTGATATTTTCTAAATTTTATTGCCTCTTTTTTCTTCAAATTATTTAGGGGTTTTTCCGAGACCTCCATTACAACCTTAATAGAGATAGGTAATGAGTTCTCTATCTGAGGTACATATGATTTTTTTAAATATACACTAGATATATAGTAGTTAAAATACTGATAAAAAATTTATATCTAATTGGAGGCAACCATGTTTTCACTGATACCACTTGAAGTTCCTAGTGTTTCATATAGGGACACTAAGATGGGGGTGAATAAATGTTACCTGATTTTGCCGTGTTTTACTTTATATTTTAATTATATAATATTAATAAAAAAGACTCTATCTTGGTAAATAAGTATGGATCTATTAATGTTCTCTCAAACCTCATCCTAATATGTAAGTCAAGAATTAAACAAGTACAATATCACCACAAGTTTTTATAAGGATTAGCTTCAATGAGGAAAACTACTACTTGTTGTGTTTTATTCTCACCAATAAATGAATTAACACTATTAATATTGGGGTGATTACAAATTACTTATAATTCCACATAATTTTTGTGTGAGTATTAGTTACTTACCTTAAGTTGTCTCCCAAAATCAAGTTCAATCTTCTATATAGAATGATAGAGTTGTTTATACTAGAACTGTAACACCCCGCCCCAACCTCATTAGCCTAAGGAGGCGGTGAGGGCTACTTTTCCTTAAGCGACATTCCCAAGATTCCAAAGGCTGGAAATAAATGCCGAGGCCATCAAGATCATGTTGGGGGACGATTTTCCCTTAAAACAAAACCAATCAAACCATCCACTAACAACCACTATATGATGTATGTCAATTCAATTACCCAACCATGCATTCCCAAATAGGAAACCAAGTTATTCCACAACACAACTCAAAATAAATACAACTAAACATGTCCACACAACATCAGATTACACTGCGGAAACTAAACAACCAAACACCAAAAGCCATGACACCACCACAACTCCACGCCATGCACCAAGCTCTAAGCTCCACCAAGGGATCAAAATGCTCCACTAAAGGAGGGTGATGCCTTAACTTTTCCCACATCACGGTACACAACATCTGCAAAGACACCACAGTGCCAAAGCAGGGGGTGAGTACTAAAACTTAGTAGGATTTCCCCAAATGAATTTTCTATACACGCCACTAGGATAAAACCATTATCACATTTATATAAAATGGTTTATATAAATTAAATCACAAGTGCAACCATTTTCATAATCCAAACATGCCCTTACCAAGCCATCACATCCAACCCAAGAAACCAAGGGAAATCCAACGAAAACATTCTACAAACCATCTCATCATTTACACGTTAGCACAACAACTTCCATCTTGCAAATCAATGCAAAAAAAGAAAACAACAAAAACCAAACAACCAAACGATGAAGCTTCCGTCCAACCCGTTCACCCATTCACACTTTAGTGGCGCTTCCCGTCAACTTTCCATTGATGGTGGCACTTCCTTCCACTATAAATACCCTTTTTATAGTGGTACATCCTGCCACTTCCACACAACATTCCAAGTAAGACAATCCAAGCATATAACCCACCAAGGTCACAACCCCATGCCATCAACCAATTCCATTGCATATCAATTCACTTTAGTAAATCACCTATTTATTGAAAACCATTTTCCATGCCAAAAAAAATTTCAATAAAACAACCCTTTTTATTGAAAACCATTTCCATCAATCACTTTTACAAATCAACCATAGCATCCCATTTTAAAATCTCCATTTTAAAATCCACAGCAATAACATTTCACCGCAAAACCCTCCCTTTCCCAAAAATCCCCAAAAAATCACCCAAGGTATTTCAAATCAATTTCGCACATCAAAACACAATTAATTTCAAGCACAAAAAATTAATTGTAACCAAAACCATTAGATCAAACCAAGTGGAGTCAAGAGAGAAGCCACCTACCTTTAGGGTTCTCGAGAAATCGACCCACGAACAATCGCACCTCAAATCCGGTGGAAGCACCACCGAAACCTCTCTAAATCCATTACCCTAGCATCCATAAGCCTTAAAATCATTATTCAATGCAACCAAAACCCAAGATAGACACCCAAAAAGTGTAGATCTAGAAAACCAAGAAAGAGGGAAGAACAGGTCTAGAGGAAAACACAAGAGAAACAAGAGGAGACACTTACCCAGGAGAAACCAACTTCAAACTGCCAAGAAACCTATTCAAAATCCTTCCAAACCGAGTAGGAGAGCCTCTATAACCCATGATAACCCGAAATCCCAAGTGAGGCTCGAGTGGGAGGAATTTTGGAGTGTTTTAGGTTAAGCCCAAGGGAGCCCGAAACTTATAACCCTATTTTTAAGTGGCCACACGGTTAGCTCGCATGGTTTGGCAAACCGTGTGCACACTACTGCCTTGAGATCTAGGGTCTGCACGGTTTCCTCGCATAGTTTGGAAAACCGTTCGCCGGCCGTGCGAAGCCTACTTTCTCCCCTTAATGGTTTTCTAGAGAACCCACATGGTTTCTACTAACCGTGCTGAAACCGTGCAACCCTTTAAAGGCCTCCAAACTCATCCAAAACCATTACAAACTCTCCCAACCTCTTCCAAACTCATCCCATTCACTTTAAACACATAAAAATGCATAAAAAAGGCCACATACCTCAAACCGGGGGTGCTACAAGAACTAATATTCTTCAATGGTATTTTATGTACATGATGAATCAGATCTGATTTCTACTCTAGATGTCACAAAATTACCTTGGTAGGATCTTATTTCTCAATAAATAGTTCTTCAACCACCAAAATATAACCACCAATATTGCACGATTCCTAAAACCGATCTTCAACTCAATCTCATTATGATCTCCAATCACAATGTCTCTTTAATATCCTAGTGGCTCAAAAGAAATGGTAGGAAGAAACCACAATATTTAGTCTCTATTGGTTATATTATATGATATATAAATATCATAGGGATTCTTCTTCTTCTTCTTCATTGATATTTCCTTACACACATGAACTATTATATTCAGTACAAAATAATCTTTTTTCTTTGAATGAAATATCAGAATTTTTTTCCCTTTAATACTTTTGATATCTGATAGTTTTAGAGAAATTAGTTTTATCTTCCTCATATTTTATCCTTATTATTAGCCATTTTTAATCATAGAAACAATTATTAATAATATTTTCCATATTAAAAATGTTTAAATTTATCTTTAATTGAGTAAAAGTGATCTTTTTATTCAAATAAGGTAGATATTTCCATCTTTTTATTCTCACAAAAACATTATTCAAATATTAGTTAACATCTTCATCCAAATATCCATGAATATTTGGATAAATTATTCTTAAAAAATTTCATGAACTCTTTGATAAATGAATCCTCTTTCATGATGGAATTCATGTTTACATGCACATAACCATGTTGTTGGACTCCTCATTTCTTAATCATGTTTTAATGATCACAAATCCTATTCAGTCTATAAACCTTGTTAACTCTATATAATCTATCTCACATCAAATGCACAATTGTTTAGTAAAAGCTATCTAAATCTCTTAAGTGATATACACTTAGTTTGGTTATTATACACTATATATTGATTTACATTATAATGATTTCTCTGACAAATTATTAAGTTTAATTCATTCCATAAATATCACTACTTAAGTCTAAATACAGATATTTGCCAAAGTATGAGACACCGTGAACTAGAAGACCCCATGAACAAGACACCATGAACCAAAAACGATGACCAAGACACCGTGAACAAGACATAATGAACAAGATAATATAAAATAGACACCATGAATAGGACACCGTGAAATAGACACCGTGAATGAGCAGACACTATGACATCTAGAGATCGTGACCATGAGACATCATGACCAAAAGACACCGTGACCAATCTGGACACCGTGTGAAGGAGACAACATTTTCATGACATTCTATGACACCGTTTCTTAATATCTTTTATCATCTTCCAATTTAATCTATAACGGTCATATTTGAAGATTTTAAATGCATTTAAATAATTAATATTTCTTTGCAGAAATGTCATCTGATAGTACGAGGTACGAGGTGAAGAATACATGCAACCTATCGGCTCGAACACATGCACTCCAAGATAAAGGAGTTATGCAGCCCATAAACAAAACAAGTGTGAGAAAATACTAAAAAAAAGCTGGTGGGTGTGAACACGACAAAAGAATACACTTAGATAATTCTTGAAGAAAGGATTGTCTCGTGGAACTTGACGTTGCTGAAGAACAAATGAAGCATACTTGAATCCCAGAATTGAGAACATCTTCGCACTGTCAAACATCTGAAGAACACAAGACGAATCTGTCTGACTTGTGACACTCTTATTTCCACACGAGGAAATGATTTCTATATCTGATTCATCTCAGAAGTCCAGAGCTACAAAGACTAACACTCAGAGCTCTTCTAAACCTATCTCAATATTTATGCTCTATTGTGTATCATTTTATTAACTTTCAAGCAGTGTGTGTATTTGTATAACAACACAGTCTGTATCTTGCATTAAACTGAATGATACAAGATATCCTTAGTCAAACAGCTTTTTATACTTGTGTATACCCATAGATAATTGTGCAAGAAGTCCTTGTGTGGCTTGGTTGTTTGTACCCATGAAGAACTATGGAAGAGGTCCCTGTGTGACCTGGACAGTACCGTGTACTGTTGTTAATCCTGATCCAGGGTGTGTGTCAAGTTTATTTATATAAACTGATTAGTGGAAGGTGATCACCATGTGGAGTGGATTATGCCTTGGCTTGAGACTGAACCACTTGCTTCATATCCGCTGTGCTACTTAATTTATTCTTCTCTATTTTACTGATTTACTGTATAATTCAGAAATCACTAAATTCTCTTTGGTAGTTAATATTGGAAATATGTTATAATTGTCTTGTCTTAGTATAATAACTTCAAAATTAATATTAATAACTGAAATTAAGATTACTAAGAATTAATCAATCTTATAAGAATTTATTTAAACAGTCAAACCTTTATAACCATATTACTTTGATTAACAGGGTTGTATTTAACCTTATTAGGAACACTGTTTAAGAATAGTTTTTAACCAGAAATTTTTATAGATACTCAATTGACCTCCCTATTGAGTAATCTACTTCAACCAACATTTGGTATCAAAGGTTGTTTATTAAGATTCTGTTTAACCTTATTCAACTATGATTGTAGTTGTGCTTTAAAGATCTGTAAATTTCTTTTAATTCTAAATTTCTATCTCTTTAAAAGTATTTATGTATTATGGATAATAGATTGGAAGGTGATGCAACTAATAGACCACCATTCTTTAATGAAACCAACTATGCTCAATGGAAAATTAAAATGAAAATGCCTTTAGAGAGTATGGGTTTGGAAATTTGGTCTTCCATTATAGATGAATATAAGATTCCCACTACTGATAGAATCACATGGGATGGACCTATCAAAACTACCTACAATAACACTTTCAAATCTATGAATGATTTATACTGCTCCTTAGGAGATGAATAATTCAATAGAATTTCTCCTTGTAAAACTGCCCATGAAATTTGGGATACCTTGTCTGTATCACATGAAGGAACATCAAGTGTAAAAGAAATGTGAATTAATAATTATATTATTAAATATAATAACTTTAAAATGATACCTGATGAGACTATCTTTGACATGTATCTTAGGTTAAATGAGATTTTCAACATAATGATTTACCCTGTAAGAGAAGTCAATACCAAGGAACAGATCATGAGAATTCTCAGATGTCTTCCTGAAAGATGGAGAGGAACCTCTGTCTCTATTAGGGAATCATGTGACATCAATAAGCTGCCTTTGAAAGAACTCATTGGGAAACTGATGATGTATGATGAAGAAATGAAAGTCAACATGGAAGAAGAGGATGAACCAAAAAGGAAATCTGTTTCATTCAAGACCACCACCTCTAAACACAATGACAAAGGGAAATTGGAAGATTCTATAAAAATTACAATAGTGAATAATCATCACCTGATAGGGATGAGGAGATGGATCAATTAGCAAGAAGATTCAAGAAATTTTACAAGAATAAGACCTTTTTCTGAAAGCCTAACTTCAAGGGCAAATATGATCATAAAGGAAGTTGGAAGAAGGATTGTAAAATAAGTGACAAGACTGATGAGATTGTTTTCTATGAATGTAAGCACAAAGGACATATCAAGGCTGAATGTCCAAAGATCAAGTACAAAAAGAGATATGAGGGCAAGGACATGAAGTATAAAAAGGACATGAAGGCAACCTGGAGTGCTTCTGAGGACATTTCAAGCGACTTAGAAACATCCCATGATGAACATGCAAAAAAATCTAATATGTTTTTTATAACAAACACATTTGAGGTAACATTGGATTATCCTATACAAAATTCATGCTATTCTGAAGATGAGAGTGACTCTAAAAATATGACTAATAAAGAAATGTATGAATACTATAACATACTTGAAGAAACATGCAATGAAGTAAAAGAAAAATGCAAATCATTGAAGAAACAATATTCTCTTACTATGACTGTTAAATCTGAACTCTCAACTAAAAATGAGAAAAATGCTCAACTGCTCAAAGAGAATAATGAATTAAAAATGTCTAATGAGCAACTTAAGAATGACCTAGAAAAGTTTACCAATGGAGAAAATACCCTTACTCAAATTCTAGGAAAAAAAATTGCCCCTAAATACAACACTAGAATTGGTTATCAACCAGGCAAAATAAATCTTGGTAGAACAAATTTTGTTTCTAAATCTAGGACATATAGTTTTACTCCCAGTTCTGGACACAAATAAAATAATTCAATTTATGATACACCTACTAATATTTCATGTTTTTCTAGACCAAAAAGAGTTTATTTTTCATATACTTTACTTAATGATTATAGGAAACCTATGAGGAAGATATGGGTTCCTAAAGAACTTATTGCGAATATTGTTGGACTCAAACGAGTATGGGTACCAAAGTCTGTTTTTGCTTAATCATTTTGTAGGAATGCTGCTTAAAGAGTTCCTGTAAAAGTTTATGGTTCTTGGATAGTGGATGTTCAAGACACATGACAGGATACTACTCATTCTTCATGAACCTAATAAAAATAGATGTAGGACATGTAATATTTGGCTACAATGCCAAAGGAAAGATTATTGGCCTCATCCAAATAAGTAATTCTAACTCAGTATTGATTTCCAAATTACTGTTTTTTGATGGATTAAAATATAATCTGCTTAGTATCTCAAAATTATGTGATGATGGATTTCATGTTATATTTGAAAATGATGCTTGCAATTTATTTAATTCTAAAGATGAATTAGTGTTTTCTTCATTAAGAAATGAAAATGTTCACTCTGTTAACATAGATTCCTTAGCTTCTCAAAATTATCCATGTTTAAATGTATTTCATAAAGATTCTTGGATCTATAATAGGAGAGTAGGACACTATAATATTCAATCCCTTAGAAATCTAACTAGAAAAATCTTTGTTAAAGATTTACCCAAACTTGAGTTTCTAAATGAAAAAATGTGTAATCCTTGTCAAAAGGGGAAAAACACAAAATTTCCTTCAAACCAAAGAAAGAAGTGTCAACTTATCAACCTCTCGAACTGGTTCACATGGATTTGTTTAGACCATCTATAGTTTCTAGTTTAAATGGGAAGCACTATGTTTATGTTATTTTAGATGACTTTTCTAGATATACTTGGACCTTCTTTATGGCTCACAAAAGTAAAGATTGCTCTTATTTTACTAAATATACCATGTATGTGGAAAATATTAGTGGACTTAGAATTAAATCCTTAAGAGGTGATCTGGGTCGTGATTTTGAATATCAAGAGTTTGGATCCTTTTTTCTCACAAAATGGTTATACTCACAATTTCTCTCCCCCTAGAACACCTCATAAAAATGGATTTGTAGAAAGAAGAAATAGAACACTGTAAGAGATTACTAGAATAATGCTTAGTGAATATGACCCACCTATTTATTTTTGGGATGAAGCTGTCAATACAACATGCTACATAATAAATAGAGTGTTGATCATACATATTCTTAAAAGGACTCCTTATGAGTTATGGAACAATCGAAAACCCAAGGTTAACTAATTAAAAGTTTTTGGTTGCAAATTCTATATTATTAATACTAAGGAAAATCTTGAAAAATTTGCATCCAATAGTGATGAAGGTATCTTTTTAGGATATTCCATGTCCAGTAAATCCTATAGAGTGTTCAATAAAAGAACTAAATGTGTGGAATAATCTATCCATGTCAAATTTGATGAAGTATATCCACATGAGCCTAAAAACATTCTAGAGAACTTGGAGGATGATGTATCCAATCTGAACATTAATCCAAAATCCTCAAACCATTCTGTGAAAGAATCTGTGAAAAATTCCAATTCTGGAAATTCCATAGACTCATGTCACAATGAACCTGAACCTATTGGTGAACATGAAATCACTATTCCCACCATTTTTAGAGCTGTTAAAACTCTTAAGAACTATCCTTTAGATGCTGTTGTAGGAGACCTAGACAAAGAAACTCGAAATAGAGCTTCTCTTAGAAATTAGGTTGAGCATTAAGTCTTCTTGTCACAACATGAACCTAAAACATTAATGATTCTATCAATGGTAAATTTTAGGTTATGGCTATGCAAGAAGAACTTAATCAGTTTGAAAGAAACAAAGTTTGGAAATTTGTTGAAAGAAACAAGGACACATTCACCATAGTCACTAAATGGGTGTTTAGAAATAAGGTAGATGAATCTGGCAACATAGTTAGAAACAAGGCTAGATTGGTTGTACAAGGCTATATTCAAGAAGAAGGAATTGACTATGAGGAGACCTTTGTACCAGTAGCTAGACTTTAAGCCATCAGAATCTTTCTTTCTTATGCTGCACATCTAAATTTCAAACTATATCAAATGGATGTTAAGAGTGCATTATTAAATGGGTATATAGCTGAGGATGTATTTTTTGAAGAACCCCTGGTTTTACAAACCCCCATTTTCCAAATCATATTTTTAAATTATCAAAATATTTATATGGTTTAAAACAAGCTCCAAGAGATTGGTATGATAGGTGGAGTACTTTTCTTATTTCCAAAGGTTTTACAAAAAGAATATCTAATCCTACCATTTTTATAAAACAAATTTCTAATGATTTTTTAGTTGTTCAAATCTATGTAGATGACATTATCTTTGGATCTTCAAAAATTTCTTTATGTGTTGATTTTTCTAAAATGATGCAAAATGAATTTGAAATGAGTTTAATGGGTGAACTAAAATTATTTCTCGGATTTCAAATCTTTCAAAATAATGGTGGTATTATTTTAACTCAAAGCAAATATACTAAAGATCTTCTAAATTTTTTTGGATTGGATAACACTAAAATTAGTGACACTCTTATGAGTACCACTTGTAAGTTGGATCTTGATGAAGATGGAAAACCTGTTGATCAAACCACTTATAGAGGAATGATTAGAAGTTTACTCTACTTAACTGCTAGTCAAAGAGACATTATTTTTAGTGTCTGTATGTGTTATCATTTTCAAGAAAATCCTAAGGAATCTAATTTAAATGATGTAAAGAGAATTTTCAAATATCTCAAGTATACACCCAATCTAGGACTATTCTATCCTAGAGGACAATAATTTGAATTAGTTAGTTATTATGATGCTGACTTCAGTGGTTGTAAGTTAGATAGAAAAAGCACCTCTGGAACATGTCACTTTTTAGGAAATTTACTAGTATCATGGTGTAGTAAGAAACAAAATTTTGTTTCATTATCTACTGTAGATGCTGAATACATAGTCGCTGGCAGTTGCTGTGCACAAATCTTATGGATGAAACATACATTACTAAATTATGGAAATCAATTCAGGAATGTACCTATAAACTATGACAACACAAGTGCTATTAACATCTCAAAAAATACTACTTCACATTCTAGGATAAAGCATATTTATGTAAGACATCACTTTTTAAGAGATCTTTATCAAAAAAGTGATATCACTTTGGAATTCATTAGTACCGAATATCAGCTTGCTGATATATTCACCAAACCACTAAATTATGAAAGAATATAAAACATCATACATGAATTAGGTATGATAAATATTAAGTAAATTTATTACTATTTTATGTATTACTACTTTATGTCTTACTATTTTATATCTTACTGTTTCATGGTTACGGTCTCACAGTTAGTATTTTGTGATTACTGTCTGACAGTCACTGTCTAACCGTAAAGTTTAGTCACTGTTTCACTGTAAAGTATAGTCACCGCCTCACCATAAAGTTCAGTCACAGTCTCACATTAAAGGCCTGATATGGTCTCACCATTACTATTCTTTATGACTTTTGTTTACAAAGTAAAAACTGTACCACAATAATTATTCATTTAACCTTTTTATTTTCTCGTGCTTTCACTTTTGCAACGTTTGGTATTCCTAAATGATAAGATAAAGGAAGTTTCACTTTTACTTCACTCGAGATCTCTTCTAATAACTCAATTTTTAACCCATCTTCAACCCTTGAACCCTTATCTCTCTCAAACCTTCAATGAATGCCCAGGATGAAAATCCCTTCATCGTCGACTCCTGAGAAAAGTATCTCAAAGAAGAAGAAGATCGCACCCAAGATGGCACTCGAAGGTCCTCTAAATCCAAATCTGGTGAACCGAGTAGTAGTACCTGAGAAAGATATTTTCCCTTAGTGGATTATGCCGAGTAAGTCTCTGTTTTTGAATGTTTTAAAACAGCAAGACTTGTTAGAATGGTTTTTGAAGGAAAATTGACCCATCTACCCTAAGTTAGTGGCACAATTTTATCAGTATGTTCAGTTATCCTTTGATTCTAAAGATGGTTATTATGTGATAAGCTGGATAAATAGACCAAAATTCTCATTCTCTTTGAGGTTATGGGATGAATTACTTAGAATACTTCATGAAGGCATCTGTGAGGACTATCAGGGAGGAACTCCTCCTTCTAGTGACTTCTTTGCTTTGGAAGATTCTCTAAAAAGCTTAACTAGAAATGGAAATAAGAGGAGAGCTAATACTTCTAAACTGGAAGGATTATCTAGACTTCTGTTTCAGTTTATACAGAACCTGATTGTCACTAGAGAAGGTGATTTTTCTGTACTAAAATATCAGGATCTGTTTCTAATTAATCTTATGAAAAATGGGATCAAGATCAACTTTTGTAAGTATGTCATACACCATATGTGTGATATGATCAAAACCACATCCATGTAAACCTCCCTATTTTATTCTCAGCTTATCTTATCCATGATTCATGCTAAAGGTATGGTTGGACCTAATGAAGAAGTTATCAAGGATTATGAGTTCTATCTTTCAAAAGTCATTATCAAGAAGATGAAAATCAATTGGAATCCTTGAAAAAAGGCATGGGTGGAAGACAATGATAGAATTTATGAAATGTTCAATCCAGTGGAGCATCCCTAAAAAACAAAAGATATTTCTGATCATGGTTTGGAACCAGATGAAGTTGTTGAGTATTCTGAAGAAGAAGAAGAAGAGGCTGTTGTGCCTCCCAGGGAAACTATTTTTGATAAAGGAGACGGTACTCCTATCCCTCTTGTAGTAAGTGAAAAATAAGTCCCTACTTCTAAAGGTGTTGTTAATCTAGAAGATCAACCTGAAGTTGAAACAGAATCTATTGTCAAAGAAACTGAAAATAATGCTATGGAAGAACCTATAGAAGAATAACTACCTATTATGTAAGAAGCTAACATTGAGGAAATCATAGTGGAACAATCTGTTCCTGAAGTCATTCTTTCAGCGAAGGAAAGGCTGGAGGTGTCTTTTCAGTTGGCTAGAAAGAAAATGAGAGAGGAACTAAGAGATAAATTCATGGAAATAGATTTAGTCCCTAAGCCTCTTAGTCCTGAGAAGGATTCAACTGTTGAGGGGGAGCAACCCCCAAATCTGTAATCTATTGAAGTCCCAAACCCGATTGATCCAAGACATGTAGACACCCAGTATAAGTTCCCTAGTTTTTATGATGTGAATGACTCCTAGGAAGTCTCAATAAAAGTCCTTGACCTTTATACTATGTTCCAATTGAAATCTGTCTCTAATCTTTCCACTAAAAAAGAACCTGAGCCCGTATCAGTCCCTATCTATGAACCTTCACCAGAACAACCATCCTTGGTGAGTAAAGTGGATTTGAAAAATATAAAGCTACCCTTTTGGATGGAGTTGAAAAACTTCTGAAAACCCAACTAGCTCTTGTAACACATCTAAGTGAGAGAGATGCCTCACTATTATTGGAAAAAGTTATTTGGTAGATTCAACCCAAAATGCTTAATGAGATTTAGGAAGTCAGAGTTGAAAACAGACTACTTAGTGATGAAGTAAAGACTCTAAGTGGTGTGATTGAAGAAATGAAGAAAGATATGCTTTCAAGATCAGAGCTTGATTCTTATCCTATGGGGCCTGTTGTTCCTCAAACCCCACATAATTTTGTCTCTCAAATTCAACCTCATTTAGCTTCCTTAGCTGAAAAGGTCACAGATTGAAACAAACAGATTGCGAAGGATATGTGAGAGCTTGTGGTTAATCTTAACAAACTCACTGATGAGTATACGAGGTGCCTTCAAAAAGTTATAAATCAACTGAAATATCTTACCTCAACAGTCAATGCTTCTAAAGCATCTAGTCAATCATCTTAATCTTCTTTATATAGTGACCTTCTCAGAATAGTGGTCAAATAAGAACTTCAGACTGTGCTTATTGGTTTTAATAAAGATTCTCTATCTGAAGTTATCAAGAACAGTGAAAGAGTTCTTGATCTGGTCCAAATCCATTAAAAAATTTCTAATGATGCTCAACAATAAATTTCCAAGAAAGTGGATATCTACTTCAACCAAATATTCTCAAAGACTTAAATAACCAATCATTTTAAATATCTTGTAGAAAATATGAGGATTACTCCTGTTACTCAAGCTTTCAAGACTCAAGTCCAAAATCTCACAGAGTTCACTCATCTGTTGGATAAGTTTATAGAAAACAAGGATGAATTTGAGAAATATATACAGTATGGCGGAGCGATCATTGTGGATTTTATCCAGCTTATGAGGCCCTATCTTCATGTACATAGTACGACCATTGTTTCTTCTGCAGCTGCACCTCTACGACCTGGCTTTCCTACATTCACCTCTTCCCTAGCCTCCACTTCTATGTCTGTCGGTCAGGCACTGAGTCAGATCAGGCCTGTGATCCTTGATCAACAACTCCCTTGGTCTTCTACTGCACCTAATCTAGCTCCCTCTATCTTTTAAGGTCTTCCTTTACCTTCTCTATCAACTAGATCACTCCCTTATTCTACCTTAAACTCTGCTCCCATGGCTTCCTCTTCTGATGCTGCTACTAAGGGAAAAGAGAAGACCAGCCAGTGAAGAAGGGAAATTCTTACTCTATTTTGATAGGAATCTTGTTCCATTTGTTTTAATTTTTGTAATTCCCCTCTTTTTATCTAATACATTAGGCACTTTTCTTGTCTCTTTTGTCTTTCTTTTTCTTGCTAATTTTTGATAATCCCAAAAGGGGGAGAAATATTAGAGAAATATAGGAGAAGAGAACACTCACTCTATATATGTTATATGAACATTCAAAAAATGTTGTTAGAAAACTTATACACTCTAAATTTACATGATTTGTGATCATCAAAAGGAGGAAATTGTTGGACTCCACATGTATTAATCATGTTTTAATGATCAAAAATCCTATTCAGTCTATAAACCTTGTTAACTCTATGTAATCTATCTCACATCAAATGCACAGTTGTTTAGTAAAATCTATCTAAAGATCTTAAGTTTTATACACTCATTTTGGTTATTATACACTGTCTTTTGATTCACTTTATAATGATTTCTCTGACAAATCATTAAGTTTAATTCACTCTATGAATATCACTGCTTAAGTATGAATATAGATATTTGCCTAAGTTTGAGGCACTGTGAATGAGAAGACACCATTAACAAGACACCGTAAACCAGACACTGTGACTGTGAGACATCATGAACAAGCAGACATTGTGAACAAGACACCATGAACCAGACACCGTGAGCAAGACACCGTGAACCAGACACCGTGAACAAGACATCATGAACAAGACACCATGAACCAAAAAATTTGAACATGACACCGTGAACCAGACACCGTTAACGAGCAGACGCCATGAAATCCGGACACCGTGACCTTGAGACATCGTGACCACAAGACACCGTGACCAATCCATACACCTTGTGAATGAGACACTATTTTCATGACATACAGTGACACCATTTCATAATATGTTTTTTTTGCCTTTCAATTTAATCTCTAACGGCCATATTTGAAAAATTTAATGGCACTGAAATAATTAATATTTCTATGTAGACATGCCATCTGACAGTATGAGGTATGAGGTGTAGAATACATGCAACCTGTTGGCTCGAACACATGCACTCCAAGATAAAAGATTAATGCGGCCCAGAAACAAAACAAGTGTGGCACGATACTGAAAATAAAAACAAGTTGGTGGGCATGAACATGACAACAAAATACACTTAGATAATTCTTGTAGAAAGGATTGTCTCATGTAACTCGACGTTGCTGAAGAACACACGAAGCAGACTTGAATCCCAGAATCGAGAACATCTTCGCACTGTCAAACATCATGAAGAACACAAGCCAGATCTGTCTGACTTGTAACACTCTGTTTTCCACATGAGGACTTGATTTCTGCATCTGCTTCATCTCAGATGTCTAGAGGTACAAATACTAACACTCATAGCACTTATAAATATATCTCAATATTTATGCTCTGTTGTGTATCATTTTTTAACTTTCGAGCAGTGTGTGTATTTGTATAACAACACAGTCTGTCTCTTGAATTAAAATGAAGGATACAAGATATCCTTACTAAAACATCTTTTTACACTTGTGTATACCCACAGATAAGTGTGGAAGAAGTCCTTGTGTGGCCTGGTTGTTTGTACCCACAAAGAACTGTGGAAGAGGTCCCGGTGTGACCTGGACAGTCATGTGTACTGTTTTTAACCCCAATCAAGGGTGTGGATCAAGTTTATTTATATAAACTACTTGGCGGTAGGTGATCAACTAGTGGAGTAGATTAGGTCTTAGCATGAGACTGAACAACTTATTCCATATCCGCTGTGCTGCTTAATTTATTCTTCTATGTTTTAATACTTTACTGTATAATTCAGAAATCAGTAAATTCGCTTTGATAGTTAATCTTGGAAAGAAGTTATAATTTTATTGTCTTAGTAGAATAACTTCAAAAGTAATATTAATAACTGCCATTAAAATTATTGAGAAATAATCAATCTTCTAAGAAGTTATTTAAATAGTCAAACCTTCATAAACGTATTAATTTTCTTAACTGGGCTGTATTTAACCTTATTAGGAACACTGTTTAAGAATACTTTTTAACCAGAAATTTTTATAGATAATCAATTCACCCCCCTCTTGAGTAATCTACTCTGAACAACACATACGAAATGTCACCTTATGTTGTGGTGTGAAACACTTCATCACAGAATCGCATATGGATTAATTATTTATTATAAACTTGAATCAAAATCTCCTTTTGTAACACCCCGAGATTTTATGAGAAATATTATTTTTAATTTCATTAATGTCTTGTGTTGTACGCTACACCAAAAGGAGCTTGCACAACACACATCCTTGAATTTCCTTGCATTAAATGGAATCACGACCTTCCTCGATAGCGTGTGTAGTACGCAATACCGAGTTTCACTAAACAACGATATTCTATTAAAATATTATTAAAACTAGCTGTTATGAATAGTAATAACCACTTTTTTAATTTTTTGAAATTTTATTTTTCAAAATGGACTTCATTTTTGGATTCATAGTATTGAAATTATCTTAGGGTGAAATTTTGGTACATTTCGGATAACTTTCATTTTCTGATGAATAGTGAAAATTACTAAATTTTAATTAAAAACAACATTTTTAATCGAAATAATTAATAGTGATAAATTATTAATTTGAGTGATTTTAAATTATATTTAGAATATATTTTTACAATTTAATATAATGTTGTTCATTGGATGTAATTCTACATTTAAACTAGACATAAATAAGTGTCAATCTTTTGATAGTTATTATCTCTTAAGAACACGCTATTTGTTTTGACGACGGAAATTAATTTTTAAATTAATTAATGCAACTGATATGTTATGAATTTGGTAAAATAGACATCATTTTTAGTTCATAATATCAAATATATCGTAGGCCTAATTTTTGGTATTTTTCTAGAAACTTTCATTTTTTGATGAATAGTGAAACCACTAAGTGGTAGTTAAAAAAAATGATTTTTTCATAAAACATAATTTTACCGCTTCTGTGAGTGGAATTTCAAAAATCCGAGAGACAAGGTTGATGTTAGTAAGTAAAATGTGGTTCAATGAGATGAAAATATTTTTTGGTGAATAGTAACTTTTTACTTTTTTTACCATGGTTAAAAATAAATAGGGTAATTAAGGGTAAAATGTTATTATTATTATTATAACACATGTCCTAATTCTATTGGATAAGTGTAATTCGACCAAAAACAACCTTAGGAATAAAATATGATCATTTAGGCCCACTTGGATTAGATTAGGACATTTATTATTAATTTATTTAAAGAAGGGTTAAAATAGTTAAAATCAAAGTTTAATAAGTAAATAATTTTAAATATAATGTTATACATAAGATAAATTAGACTATAAATATTAATTAGAAATCTAAAACGATTTCCTACATAATGATATTTTATTTGTAATTTTTAGACTTTAAATAATTTAATTTATTTATGACACAAAGATGATGTAGTAATTATCTTATTAATGAAATATTGAAATAATTGATGTTATAAATACCCAAATAAATATAATTTTAGACTTTTTATGAATTAAAATACTTTTATAGGTACATATGACATGTTATTATGGATTTAATTAACTTTTCTAGAACTAATTATTCTGTTATTATTTTCAAAAAAATAAATTACTAAATAGTGTCAAAATTGACATAAAATAGTTTTTAAAATAAATATTATATTAGTAATTGTTATTTTATTCCTAAAAATCTAAGGATCGGCCAAATGACTTAGATAAGGTTATATATATTAATAATAAACAACTTGGGGTTCGTTTGTCTGCTTATAGTATGTTTATTAACCTTATAGCATAAGAACACAAGAAGACATGGTAAAAGTAAAATTATTTTACTTAATGTTAAATCTAAATGATAAGGTTAAAATAAGAACCTAAAGTTTTCTAAATTCTATTGGATGAGAGTATTTCTACCCATCCCCACCTTAGATTCAAAATAAATCAATTTTGAGCTATTTAAAACCGAATTTGACCTTATAGTAAAATAATAGCTTTAGTTATTCCAAAGGTGCCCCTCTCCTCCCTTATAAAAGGGCCCCTCCTCCCTCTCTTCCTCACACCACTTTGAGCCTTCAATCTCGGCCAACACCTGAAAAATTCTCTTCTCCACTTCCCTAGAAACATCCTAGAGGTTCTTTTATTCCTCAAAGACCAATTTTAGTTCCCTAAAAGGAGATATCAAAGAGGCGCTTCAAAGAAGAGGTAATGTCCGTTACCGATTCTTCCAACTTTATTTCTTCTTCCACTTCTTCTTCTTAGGTTGTTTCATTATGAAGTAATAACATCAGTGTCAATAATATACTGATATGTTATTATAAGTATGAAACAACCCTATTTCACCATCTATCCATCCTACGGAAACCGAAATCACCGCGCGTGCGTACGTACGGAATACCGTCTCCACACCGTGGTGAAATCTATTTTCCACCACCACCTTACTTGGATGGGTATAATGGTGTAAATAATAACTATATATGATTATTTTAAAGTGATATTGATTCTGAAATAGTATACATACACTCCAATACAGTCCCACGATCATGAGAACGATATCATCGCTCGTGCGTACGTACGGACTACCGTCTCCACGACGCGATGAGATTCATTCTCCACGTTAACCATTCATGAATGATTATAAAGTATATATAATAAGTAATAATGAATTATATGACATGATAATGATACTGGATTTATGTGTATATATATGTATTTCATCTACTTAATTCCATTCAACTCAATAAGGAAACGAAAACAGCATTCATGCGTACGTACGGCCTACCGTCTTCATGAACGGTGTATTTCTTTCCATTTATTGATTTATTATATATATGTATATTCTGAATATATATTATATATTAATTATGTTTTATATTCTGGAATTAATTAATCATGATCTAAGTAATCATATGAATAATTACATGTCAAAACACGGACGACAAAGGAAACAATTTTACCCAAAAATGCTCTTTAACATGGAATTTACAAAACAACGGGTAATATAAAGTCATAAGTGAACCATATATGATATTATAACAATGAGTATGATTCTGGAATAAGTCAATGACATTATTTAAATCATTATACAGGAGGTTCGGACACTTACGAAGCAAATCAGACCTAAGGTAAGGGAAATATCACAATCACATTTTTTTCTGAGATTGTTTATACTTTGAAATTTACTGGAGTGTATTTTATCATACACATCCATGTTTCCTCAATATGTAATATTATTTCCATCCACCTACAATTGTTTAAATCCAATTTTACCCTTCGGTGAGTTTTTAGTAAAATATATGAAAGAAATCTTTTGTCATTTTTCGTATGAGGTACTTTTTGACTTTTCCGACAAAAGGACGAGAAGAATGTTTTTTTTAACTTATACGACATGAATGGATTTTTAAAACATTATTTCCAAGAAGCTTCCTTTACAAGTTTTCAAGTTTATTTTTAATCAACTTCTTTTAGTTTAAAATTTTATGACATTTTAACAAATGAAAATGTTTTTGAAGTAGAAAGGATATTTTCCTCAAGAATGGAGTTCAAGTGTTTTATCAAAATTATTTTCCATCTAAGATAATATAGTGTTCTGTTTCTATCCCAGTTATTACATTGATTTGATTATGTTGTGATGGAATTATTTTTATGAATTCCTTTATCTTATATGAATTGTTTTATGATGTCATGTTGTTTAAGAATCCCATTTTTATTACATGGATTATGCAATGATGTATGGTTTATGATTTTGTGGCACACATAAGAATGGTGTAATTATGAGATGGGTGGGACCTATATCTCCCTCCAATGCATTGGGTAATGATTTTATATCTCATGAGGTAGACATGGCTGGAACGGCAGGTTAAACCGGTTCAGTGAAACAGGACTGAAACGAGGAGTGAACTCGGTTCAGAAATGGACTTTCTCCACTAAGATAGTATTGGAAATGAGTCTTGACTAATAAGAAATGATTCTATATGATTATGTGTGTATTCCACAAAGTTTCATGTTTTAAGTTGTGATTATTGGGAATACATTTTACTACTATGATTTATCCCATGTTATGATATTATGATCTCTTTTGCAGGTTAAGATTTCCAAAATGTTACGTTCTTATGAAAATGATGTGATTGATTTTTTTTTGTTTACCCTTACTGAGCATTTGAGATCACCCTTTTATTTTTTCTTTTCCCCAGGATATAAAGAATGGTTTTACGTAAGAAAAAAGGGAAGATATTTATGGGAGAGGTTGAAGATCTTTCACCATGATTAGAAGATTACGTTCCGAGTTTCCAAAGACACTAAACTATTACGGTCCTTGTGTGTATGTTTTTGTTATGTAATAAGTATTCCGCAAAAGTAATGTAATGTCCTTGTACGTCACAATTTGGGTCTCTACAGTTGGTATCAGAGGAAATGTTTAGTCAACCTTTGGAAACTAGGATGCGAGAACTTTAGTGTGATCCCTAGAGATATTTCTAAGGTATGTCTAGGGATGTCCCTAATATTAAGTATAAGTATAGGTTATAGTCCTATAATTATGGTAAAGATTTTAGAATTAAACCTAAGATGTTATATATTGAAGTTACTCCCCCTTTATTATGTTTTTCCCTATTATGGTTTTTTCCTCTCACACTATTCTTTTTTGGGTTTTAGACGATGGCTGGAACCCGAAGGAACCGTGTTGATCAATGCAATGGACAATGCAATGATTGTCCTCCTGAACAAACAACTGTTATGGGAGATGGAGTGCAAAATCTTATTGCTATACTTACACAAGCTATGAATCATTCTGGACTTCCAAATGAGCAGAGAAGGGAACAATATTCTATTGAGTCCTTCATGAGGCAACATCCACCTTCTTTCAGTGGGTCTTATGATCCACTTGTTGCTGAACAATGGATCAGTACCACTAAAAATATATTTTCAGTTCTTCAATGTTTTGAACATGATAAAGTCATCTTAGCTGTATATCGTTTGGAAGGTGAAGCTAATCAATGGTGGAATCTTATCAAGAATACGTGGCAAAGAGATGAAATTGAGTCCATGGAATGGGATGAGTTCAAAAACATATTTTTCAATAAGTACTTCCCTCTTATTCTTCGAACAAAGATGAAGAAGGAGTTTCTTGAACTAAAGCAAAAGGATGATGAATCTGTTGGTATATACGAAGTGAATTTTACAAGGCTTGCAAGGTATGCATCTGGATTTATCATCCAACCTAAAAGTAAAGTTGATCGATTCTTTAGTGGCTTAAAACCAAATCTTCGAAGGGAATTAGCTATAAGAGACTTCAGTAGCTATGAAGAAATTGTGCGTTGTGCTATCAAGGTAGAAATGGAAGTTGGTGTTACTTATCCATCTCATAGTTTTGACAAGAAACGAAACATGGAGTTGAAGGAGAAATCTTAGAATAATGGTGAAAAGAATATGAATGTTTCTTTATGATCAAAGTGTGGAATGAATCATGGTGGAGATTGTCTTAAAGGGACAAGTAAATGTTTCAAATGTGGAAAGGAAGGTAATCGGGCATTTGAATGCCGCAATGATGGGAAGAAGATGTCTAATGATGCAAACAAAGGAAGGGATACACATAATGAACCTACTACACTTCAATGCTTCATGTTCATTGAAATGGGGCATTATGCTAATAAATGCCCTAATCCAAGGGTTAGTGATGATCGACATGAGCAACCACTTAAGGAAAAGGACAAAGGGAAGTCACATGCGATCACCATTGGCGATGTTGAATATGATAACGATGTGGTGGAATGATTAAGTGTTTATGTAATGGGATTCCAAAATAATGTTGTATATAGTATCGTGGAATATTGGAATATTTATGTATTGGTCTATTGTGGTTTTCAATAATTTTATGGTACCGGTAACCATGGAAAGTGATTGAGATATTTTTGGAAAAAAATTGATATGCACATAATGAAGAGAAAACGATAAAATGAAATATTTGACAGTATTCATGAGCTCATGATTGATATAAGGACTAAGTGATATCATGGTTTGAGTATATAGAATTTTGAGGATTTGGTATGTTGAAAGTGTTAACTTTTAACTGCATTCATGTTTTCACTATGGTTCAATGGGTATTCAAGAGAATACATGATTAAGGCCTTTGAATGTTTAGAATGTGACCAACAAGACATATCTTATGATATATGGGGATCAACGATGGTATTAAATCTATGGTAATCATTTTCAATATATTATGAGAGTAGACTACAGTATTATGGATAAGCCTAAAGATTAGAATGGATTTTGTTGGACATAAGTTAGTATTGTTTAAGTATAGAAGTTTTTTTTCGATATTATTGATGGGATGTTATAGTAATATAGTTTTAGAAAAAGGACAACCTACAGGACGGGTGACAGCCCATCGCCTCGGACAAGGCCGTGGGAATCGAACCCACAACCGAAGTGCGACTGGCCTTTATTGCCTACCACTGGCCTATACCGAAATCACGAAAGTATTTCTTCTAATTCCAATTTCATCAACTTTAGGGAAATGATCTTGAAAACCAAAAATGTTGTCCTAGTGCTCTTATATCTGATGAATCAGATGGTACCTTATATCATCACAAATTTATGGCTTTGTGATTGCTGGATTTTCCATAGCCGTGTTCTCTACCACTCTCCATCAGAACATGATGGTTAGATTTCTCTTCCATATCCATATTTTCACCTATGTGGAAACCCAATGATTAGTTTATTTGGGTAACCGTTACGTTTCATACTTTTGTTTTTAAAGATTGGTTTTGGTATTCCTTTTTACGATGTGGGTTTCTATCAAAGAAAATTTCGAATAGTAAACCATTTATAACCCCAAAGAATTTCGAGGGCGAAATTCATTTTAAGGGGGGTAGAATGTAACACCCTGAGATTTTATGAAAAATATTATTTTTAATTTCATTAATTTATTATGTTGTACGCTACATCAAAAGGAGCTTGCACAACACACATACTTGAATTTCCTTTCATTAAACGCAATCACGACCTTCCTCGATAGCGAGTGTAGTACGCAATACCGAGTTTCACTAAACAACGATATGCTATTAAAATATTATTAAAACTAGCCGTTATGAATATTAATAACCACTTTTTGAAATTTTTTAAATTTTATTTTTCAAAATGGACTTCATTTTGGGATTCGTAATATCGAAATTAGCTTAGGGGGAAATTTTGGTACATTTCGGATAAATTTCATTTTCTGATGAACAGTGAAAATTACTAAAATTTAATTAAAAACCACCTTTTTAATCGAAGTAATTAATAGTGATAAATTATTAATTTGATGGTTTTAAAGTATATTTAGAATATATTTTTACAATTTAATACAATGTTGATCATTGGATGTAATTCTACATTTAAACCAGACATAAACAAGTGTCAATCTTTTGATAGTTATTATCTCTTAAGAACACGCTATTTGTTTTGACGACGGGAATTAATTTGTAAATTAATTAATGCAACTGATATGTTTTGAATTTGATAAAATATACATAATTTTTGAGTTCATAATATCAAATATATCTTAGTCCTAATTTTTGGTATTTTTCTAGAAACATTCATTTTTTGATGAATAGTGAAACCACTAAGTGGTAGTTAAAAAAATGATTTTTTCATAAAACTTAATTTTACTGCTTCTGTGAGTGGAATTTCAAAACTTTGAGAGACACGGTTGATGTTAGTAAGTAAAATGTCGTTCAATGAGATGAAAATAATTTTTGGTGAATATTAACTTTTTACTTTTTTTTACCACGGTTAAAAGTAAATAGGGTAATTAAGGGTAAAAATGTTATTATTATTATCCTAAAACATGTCCTAATTCTATTGGATAAGTTTAATTCGACCAAAAACAACCTTAGGAATAAAATATGATCATTTAGGCCCACTTAGATTAGATTAAGACATTTATTATTAATTTATTTAAAGAAGGGTTAAAATAGTTAAAATCAAAGTTTAATAAGTAAATAATTTTTAATATAAGGTTATACATAAGATAAATTAGACTATAAATATTCCTTAGAAATATAAAAATATTTCCTACATAATGATATTTTATTTGTAATTTTTAGACTTTAAATAATTTAATTTATTTATGACACAAATATGATGCAGTAATTATCTTATTAATGAAATATTGACATAATTGATGTTATAAATACACAAATAAATATAATTTGAGACTTTTTATGAATTAAAATAATTTTATAGGTATTTATGACATGTTATTATAGATTTAATTAACTTTTTTATAACTAATCATTCTGTTATGATTTTCACAAAAAACAATTACTAAATAGTGTCAAAATTGACATAAAATAGTTTTTAAAACAAATATTATATTAGTAATTGTTATTTTATTCCTAAAAATCTAAGGTTCGGCAAAATGACTTAGATAATGTTATATATATTAATAATAAACAACTTGGGGTTCGTTTGGCTTCTTATAGTAAGTTTATTAATCTTATAGCATAAGAACACAAGAAGACACGGTAAAAGTAAAATTATTTTACTTAATGTTAAATCTAAATGATAAGGTTAAAATAGGAACCTAAACTTGTCTAAATTCTATTGGATGAGAGGATTTCGACCCATCCCCACCTTAGTTTCTAAATAAATCAATTTGGAGCTATTT
Organism: Viscum album; assembly: GCA_963277665.1. Classification (NCBI taxonomy): domain Eukaryota; kingdom Viridiplantae; phylum Streptophyta; class Magnoliopsida; order Santalales; family Viscaceae; genus Viscum; species Viscum album. The sequence continues at coordinate 178,996,991 of OY728146.1, read as the reverse complement.
AAAACTTAATTTGACCTTATAATAAAATAATAGTTTTAGTTATTCCAAAGGTGCCCCTCTCCTCCCTTATAAAAGGTCACCTCCTCCCTCTCTTCCTCAAACCACTTTGAGCCTTCAAGATCGGCCAAAACCTGCAAAATTATCTTCTCCACTTCCCTAGAAACATCCTAGAGGTTCTGTTATTCCTCAAAGACCAATTTTAGTTCCCTAAAAGGAGATCTCAAAGAGGCACTTCAAAGAAGAGGTAATGTACGTTACCGATTCTTTCAACTTTATTTCTTATTACACTTATTCTTCTTAGGTTGTTTCATTATGAAGTAATAACATCAGTATCACTCATATACAGATATGTTATTATAAGTATGAAACAACCCTATTTCACCATCTATCCATCCTATGGAAAACGAAATCACCGCGCGTGCGTACGTACGGAATACCGTCTCCACGCCGTGGTGAAATCTATTTTCCACCACCACCTTACTTGGATGGGTATAATGGTGTAAATAATAACTATATATGATTATTTTAAAGTGATATTGATTCTTAAATAGCATACATACACTCCAATACAGTCCCACGATCATGAGAACGATATCATCGCTCGTGCGTACGTACGGACTACCGTCTCCATGACGCGATGAGATTCATTCTCCACGTTAACCATTAATGAATGATTATAAGGTATATATAATAAGTAATCATGAATTATATGACATAATAATGATACTGGATTTATGTGTATATTTATGTATTTCATCTACTTAATTCCATTCAACTCAATAAGGAAACGAAAACAGCGTTCATGCGTACGTACGGCCTACCGTCTCCATGAACGGTGTATTTCTTTCCATTTATTGATTTATTATATATATGTATATTATGAATATATATTATATATAAATCATGTTTTATATTCTGGAATTAAGTAATCATTATCTAAGTAATCATATGAATAATTACATGTCAAAACACGAACGACAAATGAAACAATTTTACCCAAAAACCCTCTTTAACATGGAATTTACAAAAGAACGGGTAATATAAAGTCATAAGTGAACCATATATGATATCATAACAATGAGTATGATTCTGTAATAAGTCAATGACATTATTTAAATCACTATACAGGAGGTTCGGACACTTATGAAGCAAATCAGACCTAAGGTAAGGGAAATATCAAAATCTCCTTTTTATCCGAGATTGTTTATACTTTGAAATTTACTGGGGTGTATTTTATCATCCACATCCATGTTTCCTCAATATGTAATATTATTTCCATCCACCTACAATTTTTTAAATCCAATTTTACCCTTCGGTGAGTTTTTAGTAAAATATATGAAAGGAATCTTTTGTCGTTTTTTGTACGAGGTACTTTTTGACTTTTCCGACAAAAGGACGAGAAGAATGTTTTTTTAAATTATATGACATGAATGGATTTTTAAAACATTATTTCCAAGAAGCTTCCTTTACAAGTTTTCAAGTTTTTTTAATCAACTTTTTTTAGTTTAAAATTTTATGACATGTTAAGAAAGGAAAATGTTTTTGAAGTAGAAAGGATATTTTCCTCAAGAATGGAGTTCAAGTGTTTTATCAAAATTATTTTCCATCTAAGATAATATAGGTTTCTGTTTCTATCCCTATTATTACATTGATTTTATTAGGTTGTGATGGAATTATTTTTATGAATTCCTTTTTCTTATATGAATTGTTTTATGATGTCATGTTGTTTAAGAATCCCATTTTTATTACATGGATTATGCAATGATGTATGGTTTATGATTTTGTGTCACACATAAGAATGGTATCATTCTGAGATGGGTGGGACCTATATCTTCCTCCAATGCATTGGGTAAATATTTTATATCTCATGAGATAGACATGGCCGGAACGGCAGGTTAAATCGGTTCAGTGAAACAGGACTGAAACGAGGAGTGAACTCGGTTCAGAAATGGACTTTGTCTACTAAGATAGTCTTGGCAATGAGTCTTGACTAATAAGAAATGATTCTCTATGATTATTTGTGTATCACACAAAGTTTCATGTTTTAAGATATGATTATTGGGATTCCATTTCACTACTATGATTTATCCCATGTTATGATATTATGATCTCTTTTGCAGGTTAAGATTTCCAAAATGTTATGTTCTTATGAAAATGATGTGATTGATTTTTCTTTTGTTTACCCTTACTGAGAATTTGAGCTCACCCTTTTATGTTTTCTTTTCCCCAGGATATAAAGAAAGGTTTCAGGTAAGAAAAAAAGGGAAGATCTTTATGGGAGAGGTTGAATATATTTCACCATGATTAGAAGATTACGTTCCGAGTTTCCAAAGACACTAAACTATTACGGTCCTTGTGTGTGTATTTTTGTTATGTAATAATTATTCCACAAAAGTAATGTAATGTCCTTGTACGTCAAGCTTAGGGTCTTTACACCTTTAAATCATTGTGATATTTCAAAAACTGAAGAATATATATTGTATTATCATATTTAAAATTCTAGAATCATATCTCATATAGTCATCTTCATGTAATTTTTTTTCAAAGTAACTCATCCTTACAAATTTCCCTATATAGGATTTTTTTAAGAATAAAACGACTCTTATGAACTTGAATGTGACTCTTATGAAGTCTTTATATTATTCTTATGAAGTCTTAAATGTTAATTAAAATGTCATTATTGATCCTTATAAACTTGGAAATGACTCTTCCAAATCCTACCACGACTCTTATGAACTCCTACATGAATCTTATGAAGTCTGGTATGAATCTTGTTATCTTTCCATGCCTTTACATATTTTCCATAATAAAGTCAAAATAAATCTTATGAAGTCATCAATGACCCTTCCAAAGTCACCAATTACCCCTATGAAGTTCCTGATTACCCTTATGATGTTAAGTGAGACTTATTCCCATGTCATATTCTCACTTTGAATTCTAGTATGACCCTTATGAAGTAATAATTAGACAAATTTCCCTATAAATATACAAAATCAGACTAAATACAGAATATTCAAAGGATTGTTCCAACCATATCAGGGAACTTTTAATCACTCAAAAAATACTTTAAATAACATTAGAAAACATCAGACTATTTCCAAACTCTTTAGTTCAATTTTTAAGACTTACACTATATATTAATACTCAATTTAGAGAATTTGTGTAAACCTATATTTCCTTCTTATTTCCAAATTCACTTCAGCTTATTCAAATCTTTATCCAAGAGATATTCAACACTAAAAACTATACACATGACTCTTAATAAATCCTTGAATGGTTTCATCAAAATTTAGATAGGATTTACTTCTTTAATCATAAATATTCAAGCTATTTACAATATCTAGATTCTAAATTAAAACTGTTGTACATTGTTCCTATTCCTCCAAAAAGAACTTGTATTTGAATCTTTACAAACCAACTCTTCAATCATCAAATTTAAATGGAAGATTCCATAAATATATCAATAATATACCTCTGACATCCACACATTCCTTTTATCATTTATGTATGAGAAATAAATTCTTTTTTTCATTTATACATGAGAAACAACTCAATCATTCCATATTAAATTATTGGGATCTTCATTAAATACCAATCACATATTGATATCCTCATTTTGTAATATTACCACTTCCTATTCATAATAAATACAGTCACCAATACTCTATTGGGTTCTTCAAGATACGAGAACACCGATCCCCATATATAAAATAGAGCCTCGTATCATCGAGGTGATATTAGTGTATTGTAAAATACAACTCCCAGACATCAGAATGTTATGTTACAACCGAGATTATGATAGATAATGATTATTCTCATGGGTTATGATATAGTTCATATAATTAAATATGATATGCATAGAAAAGTTTTTTTCTTCTAAATTTTCAAATATGGATTGATTATATAATTTTATCACCCACATCACCCATTAGAAGTAACATTTCTTGTCCTTTGGTGGAAGGATAAATCTAATCAATAGTGCCCTTGCATATTCCCTCATACATGTCCTCTTATTCAGCAGGGTTCGGAAATCCGTTATCGCAAACCTGGAAAAGATCATGTTCATGTTCTTAGGGGATTCCCATCTGGAGGGGAAGTGCCATTGGGAGAGACTAGACAGGCTGATTTGGGAGGGAGGTGTGGGTGTTTGCAGCGTCTTGGATATGATGAATGTACAACACACCAAACTCGCATGGTAGAGCTTAGAGGGTTGGACTCTTTGGGGGTGTTTTACTACTAAAAAATATGGTCTGAATTTAACTCCTCGAAAGGGTAATATTTCAATAATTTGGAGTTCAGTTGGTTCTGCATGTTCACCAGTTCGGTGTCTGGGATCTTCTCTGTAAAGGACTTTCTTAATACAGTGCAGTCTCAATCAAGGAGGGATGGATGGTGTAATAATATGTGGTGAAAATATGTTCCATATAAATTAAATTTTCTTGTATGTAGGATCCCAAAAAACTCTCTCCCCGTGGATAGTAATGTCCAACGTACGGGAATCCAGCTCGGATCTAAATTCCACTATTGTAGTACCTTCGGTGAGGAAAGTGTCCAACATCTATTTTTCAAGGGCCAAGTGGTTGTGGAGAAGTATGGATAGTTTCACGGGTGCGGGGATCAAGAATTTATCAGGGGATAATTTTATTTCTCTTTGGTTCCATGGCGTGTGGGATGGCAGTATCGAGATGGCAGCCAAAGGTATCATTTTCACGGTTGGCTGTTGGTGCCTTTGGTCCGCCAGAAATAAGGCCCGTTTTGAGGGTATTAATTGATCTTGTTTGGACATTATATTCAGGAAGAGGTGCTTGGTGGATGACATCATATGTCAGAAGAGAATATGGAGTTTCTATGAATAATCTATGATGACGTTACATCATTGAAGAAGTTACATTCTTGGTATGATAATTGATTTTGTATTCTTTTACTTTTAATTTAGTTTTTACTAGGTTATGAGATTAATTTAAGAGGTTAATTATAGTTTATACATATTAGGTATTATAATTGTGATGGAATTGAGCTCTCTCTTGAGTAAAGTATCCTTGCGTAGACGGTATTTGTGTTCGGATGCTCACCATCTTAAAGGCTTATGCCTTGTTTAGAAAAGTGGGGGTTGACTATAAATTATTAAAATATTACTCCTATGGGGATTGTTATTTTCATGTGATTATAATCTTTTACATGAAAGCGTTTCATGTACCTTATTAATGGGCTGAATTTGGATATGTTTGAATATAGTTGGCTTTAAGATTGGTTTAGTAACATAAGCATTGAGTTATGTATTGAGTTTCAGATCAATGTCATTTAATTATATTTATTTGGTGAAAAGAATAAGATTAAGAACTAAATCATTAAAAAAATTCATACATTTATTAATAATAAAGTTAGATTAGATGGTGTGATTAAATCCCTTTTAAAAATACTAAGTTTAAGATTCATTGATAAGAACACAATTTTCAAGATAGCTAGGGTGTATTTTGAATTAATTTGAATAGGTTGAGATAGAATTATGTTTCTATGAAGAATCTATGAAGTAATTTAAAGAGGTCTCGAATTATGGACTTTAGGATGTAAATGGAAAAGTTTCATATCGTACAAGATTCTTGTAAGACATATGAGGTTCATATGATATGTTATTTTCCATAAGATACAATCTATCTCATAAGATAGTCATCCATTTTTTTGTATGATTCTTGAAGTTTTTAAGAGATAACTTGTGTTTATGAAAGATAACTCAAATGATTGGATACTTCATATGATATGCCCCTTCGTTTAATAGGTTCTCATATGATAACCATAAATCGTAATACAATGGGTCTGTGTAAGATAGTTGTTTAAAAAAGTGGCTGAGTTCATAAGATATGCAGCCCGTGTGTGAGACAGATGAACATAAGATATAAGAAATCATGTATGATATATAAACATATAAGATACTAAAAATGTATATGATTTTTGTATCTCATACAATAAATTCCTTTTTGAAGAAAAAATAAAGAGTTTTGAAGATAAAAAAATAGAGTTTATAGAATTATATATTCTGAATAAATGTAAAATCATATGTTTCCAGTGCTGATGTTTAATGTTATGAACATAAAGAAGTGTTTTGATTCAAGATTCTTGAGTGGAGTTAGGAAATGATCAAGGTGGGATGTAAGAACCCATTTCTTATTCTTGAGCTATGAGTTTCTTCTTTTCCTTTTTTCCATTAATTTTTTTGTGAAAATAAGGAAAATGGAGAAAAATCCCTAAATTTGTGGGTACACACTGTGTACTCTTGCCGTGTGGGATTAGTACACAGGGTGTGTATGCCTGTCAGCAATGAAGGGTGTAAAAAATGACTACACACCATGTACTTAGTATATACACGCAGTCTAATCAGTAGGTAGGTGAACAGTAAGATGGTGGGAGTAGCCGCCAGTAGGATGACGGTACATGTCGTGTAATTAGTAATACACGCCATGTAACCAAGTCGACAGATGAACAATGGTGCAGTGGAAAGTGGCCGCCAGAGGAATAGTTAAAAAAATGGAAATTACACACCGTGTACTTGAGAGTACACGCCGTGTAGTTATGTTTTTTCTCTTAAAACAGGTAGTAGCCTCCTCTTTCGATAGAGGAAGCTTAGAATGCCCGAAAGCCATGGGAGAGAAGGCCAGATTTTGGAAGAGCTCCCAACCGCACACCGGGACTCTGATTCCTTTGTCGTCGATCTCGTTTGAACCGCGCAGGTGAGTTCTTCTCTCTTCTTGAACCTCTCCTTCAAATTCTTTACCTAAGGTAAGTTATTTGAGGTTTAACACGTAATTTTTTATTCCATATCTACGTCGTTCTCAGGTGTTTCAGGAGGCGTCGTTCACGTATATCGATAAAAGGAGATCAAGGTAGGTGGTCTGGTGGTTATTTCCAACTGTCGAGTTGTTTTTGTGTACCGTTGTGCTATGCTCCCATGTTTGGGGTGTCGTATGGTTGAGGCCCTGACTGATAAAATACCTATAATTTCATAGGTAATTTAATGAATATGTATAAATTTCTATTTGGGATCGTTTCCTTGATCTAGGGCCACCCCATGGGAGCGTTCCCTTATTTAGCCGTTTGGCCAGGATACCCATGGGTATGCCATGATTATATCATGATTTGAGTTTTCTTGAGAGAAAATGTATATATAATTATTTTCTTATGTGTTGGGCTCGGCGTGGTTACTTGCTTAGCCTGAGGGCAGTGTTTTTCTTAGCCTGAGGGCAGTTTTTTGATTAACCTGAGGGCAAGGTTTTGTTTAGCCTGAGGGAATGTGTTTCGTTTAGCCTGAGGGAAACTTTTCTTTTGCCTGTGGGTAGTAGCTTCCGTGCCTGAGGGAAATATCTCGTACGCCTGAGGGAAATATTCATTATGCCTATGGGCAATCACCTGAGGGTTTCGATTCTGTTTACCTGAGGGTATGGATTTTCATATCTGAGGGCACTGTTTACTTTGGATATTCACTGTGGTGATTTCTTATGGTATACCCGCCAAGATGAAGCACAAGATTGGTATCGTTTTACCTTCTACTTTTTAGATATCATGTTGTGGTTTTTTCTATGGCACTATATAGAAAACTGTCGGCTAAGACCGAGTCTCGAGAACTTATAATTCAATTACATTGAATTGTTAAATTATTATTAAATGGAAATGTAATTTGTAGAAGTAGCTGCTTTTGAGTATTTCCTAGTTTAATGTATTTTCATTATTGCACACTGCTGTTACACATTTTCACTGGCAGTTGGGCACGAGCCTTTGGTGGTTGCCTACTAGGATTTATTTCTCATATCCTGTTTGGGTCATGTCTTGGGCCCAAATAGATTATATTACTGCAGGTGTTGATAAGGGAAAGAGTCTATATACAGGTACATGATTGTTGCAGAGGGGAGTGGGAGAGCATGGGACCGATCATAGGCTTGCGATGCTGTTGAGTTCCTATTGCACTATTTTGCATTGTTTTTTTGTACTTGTACCTTGTAATGTATTGTTTTAGATTGCAGTGTATCCTGTTTTGGATGTTTTTTTAGATTGAGGGACATATTGCATCATCATATATATGACTGTTGGTCATTTCTTTACTTCAGCACTATTTTCCATTTTAGCATTGGTATTGTCTACTACTTCCGCTTTGGTATGTTTATATTTCTCCACTACTCTACAATTTGTAAAATGAGAGCATAGTTTCCCCACTATCAGACCTAGGCCCTCACTGCTAGTCAGCAGCCTCTGGCATTTGGGGGAATGCACTTGAGGTCATGTAACCAACTGGGTTCGGGGTACCCGTTGTGTGTCACCCAGATCCGGGATGTTACAAAGTGGTATCAGAGAAGTTTTTCGTTTCTCTGAGTTATTTTATTATTTGACGATGACGGAAAGAGATAGATTTTTAAGGGATTTAGTAATAACTGTGCCCGAGAGTAGCTACCCCATGTATAGGTAAAGGTTGGATTGCCTCGAATTAAATTTTGATTTTTTGTTTATGATTATTACAATTGATTTGATTTTCACTGTTGGGTGAATAACTTTTGGTGTTTTGTTTATATTTTTATACATGGGTTCTATTTAGTTGCAACCTGATGAGATTAGGGTATTCCATCTCATTCATCATTTAGGCACATGTTAAAATCCCATGCCATACATAGTTTCCATGCCATGTAGGTGCAATAGAAATTACATGTTGTTGTGATAGATGTTGTGCTAGAAAATACATGCTGTTTTGGTAGATGCCTTGATAAAATACCTGCTATTTGATAGGGTATTGTTATGTAAGGTTTTGTGAATGAATGCCAAACTTTGGTTCTTGAGGTTTATAGGCCCCCATCAACCGGAATTTGGTGGATCATCGACTTTTTTACTTTGTTATAATACGTATAAGATGCCATGCTTTGGTTCACGGGGAGTATGAGACCTCATAGATCAGAATTTGGCACTTTGGTGTTTGTTCAGTGGTTTTCAGGAATCTGGAGTAGTTTCTGAGGCTTACTGTCTGAAAAAACCCAGAATACACGTCGTCTAATTTTGATCAAATGTCGTATACTCTTCTGTTCGGGAAGAAATGATTTTTTAAGTACACACTATGTAATTTATGTACACTCTATTCAGTCTCTAACCGTGTCATAGGCTGTGTAGGAAGAAACACGAGTTTGAAAAAAAACTCTAAAGGGAACAAGCTGTGTACCGAATGCACACGCTGTGTTGTGTTGACCCAGTGTCCACCGTGTGACTAAAAACATGGACAAAGAAATCTTTTCTTAAACACACCGTGTCATTTTGGAACATGCTGTGTAGTGTGAGCCATGTATCCGGCCGTGTCTCGAACAACACGGGTCGACAAAGCCCGTCTAGTACACGTCGTGTACCTATGGGACACACCGTGTAGTCTTGATCGGTGAGAGACTGTGTGGAGTTGGACATGTGGCTGGGGAAATAGGGTGGTGTACACACCATGTTCAGGTGTAACACGCTGTGTAGTGCTAGCCGAGTAGCCATTCGTGTCATTAACAACACAGGCGGTTGGAATCTAAGCTGTACACGCCGTGTCTATCTGGAACACGCCGTGTAGTGTAAGCCGTGTACCCGGTGGTGTCTCGAACAAAACGGGTCGGTGAAACTTGCATAGTACATGCCGTGTAGACCTTATACATCCCGTGTAGTATCGTTCTAAGGAGAGTTGTGTGGATTAGCCGTGTAGAAGGACTCGGTCAGGGGATGAAAATTCAAGTAAAAGTTGTGTGTAAGGACAACACGCCATGTGTTTGGGGTGTTACACGACCAGTTTTTGGAGAAGTACACGCCCATGTGAAAGAATTGAGGTAAAATGCCATGTAGCTATTATACACGCCGTGTAGTCTTGTTTTTTAAAACTTGAATGTTTTCTTTTCCTTGTTCCCTCCTTACGATTTCGGTTCTTAGTCCTTGATGATCTTAATTTAAGGTCTGTTTTGACCTTGTAGAGTCATTCCCCCGAGACAAACTCGATTTGTTCACTAAGAGGGTGGAAATCATTATACTCCATAGACGGTAGGCCACAGGCTACCGATGGATCCTCTAGCAGTGCCAGATGCGGCACCAGTCGTTACACTAGACGCAGGCATGGATGCGCAGTTCCATGAAGGCTTTATGTGGTTAATACAGACCTTCTAGGGAGCACTGCCGGCTACCAAATCTGTGGAAGAGATGACATGTATATTCCAGCAGCAGCATTGGCCAACGTTTTCAGGGGATGGCGGACCACAGGCTGTGGAGTCTTGGCTGGGTTCTATAGAGATGATATTCGAGCATCTGGAGATGCCTCCTGGGAGGAGGGTCAACCTTTCTACTTACATGCTGCGTGATTCCGCCATGAGATGGTGGGATGTTACCACCCATACTGATCATAACAGAGACACGATGTGGGAATATTTTCAGGAAGTCTTCTGTGACTTTATCTTTCCAGTGACACTAAGGGAAGATCGAGCTCAAGAGTTCATGAATCTGCAGCAGGGCGCTATGTTAGTGATGGATTATTCTTCCCGCTTCACCGAGCTACAGCGTTGTACACCTTTTCTAGTGGGTGACGAGACGTTGAGGGCAAGGAGCTTTGAGAATGGTCTTAGATATGACATTCTAGCACTGGTGAATGTTTTCAGGTTACCTACAGTTCATGCAATTGTGAACCAATCACTGATTACTGAGCAGAACCTGCAGAATTCTAGTGGTGCAGGCCAGGGCAGTTCGGCACCAGTTTCGGGTACTATTTCTACTAGTAAGAGGAGGAGGAAAATAGATTTATCTCATGGTGGAATTACTAGCCAGAAGATTTTTCAGGTGGCCAGGTGATGTGTTACCAGTGCAGTAAATAGGGGCACAAGATACCTTAGTGTCCCCATGACCCAGTGGAGTGCGGAGATTCCAACAAGATGGGCCATCTACAGTGTTTTTGCAGGGCGTTTCCACCAGTGGCTAGTGAGAGGGGTTCTGTGTATAATCCACATGCAGGAGAAGGGCCAACAACTTCTTATCAGTCTGGGAATTGGAATACATCAGGACGTTCAGGACAAGGTGGTGGTCGTGGCCATGGTAGCTAGACACCAGGATCTCAGAGACAGTAGGACGGGGCAGCTCAGGGTTGCTAGGCAATGTGGCAGGGCCGCGACACAGGGTAGGCATATGTAGTGCAACATATCCAACATTAGCAGGATCCTAGACCTTCCACTTTTAGAGGTACTATTCTAGTTACTTCTTTTTTGTCTTCATTACTTTTCAAAAATGGTGCTACACATAGATTTATATCTGTGCCCGTTGTGGAGAGCATTGAGCTATGTGTTTCTTCTTCTCTTGATATTATGACGCAAGACACTCTTTTTAGGACTAGAAAGATAGGTGTGCGTCGGTTCATGGAGTGCCCCTAGAGGTTGGTGGGTGTCAGTTTCTATGGGTCCTATATGTCTTAGAGATGACAACCTATAATGTCATTCTCAGGATGGGTTGGTTGGTACCCTTTCGAGCCTTTGTAGATTTCTATCATCTAAGGGTGAGTTTCACATCACCATAGGGTGGAGAGTTTCTATACAAGGGAAAATGGGATGTCCAGGAAAGCCGAGCTGGACCCGAGCATCATGGGCGAGGTGGTGTGACAGACCAGATTCTGAGTTTATATCAGGATGACCAGAGAACTTGTAAGAAGGATTTTCCTCCAGTGGTTGATAGTTTCAGGGATGTCTTCCTGGATGACTTTTCAGGTCTACCTTTGGAGTGAGAGGTGGATTTCTCTATTGAGCTTGTGCCAGGAGAAGCACCGGTGTCCATTCCTCCTTATAGGATAGCTACACCAGAGTTCCAAGAGATCAAGAGGCAGTTGGTGGAGTTGCAGGCAAAGTGTTTCATCTAACCCAGTACTTCTCCTTGGGGATCGACTATCCTATTTGCAAAGAAGGCAGACGGTACCCTAAGACTCTATGTGGACTATGAGAAACTGAACCAATTAACGGTCAAGAACCGATATCCCTTGACGAGGATTGATGATATTTTTGATAAACTTGGAGGATCACGAGTGTTCTCGAAGATTGACTTGAGATCCAGATATCACCAGTTGCGCGTTAGACCATTAGACATACCGCTTACCAATTTTGGGAGCATATATGGTCTATACGAGTACTTGGTCATGCCGTTCAGACTCACGAACGTGCCAATAGTTTTCATGGCTCTGATGAATCATGTGTTCCACCCATATCTGGACTCTTTTATGGTAGTATTCGTTGACGATATCTTGGTGTACTCTCACACTATACATGACCATTCCACCAATCTTGAGACCATTTTGGGTACACTGAGAGAGCATCAATTCTATGGTAATCTCTTAAAGTGCCATTTTTAGATGGACCAGATACACTTCCTGGGTCATATTATCTCAAAGGCAGGAGTTGCGGTAGACCCAGAGAAAGTGAGAGCAGTAGTTTCATGGGAGTAGCCGAAGAATGTGTTTGAAATAAAGAGTTTATTGGGGATGGATGGTTAATAAATGAGCTTTATACAAGACTTCTCCCACTTAACAGTGCTTTTGATGGGTTTGACTATGAATGTTGTGAAGTTCGTTTTGTCAGAAGCATGCAAGATAACCTTTCAGGGGCTGAAGGGAAGGTTGACATCAGCACCAGTCCAAATACTTCCAGAGCAAGGGAAGATCTATACAGTTTACTATGATGCATTAGGTATTGGGATGGGAGCAGTGTTGAGGTAGGGAGATCGAGTAGTTACGTATGAGTCTTGGCAGTTAAGGCCACATGAGAGGAATTTCCTGATGCATGATCTCATGTTGTCTGCAGTTGTTCATGCGTTATGCCGTTGGAGACATTATCTCTTGGGAGAACATTTTATGGTGTTTATGGACCACAAAATTCTTAAATACATCTTTACCCAGTGTGACCTGAATTTGAGATAGCGAAGGTGGGTTGAATACCTCCAGTCCTTCAACTTTGAGCTTGCCTATACACCTGGTAAGGGTAACGCAGTTGCTGATGCACTGAGTAGGAGGACTCAGATACAGAGAGTTCAGGAGGACAGTGGTGAGTGGCAGCTTATGGCCTTGTTCTCTAAGATGCGTTTGGAGGTGCACGATAGCCAGGGGTGAGCCTATCTTTCACCCTTAGCTGTGGCTTCTACTCTCCTGGATGGAGTGAGGATGAGACAACTATCGGATTCAGAAGGCCTAGTTCTATGGGAGTCGGTGGCAAGTGACGACCCTCCTCCCGGTTGGACGATAGGTGATGATGAGGTACTACGTATCCATGGACGAGTGTGGGTTCCAGGGGATATACGTGAGGAGTTGATGCGGGAATTTCATGCTTCAGCTTGGGCAGTGCGTCCCGGAGTCACCAAAATGTACCGTGACTTGAGACGTTAATATTGGTGGTTAGGTATGAAAAGAGAGGTAGATGGTTTTGTTACGATATGTTCTACCTGTCAGTAGGTGAAGGCGGAGCATCAAAGGCTAGCCGGACTGTTACAATAGTTACCCATTCCAGAGTGGAAATAGGATGATGTGGCGATGGACTTTGTGACCGGGTTGCTGAGTTCACCTCGAGGCAGTGATGCCATATGGGTTGTTGTAGACAGACTTACGAAGGTAGCCCATTTTATTCTGATCAAGTAGACCTTCAGTGTTGACAAGCTTGGGAATTTGTATATATGAGAGGTAATACATCTTCATGTGGTCCCTTGTTCTATCATTTAAGATAGGGATGCTCATTTTATGTCTCATTTCTGGTAGAGTTTTCAGAGGGAAATGGGTTCAAAGGTGCTTCTGTACACAACTTACCACCCTCAAACCGATGACCAATCAGAGCGTACAATACATGTGCTTGAGGACATGCTATGTGCATGTGTCCTGGACTTTGGGGGCTCTTGGGAGAAGCACGTACCCCTGGTTGAGTTTGCCTACAATAATAGTTTTTAGGAAACTATTGAGATGGCACCTTATGAGGCTTTATATGGTAGGCCATGACGATCACCCTTGTGTTGGTTGGAGGTAGGTAAGGCAGCTTTACTGGGACCACGTCTCGTGTTGGAGACTTCAGAGCAGGTCCAGTTGATTCAGAAGCCGCTGGATACTACACAGTCTCGTTAGAAATCTTATGCAGATCGCTTCAGACGACCATTGGAGTTCATGGTCAGTGATCAGGTTTTCTTGCGTGTTTCACTGAGGTTGGGACATAGGTAGATCAGGATACTGGGTAAACTTTCACCAAGTTATGTGCGGCCGTTTGAGATTCTGGAGAGAGTAGGGCTGGTTTCCTATCGGTTTTAGTTACCACAGAGGTACGAGGCCATGCTTGATATCTTCCATGTATCTCAACTGCGCTGTTATCACTTAGACCTGTCTCACGTTTTTCAGCCTGGGGAGGTTGAACTTCATGCAGATTCATTATTTGAGGACCATCCGATTTGTATTGTTGATAGGAGCCCGAAGGTTCTCCAAGGCCGATCAGTTCCTCTCGTATGGGTGCTATGACAGCATGGCCGAGTGCATGGTGAAACCTGGGAGCGGGAGACCGACGTACGTGCTCAGTGGCCAGAGTTTTTCTCATCTTTATCTTTACCACCCTTGGAAGGGAAATTTAGGGACAAATTTCATTAATGGGGGATGTTTGTAAGAACCCGGTTCTTATTCTTGAGGTATGAGTTTCTTCTTTTCCTTTTTCCTTTAATGTTTTTGAGAAAATATGGAAAATGGGGGAAAATCCCTAAATTTGTGGGTACATGTCATGTACTTTTCCAAACACCGTGTACTCTACCCGTGTGGGATGAGTACACAGGGCGTGTTGGCCTGTCAGCGATGAAGGGTGTAAAAACAAACTACACGCATGTAGTTAGTAAATACACGCCGTGTAATTAGTCGGTAGTTGAATAGTAAGGTGGTGGGAGTAGCCACCATTAGGACGATGGTACATGCTGTGTACTTAGTAATACACGCTATGTAACCAAGTTGGCAGATGAACAGTGGTTCGGTGGAAAGTGGATGCCAGAGGAACAGTAAAAAAAATGGAATGTACACGCCATGTACTTGAGAATACACGCCGTGTAGTTACATTTTTTCACTTAAACCAGGCAGTAGCCTCCTATTTTGACAAAGTAAGTTTAGAATGCCCGAGAGTCGTGGGAGAGAAGGCCAGATCTTGGTAGAGCTCCTGACCGCACAATGGGACTCCGATTCCTTCGCCATCAATCTCATTTAAACCGCGCTGGTGAGTTCTTATCTCTTCTTGAACCTCCCCTTACAATTATTTACCAAAGGAATGTTATTTGAGTCTGAACATGTAATTTTTTATTCCAGATCTACGTCGTTCTCAGGTGTTTTGGGAGGCATCATTCATGTATATCGATCAGAGGAGATCCAGGTAGGTGGTCATGTGTTTATTTCCAACTGTCGAGTTGGTTTTGTGTACCGTTGTGATACGCACCCATGTTTGGGGTGTCGTATGGTTGAGTCCTTGAATGATAAAATACCTAGAATTGCATAGGTAATTTAATGAATATGTATAAACTGCGGTTTGGGATCGTTGCCTTGATCTAGGGCCACCTCGTGGGTGCGTTTCCCTTATTTAGCCATTTGTCCAGGATTCCCGTGGGTATGCTGTGATTATAGCATGCATTGAGTTTTCTTGAGAGAAAATGTTTATATAATTATTTTCTTATGTGTTGGGCTCGGTGTGGTTACTTTCTTGGCCTGAGGGTAGTGTTTTTCTTAGCCTTAGGGTAGTGTTTTGATTATCCTGAGGGCATGGTTTTGTTTAGCCTAAGGGAAAGTGTTTTGTTTAGCCTAAGGGAAACTTTTCTTATGCCTGTGGGTAGTAGCTTCTTGTGCTTGAGGGAAGTATCTCTCACTCCTAAGGGAAATATTCGTTATGATTGTGGGCAATCACATGAGGGTTTCTATTCTGTTTACCTGAGGGTAAGGATTTTCATATCTGAGGACACTGTTTACTTTGAATATTCACTGTGGTGATTTCTTATGTTATACCTGCCAAGATTAATCATAGGCTTGGTATTGTTTTACCTTCTACTTGTTAGATAGCCTATGGTGGTTTTTGTTGTGGCACTGTATAGAATATTGTTGGCTGAGGCTGAGTCTTGGGAACTTATAATTAAATTATATTGTTGTTAAATAATGATTAAATGGAAATGGAAGTGGTAAGAGTACCGGCTTTTGAGTACTTACTAGTTTTCTTCATTTTCATTATTTCACACTTTTGTTTCACATTTTCACTGGCAGTTGGGCACATGCCTTTGGTGGTTGCCGACTGAGATTTATTTCCCACACCCTGTTTGGGTCATGTCTTGGGCCCAAACAGATTATATTACTGTAGGTGTTGATAAGGGAAAGAGTCCCTATATAGGAATTTGATTATTGTAGAGGAGTGGGAGATCATGGGATCGACCTTAGTCTTGCAATGCTGGTAAGTTCCTATTGCACTATTTTTCTTTGTTTTGATGTACTTGTACCTTGTACTGTATTGTTTTAGATTGCAGTGTATCCTATTTTGGATGTTTTCTTAGACTGAGAGACATATTGCATAATCATATATATGACTGTTGGTTATTTCTTTACTTCAGTACTATGGTCCATTTCGGCATTGGTATTGTTTACTTCTTCCTCTTTGGCATGTTTAAATTTCTCCACAGTGCCAAACTTTGAAAAATGAGGGCATAGTTTCCCCACTATTAGACCTAGGCCTTCGCTTCTAGTAGGTATCCTCTAGCGTTTGGGGAAATGCTCTTGAGGTCATGTGACCAACCGAGTTCGGGGAACCTATTGTGTGGCACCTGGATCTGGGACGTTATAGGATGAGTTTTTGAGAAGAAAATTAAGCCCATATCCATAATATTATATTGATTAAATTTGGAATTTAAATGTGACATTTCAATTATTGTGCCACAAGTTTTACATATTATATATAAATACAATTCAATCTGAATGAAGATAAATGAGAGTGATCTGAGATGTCTGTTGAAGTTTACAAATTCTTGAAGAATATGCATAGGTTTCATAGAAATAACTATTTCTATGATAAAAGAATTTATTCCATAAAAATTATTTTTTTATGCCTTTATACAATAGTAAAGAATGTTTTATTTTACATATTTTAGTGGAATATTCTAATAAAAACAATTTCAATGCTCTTGGAATATTAATATACAAATTATTCAGCTAAGATGAAAATGTGAAGAAGATAAAAATAAGAGCACTCCCGTAATTGTACAAGAGATAGTCAAGTGAGGTAAAAAGAATAACCAAAATACATGTGAAAATGTATGAGAAATGAAATAAAGATCATAAGAGACACCCATTTACAAACCATTGAGAAAATAGAGAGGATCACTTATATATTTTCAAACTGGTTCTCTATATATTTTAAATATAGAAAAAATAATTTTTTACCTATGTATGAAAAGAAAATAGAGAAGAAAAAGAATCACTACTGGAAATAGAGGATTTCCCAACGGTTTAGAACCGTTGGGAAAGGCTGCAAAACCGTTGGTGTATGTTATACCAACGGTTCTGCAAACCGTAGGGAAGCAAGCCATTGGTAAAGCTTTTCCCAACAGTTTACAGTGAACCGTTGGGATAGGGTGGAGAAAAATTACCCTATCCCAACGGTTCTGGAAAACCGTTGGGAAAGCTTTTTCCCAACGGTTTACAACCATTGGGATAATGTGCTGAAAATTACCAGGTTTTCCCAACGGTTTGGCCAAACCGTTGGAAAAAACCCAAGATCTCCTCTTTCCCAACGGTTTCTAAACCGTTGGGAAAAGTGTTTTACCAACGGTTCCATGAACCATTGGTAAAACAGAACACAGAATTTTATGCCAACGGTTTAAAACCGTTGGAATAGCCTATGCTGGGAAAATTGCACAGAAGCTCTGCAATTTTCCCAGCAGGTCTCCAATTTTCCCACCAGGTCTAATTTTGTGGGTTCCCCCTCATTTTCAATCAAATTATTATACCTTCAATAAACTAACATACATATACAATTATTATACCTTCAATTACCAACTAACACATACATATAGAGAACAAATTCATACACATTTAACATATAATGCTGGAACTATACACATCCATAATTAAATTAGAATTCATAACGTAATTATAAACATACACAATTCATTTATAATTCAATTTAAAATTTAGATAACAATTATATGTGGAATCCGGAAGTCAATTCATAATTTGATCGGTTTTTTATACCATATATTTTTACCTAAAATGATTTCCATTTTAAAAAAAAATACATACACTTGGAGTTCTAGCGGCCACACTACACCTCGGATTGAGGCAGGGTTTACTCGTACATGTCACATATGACCCATGTATCGTTCTCCTAAAGTTTCAATGGAAACCGAATGCGTTTGGTCGGTTTTCCGTATGTCAGTTCATGTTTTTCAATTAAAATGACGTCCTTTTGAAACAAAAGACAAACACTTTGAGTGGTGCCTGCCACACCGCATCTCAGATTGAGTCGGGGTTGATTCGTACACATCATATATGACCCATGAATCGTTATCCTAAAGTTTCAATGGAAACCGAATGTGTTTGGTCGGCTTTCCGTATGTACTTAAAATGTTGTCCATTTTAAACAAAAGAGACCCACTACGAGTTATTATGGCCACACAGTGCCTCCGATTAAGATGGGGTTGAATTGTACACATCACATTTGACCCATGGATCGTTGTGATAAAGTATCGACACAATCCGAATGTGTTTGGTCACTTTTCCTTATGCCAGTTGATGTTTTTCAATTAAAATGACGTCCTTTTGAAACAAAAGGCAGACACTTTGAGTGGTGGTGGCCAAACCACGCCTCAGATTGAGGCAGGTTTGACTCATACATGTCACATATGACCCATGGATCATTGTGTTAAAGTATTGACACAATATGAATGCTTTTGGTCGGTTTTCCGTATGCGAGTTGATGTTTTTCAATTGAAACAAAAGGCAGACACTTCGAGTGGTGCTGGCCACACCATGACTCGGATTGAGGCGGGGTTGATTCTTACATGTCACATATGACCCATGGATCATTCTCCTAGAGTTTCAACAGAAACCGAATGCGTTTGGTCAGTTTTCCATATGTACTTAAAATGTTGTCCATTTTAAACAAAAGAGAGCCACTTAGAGTGATTATGGCAACACCATGCCTCCGATTAAGGCGGGGCTGACTCGTACACGTCACATATAACCCATGGATTGTTGTGCTAAAGTATCAACACAATCTGAATGTGTTTGGTCAGCTTTCAGTATTCTAGTTGATGTTTTTCACTTAAAAATAACGTCCTTTTAAAACAAAAGACAGACACTTTAAGTGGTGGCGGCCACACCGTGCCTCAGATTGAGACGGGGTTGACTCTTATACATCACATATGACCCATGGATCTTTTTTCTAAAGTATCAACACAATCCGAATGCGTTTGCCAGTTTTCCGTATGCCAGTTGATGTTTTTCAATTAAAATGACATTCTTTTGAAACAAAAGGCAGACACATTGAGTGGTGGTGGACACACCGCACCTCGGATTGAGGCGGGGTTGACACATACACATCACATATGACCCGTGGATCGTTGTGCTAAAGTATCTACACAATCCAAATGCTTTTGGTCACTTTTCCGTATGCCAGTTGATGTTTTTCAAATAAAATGACGTCCTTTTGAAACAAAAGGCAGACACTTTGAGTGGTGCTGGCCACACCGCACCTCGGATTGAGGTGGGGTTGATTTTTACATGTCACATATGACCCATGGATCATTCTCCTAAAGTTTCAACGGAAACCGAATGCGTTTGGTTGGTTTTCCGTATGTACTTAAAATGTTGTCCATTTTAAACAAAAGAGAGCCACTTAGAGTGATTCCGGCCACACCGCGCCTCTGATTAAGATGAGGTTGACTCGTACGTGTCACATTTGTCCCATGGATTGTTGTGCGAAAGTATCGACACAATCCCAATGCGTTTGGTCACTTTTCCGTATGCCAGTTGATGTTTTTCAATTAAAATGACGTCCATTTGAAACAAAAGGCAGACAATTTGAGTGGTGGAAACCATACCGTGCCTCAGATTGAGGCGGGGTTGAATTTTACATGTCACATATGACCCATGGATCGTTTTTCTAAAGTATCGACACAATAAGAATGCATTTGGTCAGTTTTCCGTATCCGAGTTGATGTTTTTCAATTAAAATGACGTCCTTTTGAAACAAAAGGCAGAAACTTTGAGTGGTTCCAGCCACACTGCACCTCAGATTGAGGTGGGGTTGATTCGTACATGTCACATATGACCCATGAATCATTCTCCTAAAGTTTCAATGGAAACCAAATGCGTTTGGTCGGTTTTCTGTATGTACTTAAAATGTTGTCCATTTTAAACAAAAGAGAGACACTTAGAGTTATTCCGGCCACACCGTGCCTCCTATTAAGACGAGGTTGACTCGTACGCATCACATTTGACCCATGTATTGTTTTTCTAAAGTATCGACACAATACTAATGCGTTTGGTCGCTTTTTCGTATGCCAGTTGATGTTTTTCAATTAAAATGACGTCATTTTGAAACAAAAGGCAGACACTTTGAGTGGTGACGACCACAACGTGTCTCTAATTAAGGCGGGGTTGACTCGTACACATCACATATGACCCATGGATCGTTGTGATAAAGTATCGACACAATCTGAATGCGTTTGGTCAGTTTTCCGTATTCTAGTTGATGTTTTTCAATTAAAATGACGTCCTTTTAAAACAAAAGGCCGACACTTTGAGTGGAGCCGGCCACACCGCGCCTCGGATTGAGGCGGGGTTGACTCGTACACGTCACATATCACCCATGGATCGTTATGCTAAAGTATCGACACAATCTGAATGCGTTTGGTCACTTTTCCGTATTCCAGTTTATGTTTTTCAATTAAAATGACATCCTTTTGAAACAAAAGGAAGACACTTTGAGTGGTGGCGGCCACACCACGCCTCGGATTGAGGCGGGGTTGACTCGTATACATAACATATGACCCATGGATCGTTGTTATAAAGTATCGACACAATCCAAATGCGTTTGGTCATTTTTCCGTATGCCAGTTGATGTTTTTCAATTAAAATGACGTCCTTTTGAAACAAAAGGCAGACACTTTGAGTGGTGCTAGCCACACCACACCTCGGATTGATGCGTGGCTGACTCTTACACGTCACATATGACCCATGGATCGTTCTACTAAAGTTTCAATGGAAACCGAATGTGTTTGGTCGGTTTTCCGTATGTACTTAAAATGTTGTCCATTTTAAACAAAAGAGAGCCACTTAGAGTGATTTTGGCCATACCGTGCCTCCGATTAAGACGAGGTTGACTCGTACACGTCAAATTTGACCCATGGATTGTTGTGATAAATTATCGACAAAATCCGAATGCGTTTGGTCTCTTTTCCGTATGACAGTTGATATTTTTCACTTAAAATGACGTCCTTTTGAAACAAAAGACAGACACTTTAATTGATGGCGGCCACACCACGCCTCAGATTGAGGCGGGGTTGACTCGTACATGTCACATATGACCCATGGATCGTTGTTTTAAAATATCGACACAATCCAAATGCGTTTTTCGGTTTTCCATATGCCAGTTGATGTTTTTCAATTAAAATGACATCATTTTGAAACAAATGGCACACTTTGAGTGGTGCCGGCCACACTGCACCTCATATTGAGGCGGGGTTGACTCGTACATGTCACATATGACCCAGGGATAGTTGTGCTAAAGTATTGACACAATACAAATGCGTTAGGTCGGTTTTCCATATGCCAGTTGATTTTTTTCACTTAAAATGACGTCCTTTTGAAACAAAAGGCTGACACTCTGAGTGGTGCCGGTCACACTGCACCTCGGATTGAGACGAGGTTGATTTGTACACGTCACATATGACCCATGGATCGTTTTCCTAATGTTTCAACGGAAACCCAATGCGTTTGAGTGGTGCCGGCCACACTGCGCCTCAGATTCATGCCCAATGAATATATCTCTTTTATAACATAGCAATAATCTATGATATTGATTAGATGTGTAAATGTGATTTACATTTATTGTCATAATGAAAATAAATAAAATATATATTATATATTTTCTAGTATTAAATGAAATCAAGGAGGGTGGGGGGCTGTTCGGCGGGGCTGTCTGGTGGGCTATCCGGTGGGTGTCTGGGGGGCTGTCTGGGGACCAAAGAGGAGGGTGGGTGGGGGGGGGGGGGGCTGTATGGGGGGTTGTCTGGGGTCCAAGGAAGAGGGTGGGGGGGCTGTCTGGGGGGCTGTCTGGGGGGGTAGTCCGGGGGGCTGTCCGGGGTCCAAGGAGGAGGGTGGGGGGGCTATGCGGGGGGCTGTCCGGGGGGTGTTCGGGGGGTTGTCCGGGGTCCAAGGAGGAGGGTGGGGGTGGGGGGGGGGGGGGGCTGTGCGGGGGGTCTCCCTCGCCCTTCTCATCATCCTCGCCCTCTCCACCCGCCTCGCCCTCCTCCTATCTCTCCTCTTCTGCATTAGACTCCTCGCCATCATCATCGTCAAGCTGGACATCGTCCTGACCACCACTAGAACTGTCACCTCGTGCACCATATATAGAACGTATCGATGAAATATACTCATCAAAAGCTGGGCTAGCCTCTGCTGGATGTATAGGACGTAGAACTTCAATAAATTTCATAAACGCACTATTTGCCCTAGCAGACTATTCTTCCATCTCTGTGGCCCTTTTCTCAGCCTATGCTGCCTGTGCCCTAACTTGCTGCAGCTCGGTGGCACTACAGCTCGTACCTGAGGATGGCCAATACCTCGCCGGGGCTCTCCTAGGTTGGCAGCATACTCTTCCAGAATGCTCCACTCCCAAGATCTGATGTAAGTGATCTGTTGGCCCAAAATTGTCTGGTTCTTGGGCATCAAGGGCCTCTAAAGAAGCCTGTTACAAATATAAATATATCATTAAGTTACAAAATAGATATTAAAATATAAATTCAATAGAT
This sequence comes from Viscum album, assembly GCA_963277665.1. Classification (NCBI taxonomy): domain Eukaryota; kingdom Viridiplantae; phylum Streptophyta; class Magnoliopsida; order Santalales; family Viscaceae; genus Viscum; species Viscum album. The sequence continues at coordinate 178,973,969 of OY728146.1, read as the reverse complement.
TTAAACTTACAATCTGCTGCTGAGTCGCTTCGTTGATGGCACTTCCATCCTTTTTCCGTCTACTCAAGCAAAACAATTTTTCTCGAGGCACACGTCCTTCAATATTTTGTATTTTCCTCTATAATGACATTGAAAACTAATGTTATATGAAAACATTAGAAAACTATTAAATAATTGAGCAAACAAAAGAAAGTCTAATGCTTAAAGAAAACTTATAAACAATTGTCATACCTGCATCCTCTCTTGATCAGGCATCGTAGTGCGTCCCAGTGTGTGGAGGTATTTTTTTGCATCAATGTTCTTTTTATTTTTTCCAGATGATTCCTAAATAAAATTCAAAAATGCAACAGACAGTATTAATTCAAAACATGAAAGTTATTATTTAAATACCTCAAATATTATTAATACCTTAAACTGGGTACTCATCCAATGAGTAATCATCTGACGATACTGCTCTATAGGACAATCATCCACCACTGGTACCGCCTCTAACTCAGTGCCAACTCTAGCAACCCATCCAATATACAACTCATGCTTGTAGGATCTCCAAAGCTCACCAAAATCCATTAGATGTTCCGGTCGTGCACCCTCACCCTTGAGAAAATTAAATCGAAGTTGAAATCAAAATATTAATTCATATAAATACAAAAATAATTCATGGAATTAAATAGAACATATTTTTTTACCCATATCTCTGCCCAAGCTCTATCCTTGACCTCATGTGCCAAATTTCTCCACGATAGCGGGCTGACGGGAATGATGTCAGAGTATTTTGCAAGCGTCGCCAAAAAACTCCAACATTGCTGCCCTGTTTTCTCAACCATTTGGTTGTCTTCATCATAATCCACCATAACCTATGTGCGGCGGTTCCACACCAAACACATGCGTGTACGCCCCTGCCCACGCCTCCTGTCAGTAGATGTATCTGTCATGAAAGAAAAACAAATATTTTATCAAAACATGTTATAATGAAAATAAATATTGCTATAAACATTTGTTAGGGTTCTATAAATATACCTGTGCCGGTCTGATTGCTGAGCGCCGCTGGATCCACATAAACTGATGGAACACCCTGTGGTGAAACAGGAGTCGAAGACGATGGAATATAGAAGCTCAGAGAGACAGAAGTAGAAGGAAAAGAAGATGGCATAGCTGTCTGACCGGATGCTGACTGGGGAGTGGGAATCATCATGGGATGTGAAAATTATGGGCCAGAAGATGCAGATGGTAGCGAAAACATGGGAGGCCTAAATATCCCGTCTGTCCCTAATGACACACCAGAATCAGAATGTGGGAATGATGACATGTCAGTGGGAGGGGCAGGGTCTAGTCGGGTATGCACAACTACTCGTCCACCTATGGTACGAACCCTCCTCATTCTACCGGCCTGAGTACTAGGACCAGTACTAGGCTCCTCATCGAATCACTGTCGACGTAAGGTGGATCCTACAAAAATGTTTACATAAAAATAATCACATGACATTATTTATTCTTTAAATATATCAATTTGAAATAAAGTACTCACTACAGGCACTAATGATGGAACTCCCAACTCCGTCATTCGACGATTGTTCTCCATCATTTTTTCCTTCATCTCTCATCCATTGGCTTCGTTTCCTGCTTTTGAAAACAAATATGTAATTAATTAGAAAAAGAAAACTAATGTGTAACCCAAAAATCTAAATATATGAGGAAATAGGGGGATTCAATGGTAATTTAGATATCAATTATTTTAGAAGAGCTTGAATGGAATTAATATATCATACAAGTTGTAATTTTCACCAAGTTAGAAATATTGTTTGACTATGTTTGAATACAGTTCAATTGCAAATTAGAAAATGCAATTCAAATAAAACTGTAACCAATAAACATTGAAAATTCACATAATGGTCAAGTCAGCTATCAATTGTTTTAGAAGATCATGAATGGATTTAATAAATCATACTAGTTGTAATACTCACTAAGTTAGAAATATTGTTTTACTATGTTTGAATACAGTTTAATTCCAAATTAGAAAATGCAATTCAAATAAAACTACAACCAATAAAAATTGAAAATTCACATAACGGTCAAGTCAGCTAAAACATATTTGTGATCAATACTAAATAAATTTGAATTTTACCAACCTTAACAACCCAACACAAGGTAAACCAAAAGAATTGAGAACATGGATGAATGATTCTATATATTATCAACCACAACTTCAGGTTCACAATCAACTCTGACAATTGAGCTATTTGAGTCATCAAAAGAAATAAATGGATTAGTTCCAATGGAACTAGGGACAGTGTCAATTCCATCATCACCATCATAAAAAATATGTCTTGGAATTACTTCAACTATGATACCAAATTCTGGTCGAAGTTGGTCTTTGACATAAAAAACTTGTTTAGCCATTGATGCCAACACATATGGTTCTTCGGTAGCAAGAGTGCGAGTCTTATTAATTACTCGAAATCCAAAATCATAAATAAATGTGCCATGTCACGTCATCGAATCAAACCAATGGCATTTCATCATTGTGAGTCGTCCATGAGAGTAATAATCCAATATTATTATTTTCCCAACAACTCTATAATAACCCACATTTTCAAATCGCGGTCTACTATCTGATGCACTGGCATACCAATCTATTGTGGTAGTAACCCTAACACCATCATGTTGTGTTCTCATGTTCTTTGCTCATTCAGTGAAAATAAATTTGTACCCATTGATAACAATTGATTTACAGTCACGAACCATGGTATTAGGACCAAAAGGAAAAGCTCTTATTTCCTCAGAGACAGAGTCAACAGACAAACTCAATACCTACAACATAAATGACTATTAAAATTAATTAAATATTGATATAATTATTTTAAACATTAATTTTTTTATACCTTCAATTTTAACCAAGCAGAAAACTCTTTGCTATGCAAAGCCTCTCTCCTTCTCAAAGATAAAGAACGATGCTTCCTATTTATCATTGTTTTATGTTCCATGTAGATAAAAAATATGAATATTTTAACAGATATATATGTAAGATATACATAATCAATTTAGTTACCTGATATAGTTATCGAACAAATCATAGTTGAACAAAACTGTGCGATGTGCCATATCCCGCTCTTCGTGGATTAATGTCTTCAATGTATATGATCCAGGAATTCCTGCTGTTTAAAGAAGTGATGGAAAATTGGGTTCAATTTGCTCATACTGTTCTTCTTCATTTCTCATTGGTCTGTTTAATCTTGTAGTAAGATCAGACAAATACATCAAGCATAAATCCATACATTCTTGAGCCAAGTAACCGTTCACGATAGAACCTTCGGGATGATTTCTGTTTCGGACATAAGACTTTAATGTGAACATATTTATTTCTGTTGGATACATCCAACGAAAAGAAATAGGTCCTCCGAGAAGTATTTCAGTGGGAATATGGATACTCAGATGTAGCATGCATGTAAAAAATGATGGAGGAAATATTTTCTCCAACTCACAAAAAATTAATGGGGCATCTGTCAACATTTTTTGCAAGAAAGACTTGGAAAACTTCTTAGCACAAAGATCTATAAACAAATGGCACAACCAAATAACAGCCACCCTTAGATTATTGGAAAAAATATGATGGATTGCTATTGGAAGCAACTCATGCAGCAGAACGTGATAATCATGAGTCTTCAAAGATTTTAGCTTCAACTCTCTTCTGTTGACCCATTTAGATATGTTTCTTGAATGGCCATCAAGAACTCTGATAGTGTCTAATACTTCTAGAAATTGTTTTTTTTCTGTAGGTGTCATCACATAAGAAGCACATGGAAGTTTCCATTTATTTTCACTGATACGCACAGGATGTAATTCTGTTCTGATGCCCCAATCCACCAAGTCACGCCGAGATCGTAAATCATCTTTTGTCTTCCCCTTGACATTTAGAAGAACCGAAAGCAACATTTCGCATAAATTCTTTTCAATATGAATTAAGTTTAAGCAATGACGTAACAAATTGGTTGACCAATAAGGGAAATCAAAAAAGATACCCCTCTTCATCCAATTGTAACAGGTTTCAATGGAAACATTCTTTCTCTTTCCGGATTTCATTTGACCCTTCCCGAATGAAAAAATGAAATCTTTCAATTCATTAAGAACATCAGTTCCAGACATACGCTGAGGTGGATCATCGGTCTCTATGGTATTATCAAATATTCGACGATTCATTCTATATGGATGATCCTTTGGCAAGAATCATCGATGTCCTATAAAACTGAAACTACAATGATGTTTCAGTCTTCTGGATCGTGTATTCTTCATAAAAACTGGACATGACAATTTTACCTTCGTGCTCCATCCAGACATCATTGCATAAGCTGGAAAATCATTGATCGTCCATATAAGTGCCTCACGCATCTGAAATATATCTTTCGAACATGCATAGTATGTGCACACACCCACATCCCAAAGAAGTTTCAACTCTTTTATTAAAGGTTGCATGTAGACATCAATATCAATGCTGGGATCAGAAGGACCAGATATGAGTATACTCATGAAAGTGAAAGGTTTTTTCATACACAACCATGGGGGAAGATTATAAATGTGTATAAAAACTGGCCATGTGCTGTGCGAAGTAAGCATCTGCCCAAACAGATTAAAACCGTCGCATGAAAGACCCAGCCTCACATTACGCATATCAGCTGTAAAATAAGGATGTCGAGCATCAAATCTCTACCATGAAAATCCACCTGCAGGATGAACCAAATCATCATTATTCTTCTTTCTCTCGGTATCATGCCATCTCATTTTTATTGATATGTCATCAGACATAATAAGATTCTGGAGTCTAGGGATCAATGGAAAGTGCCACATTACTTTCTGTGGAACGCAGTATGGTGTTCCATCCGATTTTGACTTCCAGCGGGATGTACCACATTTAATACATTAATTTCGTTCAACAGTTTTCTCCCAGAATAAACTGCAATCTTTCGGGCAAGCATGAATTTTATTTCTTGAAAATCCAAGTTCCTTAACTAACTTCCATGCCATATAGTGGTTTGAGGGAATATCTGCATCATCTGGAAGTAAATCCTTCAAGAGTGTAAGAATTTAATCGATTGTTGTATTATAAATCCCATACATAGTTTTCCCATGAAACAATCGGATTAAAAATTCCAGCCTTTTCATTTTATCGCATTGTCGATATACTGGAGTCGTGGCAGCATCATTCAATTTTTTCACCCTATCAATGTCAGCATATTCACTAGATGTATCAGCTGTTCTCATATTGAAGTCTTCTTGAGTCAAAATCCTTTCTTTTTCATGATGATGAATAAATAGAAACCAATCATCTAACAAATTCTCCATTCCAGTATTTTCATTTTGATCATCACCAATTTGAGATTTCATTTTCTCCCCATTGTGATACCACACAAAGTAGTTTGCTTGAAAACCATTTTTGGTTATGTGGTAGATGACTTCTTCATGGCTCAAACAAGGTCTACCAACACAATTGGAACATGGGCAGTGTATGCGACCACTATCTGAAGCATTGTGAAATGAAAAATCTATAAATCTCTCCAAATTATTTTGGAAATCGCTTGAGATCCGATCGGTTTCATGCATCCAACTTCTGTCCATTCTGTAAAAATAAGTTATATAATTCATTTGGTCATAAACAATTCAATAGGATTGAACTTTAATAGAAAATACATTTAAGTAAATGATAAAGGAAGAAGTTTCTAGTCGATGTAGTGAAAGGCACCCCACCCTCATAAAAGAGAGTATTGGCCAAGAAGGACACATAATATACAACGTACAATGATAACCATATTTAGTTGACCCTAAAGTTATATTAGTACAGTCATCTTGGGGGAAATGGAATATATAATCCTGGTTAACCGATGAATTCAAAAGCTCATATTCCATATGTTGGACACTATCTACGGTAAGAAATCATGTGAGGATGGGTTTACATCATTCAATTTCTTACATGATAGTGAGAATAGAGACTTAAATTAATGACTTGAGTTCACTGATACCATTTCAACCATTATACACACCATGTGAAGCCTTATACACACCATATGAACCCTTATACCATATCGTCATTATTACAACCATTAATAACAACTTATTAAATAACATCAATTATTAAAGATAATCAAATTGAATATAAATCAATAATAATATTGGATATATCAATTAAAATGAAGTCATACCATCTTACATCATAAATGACCACCCACAACCATGATTAATGACCACAAAGCTCCCCTTTCGGCCAAATCAAAAGTGAAAACAAAAACACATAGTTGTAGAAAAAAACTTCATTTGTGTGAAGAATAATTATCTCATGGTACTCATGATATTTGAACCACGCAGTCATGATTTTCGAGATGAACATGTATCCATGAAACCATATGAGAAACACAATTCAATACATGCATTTTTCTAATTTTCCCAAGCATTTTGAGGAACCCCAAATCAGTGAAAATGGTCATTGTGTTTTAAACAGGTGACTGAATAACACATGTACGATGTCGAAGGCAGAATGATTAATGTTTATATTAGAAAAACTAACATTCACTAATATTGAAAATTTGACATTCTTTGAATTAGTTTCATGAATAATGGAGAAGTACTAATTAGGGACCACATACTATTCGGAAAAGTTCAAGAAGATACTCCATATGTTCTATTGTGCAAAGGATAAGTGAAAAGGGTGTCATTTTATATATATATAGATTTTGATAGAAACATGATACATACTTGTTATGTAATACACCGAGTGTACAAAAATTAAGATGAACAAGATCTTCATGTTTGGCATGATCTTAATAAAAGAGTGATTTTCATGAAATAATATCAATAAATATTTCAATCAATTTCTTATTAGTTTCTATACATGGACCTATAATATTTGAACCAGATTAAAAAAACTATGAATCGTCAAAATTAGAACACAATAAAGAGACACCATGCCCTTATAAATATAAATGTGTAATGAAAACATTAATTGGACATAAATCTATATAGGGATTTGAGTACACAATTCGTGGAACAATCATAAAATTTTACAAAATCCCTAAAAATTGGGAATAACGAAATAGTTGGGAATAGAAGGATATGCTTTATAAGAGGTGGAACTATATCCTTGATAAAATATAGAAGGAGTCTAACCTGGTAGCTGCTATTCCGATGGAAGATGTGGGGATTGAAAAGTTCTTCTTCCAAGGAATCACGTCTGGAGACGATCGGAAGGCTTCTAGAATCGTGGGGAGGCCACTGCCTATATTTGGGTATTTGGGGCTTTTTTTCCCAACGGTTCTTAAAAACCGTTGGGAAAACCCAATCTTTCCCACAGTTTCATAAAACTGTTGGGAAAACTATGTTTTCCTCCACTTTTCCCAACGGTTTCATAAAACCGTTGAGAAAAGTCTGTTCTTAAAGGTCTTTACCAAAGAACCGTTGGTATACAAGTGTTGGTAAAACTCCCCTTTCCTGTAGTGAATGTATGGATGTGAACCGAGTGCTTGAGTTGTGAGTGGTATATATATACCTCTAAAATAAGAATCTGAAGATTGAATCTATGTAGTTTTGAGAATAATATCTTCCCGATTTTAAAGAAGAAGGATAAAAATATGATGATGTAGACCAAGTAATGAGCTAGTGCGTTGAAGATAAAAAAAGAAGCTGAGTGAGAGACCGATACACATGATTGTTCAAAATATGTTCTTCATGAATTTATATATTAATAATTTACTAGATTTGAGAATATCATAAGATCTCAATGAGTTTTCAGAATCAAACAAACCAATTTTGAGATATATTTGGAATATGAGCAGTAAATAAGAACTAAGTTGTAAGTTGGTATTCTTGAAGACATGAAGGAATTTGAAGACTCTAATGATGGGAAAATAGATATATTTTGGGGATTAAATGACATACTTGTAATAATTAGAGGTCAAATTCAAAATGGATATAAATAAACACTTTTATATACATGGTGGGGAGATATAGAACCAGGGTGACTCTGGGTATCCAAGGAGATCACAATGTAAATACATGACACTAATGAGAAGATATATATATTGTATTCATTGTGAGAAGCAGTGATAGTGTGTAAAGAATTTTGGATTAAATAAGATTCATTGTATTCACTTAATTTTATATTTTATAAAATAATCCATGATTTGGATGAATAAAAAATCATTTCAAGGAATATGTTTTCCATATTAGGATCAAACCTTATAAAAAAACCACATGTAATCCTTTACTTTCTTTCTTGAATTTCATGTGGTATATATTATTGGTAAATAAAAAAATACAATATTATCCTAATAAATAATATAAGAACAAATTTCAAGGAAAAAATAGATAAATGAGAAATTGAAATTTTGAAAAAATAGACAATGCATGATTACCCCCCCCCCCATGTGTAAACATTTATCCCTAGGGGGATTTCACTTTCTAAGAAAACACTTTTCAAGACCTTAATCATCAAACCTAGTAGTTCATTCTAAATATGAGTTCCCTTAGATTATATTTTATAAGTAAAGAATGTAATAGGTGACCCTAATTGTATTATGTGATCAGTTTTGTCATTTTATTTGGGTTACACTTAGTTAAGAGACCCTAATAAGATTATTTTACCAAAGGAATAATGTTGAGTGAATCGATATGATGGATTAGGATAAAGAGTTATCTAGTCAACTATTGAAGATTTATATTTGATTGATTTGTCATTAATTTATACCTAAATAGATAAGTGATTTGAGAAATTATAAATCAACAAAAAAATTATAAGGAAAATGACTTCTAGGTGTGTTTTTTTAAATTATGCGGTGGTTTAAATAGAAGTGAATTGATTCATAGTGTTTTATCAAAATTCCACATTGTATTGTGTAATCTATTAATTTTTGGTTGTTTTTTATCAATGATGGTCATGTAGAATCACCGTTAATCCATAATTCATGGTAGTTTTGAAACCCCCACTATATTGAATGTGGCGGTTTAACATCTAGTATTGTTATAATATTTAATATTAGGTAGGTCAATTATATATTTTTGTGTAAATTACATATGATTACAACTACCATGAATTAATTTAAAGTAGTTTAGTAGTTCATATGATTATATACCAGTGGTTATGAATTATTTAGCGGTGGTTAAAATCACCGTTAAATAATTTGCGATTTTTTTTAAATTAGAGATTGTTTAAACCATCGCTAAACACTAGAAAACATTAATAAAAAATAGTGCAAATCTAGATGAACTAGTAACTAAAATTTAAAACAAAAATATAACTAGAAAATAAAAATTTAATACTTTCAATAATCAGATAAAATAGTGGCAGAAACTATAAACATTACATCACCCAACATTTTAAATACACAATTTTTTTTGTTTTATTCAAATGTTGAAAAGACAGCATATATAAATTTCAATGAAAAATATATAACACATGAATAGGGGTACCCAACATAAAGTTTTCCCCTATATGTTAGGTTGAACACCCCTAGATGGTCTATGCTCCCAATTTTCCTATTAACCAATAGCCTTTGGTGAATCTAATGCCTATGTTAAATGGAATTTACAATACAAAATAGATTTAATTGAATATTGTATATAAAAAATGTATTTATAGAAATTATAATAATAATATAAATTAAATATAAAAAATGTAAAAAAATTAGTACCACTCATATCAAGGATACAATGTCTTGAGGAATTCTCCCAGTCATTCCCTAAAATAGAGTAGGCACTGCACTCCCCATCACTCAAAACTTCTAATCTCGGGTTATCCATCATGGATCCTACTCCTTTATTCTATTATAAAGCATTATTATTTTATATTTTACTCTAATTTCTCTATTGTAGTAACATTTGTCAGACATATAGAAGGAGGTACAGTAGTAAGTGAAGAAGAGTTCCTCCCAAAGACTCATTAGGGGGACAGTTCGTGCCTAACCCCCACAAACGAATATCACGATTCTTGCCCCAAACATGGGAAATAACATCACTATAGAAGACTAGTGATGTCTATAAGATATTTTCATCCCATTACTGTGTATTGTTTTCTACAAATAGAACAATATTTAGAAAAATATAATCCTTCAAGAGCGAATCACAAATTAAAGCATAATAAATAATTTTATCACATTAATAACACATATAAAAAATAATTACATATTAATTAGTACATCAATTTAATATAAACCATATTATAAAAAATCATTTTTACCATAATTGAATTAATGAAACTATTAAAATTACTCCTCAATGTGACTCTTTAAAAATCTACATGAATTCCATGTTTCAATATTACTCATGTCCTTTTTTATTTACTCTCTAGGTTCAACATAAGGATGAATATAAAATGAAAACATCAAACACATATACCTACCAAGTGAAACATAAAATATAACATCAATATCAAGGTTACTCAAGAAATATAGGATATCACATTATTTTAATTTTCTTTTCCATTTATGAAGAAATTCTACTTTTTGTGAAATCAAATAATAATTATGACATGAAAATATGAAATAATAACTTCTAATATAGAAAATAAAATCATTCATATGGGGATTAAGAAAATTTATAAATAAATGAAAATTATCAGTTAAATCCAAATAATAATCTGTAAAACTAACAACAAAAATATTATTAAATATACTAGTAACAATATCGAAAACATTACTCCTAAACAAAAATATGATTACTTATTTTAGTCACTTATTTCATAAAATAAAAATATCCTTTAATATATAAAACATATAATATTTAATATGGTATAAATTTTAATTTTTAAAATCATTTCAACATAGTAAAAATAACCACAATATAAATAATATCAGCATATGAATTTATAGATTGGTTATTTACAATTATTTCCATAATTCATAATCTCCCACATAATGAAATGTGAATTTTAATCTAGATGTTTTTACCCCAATGTTTACATCAGGTTCATTTATATAATTCCCATAATATTTCTTATGCACATAGAACAAAAACTCAGTTCAAAAGACCCCATGACCAAATTATTTCACCTATATTATCAGAGGAAAAAATCTAAAATTTAAGTACTTTAGATGAAAAAATGAATTTAATAATAGTTATAAGACTTCCTTGTTTAATATTCTTCTCAAATTGTTTTTGGAAATAACTGTGCTTGGGATTAATTTTCACTCTCTATCTGATGATTTTTTAGAAGATTCATAAAAATATTATTTTTAATAAAAAATGCATTATTTTTTAAAAATCAGTACAATATACTAAGACAATATAAAATAACTTATGTGAATCACAATAATTTATATCTAAAAACGAGTTCCATGAATCCAATGTTATCCCTTCAGGTACCTTTTCTTACATTTTATAGAGACTCAAGGATGTTTCATTAAACTCACACCACAACCTGTACTTAAATTCCTTCCACTTTTCCCCAAACAATCCATGTCTATGAAAAAAAAACATCATGTGTCTCAAAATTAGAAATTATATTAATATTAGGTATAAAAAAATAATTAGATTTATATCTGATATAAATATCAAGTAAAATAAATTGGAATGATTTATTTACACATAAAATAACTTATTTATCAAAAATTTCATAATTCCAATTGATGGGAACGTTCCTCCAATAATGATGTGTAATGGGAAGGGTCATAACCTCACATGATAACTATGACAATATATTACATTATAAGCCTCAAAAATATTATGTATATACCCCATAAATATAAAATAGAACAATTTATTTTAAATTTTTTTCCCCTAAACAACTGATGTGTTCATGTGCATTTCTATATTATTATTATATCAATCTTTTTAAAAAATTATTTTTGTAAATTAAAATTTATATACCAAAAAAGTCACCCTCAATACCCTCATGATATAAATTGTGACTCTATATACTCAGTAAATGAACACTCATCAGCTCCTCTATCAACCCTCTAGATATCCCTGAAGCAAAGGATGATATAGTGGAATTATGGAGAATACCTAATGAATATGGGAGGATATCATATGGCATAAGTTGAGAGAATTTGTGAATATAAAATGTAATGATTATACCTGATGATGATGGGATTATATCATGTGGGCTCGACAATATAGGAGTTTTGGAAGACCTAATATTTAAATTGTATGATTTTTTTGGGAATATTACAAGAAAAAAGAATAAAAAATATTTGAAAAGATGATATACAGTATAAAATAAGAAAATGTTTTGGATTATTTTTCATAGGTTAATTTAATTTAAAATAATAATATATACATTAGAATAGTATTGATAATACAATTAATTAATTAATCATTGACCATATTATTGTCACCCTCTATCTTTAACATTATTTCATCATCTTCAAACTCCATTGAAAGACTTGATATTTCAATATAATTGTAGATAGATTGATCAATCTCTTGATTTTTATGGGGGTTTATTTCAAAAAATAATTTATCAACATCATCACCCATATCATAAAAGTTTCTCATATTGAAATGGACTGAAATAATCCACACATTATCTACCCTATCATCCACATAATAGACCATTTTCTCTTTCAAATCCAAAATATTGGGATCATATTATTTATGCTCACCAATATCGATCAATCGAGATAAGTTAACAAAAGTAAATTGAATTAAATATTTCTTTATTTGGAAATAAATACCAACCCACTTCCATTTGAATAATAAAACTAAAAAATTACCCATGATAATTTATCTTGAGAATTTTAATTTATTTTAAATAGTATTTTAACTTTGTGAATTTTTTATAGTCGACACTATTTTATATATTCAAACGTTACTCATGAAACACTTAATGAAACTTAAATCCATTAATATTATAATCATAACAAGTTCTAGACTACTTCAAAGGTCTTTGAGTCAAATATTTAAAATTATCTAGAATTATAGCTATAAATATTCATGATCTACATGTATAAATATAAAATTTTATCAGTTTTATAATATAATAGTTCAAAAATTATATAAAACTAATTACGATATTACTTGATGTGAAAGCTAATCAATAATTTCTCTATTAATGATTTTTTTTTATCATTTTCTCATTTCATGTTTAACTCTGTAGTTATATATTTTTTTGTATTAAATATTTTAATGAAAGGATCTACAATATAACTATTGAGTAGAAGATATCAATGTTCTTGTACAAACTATATTTGTTTCAGTATAAACAATTGCATTTTCCCAACTTGATGGCATATCATTGGAATGTTTTCTAATTTACTATAGAATTGTAATTGATTTTCATTGTCATCACACATATAAATTCTAAAGACCCGTAAATTTCAAGGAATATTTTTTCTTAATTTGTTTGGGATTTTACAAGAACATAGTTTCTGGTGGCACCTGATTCTGAGGCCCGGTGTGCCCAGAATCAATTTCCGAAGTTTAGCTCGGGTACGTTCAGTGAACGAACGAGCAGGTTTTTCTAACTTTTGAACCGGTGCTTGGAATTGAAATCCGAGGGCACCGATGAACTCGCAGCGTCAGTAATTTCTTAAGGGGACCTTAAGCGAAGACGCGTTTTGTCGCATGAGGTAGTTAATTTTGGATATTTGATAAGTCTTAACTAAATTTTAGTGTTACAATTTATTTTTACTGGAAGTTATTTTCTCCATAGAGAAGTTGGAGGTGGGGCCACACCCCACCTAACTTCCCAAGAGAGGGTATGACCAAGGGTGGTGGGGTCCTCATGAAACCCCAACCCTTCACCTTCCCTTTAACTCCCATGAGATTTTCCCCATTTAACACCCCTTGTGTTTAATTATATAACTCCCTAACTCCCCCATTATTTGGGTAACTCCTTCTCTCCCTCTCTCCCTCATAACTCATGCCAACTCACACTTTAATTAAGTTATTGAAACTCTTAATCAATGAAGTGTTTGAAATTTGAACTTTTTATACATGGCATGGTTAAAATAAAATAAGGGAGAAACCTTATTTTATTTTTGGTTGGGTTGTGTAGAGATTTTGGGGGGAAAAGCTCTTGAGTTGTGAAGAGAACTTCATCTCCTTCGTTGAAGAACTTCATTCTCCAGCAAAGAAAGGTTCTTCATCCTCTTCTTCCTCCGCGACAAGGGATAAGTCACCGACCGTAGTGATCATCGCCAATGACAACGTGCATTCCTTCTTCATCTCTGCAACAAGTGAGGAGATGTCGTTTCCTCCTCAGACGCACCCCGACATCCACGAAATCGACGTCCGATCTCCGCAATGCCGTTCTTCGCGACGCCCGACGTGCAACGTCAAATATCCATGTAGGGGTTATTTTCTTGTTCGTGAATATTTTTTTCCTTTCCATTCATCGTATTATTCTTGCGCTGCCTGTTATTATTATAACGGGAGGAGGTCGGACTACACAAACACGACCGAATCTCATCCCCCTTCGATGTTGTGTTCGTCACAGCATGAATGAAGGTGATGCGGTGCCATCGCACCGTGTGGAATCAAAGAAGAACATGCAAAGAAGCGCGACGCTGTGGATACCGAACAAAGCTGCGGTGCCGTCGTGCCGCCTTGGAAAACCACGAAGGGGCTGCGATTTGTTTATTTGACGTGCGGATTGATGGGCGATAACGGAACGGGCCGCAGAGGCGATTTGAAGCCATTGCAGTGAGGATCGGGTCCTGGGAGGACCGCTGGTGAAGACGGTAGGCGAAACGGACCACCAGAGTGCGTCCGGTGGTCCGCGGAAGGCAGCGGCGCACCGCCGGAATAGAACTACCACGGCGGCGGGCCAAACCGGAATGGCTTAGCCATTCTGGAGGTAGAGCAGCGTAGCTTAATGCCGCTCCGGTTTCCTTTCAACCGGGGGGTTGTAACCCCCCGCACCCCTGCGCCAGGCCGCGCCGCGCCCTATTGGGCCGGACCCGGACCCGGTTCGGGCCGACCCGTTTGGGGGGGGGGTGAGGTTTCTGGCCGACTCGGACTGGGCCGAACCCCCTATTTTCAGGGAGATCCGTTCAAACGCACATAACATGGGCTAGATAACTATGATTGATGCACCGTTAGTTTCGATGCGATCCTTGGATCGATAAGGTCGTTTCTGTATATTACACTCAAGGTTTTGGAGAACTTTGGGTACGGCCGGGTTGGTGCGAACCCGAAACCTACCGGGCCCTCGGAGCAGAAACACTTATAACTTGTGCTCCGGACGTCTGATTGACGTGCCGTAGACTTTGTTGGATTCCTCTTGATGATATGGAACTTTTGACATACTTCGCCTGAGGTTTGGACGTAGTTGGATAGTGTCTGGGTTGGATTGAACCCGAAATCCAACCGGGCCCCTGGAACGGAAAAGCTGATAACTTTCAGACCGGACGATCGTTTGACGAACTGTCAACGGCATTGGTGATCACGTTGAGAAACTGTATCTATGAGTATACCCTATGAGAGTTTGGGGTATAGTTGAGATGCGGTCGGGTTGGTTCGTACATGAACCCAACCAGGCCCCTTGGACAAAAAGGCTAATAACTCACAGACCGAGCGTCTGATTGACGCGCCGTCTGTTGAATTGAGACCCCTATGATGAGGCGGTCCTTTGAGATACTTCTTCCTGGGACTTTGTGATACTAGGAGTATCGACCTGTAGCTCGCGGAGCGGACCCTCCTGGAGACGAGCGTACGGAGTACGGAGACCATGTAGCCAGCTGAGACCTGACAACTACTTGACCGACTCGACTTGGAGTTAGTCGACTAGCCCAGTGGACGGAGCACTACTGTGTTTGGGCGCAAACCCACGACGGATGGAGCACCTGGTAGCAGGTAGCAGAATCGCGGTACTTGACAGGAGAAGTACCTCTGTAGGCTATTAGGGGGTATGCACTACTATGTTTGGGTGGCAGACCCCAGCGGGATGCACTACTATGTTTGGGTGGCTGACTCGCAGTACTCGACAGGAGGAGTACCTCAACAGTCTTAGGTTAGTGAGAAGTACCTCGGAGTTGTGACAGGGTCATTGTACTCTCTAGATATGGGGCTCTTCATCAGTTACGGTTTCATTAATGAAAATCCTTGTTTGAGATGAGTCTATGACCTTTGTGTTCACCTCATGATTGAGATGGGTCACTTGATAACTTAGGTATATGTATGGGCATATACCTGGTTAGTGGTTATCTTTTGATTTCAAAACCTTTTTGTTTCCTCATGATTGAGATGGGTTACTTGATAACTTAGGTATAAGTACAGGCTTATATCTAAGTAAGGGTTATCTGTTGAGATCCTTCTTTGTGGTTATCCTTGTTAAATTTAGTGATACCTTGAGGGTCTTGAGGTCCTTACTGAGTATCGTATACTCACCCCTGCACGGGCTATGGCTGCACCTTGTTGTGTTGGTTACAAATGACAGGCAGCGCTGACAGAGGCCAAATGTTTGAGGACTGGGCGGTACCTGGAGGTGGGCCTCACGACGAGTCAGTATCCGGAGGTGGACTTCACGAAGAGACGATACTCGGAGGAGGTATATGGGCGAGAGCATTGTGGAGGCAATCTGTACCTACCCTTCAAGTAGGATTCGTGGTGGACGATCCAGGAGCTCAACTTTCTATACCAACCCTTCAGGTATGATCCGAGGTGGACGACCCAGGAGCTGCTTCTATTCTTCTAGCTGTTTGTCTTTCCTGTTGTACTTTCGTTCAGTTGTAGCTGTACTTTCAGTTGGGTTTGTATTCTGGCCCACTTACTTTTCAACACTTTCTTTTGTACTTAGTGTTTTACTTCCACTTGTACTCTATGGTGTTTTGTTTACTTTTATAAAGGCAATGCCTTCCCAGTTATCAGGACTTATGCATTTGGTGCTAGTTGCCAGCCCATGGCCTATGGAAGGCGGGCTTGGGGTAGTCACGACACGGGCCCCAATGACGGGTTGTGACAAATTGGTATCATAGGAGTCGGTTCTACCACATAAATTATAACTCTGATAATTTCTTTCTATGAAGCAATAGTGTTAAGGGTACATAGTGTGATTTTCTATTCAGGGAGTCCAGTGTTGGTGCGGGCGGCCGACGTATCCATACACCAAGACCCTGACAACTGATTTCCGACTTTGTGCATGAAAACACTGATTGCGTGTGTGTTTCCAAAGGGTTTTCCTTAAAATAGCTCAAACTAGGTCAGCTCACTAGGTATAAAACGTTTGACCGTGTCACATATGTTTCTTTCAGGATGCCTTTCCACGGACGATCAGCTAGAGCCCTGAGAGATGTATGTACTGACAGCCTGCCGAGAGACGAGGCTTTGGTATAGGGCCCTCTTGTAGTTGAGGCACCAGTAGTACAACCATAAATTGGGACACCGATGCCACTAGCCCCAGCAGTAGGCGATGCACGCGGCTTGAGCGTGCTGCATGTGTTCCAGCGCCAGAGGGCACCTAGGTTCCGGGGAGGGACGGACCCACAGACATATGAGGATTGGATGGAGGCTGTGGTGAGAGTCTTCAGGCTAGTGGGGACGCCAGCAGAGTTCATGGTGACCTTTGCTTCCAGCCTCCTTCAGGCAGCAACTGAGAGATGGTGGAGCCACTTGTTCCAGTTTTGCGACGGGATGACCATCACATGGGGAGACTTTGAGACCTTCTTCAGGGTGGAGTTTATATTAGTGGCTCTACACCCCGAGCGTGTTCAGGAGATGCTGCCATTGCCGCATGATTTTCCATCAGTAGCCGAGTCATCTGTAGGCAGTAGACATATGATGCAGAGGTCCAGGAGGACCAGAACTACATGTGGTCGACCGCATGACTCAGGATCGGTGGTGCGTGTCACCCAGGGTGGGGTCAGAGCCAGGCGTTCCAGAAACGGACAGTGTTACTCCTGCGGCAGGAAGGGTCACATGGCACGTGACTGTCCGACTCCCCACACAGTTGGTCCAAGAGTGTTGGAGGAGCCACCGAGACAGAAGCAACGACGGGTGCTTGACCAACAACCGAGCAGTGGACAAGGCAGTAGAGCTCTGGAAGCAGGTGGACAGGAGCAGAACTAGTGGATAACTTTTTGTTCTTGGTACTTCTAGTTCCATGTTGCTTTTGTATTTGTGTCTTTGTACTATGAGCTGCAATAATAAAATACACTTATCTTTGTGACATTTTCTTTCATGTCCTTTTGTTTGGTTGATACTGAGAGGTCCTAGTTAAAACTGTTGACTTGACCCTCACTTTCGAGATTCCTACTGGAGGAGACCCAATTACCTCACGCTGATGCCGATAGTGTGACTCGACCCTTAGAGGCTTGAGTGATGGTTGGATCTCTTGGTAGTAATGTCAAGGCATTATGATGTCGTCCATGGAATGAATGCATCATTCATGTCCAGATTGACTATTTTAGGCAAAGAACATGGTTCATCCAGGGGATGAGACCAGATTTCTCTTATCGGTAATGAATAAATCTTAGTAGCTCTTGTGGGACAAGAGATGGTCCCGACTATGATGGAGAAGGTGAAGATCATCCAGGAATTTATGAGGACAACTCAGAGCCGACAGAAGTCTTATGCTGACAGGAGGTATAGACCACTAGAGTTCGAGGATGGTGACCACATTTTCTTATGGGTCTCACCTCGATGTGGAATTATGGATATTTGGATGAGGCGAAAAGTTATCTCCGCACTTCAACGGACCTTTCTAGGTCCTCAGCATGGTAGGCGAGGTGGCTTACCGCTTGACCCATCCACCACAGTTGCACTTGGTGCACGACGACTTCCATGTATCTCAACTTAGGAGGTACGTGCTTGACCCAACACACATCATCAACCTCAGAGAGTTAGACGTCAATGATAGGGAGACATGCACGGAGGTTCTAGTGGAGATCAAGGATCGACAGGAGCGGGTCCTATGTGAATGGTCAATTCCTCAGGTGCGCTTTCACTGGCATCACCGGAACCTCCATGAGAGCACATGGGAGTGGAAGGCTCATATGCGTGCTCAGTACCACATTTGTATCCCTAGTTTTTGTTAAAGATTTACGGGGAAGTAAAGCCCTGAGGTGGGAGTAATGTAAAGACCAGAAAATTTCAAGGAATATTTTTTCTTAATTTCTTTGGAATTTTACAAGAACACAGTTTTTGACGACACCTGATTCCGAGGCCCAGTGTGCCCGAAATCAATTTCCAAAGTTTAGCTCAGCTACGTTCAGTGAACGAATGAGCGGGTTTTTCTAACTTTTGAACTGGTGATCGGAGTTGAAATCCGAGGGCACCTATGAACTTGTAGCACCATTAATTGCTTAAGGGGACCTTAAGCGCAGATGCGTTTTGTCGCATGAGGTAGTTAATTTTGGGGATTCGATAAGTCTTAACTAAATTGTAGTGTTACAATTTATTTTTAGTGGAAGTTAATTTCACCATAGAGAATTTGGAGGTGGGGCCACACCCCACATAACTTCCCAAGAAAGGGTATGACCAAGGGTGGTGGGGTCCACATGAAACCCCAACCCTTCACCTTCCCTTTAACTCCCACGAGCTTTTCCCTATTTAACACCCCTTGTGTTTAATTGTATAACTCCCTAACTCCCCCATTATTTGGGTAACTCCTTCTCTTACTCTCTCCCTCATAACTCATGCCAACTCACACTTTAATTAAGTTATTGAAACTCTTAATCAATGAAGTGTTTGAAATTTGAATTTTTAAGCATGGCATGGTTAAAATAAAATAAGGGAGAAACCTTATTTTATTTTTGGTTGGGTTGTATTGAGATTTTGGTGGAAAAAGCTCTTGAGTTGTGAAGAGCACTTCATCTCCTTCGTTGAAGAACTTCATTTTCCAGTGAAGAACGGTTCTTCATCCTCTTCTTCCTCCGCGACAAGGGAGAAGTCGCTGACCACGATGATCATCACCAACGACAACGTACATTCCTTCTTCATCTCCGCAACAAGTGAGGAGACGTCGTTTCCTCCTCGGACGCACCCCGACGTCCACGGAATCGACGTCCGATCTCCACAACGCCGTTGTACGCGACACCCGACGTGCAACATCAAATATCCATGTAGGGGTTATTTTCTTGTTCGTGAATATTTTTTCCTTTCCGTTCATCGTATTATTCTTGCGCCGCCTGTTATCATTATAACGGGAGGAGGTCGGACCGCACGAACAGGACCGACTCTCCTCCCCCTTCGATGTTGTGTTTGTCGCGGCATGAAAGAAGGTGACGTTGTGCCATCACACCATGTAGAAACAAAGAAGAATAGGCGAAGTAGCGCGGCGCCGCCGCGCCGCGCCGTGGAGGCCGAACAAAGCCGCGGTGCCGTCGCGCGGTGCCGGAAAACCCCGAAAGGGCCGCGATTTGTTTATTTGACGTATGGATTGACGGGTGATGACAGAACGGGCTGAAGAGGTGATTTGAATCAATCGTAGTGAATATAGGGTCTCAGGAGGACCGCTGGCAAAGACGGTAGGCGAAATGGACCAACGGAGTGCGTCCGGTGGTCCGCGGAAGGCAGAACGGCGCGGTTTAATTCCGCGCCGATTTCCTTTCAACCAGGGGGGGTTGTAACCCCTCGCACCCGCTGGCCATGCGGGCGCCTCACCAGTGCTAGGCCAGGCCGCGCCCTATTGGGCCGGACCCGAACCCGGGTCCGGTCAACCTAGGTCGGGCCGACCCGAGGGGGGGGGGGGGGGGATCGGGCCGGGTCGGACCGGGCCCAAACCCCCTATTTTCGGGAAGATCTGTTCAAACGCCCATATCATGGGCTACGGACCTCTGATAGACACACCGTCAGTTAAGATGCGATCCTTGGATCGATACGGTCGTTTCAGTATATTACAGTCAAGGTTTCAGAGAACTTTGGGTATGGCCGGGTTGGTTCAAACCCGAAACCAACCGGGCCCTCGGAGCGGAAACACTTATAACTTGAGCTCCGGACGTCCGATTGATGTGTCTTCGACTTTGTTGGATTCCTCTTGATGAGAAGGAAATTTTGAAATACTTCTCCTAATGTTTGGACGTAGTTGGATAGTGGCTGAGTTGGATTGAACCCGAAATCCAACTGGGCCCCTGGAACGGAAAAGCTGATAACATTCAGACCGGACGATCGTTTGACGAACCGTCAGCGGCGTTGGTGATCACATTGAGAAAAGGTACCTATGAGTATACGCTATGAGAGTTCAGGGTACAGTTGAGATGCGGTCGGGTTGGTTCATACACAAAACCAACCGGACCCCTGGGACGAAAAGGCTAATAACTCACAGACCGGGCGTCCGATTGATGCGCCGTCTTTTGCGTTGAGACCCCTATGATGAGGCGGTCCTTTGAGATACTTCTTCGTGGGACTTTGTGATACATGGAGTATCGAACTGTATCTTATGGAGCGGACCCTCACGGAGTCGAGCGTACGGAGTACGAAGACCGTGTAGCCAGCTGAGACCTGATGACTGCTTGACCGACTCGACCTGGAGTGAGTCGACTAGCCCAGTGGATGGAGAACTACTGTGTTTGGGTGCAGACACACGGCGGACAGAGCGGCTGGTAGCAGGAATCAGACCCGTGGTACTCGACAGGAGAAGTACCTCTGTAGACTATTAGGGGGGATGCACTACTATGTTTGGGTGGAAGACCCCGGCGGGAAGCACTATTGTGTTTGGGTGGCTGACCCGCGGTACTCGACATGAGGAGTACCTCAGTAGTCTTAGGTTAGTGAATAGTACCTAGGAGTCGTGACATGATAACTGTACTCACCAGAGACGGGGCTCTTTAGCAGTTACAGTTTCGTTAATGAAAATCCTGGTTTGAGCTGAGTCTATGACCTTTGTGTTCACCTCATGATTGAGATGTGTCATTTGATAACTTAGGTATATATATGGGCATATACCTGGTTAGTGGTTATCCATTGATTTAATAACCTTTGTGTTTCCTCATGATTGAGATGGGTTACTTGATAACTTAGTTATAAGTATGAGATTATACCTAAGTAAGGGTTATCTGTTGAGATCCTTCTTTGTGGTTATCCTTGTTGGAGTTAGTGAGACCTTGAGGGTCTCGGGGTCCCTACTGAGTATCGTATACTCACCCCTGCACAGGCTATGACCTCACCTCATTGTGTTGGTTGCAGAGGATGGTCAACGCTGACATAGGCCGAATGTTCGAGGACTGGACGGTACCTAGAGGTAGACCTCACGACGAGTCAGTATCCGGAGGTGGACTTCACGACGAGATGATACTCGGAGGAGGTAGATGGGCGAGAGCGTTGTGGAGGCTATCTGTACCTACCCTTCAGGTAGGATCCGCAGTGGGTGATCCAGGAGCTGCACTATCTGTACCTACCCTTCAGGTAGGATCCGAGGTGGATGACCCAGGAGCTACTTCTATTCTTCCAGCTGTTTGTCTTTTCGGTTGTACTTTCGTTCTTTTGTAGCTGTACTTTCAGTTGGGTTTGTATTCTGGCCCACTTACTTTTCAACACTTTCTTTTGTACTTAGTGTATTACTTCCGCTTGTACTCTGTGGTGTTTTATTTACTTTTATAAAGGCAACACCTTCCCAGTTATCGGGATTTACTCCTTTGGTGCTAGTCGCCAACCCCTGGCCTATGGATGGCGGGCTTGGGGTAGTCACGACACGGGCCCCGAGGACGGTTCAAGACATAAATTTATTGAATAATGTTTCATTATTATCCAAATACCTTGAATAAAGGATGAGAAAATATTTATCCATAAAAATTTCAGCAAAAATTCTTTTTAGTATAGTTTTTTTTCTCAAAACATACCTCAAATGGCCTAAATATGTAATTTAAAAAAACCATATATATATAATGAGTTTGAATATTTTAATTTACTAATGATAAAAAAGTAATATGAAGATGCCTATATATGGGATACATCCATCAATAATATATGGGCCCTATAACTTTAACTTTCTTGATCAAAGGCACAATTAGATAAACCATCACATTGAAAAATTAAGGGGAAATATCTTCTCCAAATTACAATGCACCATTAAAATTTTTCTTGATGTTTTTCAATAAAAATAGGGCTTAAAATTTTTCTCACAAATAATGGGTGTTAGCATGAAATTATTGAGGGTGGGGGGGGGGGGGGTGAATCAGTGTATTCCTATTTATAAACAAATTCCAATTACTATTTTAAATTTATACTCTTTTTGGTATTTTAACTTCTACTACTTGTTAACATAAGTAGATTTTTTTAACCCAATATAAAAAAAATGTATAATGATTATTGTAAATTAAATAGAAACACCCAATGTTTTTACGAATTCCATCACTATCATAGGAAACCTACTCCTTGATGTGTCTAATTATTATCCCAAGCCATAGATTCTACACTATATAACAAAATTTGTATGCCATGGTAGATTTTTATACACTACCTACAATGCATCTTGAACTTACATAATATCCCACTATACTTCCTAGAATACCACTAGATTTATACTAAAACCTATAGTCCTCAGTATATATTATTAAAAAGTTTATCTTCATGAACTAATAAACAAGATCTACTATAAGATCATGGATGTTACTGCTTAAAAGTGACTAGATCTTGTTCCTTGGCAGAGAATTCATCTACCTATATACATTTAACTAATATGATTGAAAATATATATTTGTATGAAGAGAAACTATATATATTATTAAAATTTTGATCAAAGGATTCTATCACACTTGAGAAATTGTGATATTTAGTAATATAACAACTCATTAATTCGAAAGGCTCCCCATTAAAGACATATAGTATTAGTGAAAATTGGTCTCACCTAAAAATATTATTTTACTTCCTTAATCCTTTATAATAATGTATACATAAGGAAATGATTCATAATATATTTATCCTTCATTAATTTATTTTCTTCTTTTATGATCTTTATCATATGTTTATAATAAAAATGAGTTCTTTTTCTTCAATACATAGAGAGTTATTCCTCTATAGAGTGATATCTGTTTATCTCATTTATCCCAAATATCTCAAATTTATATCTCTCTTTCTCAGCTTTTATATTTAGGATCATAGAATATATTTTCTATATTAATAATATACAATATACTTTAATCATTCTAAGTGGATTGATCCCCTAAATCATTTTTATTAATGTAATCACATGGATATACTCCCCTAATCTATTAAGATTCTTTTTTCCCTAACTTCTTATCTCCACTTATTTTATATGAATACCATTTTCTAATTTCTATTTAAATTTCTACCAACTAAATAATTATTATTTTTGATTCATTCATGTGTATCAATAATATTTTTCTAAAATAAATCTCACAAGTGACATGTAGATAAATCTATCTTCATTATCGTATTGAAATTATATAACACTCCTCTTGTTGTAGCATGGATCATTTATTCATAATGTGAGTGCATCTGAAATACCAGTAGAGGATTAAAATTGAATATCTTATTCTTGGATTTCATCTTAGATTGGAATTCCTCTACTCGGTATGAAGAACCTTTTCTTAATAAATCATATTGAATTACAAAACCACTTATGATTCTTAATTCACTGAAGTTCATCTTGTGTATCGTCATATTTATTTTTCCTCTAAAAATTTATTCTAGAAAAATCAATTTTTATCCTTTGAAAATATTTTTATTTTAAATATAAAAACTTATGTATCGTTATTTTAAGAACAAAACATATTATTTTATATATAAAGTAATTCCCTTTCTAATAATTTTCAATCTTTTGATAAATATATTAGATATAATTCTGAAAATATATTACGTATGTACGTAATATGATTAACTTTAAAACAATTCATCTTCCATAGAAAAAATCTTATTATACATGGATTTGAACATATGTATTCTCTATAAAACATATTATATATTATATAATATGTTTCCCTTTATTTCAAAACTACACTAATCTTCAAAAACATATTACACATGTTGCTTCAACATATTACATATCACCAATTTTTTTTTACAGATTCCCAAACATGTTTTTTATCATCCAATCAATTGAAAAATTCCAATTTCAGGGTAGATAAACATATTATGTATAATTAAAATATCTTACATTTCATATTAATTTTATAATTTTTCATTTTTGAGGCATACAAACATATTTCATTTTACAGAAACATCCTACGCATTATATTCCATTACCAATTTTTCTAGTTCTGAGATCACCACAAAATAATACATATGGATCCAAACTAAGATAAAATTTAAACATCAATTTAGAAATATATAATTCATTTAAATCAACTTAGAATCACATAAATTATTATAGGGTAATTATCTAACAATTCTAAATTATATCAAGTGACTTTAAATGAATTTAGGAAATATATGAATATCTCCAAATCCCATCAACACAAATCAAAAGTCTTTTTTAGTATTTAATTACTAATTTTTTTTTATTTCAATAACATTCACCACTACTTTTAATTTAAAATTCACTTCATCCTCTTCAAACATTCATCCAAGATATATTAAACACCAATCAAAGCATACATCTTGATTATTAAATCCCTGTATGGTTTCTCTATACTTTTACGATCATTTTATTTATTTTAATTGTCGCATTATAATCTATACAAAAAACAATATATCAAATTCATTAAAAACTATTTAAAAGTTGATTCTCATAAGAATCAAAACTTTTCATTGATTTTGACCAATGATAGATCAAAAATCATCAAATTCATAGGTTTCTCACTAAGTAGCAGCTTTAACCTTCTTTACCAATTAAAATTTGTGAAACATCTTCATCTTACTCACTATTATATTATTTCATCACCCAAGATAAACATACATTGACATTCCTTCACACCACTATATTTAAAACCTATAAAATATCAGATTTAATAATCCATTTAGGTTCTTTAATCCCCCCATTTGGATTTATTTTCAATACCCAATTAACTTTTAAATTTAACATCATTCTTATCCCCATTATTAAAAACAAATGTAAAAGTAATAGTTAAAGGGAAATTATTCTCATCTCTTTAAAATTCTTGATAAAAATAAAACTTTCTCCCCTTCACTCTCCCTCTTTCTTGATAGAATTATACAATTTCCCAAGAGAGTTTGATGGAATTAAACTTCACATAGAAATGTGTCATCAATTAATAAAATATAAGTCTTCAGGATACATATTTAATAAAGAAAAAAATTATGATCAATATAGAAAATAAAGTTTTATATATTTAATACTTAATGAGATTAAATCTCTAATATTCACTTTACATGGGATATTTAGAAATATTTTAAAAGAAATTCATAACCTGTACTCATCTTCATCAAAAAAATCAAAAACATTCATGTGAAATAATGTATCTCTCCCATTTAAAACATTTTTTAATAATAATTACACCATAATAACTAGATTTAACATAATATAAAACAGTATGGTAAGGTGATAATTAGACATCAAACTCAAGTTTCCTCAAGTATACCCATAATTCCATATTTATACAGAATAAATAAACTCTAGTATCTTTTTTATTTTCATATTTACCCCTCAAGGGACTCTATTTAATAGTCTTAATCATGGATATATTTATTCTAGAAAATTTCAAATAATATATGATACCAATGTATTCTAGGCACCAATTGAGTTGTTACAAATGATGTATTGTAAGGAGAAAAATACTAAATTACTCCATCAGGGATGAATATTGTATATTTTATTAAAATAACAACATAGAATTCATTATAATTTTTATATATCACATTCATTTACCTATAAAATTAGTATAAATAAACATATAAGTTAATATAGGGAGTCTCTATCATCTCCTTAATGAAGCAACTGGGATGATACTTCAATCTCAACTCAGAACCCACACTCCTAGATCCAAGGATAAAAAAAATAATATTTACATTTATATATTTCAAACCAATAAACATTACCCAATATTAAATATCCAAAACATAAAAAACTAAAGTAAATTTGGATCACTTTAATACCAAAGGACCTTTTAGGTTTATAGTTTTAGATAACTATGAAAAACACATACATATCTTGGAAAAATAAAAACTCAATCATAAAAATATATATTATCTGCCAATATTTAATCATGTTCAGTACCCTTCTTATACATAACCCACTTAAAACCTTTTTTCATAACCTTGGGAAAGGAAACATAATAACAAGGTGATATCAGATGCTCAGTAAGGGTAAAAAAGGGAGATATCAATGATTACATAAGCATAATATGTTCACAAGGGAATAAGAACATTAACTTAACTTTTAAAAATTATACTCTATATACCATAGATTAAAGATATTGATTCATTGAATAAATCCAATAGTTTATATTATATGAATCATAAATTAATAACGTAATATGAGGAATGAGAGATTATTATTGGCATAAGTCATGGAACTGTAGCATACACATAGACATATAACTTTGCAAACATGTATAAATAATAGTATAAACTTATAGACATAAAAATAGTTCCATTAATGATATTATAGACATGAAATATAGTTTCAAACATAAAATTATAGACATGAAACTAGTTCCACATATGATCTTATTGAGATGAAATCCAGCTCCACGTATAAGATTGTGAACATGATATTAGGTCCATGCAAAAAATATTTACCTCACGAGTTGTCCATCATTACCCAATGCATTGGAGGGAGATATAAGTCCAAACCATCACATAAATAAAATCATATATATATATGTTCAAAAGATCATAAAACATTTATCATCACATAACTCATGAAATGAAATAGATTTCATAGACATTTCATCAATGTATAACCCATGGAAAATGGAATGGGTTTCATCAACATCTTATCATTATAAAGATAAACCATAAATCAATATAATAAGGACAGTATTCTTGGATCATATCCCCAGTAAATATTATGTAACATAAAATTATGAAATCTTAAATGGAAAATTACTTTTAAAGACCACTTTTAATAATTTATGTGGGAAATAAATTTTCCATTTTAAAATCAATTCTCATTTTTAAAAGATATTCACTTATAAATGAAAACATTTTCAATGAAAATAAACTTGTAAAATTGTAAGGGAGGGTTAAAATCATTAAGGTGTCATGAATGTGGGAAATGATTCTCATTCCGTATAAGTTGAAAAACATTCCTTCCCTTTTTTGGAAAAGTCACAAATTACCTTGTTTCAAGAACAATAAAGACATTCCTTTCAATATATTTTGTAAAAAGTAAAACGTGGGTAAAAATAACTTCAAAAAAAATTAGGAGAGTATTAAAAACTTTTTGAAAACATTTCTTGAAAAAATTATAATATAAGTGAAATATTCCACAGTAGAGAATTAAATATAAACAATACCGAATAATGATGAGATTGTTAAATAAACCCTTACCACTTGGGTATCTTTTGAATCGTAAGCCCCATGAAATAAATTAATTCAAATTAAAGTTAAAATACCCTGAAATAAATTTAATAATGATATAATCTATCAAAGGGAAATTATATACACCACCTAAAACAAATAAGTGGTGAATATGTCATATGTCTCACAAAAGTAAAAGTGAGAAATGAAACCCTTACCTTAAGTTCGACTCAGCACACACATTATTTTTATTATTGAATTATAAACATAAGTAAATTGTTTAATTTCTAAGTAAAACTTTTAATTTTTATTATTAAATTTATGTCGCTTATTACCATGTTATAAAAATTACTTAACCATT
The DNA here is from genome assembly GCA_963277665.1 of Viscum album. Taxonomy (NCBI): domain Eukaryota; kingdom Viridiplantae; phylum Streptophyta; class Magnoliopsida; order Santalales; family Viscaceae; genus Viscum; species Viscum album. The sequence continues at coordinate 178,945,375 of OY728146.1, read as the reverse complement.
TATGCTCACATCATACATTTTAAAGATATTTTGTACATAAGTTCAAAATGACTTCGGTAGGATGGAAATGGCTAGGGAGGTATTAAATCATATCCATAATAATAATGATTAAATAATCATATTTTTTATACATTAATTACACTCTTAAATAAAACCATTAATATGGCTAAAAAAATGAGTTATGATAAAATCATAAGGGAGATAAGCAGTACATGCACATTCAATGATCATTATGAAAATAAGGTATGTAATATTGTATATTTAAATAATTATAATCATATAATATATATCATATTAATTATTTTAATATACTTATATGTAAAATCCATGAGATGTGGTGATGAAAAATGAATCACATCGCTTTGTGGAGGTGGCAGTCCACACGTACACACGAACAATGTTTTCATTTCTCATTGCATGGAATGATAAGAATGAAATTTTTATATTATATTTTTATAATGTTAAATATTTCATGAATATAATATATAACCAGTAATTACATCATTATAACCAATAATGGGCGATAGTAATGGAAAATGATTTATATCGGTTCGTGTGACAGTAGACCTCCGTACACACGAATGATAATTTCATTTCCTATTTATTGGATGAGAATATGGATATAGGTTATTAAATTAACATAATGAAATATAAGTATATTTTTTATACTATTTTTGTTATTTTATCATGTTTTAATAAGATTTGAATAATGTGGAAGAAGAAACAAAACAGAAATGATCGATTAAAAATGATACATATTCTTTGGAAAAACTTATTTTCTTATCACCTTATGACCTTTAATATTGGTATTATTGCAAAAAAAGTCCTCTAGAATGAGGGTATGAATTATATTAAGGTACTTGGATAGGTATTTTCTGAGAAAAATGGGTTTTGAACTATGATGGATTGAGAGGAAGAGGTTTCATTTTATAATAGAGAGGAAGGGCACTCTTGAAATTTCTCAAAATATTAAATTAATATTCAATTAAAAATGGCTAGAAACTAATTTATTTATAATATAATATGATAATGGGTTGAAATAATCTCATAAATTAACTTTTTTACAAGTTAAGTTGTTGTTTTTACCCTTATCATTTGGTTTTAACCCCTCATTAACCCCTTTAAAACTTACCGTGACAACAAGTATTTTTACTTTTTGATGGTCATATTAATTAATATAACCAAGAAAAAAGACAAGAAATGTAAAATGTTTTAAATTATAAACTGTCTAATAATAACTTGGATGAAAATTATATTTTTAGGAATTTTATATCATTTAATAAAATATTATTGTTTATAAAATAACAATAATTTCAATTTTATAACTATTCATTACTTTGATTTTAAAAATATCAATATAACACTTAGAATTATAAGAAATTATTTTATTATATCTATAAAATTTTATCTTAATCTATAAAATTCATTTATTCAATTAATTATATCAAATTATATTTATCTTAACATTTTTAATATCATTTATTTAATTTTTCCATTAATTAAATTATTACTACATAAGTGTTTGTGTGAGAAATTAAGGTAATTATTTATTCACTATAAATTTAAAATAAATTACCATGATGAATATAAATATTTTAGCTTTAAAAATAGTATTTATAGTTGAACATATCCTATGTATAAACCAATATTATAAATATTATAAAAATTTAAAACAAGAGTGGGACATGTTTGACTTATTTTGAAATAAGATACTATAAAAGTCAGGCCTATGAGCGGCATTGCTTCTTCTTCTCACGAAGCTAGGGTTTCGACATCTGGTTTCCCCCCCCCCTCCTCTCTGCTCCTCCCGCGACCATGTGGTTCAGTGTTGGTGCCCCTCATCTCAGCGTAGGCATACCGGTGTGCGAGGTTTCTGGTGCTCTCGGCTCGGCGTCGGCTTCCCTCGACTCGATGCAGATTGGATTTGGTGATTCTGGATTCGTTTTCTCTAGCAAGGAGTGGGGTCCTTACACATCGTTGCGGCTGAAGGCTTCAGCCTGGTGGGCATTTCTTTGGATCTGGAGGGAGAAGGCGTCTCAGCGGGTGAATGATTCTTGGCGTCTGGTCCTAGTCTAGAGTCGGTAGGTGATGGTGCTCCGATCATTTACGATGTGGCTTGGCGCCATCCCTGAAGTGATGCGGAGGGGAGGGGGATTTATGTGTTATGACTCTTGGAAGTCTTGTGCTCTTTCTTCAGGTCTGAACCCTATGATTTTCGAATTACTTTTTATTGCGTGGATGTTTTGGATCTGTTGATGGGAGGGTGTCTCATTTGTTGTGGATCTATTGATGGGTGGATGGCTCGGTTTTCTTTGGATTTTCTCTCTAATTTCTTTGATTTGGGTTTGTTCTGCTTTGGACGTACTGAATCTTGGAGATGCTAGAAAGGGTTCAGAGGAGCGGCGTTTGGTCTGAGGTTGTGCTGTGGTTGCCTACGGAGTAGGGTGCGGTATCCGGATGGCCTGGGCTTCCTCTTTTGGGTTTCCTCATTGCCCTTTGTGGATGTGCTCTTTTTAGGTCCATCTCACTTCACTAGAGGGTTGGGAAGAATCTGACTGGAGTCCACTGGTGGGTTTGTGGATTTGGGCTGGTGTCGATGGTCGCATTGTCGGGTGTTTGAGGATACCGGTTCTGAGGTTTGTCCAGCTTTCCGGATGTTCGTTCTCCGTAGTTCATGGCACCTCAGCCCTTTCTTGGTGACTTCAGCTCCATTTGTGATGGTTTTCTTGAATGTATTTCTTACATTGTGCTTTTATGATTTGAAGTGGTGAATCGGTGATGTGGTGAGGTTATATATGATTTCTCACTTTTTTCCTTAAAAGTGTTTGCATAATAAAAAAAATTCACTTAGATACTATAAAAGTCATAATCTCATCCAAATGGAAATAAAAGAACATATAACAAAATATTGGATTAACATGGAAAACATGGAATCATAAAATATAATTAAGGTATGTTTTTATGTCATTTTATATACCTTATAAAATGTTAACTTTAATTACCTGATTTACCCTTTACCGTGTTAACAAAAATTACTAAAGTTACTATTTATATTGAAAAAAATAAAAGGGAACTAATAACTAAATTTAGACCTACTAATTTCAAATGTTGAATCATTTTTTGAAAATTCAAAACATAGATGTGGTTGAATTTAATTTAAAATTAAACTGATAAAACACGATGATTTTTTTCTAAAAAATGTCCTTTTTAAAATATAAAATATTCTTACGCTAAATTAAAGTATGAAATTATTTTCAAATACCCTAATTTAATTATTTTAAAGTAAAATGAACTAATTAATTTTTAATACTAATCCAAAATATAAATTTACTTTGTAAATAATTTTAAATATTAACATAGATTTCAAAAAAAATTAGTATTTTTAACTATTCATAGACAAAAAATATTTTTAGAAAATTCTTAATAATTATTTTGAAGATAATTTTTACATGAGGATTTTAAAAAAGAAGTTAATTTTAGAAAATTAATTTTCACTAATTAATTATATTATTTTCTCACAAAAATAAATAAAAACCATTTTAAATAAAATTTAATTATGAGGAATTAATTGACTTTACTAAAAATCATGTGATTATTTATAAAGCATTAATTAATACATCAATAATGAGTAGAAAAAATATATAGTTCATAAATCATTATTACTATTCATACCCTTAAATTTAATGCCTATGATATAATATCCACATAATAATATTTTTTTGTCTGTTTAAACCCGATGTTGCATACCTTGTACACTATCAAACATAGTTTTTCCTTTTAAAATATCAGGATATTAAATACTATCCCACTTTATAAATTGAATCATAATGATTTGAACTTGCTCTTGGTAACTAGGGTTTATCTTTTCAATATACCTTTCTTGAAACCCCACATCATAAAAAGGATCAATAAAACTTCCACTTGAAAAGAGAGAAACCAAAGTACGAATGACATCTAGAATAACACATGCTAGGTTTTCATATAGGAAAACATTGATGGGAAGTGAAAACATCGATATTGAAGTGAAAAATAACTTTTAGTGACTGATAGAGAGGGATAGAGAACATGATCATGGGAAAGTTAATTATCACAAAACCGTAATTCTGTGGTAGGTTAAAAGGTTATCGATTTCTCGATAATAAAAGTATATAGACAAAATTTTTATTTCATGAGCATTCTTCCTAGAGTTGAGGAACTAATTTAATTCCTAGTCGAGGAACATGAGAAAATATACTTACTTGATAGGTTGAGTTTCATCCTTTAATTATTATCCACCATAATCTCATATTTTTCCCCAAACAATGAGTATTTAAGATGATTTTTTCATGCATGAAGAACTAAAATAATATTCTAATTGATTTCAAAATCTTCAAATAATAAATTAAGGATTCCTCTTATATTTAAAAATTAATAAAAACTAAAATGGTTAGCACACGATAAGATGATTCCCCAAAATAATAAACCTTCATATGAGGAAAAGTATGTTAATCTCCAAAATTCAACAGTAATACCCAAAGTTCAACTTAGATCATTCAATAAATAACTATCATTAAAATATATAAAAATATTTTAGACTAATATTGAAACAAAAAATTCAAAAGGATTTGATCACACCATCTTCCAAGATAAATTTTGTATTTATCTCAAAAAATGTAAAATCCCTAAACATATAATCTTCAAGATATGCTAACGATTTCCATATATAACATAAATCACCATAACTTGACACTAAAATCACATATGCCTCTAAAATACAATTGAACCTTTATTCCTAAAATAAAATTATATAATATTCTATTTACCTTAATCATATGGGGTTGTTATAATAGTGAATGCCTTGTGAAATAATATTAACCACTTAACACCAAATAAATTTCCAATTCCATGGTTATCTATATGATAAAACATATATTCCCAAAAAGAACTTAAATATTATCTATCAGATAGTTTAAATAAATAAAAACAATTTAATACTAACCAAGACATCATGTATGCCGGTGGTATGTGATGCACACTTTTTTCCCTTCAGTTGTGGGTTCAAGGATTGCATCCTTTCTATATTTGACAGGCTGTTACCTAACTCATGGGTTGTAATTTTACTAAAACTATATTAATATAATTCAAATAAAATTCCCAAAATATTATAAACAGCCTCAAAATTATAATAACTCATAATTACCTCAAAATCATAGATCTTTTGAACCTTAAAGGATACCAATACCTTTAAACATATACCCATTAAAATATAAGGAATTCTTCCTCAAATAATATTTCATGTTAAACCTAAGGGTAACATATACCTGTAACAAAATATCATTAGCCTCCATAAAATTCCATCACTTAGAACCTAAAAAGTGTTTTCTAAGACTCTGAACATATGGTCAACCCCATAATTATTTACCCATGATGGTATCTATAAATCTGAAGATAAATTCTCATGAAAACACAATAATATCCAAAGTTATATAAACTGACCAATGATACGAACTGTAATTGCCCAAAACCTGCCATCTTAGATTTGATGCTAAAAAAATAATATTTACATTTCTATCTTTGATACTAATAAACATGACCCAATTTCAACCATCCAAAACCTAAAAAATAAAAGTAATTGTTAGATCACTTTCATACGGAAGTTCATTTTAGGTTTAGAGTTTTATAGAATTAGTACAAACTCTTGTATATATTGGAAGAATAAATAACTAGTTCATAAAAATCTATATTATCCCCCAAAATGTTTTCAAAATTTTCACCCTTTTTATAAATACCCTACTTGAAACCTCTCTCCATACCCTAGGGAAAGTAGAAATAATAAAAAGGTAAGCTTAGATGCCTAGTAAGGATAAAAAATGGAGATATCAGTGATTACATAATCCTAAAATGATCATAAGGGAATAAGAATATGGATGTAACATTTGAAAATTATACCCTCCATATAATAGATAAAAGTCTTCATTTGTGGAATAAATCTGGAAAATTAATAAGATATGAATAATAAAGGAATCAAAAAACACGGTCCATGTGATCATTTCACTGAAATAATTCATGAAATTATGAAATACACATAAACTTATAACTTTGTGAACATGTATAAATAGAAATAGGTCCACTCATTAAGTTAACATGATGAAATCAAGCCCTAAAACAAATTTATGGTCATGAAATCTGGTCCATGAATGAAATTATGGATATGAAATCTAGGTCCATCCAAAAACATATGGACATGAAATCAGTTTGTCACATGATTTTATAGATAGGAAAACCAGGTCCATGCATAAAATTTTGAAAATGAAATCAGGTCCACACATAAAATATTTACCACACGAGTTATCCATCAAACATATGTGTTCCAAAAGATCAAAAAACATTCATCATTGTATATCTATTGAAATGAAATGGATTTCATAAACATTTCATCATAGTGTAACCCGTGGAAAAGGGAATGGATTTCACCAGTATCTTATAATTATAAAAATAAACTATTAAGTTAATGAAAAAGGATATGATCCTTTGATAATACCCCCATTAGATATAATGTAACATCAAATTATGTAATCTTATATGGAAAATTATTTTGAATGATCACTTGTAATAATTCTTGAGGAAAATAACTTTTCCATTTTGAAACAAATTTACCTTTTTAAAAAGCTACACACTTATAAATGGGAACATTTTTTTTTGAAAATAAACTTCTAAAAATGTAACTGGGGCTTCAAATAATTAATGATTCATGATGGTGGTAAAATATTATCATGATGTAGAATTTAATAAAACATTCCTTTTGTTTTTTAGGAAAATTCACAAATTATTAAATTTAGAAAATGAAAAAAAATTCTTTTCAAACCGTTTTGTAAAAAATTTAACATGGGTAAAAATGAATTTACAATTTCTAGGATAATCGTAAAAAAAATTGAAAACAATTTTATAAAACAGGTTCATGGAAGGGAAATATTCCCCAGTGGAAACTTAAACATAAAGAATCCTAGATAATGATGAGATTGTGAAATAAACCCTTACCACCTGATAATATTTTGAATCATAAGATTCATGAAATAAATAAATTCAAATTAAATTTAAATATGATGAATAAAAAGTGATTAATTATATAATATATAAAAGGGTAATTATATACCCCACATGAAAGAATAATTTTTGAATATGGAATATGTCTCACAAAAGTAAAAGTGGGCTAGAAACCCTTACCTCGAGTCTAACTCATCACATACATTCCTTGCCTTACTGAATAATAAACACAGACTAATTATTTACTTTCTTAATAAACATTTTAATGTTTATTATTCCTTTTATCTCACTTATTAACTTGTTATAACAATTATATACTCATTTTTGTTCACATCATGTATTTTAGCGGTATTTGATACATAAGTTCAAAATGTATTTGGCAGGATGTCTATTGTCAAAGAGGTCATTATTCTATTATCTTATGAATAATAATCAAGAAATAATTTTAATTTTTGTACATCAATTATAATTTTAAATCAAACCATTAAATATATTTAATAAAAATAAATTAAATTACAATCATGCATATAGTAGGCCATACACATGCATGAGTAACATTTCCATTTTTTCAAAGAACATTATAGAAATATGGTATTTATTATTTTATATTCACAAAATTTTAATAATATCACACATATAATATTATTTCTTTAAATATACTTATATATATATATATCATCCATGAGATGTGGTGCTGAAAAAAATCACATCACTTCGTGTATGTGGTAGTCCACACATACACCTGAATGACATTACCAATTTTCTCTACATGGAATGGTAAGAATGAAATTGATATATTGTCTTATTATAAATATAAATATTTAAGTAATATTTCATATAAACATTAATTCATTAATTATAACTAGTCATAAGATACGGTGATGAAAAATGAATTATATCAATTCATGTGGTAGTAGTCCCCCGTACACACAAATGATTGTTTCGTTTCACATTTGATGAAAGAGGATACAGATATAGGTTATGAAATTTCTATAATAACATATAATTATATGTATGATAATTTTGTTATTATGTTTTCATGATTTCATAATATTAGAAGGATGTGGAAGAAGAAATAATACAGAAATGCATGATTAAAAACGATACATCTTATTTGGAAAACCCACTTTTCTTAACACCTTAATACCTCTAAGATTGGTATTATACTAAAAATAAGACCCATTGAATGAGGGAATGGATTATAGTAAGGTATTTGGATATTGCTTCAAAGAAACAAATGGGTTTTTATTTGTGAAGGATTAAGAAGAAGAAGTACCATTTTATAAGAGAGGGGAGGGGCACTCTTGGAATTTGTCAAAATATTAAATTAATATAAATTACAATTAAACTCAATTTGGATCAAAACACATTATTTTTAAATATAAGATGAAAATGGTATAAAAAAATCTCATAAAATATTTTTTGGATATGTTTAGGTCAAATTGTTAGCCATATCAATTGGTTTTAATGCCTTGTTAACCCTTTTAAAACTTATCATGCAATACACATGTTTATCTTTTATGGTCAATATAATTACTATAAATGGATAAAAGAACCATAAATGGATAATGGTTTAATTTATCAACCATATACTAATAAATTTTCTTAATTAAATATTTTTATGAATTGTATATAATTTAATAAAATATTATTTATATAAAACAACAAAAATGAAAATTTTTAGAACTATTCATTAGTTTGGCTTTAAAAATATTAATTTAACACTTAAAATTCGATCCAAATATTTTATTATATCTCTAAAATAACATTTTAATCTATAAAATTAATGTGGTTCATTAATTTTCTCAAATTATGTTACTTTTAATATTTTTAATATCATTTATTTTATTTTCCCATAAATTAAATTATTACTTCATCAACACTTGTGAAAGCATTTAAGGTACATATTTCATCATTAAAAATTAAAAATACATTAAAATGATGAATATAAATCTTTTAGATTTTAAAATTATATTTATATTCTAACATATAATCATGATAACCACGTATTAAAAATATTATAGTTATCAAAAACAAGAGTGTGATGTATTTGAATTTTCATGAAATAAAATACTATAATGGTCACAATCTCATACAAACAGTCATAAAATGCCATGTAACCCAATATTGGATGACTATGGAAAAAATGTAATTGTAAAAATAAAATTAAGGTAATATTTGGAGTCAATTTATAATCCTTATCATTTTATTTTAAACATTAATTACCGGATTTACCCTTTACTATGGTAACAAAAATTACTAAGATAAATATTCATATTGACCAAAAATAGAATGGAATTATTTAATAAATTTAGACCTCATGATTAAAAATTTGGAATCAATTTTTAAAAATTCAAAACACTTAAGTGGTAAAATTTAATTTAAAATTACTCTGGTAAAACACATTGAAAATAATTTTTTAGTAAAATTCCATTTTTAAAATATAAATTTTAAGCTAAATTCAAGCATAAAATCAATTTTCAAAAACCATAATAGAATTATTTTAAATAAAAATTAACTAATTAAATTTTAATACTTATCAAAATTATAATTTTACTTTTTAAAAACATTAAAATAAAAATACCATTTTCAATAAAAATTAATATTTTCACTACTCATTGAAAAATTAGTCTTTTTAGAAAATTATTAAAAATTTATTTTAAAATAATTTTTAGATGTTGATATAAAAAAATCAGTTAATTTTATGAAATATATTTTCATAAATTAATTATATTATTTTCTCACAAAAATAAATGAATTTTTTAAAGAAAATGTATTTTTGAAGAATTCAATAACATTAATAAAAATTGAGTTATTATTTATAAAGAATTAATTAATAAATTGAAAATGAGTCAAACAATTATATATTTCATAAATCATTTATTCCTATTCATACCTACAGATTTAATAGCTATGATATAACATTCACATAATAATACTTCATTGTTTATTTAAGCTCACTGTTGCATACCTTGTATGATATCAAACACAGTCTTTACTTTTAAATATCTAGATATTACAACTAATTTTTAGTAGTATCAGTCTTTTTACTTGAATTCATTGGTTAATTCCCATTTTTCTTCGCAAATTCATATTATCTAGGAATCTATGTCACACATTTTTTAGACATATGCATTGAAATTTTTCACCTTTCACACTACTCTATAATATCCTTTAGGTCATCATTTTTGGAAAACACCTCATGAAATTATATTCTTCATATTGGATGTCTAGTATTAAACAAATTATACTATTACTCTCTTGGATTAATTTTTGGATATGTTTTTTCTTACTTCCTCTAGTCTTTATATTCATAGGTTGTTTACAATGGTTTAAGATATATCATTTTCTACCATGAAAGAAGTATATATATTTTGTTGGTGTGATAACCTTTTTAGATCCCTACATTGTCTTACTAGGAGTAGTTTTATTATCTATCTTAAATTTAATCCTCATGAAATACTTATCTTCCTTTCTACTTTTACCATTCCCTTCCTTTAGTGGTATTCTTTTTTACATCCGCATACGATTTGTGTTGTGTTGTTGCATACCAGAATTATTATTCTTTGTGATCATATCTATTCGAAATCTCATAAACATTTTAAATACATATGTTCTTGATAGACAGACCCCCACTTTTCATGAAGTCTTCATTTTTATAATAGAATTATTCTTTACTTTAGGTTATATTTCACTAAATTTAGGCCTTATATAATCTTCATATGATGATATATTATGCTAGAATTCAATGGACTTGTGATCAAACCATAGACAAAACCAAAATTTGGAAAACAATACCCTTATTTTGTCTTTAGGTGATGTATGGGATGATTTTTCAGATTAGAAACTTTTCCAATTTTGGACAGATGTCTCATTATTTTAGGAATCATTTTGTGAGATTCTCTTCTTGTACATTATTACATCAACTGGTATCAAAGCCAACTGATTCTTCTTGGTGAGTTCTTTTTAGTATCTTTTTTCCTTTATCTTATAAATAATTTTCAATATCTTTTATTTTATTCTATTTAACTTTCAACTGGGAATATTTTACCTTCATAGAGGTTTTTTAGTTTATATATTGCATAAATAACTTCTATAAAAAAATTATCAAACACAACATTATCACAAATTGATATTCATTAAACATATAAAACCATTTATTTCAAAGTAAAATTGATCATTCCATAGCTTCAACAAATTTTGTGAGTGTTTCATTTATAAAAATTCATAACCAATACATTTTTATTTACATTATTTTCCAAATCTATCTGCGATTTTTCATCATTTAGTCCCTTGATAAATGAAAATATATGAGTAATAACCTTATTGTTAATTTTATTCACATAATACTTCACTTTAAAGTATAATTATTTAAGAAATTAAACGGAATCACACATATAAAAAATCAAACTATCTTAAAGAATTGAATCTTTTTTAATATATTTAACATAACACTTAACATTTTTATGACCTTTAGGTGGAGGTGACTACTTTTTCACTTTTTAAGTATTCTTTTGATTATTTAACTATCTTTTAATCTCTCTTTTTTAGAGCCTTGGATGACACCTTAATATTTTTAAAAATAGTAATAATAACTAATTTTTTTATTTAAGTATCTTAAAGAAACTCTTCAAATATACACTTTATATCAATTTAATAAAAATTATTGGGACTCAAAAATTGATCCAACAAGTGGAATTTGGTTGTATTTAATACTAGTTGAATTCCCAAAAAAGGGGTGCAGGTTCCCTAAGTGTGTGTGTGGGGGGGGGGGTGAATTGGTGTATACTAATTTTTACGAAATTCCAATCACTATTATATACAATTACCCAATTTGGTATTTAAACCTCTTTCATCAGTTAAGAAAAGTGAATTTATTTTTATTTAACCTAAAATAAAACACCTATATGCAATGAATAATGTAAAGTAAAAATCCGCACATGATGTTTTTATATGGTTTATCCTCTTTATGGGAAAAATAATTCTTTATATCTATGGTTATTATCTTGAAACATATATTCTTTACTATATAATGAAATTGATAAAATAGATCAGGTTATTATCCCCTAACCATAGTACATCCTTAATTTACATAACATACCATTGTGCTACCAAACACCCATCTAGATTTATATTGTATATTGAAATCATCAGTCACATGACTAATATTATAAATAAATCCTTCACAATGTAAAAAACATGATTTTATTCATGATCTAGGATGAAACAAAATCAAAGTGACCAAATATAATTCCTTTTAAGAGTCCTCAATTACCTATAAATATTTCAATAAGATTATTGAAACTTAGTATGTATAAGAAAAAAACATCAGATCCTATTTACAATATAATAATAATCTTCTCTCACACTTTATATCATATTATCTTCAATAATATTTTAGCTCCTCAATAAGAAAGGCTCAACACAAAACATATACAACTGCAGTTAGCATCGTTCTCTCATCAAACCCCTGTTTTACTTCTTTCTTCCTATGTAATATTGGGCATAATAAGATATATCTTATAATATATTTATCCTTATTTTTTTCTTCTTTACTTTAATACTATTTATAAAATATTTAGAATACCATCAGGTTCTTCTTATTATTAAATAAATAATGTGTTATTCCTCTATAAAGTAGTTTCAATTATCTATTTTATCACAAATATTTCTAATTTCCCTCCCTCATTCTTTGATTATATATTCTGGGTCATAGAATATATTTTCTATATTAATAATATATAATTTATGTCAATAAATCTTATTTTAGTAAGCCTCTATATTATTTTTCTTAAAGGTATCATGTGGGTATGTTCACATGATCTCTTAATATTCATTTTTTCCAACCAATTTTCTCCACTACTGTTCCAAGAATACCCTTTTCTCATTTATTTCTAATTTTATCCTAGCTAAATAATTCTTTCTTTTAATTTATATAATAGAAACATACATATTTTTCTAAAATTAATTCCACAAATAACCCTAAAATAAATCAAATTATCAAATGAAAATCATATTTTAATCCTTATATTGTGGTATGTATCATTTATTCATAGTGTAAGTGCATCTGAAATACCTGTACAAAATTCGTCTTGAATATCCAATTTTATTATTTCATCTTAACTTGATCTTATTTTTTCCAGTGTGGAGATCCTTTTCTCAATCATTCATTTTGAATCATAAACCCATTTATGATGTTTGATTCATAGAGGTTCAGCAAGGGCATTATTATATGTACTAATCCTCGTAATATTTATATTTGAAAACATAGATTTTTTTCCTTAAAAAACCACACAATTTTTAAGTACAATAACTAACATATCAGTTGTGAGAGCACTAATCATATTATGTTTTATGTAAGAAAACTCTATATATTATATTTTTCAAACTCAATAAAAACATCTATGGTATATTTTTGAAATCATGTTACGTATATATGTAAGGAGATTCTTTTATCTTTATTTCTTCTTCCCTAGGAAATAGTTTCATATACATGGTTCTAAACTTAATATTTATTTTTTATACAATATCATACATATTACATAAGATGATTCCATCTTCCACACAGATGCACTAATATTCACAAACATATTATGTATGTATCTTCTATATCTTACATATCACTAATGTTATAATGCATACTCAAACTATTTTAAATATCAGTGAGTTATCTTCTAAATTCCAAGTCTTAGGTAGAAAAACATATTACATACCAAGAAAAAATAATATATATCATTTGAATTTACTAATTTTTTATATTTTTGGGTAGAAAAACATATTCCCTACTATAAAAACATCACAAATGTCATCTTCAATTTCTAATTTTTACTTCTTAAATCACCAAAAGATATTAATTTTAAATCAATACGTGGCTAAAATTACACCTTCAATTCAAAAAAATTTAGGATTAATTAATATAAATTCATAATCACTTCCATTATTCTCATGGAACTCTCCAATAATTTTAAAACATATCAAGTGACCATAGATGAATTTTGGAAATAGAAAAATATTTATAAAGCTCTGCAACGTAACTCTAAAATCTTTTTTAGTATTTAATTACTCAATTATATGTATTTTAATGACCTTCACTTCCAATTTAATTTTATATCAATTTTAGCTTCTCAAAACCTTCATCTAAAATATTTTCAAAGGTAAACATAATAGATTCCTTTCTTAATAAACCTAAGATGGTTTCTTTATACTTCTACAAAATTTTTAATTCTTTTAATTATATCTTCAAAGGATGTATGATTTTCAATATCTATACTTAATTATAAACTACTGAAGATGGTGTTTCTAACATGAACTATAACATGGAATTAATTTCCATGAATACCAGCTTAAAAATAATTATATTTATAGGATACTTAATAAGCATCAATTTTACTTTTCTTTACCCTGTGATATATGGGTAACATCTACATCTTATTTATTCTATTATTATTTCATCACCCAAGTTCATCATACATTTAATTTCCTTCAAAAAAATATATTGAAAAAAATACAACATCATATCCATTAATCTATTAGGGTTATTTAAATCCATATTAATAATATGAGAAATTCAATTACAACTACTGTTATTTTATCTGGAAACAATTTACACAATTAAAAGGTTGAAAATTACTCCTTAAAAATATACAAATCATGTATTTTAAGCTTATTTAACTACTGATTTTTTAAGTTTCCACATGTTGAAGTGTTACTTGAATATCCATTAGGTGATTTAAATTTTTTTCCCTTCAAAGGAAAAAATAGTTTTTTTTTCATTTTTCAATGTAAAAACCATGACATGATATTTTTTTTATTATTATCCCACAAATCATGATTTATATCCATTTATCCAAATTCCTTATTATATTTAATATGTTTTTCTGATTTTCCCTACATAATAAATACTTTAGAAACTATATTATTGTATAAATTATTTTCAATGTGCATAATTTTATGATTATGATGTAACAATTGAAATTCCTAACAAGGCAGTTTGAAAAATAAAATGATATGTGTCTTCTATTTTTGTGTACAACTATAACTGATGATATTTGTAATATTTTACTAGAAACATTCAATATATTCTCTTTCAAAAATTATGTATTAATAATTGATAATTGTGACATGATTTTTGAACCTGATAAAAATTTTTGTGGGCACCTCAAGTAATTTTTTTCATCGAATCATGACCTATTAAACTGATATATATATGAGATGAATCTAACCCTACTAACAAAGTGGCCTTTAAAGTTCTAAAAAGATACTTTATCATAACTAGATAAGCACTGACTACTAGAGAGATGTTAAAATACCGAGTCTTTTATTAGCCCAAAAAATATATGATAAAGGACACCTTTATCAACGCCTTCAAAAACATTAATAAATGAGACCTTTATTAGTGCTTTTAAAAGCACTGATAAAGGGGCATACTACAGTGTGATGTAACAACACATTCCAGAACCAGTGTAGTGTGTTGTAACAACACACCGTAGCACCAAAAACACCATGAAATAAGAAAAATTAAGTATGAATACAAAATTTAAATGAAGAGAAAAAAATATGGACTTGTTTTCTCAGTTTTGGCGATGTAATCCGCATTTTATAATAAAATGATACTTATATATTGAAAAAACACAATTGGGGTAATATCAGTCACACCATGTGTCGAATTGAGGTGTGGATGATTATTAAATATCTAATATTTTTCTTGGATAATTTAACTAAAGTATCAAAACAATTTGAGTGTGTTTTCTCAGTTTTTAGTACGTCTCTTTTCTTTTTATTAAAATTCCATTTTAAACTAGAAACATGCACTTTTACTCATACCGATCACATCAATTATTGGTTTTATGTCATTTTGATTTAATCACACCACATATTCTTTATGAATCATTTTCCTAAAGTATAAAGACAATCCAAGTGAATTTTCACAGTTTTTAGTGAGTGACACTTTTTTAACTAAAATGTTGATTTTAAACTGATAATGTAAACATTGAGTCATACTAGAAACATAGTGTATCGTATTGAGGTTAAGATGACTCCTACACCTCAAAAATTACTTACGGATCATTTTACTAAAGTATCATATCAATACGAATGTGTTTTCTCAGTTTTGAGTAGGTGAGTTGTCTTTTTTAACAAAATTGATGTCAATTTTAAATAAAAATATGAACATGGAGTCATATAAGTCACACTATGAATCATATTGAGGTTAGGATAATTCAAAGACACCTAAAAGGACTTATAGATAATTTTCCTAAATTATCAAAACAAAATGGATGCATTTACTCAGTTTAGAGCATGGCACTTGTTTTTCTGTTAAATGTCATTTTAATCTGGAAGCACACACTTTGACTTCTAACGCTCACATTGTGTATCAGTTTGATGTGAGATCAATTCCTACACATCAAAATTGACTTATGAATAAATTTCCTAAATTACCAAGAAAATCAGAGTGTGTTTTCCTAGTTTTCAGTGAGTAACCTTTTTTGAACTAAATTACTAATTTTAAACTGCTAACTGACACATAGTGTCACATTGGGAACATCATGTATGAGATTGAGGTGAAGATAATTCATACATGTCAAAAATTACTTATGTTTCGGTTACCTAAAGTATAAAAATATTATAAATGCGTTTTCTCAGTTTTGATTAGGTCAGTTGTCCTTTTTATAAAAATTGATGTTATTTTTAAATAAAAATAGGCACTTCGAGTCATGCCAGTCACACTGTGCATTAGATTTAGGAGAGGATGATTCCCACACATCTCAAATGACTTATAGATTTCTTAACTAATATATCAATATAATATGAATTCATTTTCTCAGTTTTGAGTAAGTCACTTGTCCTTTTTATTAAAATTGATATCATTTTTAAATAAAAAGATGCACTTGGAGCCTTATCGGTAACAATGTTCTTCAAATTGAGGTAAGACTGATTCCTACACATTTTAAATGACTTATGAATAATTTTAATAAGGTATAAAACTAATAAAAAACAAGTTTACTCAATTTGGAGTATTTCACTTGTTTTTCTTTACTAAAATGTCGTTTTAAACTGGAAAGAAACACATTGACCTATACTGATCAAATCATGTATCAATTTGATGTGAGACTAATTACTACATGTCAAAAATTACTTATGATTATATGACCTAAATTATCAATAAAATCCAAGTCCGTTTTACTCGTTTTCAGCGAGTGATAGTTTTTGAACCAAACTTTCAATTTTAAACTGATAACGGACACTTTAAGTCATAGTGGTCACATCATGAATCAAATTGAGGTGAGGATAATTCATACACATCTCAAATTACTTATGGATCATTTATTTAAATTATAAAAACAACCATAATATGTTTTCTCGATTTTGAGTATGTTAGTTTCCCTTTTTACTAAAATTAATGTTAATTTTAAATAAAAACAAGAACTCAGAGTCATACCCGTCACACCGTGTGTCGGATTGAGATATGGATAATTCATCCAACAAAGTCTCAAAACAATTCTAACTACCAATGTTACCATGTTTCCATTGTCTTTCTATGTATAACTTCCAACACTGCATATTGAATCTATTGTCTTAGCCGAAAAAACTTTCTCATTATTGAATTCAGAGGAGTAGAGGATTTCAACGACGAGAAAGGTTTTTCGACTAATAACACTGAATCAATATAAAGTGTTGGTAGTTAAAAAAATGAAATGAATATGGAAAACATGGTTAAATTGAAAGAAATAATAGTTTTATCTTTATTATGGCTTATTGGAGAGTGTTGAAAGAAAAACATGACTTCCCAAAAGATATGTGAAAAAACGAAATAATTATTAGATAAAAATGATAAGGAAATTAACTTACAAATAAGAGATAAAATAATGATAAAATTGATTAAATAATTAGTATGAATTCATGTTTTCCTGATGGTTGTATGCATTATTGATTCATTTCCTTATTTTTTTTAATCTCAGTTGCAGGCTCGAAGTATAATCCCTCACTAGCATGAGTAGCTTTAAAAAAACCACCCCAACTCGAACAAAATAATACACTTGTATAAGAAAACAATTATTATTTGATTAATACTAAAAATAAATAAATTAAACATAAATATGAAACAAAACATTAATTCTATGGATAATGATTTTACTATAAAAATATTGTTGACCATAGGGATATGTCGATGGTAAAGCAATAATGATGATAAAAAAACACAAATAGATATTTCCAAACAATCAATCAATGAGTGAGGAGGATGAGGATAAAATAAGATACATTGTATTAAAACATTAAATCATCTGATATAAATTAAATATATCCTATTGGGTTCATAAAATATTCATTTCTTATAATAAATAAATAAATACACATAAGATATTCATTATCAATGGTGAATGCCTCCCATTTGAGAGAATTAAATGGATGACAATCAGAGATTCATAAGGGTGGAACCAATAGGAAATATTAAATAATTAACTATTTTTAGATGGATTAATGTAAAACACACATAGTTTTTATTAGATGTGTGATGAAATAAATGAATTTATTTTTAAAAAGTATTAATGAGTCGGTTATCATTACCAATATGGATATGTTTTTATCAACTATAAGAAATAAAAGAATTGATGAACTCAATGAATAAAATTTTATTGATGACTAGAAAGTATCAATGAAATCTCAAAGGAGTAAAACTCTACAAAAAACCTCATTTTTTCCCATGTAGAGCCTAAACTATTTGGAGAGGCTAAAAAGGATGATAATTGGATCAAATATTTTCATGTGGAGCTTGATCCGAATAAGAACAATGTGACATGATGAGATTGGTCCGAAGAATAATAGTTAAGGCTTATTATGGACCAAGTTGTTTCATATATTGTCAAAAAATGTCAATTAGTTTAAAAATACATGAGTTTTTTAGTTAATTTTTTGTTCTAATTCAGTAAAACTCTTAAAATAAAATTTCATGATAATGTATTGTAATGAAACATTTTTTTATTTCATGTAATTGATATGGTCATATATATGGGGCATCATATTACCACTATAAGGACATAAAAAATGGATTTAAGTTTATGTTAGAAAACCATAAAATTCAATAGAAATAAGAATCCATAGTGAATGTAACATGTCATTTAATTATTAAATCTAAACTATTAAAGTTTATTTAAAGTGGGATTCTAAAGGTGTAATTATTTTATCCATGAAAAATAATTTTTATTACAATAAAATAGGTTCTATTAAGACTTCTTTTTTAAATTTACATAAATCAATGTTAATATTTTATTTTATAAAAATTAGTTAAATCTAGTGGTATAATATTTATAATTGAATGAATTAAAATAATATTTAGAATTTAAATAATAGAGAACTTTTCTCATTAAATAAGTTACTTTTAAAAGAAATTATCAAATTTAGAAATTTTTTGATCAATCCTAAATGATTGAGAACTATAAGTTCATTGAAAAATGAACTCTTCTTCTACACCATGTAATGAAATAGTATTATTTTTTTCTTAAAACACCGGGATGATAAAGTTATTCCTAGAAAATTACTCATTCCAATTGTTTATTTTCTGACTACATTTTAACAACCAAAATCAAAATATCAATTAAATTTTATTTCAAAATCATTTTTCCTATATAATATAGTCCAAGGATTACAAAACCTTAAAAAAAATTCTTTTTCTTTATATAGCATTTAATTAATATTATTTAAATTAAAATTGTAATATTTAAAAAATAAAAACTGAAAACATTATATTTTTTCAAGAAGTAATTAAATAAATAAGAAAATAAATCAAACATATATAATGTTTTTTTCATATGATATTATAGATTCATCAGAATTATTTGATTGGTACATTTCATTAGTGACCCCTAAATCTATCTGAAGCCTTATGAAATAGTTCACAGAAATCTTAAATAAATCCATTAACATAACACCATATTTCAGTGCTCATTATCCTAGGAAAAAATTTCTTGAAAAAAAAATTATATAGTTGTTCCCATGTGTCAGATATTTTATCATCCTGTTTTTGGGAACAAATTATAGAATCACCTTTCAAATAGAAGGAAATAACCCTATATTTCAGTTCCTCATTACTGAACCCTCTCAGTGCCAATTGTTTCATGAAATAATATAAGACCCCAATGATATCAGATATTTCATCATCCATCTGATTTGCAATGTAATATTCCAAATTGATGACCATATAGACCTCTATATAGATAAAATTTTAAAAATTATACAATTTCAAAGAGGTATATGTCATTGAATATTGGTATTGAGAGCCTATTATACCTCACAACAACATGACCCAACATTGGGTTTGATATATTACAAGTTGCATAGAACCAATGTTGTCCCAATAAGACCCACATGATATTGAGGAAGACGATACATCAATATATCTAAAAACAATGAATTTTTGGTTGTTTTCTTATATGATAGTGCAACTAGAATTGTTGGGATACACAGATGTGGGATGAGAAGGTTCAGGGGATAACTGAGGGAAATTAGAGATATCGAAAAACCTATATTTCGTTTAAGCCATGGTTGTGTTCAACAATTGAATCTCTTGAGACATGGATTCGATCCTTGGAATAGTTGGATCCTTGATTCTAGCCTAGATTCGATCTTGGATTCGACAATGAGGAGAACCAGTAGGAGGTCACTACCGTGAAGAGTTTTGGATATCATGAACTAGTTTGCAATGGTTAGGGTTCTTAAAATAGATTGTGACACTTTTATCAGTACTGATAAAGATATCTTTTATCAGTTCTAACTAAATAAGCCCAGATAAAATGAATCTTTATTAGCGCTAAAGCAACACTGATAAATAATTACAATACCTGTTTTTTTAAAAATAACACTTTTTAAGAAAAGTATAATTATTATATATAATTATAATACTCATAATAATACTTTTTATAAAATAATAATTTTATAAATCATTGAATATATAATTAATTATTTATAATTATATAATTTTTTTAAAAAATATAATATATATATATATAAACATAATAAATATATTCATTATTTAAATAAATTTATTATAAATTTATAATTACTTATTTATAATTATACAAGTAATTTTTTTTTAAAAAAATTATTATTTATTTATAATTTTAAATGAATAAAAATAATAAATATACATTTATAAATATATTTATTTATAAATATTTTTTAAAGATGTATTTTTAACTGTTGGACTCACCTGTTTTGATAACCCCAGATCATGTTTTGATAATCCCAAATCATGTTTTGATAATCCCAAATCATGTTTCATTTATGTGAAAATTATGTTTCTCTTATTGGATAATCATTTATGTAAAAATCATGTTTATATTAATATAATATCTATATACATTTAATCTCAATGCTCTCTTGTTTAAGATTATAGTGAAAAATTTCTCTAAGTATGCAAGGTCACCGATACAAAGGTCACAGATGCAAGGTCACCGATGCAAGGTCACAGATGCAAGGTCACCGATGCATGGTCACCAATGAAAGGTCACCGGTGCAAGGTCACCGCTGCAAGGTCATAGATACAAGGTCACCGATGCAATGTCCCCGATGCAAGGTCCCTGATGCAAGGTCCCCGATGCAAGGTCCATGATGCAAGGTTACCGATGTAAGGTCACCGATACAAGGCCACCACTGAAGGTTACCATTGAGATGGTCACTGATGAAGGATACCGATGGACACATACTGTTGATGGCTACCATTGTGATAGCTATCGTTACCAGTATACCAATGCCTACCCTTCTTTACTTCGTCAAATTCTTAAAATTTTTATAAAGATCATATTTGGTAACTTTAATGATTTTGAAATTAATTAATGCTTATTTTAGAAATATCAATTGACCGTATCTGGGGACAGTACGAAGTACGAGGAGGACCACACATGGTTTACTCATTCATATTGTCAGACCTCAAATATAAAAGGGAAGACCGAGGACGAAAAGAACTGTGGTGGTGCAGATTCATACATGTGCAAAGATAAAAAATAAAAAAGAAATAACCGATGCATGAGATCAATGAAGAACCATCTAGAATTCACACTATGAACTAAAGAGCATCTCAAAGATCATTTGGGAGATAAAATTTTCATCTTATGTCCGCCTTGAACTCTCTTCCAATCAAGAAGTTGAACACCTAGAACCTAGAGTTGCGACAGTCTGTTTTGAGGAAAACTTTCACAGAAAGTATTAATCTTTAATTTCTTCACTCCATGGAGTCAAGAGCTAAACTGAAAACACATAGAGCCTTCTAAACTCAATATTATACTATTTTCTCTAATGTGATTCTTTTTATTACATTTCTGTGAAGTGTCTGTTTGTGTTACACTCACTGTCTTCTACTCTTAAATAGAAGATATTTAAAATCCTCACGTCATACTTCACTTACACCTTGTTTCCCTGGAATAACTGTGGAAGAGACCGTGTGTGGTCTGTATTGTTTGTTTTTCCCATGAAGAACTAGGATAGATGGTGTGAGCCCTGGAATGTTTTTGATGACTGTTTTAAAGCCCGATACAGGCTGTGTATCAAATTTATTTTCAATATAAACTGCTTGGTTGCAGGTGATCACCAAGTGGATAGGATTAAGTCTCGTCTTGAGACAGAGCCTCTTGTTTAACTATTAGGTGTAATATATTTTTTTAATACTCTATTTTTCTATATTCCACTGCTCATTATTTTAAAAATAGAAAACTTTTTTTTATACTTACTTTGAAAGTTAGTTATGGTTAGTGTGTGTAGGTTTTTAATTCAATAAACTTGTTTCAAAAGTTGAAGAAGTGTTTTACACTGATTCTATTGAGGACTAATCACCTTTTGAGAAACTTGTTGACCAACTAAACTTCTATATCTATACTGCCTTAATTAATTGGGTTGTTTCAATATTGGGGGAGTTTTATCCTAATGTTTTTTGCATAAATTTTAAGTATGAACTCCATTCACCCACCTCTTGAGTATCCACTTCACCAATATTTGGTATCAGAGGCTTGTTTGTTTAATTTTTACAATCTGAACTATTCTGTAAGTTCTAAAAATATTTTCAACCGTGATTTTAGTTGTATCTTAAAGATCTTTAAATTTTTTTCATATATAAATTTTATGTTCTTTAAAGTCTAATTAACAATGGACAATAGAGTTATGGGTGTTGCTACTAACAAGCCACATTTCTTTAATAGAAACAACTATGCTTAGTGGAAATTAAAAATGAAAATGTATCTAGAGAGCATGGGTCCTGAAATCTGGGACACAATATAAGAATAACATGTATTACCTATTACTGCTAGGGACACATGGTCTCAGATGACTAAAGCTACATATAATAATAACTATAAAGCAATGAATACATTATACTATTCTTAAGTTGACGAAGAGTTCAATATAATATCTTCCTATAAAACTGCTTATGAAATTTGGGACACTTGGCTATTTCCCATGAGGGAAAAACCAATGTTGACGAAATGGGATTAAATACTTGTACTATTAAATATGATAATTTTAAAATGAATCATGATGAACATATATCTAAAATGTATCTAAAGTTCAATGAAATATTAAATACCATGAGTCTCCTTGAGAAACCAGTGGACAATAAGGACAAGATTATAAGGTTGCTTCGATGCATACCTGACAGATGGAGATGAACTTCTATTTCCATCAGAGAATCCTATGTCATAGACAAGTTGCCAGTGAAGGAACTAAATGAAAATCTTATGATGTATGATGAAGATATCAAGGTAAATCAAGAAGTAGATGAAGAACCAAGAAATAAATCTATATCATTCAAAATTACTCCCTCAAAGAACAAGGATAAAGAAAAAGTTCAATCTCTTTTAGACACTCCCCTAGTGAAGACTTAGAATCTAACTGTGATGATGATATGGATCATCTTGCTAATAGATTCAAAAAGGATTATTGTAAGAAGAATTTATTTATAAATTTAAACTATAAAGTAATGTATGATAGTAAAGAACAGTGGAAAAAAGGACAGAAAAAGGAATGACAATACAAATGAGATAGTCTACTATGAGTGTAAACGAAAAGGTCATGTGAAAACTGATTTCCCCAAGCTGGAATTTAAAAGGAAATATAAAGACAAGAGAAACAGATATAAAAAGGCTATGAAAGATACTTGTAGTCCTTCAGAAGATATCTCTAGTGGATCTGAAACCTCTGATATTGAGAAGAATAAACATGCAAACCTTTGTTTCATGACAGAAACATCTGATGTAGCCCCCAATTCTCTTTTACATAATGCTTATTATTCTGGGAATGAAAGTCAATAAAATAATGATGAAAATATGACTATGGATGAAATATTTGAATACTGTGGAATGATTCAGGATACCTTTAATGAACTCAAGGATAA
The DNA here is from genome assembly GCA_963277665.1 of Viscum album. NCBI lineage: Eukaryota > Viridiplantae > Streptophyta > Magnoliopsida > Santalales > Viscaceae > Viscum > Viscum album. The sequence goes on along the minus strand of OY728146.1, from coordinate 178,920,978 downwards.
ATATTAATTATTATAAAGATAACATTCATTGAATGCTAATTATAATTCTGATCTAGATATTGAGAAAGTGAAATGTGCTCAGCTGTTAAAAGAAAATACTGAACATAAATTATCAAATGAGCAATTAAAAATGGATGTTGAGAAATTCACTGTAGGTATAGATACCTTGAATTAGTTTCTAGTAAACCAACTCACTCCAAAATACACAACTGGTCTAGGATATCAACCAGGACAGAGAAGGATTATTAAAAATGAATTAGTTTTAAAATTTGGACAGTTCACTGCTATTTAATGTTCTGGAACATCTTTTGAATTTTCTAAGAGAACTAACAAAATGTTCATGTCTCAAAACATATCTATTAATTTTAGGAAACCTCAGAGACAAGTATGGGTTCCCAGAGTTTTACTTTCTAACCTCTCTGGACCCAAGAAAATATGGGTACCAAAGTTACCCTACACTTAATCTTTTTGTAGGAAAATTGTCTGAAGAGTTGTTGTAGAACTCAATGGTACTTGGATAGTGGATGTTCAAGACATATGACAGGATAATATTCATGATTCAAGAGCTTAATTGAATTTGATAGTGTACAGGTCACATTTTATTATAATAAAAAAGGTAAGATCGTCGACTTAGGCCATATTGGTAACCCTAACACTATATTAATTTCAAAAGTACTTTTTGTTGATGTCATAAAATACAATATGTTTAGTATTTATCAGTTGTGTGATGGTGGTTTCAATGTTATGTTTTAAAATGATGCATGAAATGTTTTTAATTCTAAAAATGATTGAATATTATCTACTCTCAGTAATGAAAATGTATATGTTGTTGATTTAAATTATTTTGGTAAGAAATATTCTACTTATTTAAATGCCTTTCATAAGGAATCCTAGCTATGGCACATAAGATTAGGAAATTACAATGTGCAATCACTTAGGAAACTAACTAGGAATGGTTTAGTTAGAAAGTTAACTAAATTGGAATCCCACATAACAAAGTATGTAATCCTTATCAAAAGGGAAAACATCACAATTTTCTTTCAAATCAAAGAAAGAAGTTTCTACTTCTCAACCGCTTGAGTTGGTTCACATGGATTTCTTTGGCCCATCTAGAGTTTCAAGTATAAATTGGAAGCAATATGTTTATGATCTCATAGATAATTTTTCTAGATATATATAGGTATACTTTCTAGCTCAAAAAATTGAAGCATGCTCTTACTTCATTAAATATTCAAATTCTGTAGAAAATATTAGTGGACATAGAATTAAGACCTTGAGAAGTGATCATGGTTGTGATTTTGAAAATCATGAATTTGAATTTTTTTGCTCACATATTGGCTATACTCACAATTTATCTACTCCTAGAACACTTCAAAAAATGGAGTTGTATAAAGAATAAATAGGACACTTCAAGAGATTTCCCAGACTATGCTTAATGAGTATAATCTTCCTATCAATTTTTGGACTGAAGCTGTTAATACAACTTATTAAATTATACATAGAGTCTTAATTAGACCGGTTATTAAGAAAAATCCTTATGAGCTATGGAATAATTGGAAGCCTAAGTTAAATTACTTTAGAGTTTTTGGTTACAAAGTCTTTATCTTTAACACTAAAGATAACCTTGACAAGTTTTCTTCCAAGAGTGATGAATGAATTTTCTTAGTTTAATCAATCTCTAGTAAAGCTTATAGAGTATTCAATAATAGAACCAAATGTGTGGAAGAATGAGTTCATGTAAAATTAGATGAGACTGATCCACATGAACCTAAAAACCCCATTGAACAACTTGAGGTACATATATCAATTCTGGACCTTAATAATAAAGACAATGAACCCTTATTGAAAACAACCAGTTGTGGAAATTTTTTAGAATATGGGAATAATGAATTCGAACCTATAGGCAACCCTAAGGAGTGTAGTTAAACTATTTCTAGAGGTATTATAAATTTGAAGAATCATCCTTTAGATTCTGTAGTAGGTGATCTAAATAGAGGAACACACACTAGAGATTCTTTGAGAAACCAGGTTGAACATCAAGTTTTCTTTCACAACTTGAACCTAAAAATATTGATGATGCAATCAATGATTAATTTTGGGTGATATCTATGTAGGATAAATTAAATTAGTTTGAAATAATTTTTTTTTGGGAATTTGTAGAAAGACCTAAAGACACTTTGACCATAGGCACTAAATGGGTGTTTAGAAATAAAGATGATGAATCTTGAAACATAGTTAGAAATAAGGCTAGACTAGTTGCATAAGGATATATTTAATAGGAAGAAATATATTGTGAGGAAAATTTTTCACCTATAGCCATACTAGAATCCATTAGGTTACTACTTTCTTATGCAGCTCATTTGAATTTCAAACTTTATCAAATGGATGTAAAAAGTGTATTTCTAGATGGGTACATAGTTGAAGATATATTTTTTGAACAACCCCCAGGTTTTACAAATCCCCATTTTTCAAATCATGTTTTTAAACTCTCTAAATATCTATATTGTCTAAAACATGCTCTATGAGCTTGGTATGATTGAATTAGTTCTTTTCTTATTTCAAAATGTTTTACTGAGGGAATAACTGATCCTAATCTTTTTTAAAGGATTTCCAAAGATGTTTTAATAGTACAAATTTATGTGGAGCTTGATCCGAATAAGAACAGTGTGACATGATGAGATTGGTCCAAAGAAGAATAGTGAAGGCTTATTATGGACCAGGTTGTTTCATATATTGTCAAAAAATGTCAATTAGATTAAAAATACATGGGTTTTTTAGTTATTTTTTTTTCTAATTCAGTAAAACTCTGAAAATAAAACTTCATGATAATGTAATGTAATGAAACATTTTTTTTATTTCATGTAATTGAGATGGTCACATATATGGGGCATCATATTACCACTAGAAGGATATAAAAAATGGATTTATGATTATGTTATAAAACCATAAAATTCAATATAAATAAGAATCCATAGTGAATGTATCATGTCATTAAAATATTAAATCTGAACTAATAATTTTTATTTAAAGTGGGATTCTAAAGGTTTAATGATTTTATCCCTGAAAAATAATTTTTATTACAAAAAAATAGGTTCTGTTAAAACTTATATTTTAAATATATGTAAATCAATGTTAATATTTTATTTTATAAAAATTAGTTAAATCTAGTGGTATAATTTTTATTATTTATTGAATTAAAATATTCTTTAGAATTTAAATAATAGATAACTTTTCTCATTAAATAAGTTACTTTTAAAAGAAATTATCAAATTTAGAAATTTTTTGATCAATCCTAAATGATTGAGAACTATAAATTCAATGAAAAATGTACTCTTCTTATACACCATGTAATGAAATAGTATTATTTTTTTCTTAAAACACCAGGATGATGAAGTTCTTCCTAGAAAATTACTCATTCTAATTGTTTATTTTCTAACTATATTTCATCAACCAAAATCAAAATATCAATTAAATTTTATTTCAATATCATTTTTCCTGTATAATATAGTCCAAGGATTATAGAACCTTTAAAAAAATTTCTTTTTCTTTTTATAGAATTTAATTAATATTATTTAAATTCAAATTGTAATATTTAAAAAATAAAAACTAAAAACATTATATTTTTTCAATAAGTAATTAAATAAATAAAATAATAAATCAAACATATATAATGTTTTTTGTCATCTGATTTTATAGATTCATCAGAATCATTTGATTGTTACATTTCATTAGTGACCCCTAAATCTATCTGAAGCCATATGAAATAGTTCATAGAAATCCTAAATAAATCCATTAACTTTACACCATATTTCAGTGCTCATTATCCGGAAAAAATTTCATGAAAAAACAATTATATAGCTGTTCCCATGTGTGAGATATTTCATCATCCGTTTTTTGGGAACAAATTCTAGAATTACCTTTCAAATAGAAGGAGATAACCCTATATTTCAATTCCTCATCACTCAACCCTCTCAGTGCCAATTGTTTCATGAAATAATATAAGACCCCAATGATGTCAGATATTTCTTCATCCATGTGATTTGCAATGTAATATTCCAAAATGATGACAACATAGACCTCTATATAGATAAAATTTTAAAAAATTATACAATTTCAAAGAGGTAGATGTCATTGAATATTGGTATTGGGAGCCTATTATTCCTCACAAAAACATGACCCAACATTGGGTTTGATATATTTCATGTTGCATAGAACCAATGTTTTCCCAGGAAGAACCACATGATATCGGGGAAGACGATACTTCAATATATCTAAAATAAATGAATTTTGGGTTGTTTTCTTATAGGATAGTGCAACTAGAATTGTTTGGATACACGGATGTGGGATGAGAAGGTTCAAGGGATAACCGAGGGAAATTAGAGATATCAAAAAACCTAGATTTCATTTTAGCCGTGGTTGTGTTCAACCCTTGAATCGCTTGAGACTTGGATTCGATCCTTGGAATAGTTGATCCTTGATTCTAGCCTAGATTCGATCTTGGATTAGACAATAAGAAGAACCTGTAGGAGGTCACTGCTGTGAAGAGTTTCAGATATCATGAACTAGTTTACAATGGTTAGGGTCCTTAAAATAGATTGTGACACTTTTATCAGTACTGATAAAGATATCTTTTATCAGTTCTAACTTAATAATCCCTGATAAAATGAATCTTTATCAGCACTAAAGCCGCACTGATAAATAATTACAATACTTGTTTATAAGAAAATAACACTTTTTAAGAAAAGTATAATTATTATATATAATTATAATACTCAGAATAATACTTTTTATAAAATAATAATTTTATAAATCTTTGAATATATAATTAATTATTTATAATTATATAATTTTTTTAAAAAATATAATATATATATATATAAACATAATAAATATATTCATTATTTAAATAATTTTTTTATAAATTTATAATTATTATTTATAATTATATAAGTACTTTTAAAAAAATTTATTTATTTATTTATAATTTTAAATGTTTAAAAATAATTAATATACATTTATAAATATATTTCATTATAAATATTTTTTCAAAATGTGATTTTAACTGTTGGACCCACCTGTTTTGATAACCCCAAATCATGTTTTGATAATCCCAAATCATGTTTCATTTGTGTGATTATTATGTTTCTCTTACAGGATAATCATTTAGGTGAAAATCATGTTTATATTAAAGTAATATCTATGTACATTTAATCTCACTGCACTCTTGTTTAAGCTTACAGTGAAAAATTTCTCTAAGTATGCAAGGTCATCGATGCAAAGGTCATAGATGCAAGGTCACCGATGCAAGGTCATCGATGCAAGGTCACCGATGCATGGTCACCAATGCAAGGTCACCAGTGCAAGGTCACAGATGCAAGGTCACTGCTGCAATGTCACATATACAAGGTCACCGATGCAAGGTCACCGATGCAAGGTCCCCGATGCAAGGTCCCTGATGCAAGGTCCCCGATGCAAGGTCACCGATGCCAGGTCATCGATACAAGCTAACCACTGAAGGTTCCCATTGAGAAGGTCACCGATGAAGGATACCGATGCACACTTACTATTGAAGCCTACCATTGTGAAGGCTATCGTTACCAGTCTACCTATGCTTACCCTTCAATACTTCATCAAATTCTTAAAATTTTTATAAAGATCATATTTGGTAACATTAATGATTTTGAAATTAATTAATATTGATTGTAGACATATCAAGTGACCGTATCTGGGGCTAGTACGAGGTACGAGGAGGACCACAGATGGTTTACTCATTCCTATTGTCAGACCTCAAATATAAAAGAGAAGACAAAGGATGAAAATCAGTGTGCTGGTGCGGATGCATACATGTGCAAAGAAGAAAAATATAAAAGAAATAACCTATGTATGAGATCAACGAATAACCATCTAACATTCACACTATGAACTAAGGATAATCTCATAGATCATTTGGGAGATAAAATGTTCATCTTCTATCCTCCTTGAACTATCTTCCAATCAAGAAGTTGAACACCTATAACCTAGAGTTGCGACACTCTGTTTTGAGGAAAACTTTCACAAAAAGTCTTAATCTTCAATTTCTTCACTCCAAGGAGTCAAGAGCTAAACTGAAAACCCATAAATCCTTCTAAACTCAATATTATACTATTTTTTCTAATGTGTTCCTTTTTTTTACACTTATGAGAAGTTTCTGTTTGTGTTACACTCGCTGTCTCCTATTCTTAAACAGAAGATATTGAAAATCCTCACATCATACTTCACTTACACCTTGTTTCCCAGGCATAACTATGGAAGAGACCATGTGTGGTCTGTATTGTTTATTTTTCCCATGAAGAACTGGGATAGAGGGTGTGAAACTTGGAATGTTTGTGCAAACTGTTTTAAAGCCCGATACAAGCTGTGTATCAAATTTATGTTCAATATAAAATGCTGGGTGGAAGGTTATCACCAAGTGGAGAGGATTAAGTCTCATCTTGAGACTGAACCTATTGTTTAACTTTTAAGTAATATATATTTTTTTATAATCTATTTTTCTATATTATGCTCCTCATTATTTTAAAAATAGAAAACTATTTTTATACTTACATTGAAAGTTAGTTATGGTTAGTGTGTGTAGGTGTTTATTTCAATAAACTTGTTTTAAAAGTTGAAGAAGCATTTTACACTGATTCTATTGAGGACTAATCACCCTTTGAGAAACCTATGGACCAACTAAACTTATATATCTCTACTGCCTCAATTAAATGAGTTGTTTCAATATTGGAAGATTTTTATCCTAATGTTTTTAGCAGAATTTTTAAGTAGGAACTCCATTCCCCCACCTCTTGAGTATCCACTTCAACAACATTTGGTATCAGAGGCTAGTTTGTTTTATTTTTACTATCTGAACTATTCTGTAAGTTCTAAAATTATTTTCAACTGTGATTTTAGTGTTATCTTAAAGATCATTAAATTTCTGTCATATCTAAATTTTATGTTCTTTAATGTCTAATTAACAATGGACAAAAGAGTTAAGGGTGCTTCTACTAACAAGACACCTATATTTAATAGAAACAACTATACTCAGTGGAAATTAAAAATGAAAATGTATTTTAAGAGCATGGGTCCTTAAATCTGGGACACAATATAAGAATAACATGTATTATCTATTACTGATAGGGACACATGGTCTCAGATGACTAAAGCTACATATAAAAATAACTATAAAGCAATGAATACATTATACTATTCTTTAGGAGATGAAGAGTTCAATATAAAATATTCCTGTAAAACTGCTTATGAAATTTGGGACACTTGGCTATTTCCCATGAGGGAACAACTAATGTTAAAGAAAATAGATTAAATACTTATACTATTAAATATGATAATTTTAAAATGAAGCATGATGAACCTATATCAGAAATGTATCTAAAGTCCAATGAAATATTAAATACCATGAGTCTCTTTGGGAAACCAGTAGACAATAAGGACCAGATTAAGAGGTTGCTTCAATGCATACCTGACCGATGGAGAGGAACCTCTATTTCCATCAGAGAATCCTATGTCATAGACAAGTTTCCAGTGAAGGAACTAAAGGAAAATATTATGATGTATGAAGAAGAGATAAAGGTAAATCAAGAAGTAGATGAAGAACCAAGAAATAAATCTGTAGAATTCAAAACTACTACCTCAAATAAAAAGGACAAAGAAAAAGTTCAATCTCTTGTAGACACTCCCCTAGCGAATACTTAGAATCTGACAGTGATGATGAGATGAATCATCTTGCTAAGAGATTCAAAAAGGCCTATTGTAAGAAGAATTTATTTAGAAATTCAAACGATAAAGGAATGTATGATAATAAAGGATAGTGTAAAAAGGATAGAAAAAGTAATGATAATACAAATGAAATAGTCTACTATGAGTTTAAACAAAAAGGTCATGTGAAAACTGATTTCCCCAAGTTGAAATTTAAAAGGAAATATAAAGACAAGGGAAATAGATATAAAAAGTCCATGAAAGATACTTGGAGTGCTTTAGAAGATATCTCCAGTGGATCTGAAACCTCTGATATTGAGAAGAATAAACATGAAAACCTTTGTTTCATGACAGAAACATCTGAGGTAGCCCCCAATTCTCTTATACGTAATGCTTATTGTTCTGGGAATGAATGCCAATCAAAAAATGATGACAATATGACTATGGATGAACTATTTGGATACTTTGGAATGATTTAGGATACCTTTAATGAACACAAGGATCAATATAAATTATTAAAAAGATAACATATTTCTAATGCTAATTATAAGTCTGATCTAGATATTGAGAAAGAGAAATGTGCTTAGCTGTTAGAAGAAAATACTGAACCTAAATTATCAAATGAGCAATTAAAAACGAATCTTGATCAATTTATTATAGGTATAGTTACCTTGACATAGTTTCTAGGAAACTAAATCACTCCAAAATACAAAACTAGTCTGGGATATCAACCAGGATAGAGAAGGATTATTAAAAATAAATTAGTTTTAAAATTTGGACAGTTTACTGCTATTTCATTTTCTGGACCATATTTTGAATTTTCTAAAAGAACTAACAAAGTTTTCATGTCTCAAAACATATCTATTGATTTTAGGAAAACCTTGAGAGAAGTATGGGTTCCCAACGTTTTACCTGGTAACCTCTCTGGACCCAAGAAAATATGGGTAGCAAAGTTACCCTATACTTAATCTTTTTGTAGGAAATTTTTCTGAAGAGTTATTGTAGAACTCAATGGTACATGGATAGTGGATGTTCAAGAGATATTACAGGAGACTATTCATGATTCAAGAGGATAATTAAAGTTGATGGTGGAAATGTCACATTTGGTGATAATGAAAAAGGTAAGATCGTCGACTTAGGCCAGATTAGTAACCCTAACACTATATTAATTTCAAAAGTACTTTTTTGATGGCTTAAAGTACAATCTGTTTAGTATTTCTCAATTGTGTGATTATGGTATCAATGTTAAGTTTTAAAATGATGCATTAATTGTTTTTAATTATAAAAAATATTGAATATTCTCTACTCTCATAAATTAAAATTTATATGTTGTTGATTAAAATTCTTTTTCTAAGAAAAATGTTACTTTTTTAAATATGTTTCATAAGGAATCCTAGCTATGGAACATAAGATTAGGAAACTGCAATGTGCAATCAATTAGGAAACTAACCATGAAAGGTTTAGTTAGAAACTTAACTAAATTTGAATTCCCACATAACAAAGTATTTAATCCTTGTCAAAAGGGAAAACATCACAAAGTTTCTTTCAAATCAAAGAAAGAAGTTTCTACTTTTCAATCGCTTGAGTTGGTTCACATGGATTTATTTGGACCATCTAGAGCTTCAAGTATAAATTGGAAGAACTATGTTTATGTTCTCATAGATAATTTTTCTAGATATACATAGGTATACTTTCTAGCTCACAAAAGTGAATAATTATCTTACTTCATTAAATAGTCCAATTCTGTAGAAAATCTTAGTGGACATAGAATTAAGACCTTGCGAAGTGATCATGGTTGTGAGTTTGAAAATCAGGAATTTGAATATTTTTGCTCACATATTGGCTATACTCACAATTTATCTACTCCTAGAACACCCCAAAAAATGGATATGTATAAAGAATAAATAGGAAACTTCAAGATATTTCTTGGACTATCCTTAATGAGTATAATCTTCCTATCAATTTTTGTACTAAAGCTACTAATACAACTTATTACATTATACATAGAGTCTTAATTAGACCGGTTCTTAAGAAAAACCCTTATGAGCTATGGAATAATTGGAAGCATAAGGTAAATTACTTTAGAGTTATTGGTTACAACGTCTTTATCCTTAACACTAAGGATAACCTTGACAAGTTTTCTTCCAAGAGTGATAAAGGAATTTTATTAGTTTAATCAATCTCTATTAAAGCTTATAGATTATTCAATAAGAGAACAAAATGTGTGGAAGAATCAGTTCATGTAAAATTTTATGAGACTAATCCACATGATCCTAAAAACCCCATTGAATAACTTGAGGTAGATATATCAATTATGGACCTTACTAATAAAGACAATGAACCCTTAGTGAAAATAAGAAGTTGTGGAATTTTTTTTAGAATATGGGTACAATGAATCTGAACCTATAGACAACCCTAAGAAGTCTAGTTCAACTCTTTCTAGAGGTATTAGAATTATCAATAATCATCTTTTATATGCTGTAGTAGGTGATCTAAATAGAGGAACACACCTTCTCTAAGAAACCAGGCTGAACATCAAGTTTTATTTCACAACTTGAACCTAAAAATATTGATGATACAATCAATGATGAATTTTGGGTGATAGCTATGCAGGATGAATTAAATTAGTTTGAAAGAAAAAATGTTTGGGAATTTGTAGAAGGACCTAAAGACACTTTGACCATAGGCACTAAATGGGTGTTTAGAAATAAAGATGATGAATCTGGAAACATAGTTAGAAATAAGGCTAGACTAGTTGCATAAGGATATATTGAAGAGGAAGGAATAGATTATGAGGAAACCTTTACACCTGTAGCCAGACTAGAATCCATTAGGTTACTACTTGCTTATGCAGCTCATTTGAATTTCAAATATTATCAAATGGATGTAAAAAGTGTATTTCTAAATGGGTACATAGTTGAAGATGTATTTGTTGAACAACCCCTAGGTTTTACAAATCCCCATTTTTCAAATCATGTTTTTAAACTCTCTAAATATCTATATTGTCTAAAACAAGCTCCATGATCATGGTATGATAGACTTAGTTCTTTTCTTATTTCAAAATGTTTTACTAAAAGAATAACTTATCCTAATATTTTTTAAAGGTTTTCCAAAGATGTTTTAATAGTAAAAATTTATGTAGATGATATTATTTTTGTATCTTCTAAATATTTTTATGTACTGATTTTTCAAAAATGATGCAAGATGAATTTGAAATGAGTTTAATGGGGAAAGTTAAATATTTATTTAGATTTAAAATTTTTCAAATTAAAAATGGTATTGTTTTAAATCAAAGTAAATATACTAAGGATATTTTTAAACGTTTTGGTTTGGATAGAAGTAAATTTAGTTATACACCCATGAGTACCACTTGTAAGTTGGATGTGAATGAAACTGGTAAACCAGTGGATCAAACCAATTACAGAGGCAAGATTGGGAGTCTGCACTATCTTACTGCTAGTAGACCTGATATTATGTTTAGTGTATGAATGTGTGCTCATTTTGAATCCAATCCCATAAAGTATCATTTAACTACTATTAAAAAGATTTTTAAATATCTCAAATATCCTACAAACTTATGAATATTTTGTCCAAGAGGACAATCATTTGATTTGATATTTTTTTCGAATGCTGAATTTTCTAGTTGCAAGTTAGACAGAAGGAGAACCTCTGAAATATGTGACATTTTGGGAAAGTCACTAGAATAACGGTGTAGTAAGAAACAGAATTCTATTGCATTATCTACTATTGGAGCTGAATATATAAATGATGGTAGTTGTTGTGCTCAAATTTTATGGATGAAACACACTTTACTAGACTATAGATATCAATTCAAACACGTCTCTATAAAGTGTGATAATAAAATTGCTATCAAAATCTCTAAAAATATAGTTTCTCATACTAGGACAAAGCACATTGATGTGATACATCAATTATTGCGAGATCATTATCAAAGAGGTGATATCACTATTGAATTCATTAGCACTGGACATCAATTGGCTGATATATTCACAAAGACTTTGAATTCTGGGAGGTTAAATTATATCAAACACGAGTTAGGTATGATGAAATATTAACATTGGACCTCACCAATAGAAACCTCATTGTTGGACCTCACAGTTATAAACATCACTGTTGGACCTCACAGTTAGAAACCTCACCATTAGAAACCTCACCATTGAACCTCACCATTAGAAACCTCACCATTGGACCTCACCATTAGAACCTCACCGATAGACCTCACGGATAGACCTCACCATTAGAATTGTACTGATAGAACTCACCATTAGAACCTCACCGATAGACCTCACCGTCATTACCTTACCGATAATCGATTTTCTCGAGACGTAGATTTTTCTCTACTGGAATCTGAAACGTTTTTGTATTACTTATTTCTTCTAATTGATTTGTTTTTTATCCCTAAATGATAAAAATAAAGAACACACCACATATCGATCCACATCCACTCTATCCTGAACCTCTTTCTCCCTAACCTAATAACCATACCTTCTATTGAAACCCTCAAACCACTCCAGATTGAAATGGAAAGGTTGAAGTGACCATTGGTCAGCGATGAAGGATATGCGCCCAATCCAAAAAGACCTCAAGCTGAGTTTAGTAGTGGAATCCAAGTATTGGAAAAGCTAATCAACCCTCATTGGTCGAAGAGGGAAATCGTGGTTGAGAAGTATCTGAGCTCAGAATGGCTGATGTCGAGCAGATATTTAGTAATGAAGGCACTTGAATCTCAAGGATGGGTCAAATGCTTTACAAATAACAATAGACCCTATTATCTGAAACTACTGAAGGAGTTTCATAAATATCTATAGTTTGAGAAGGCTGAGGTTGAGAACATGATGTCTTCAAAGGTAAATAGAGTAATTATAAGATTCTCCTCTCATAAATTGGATGAGTGTTTGAGAGTACCACAAGAAGGGAGTTTCGACTACTACTCATGAGTGATGCCTCCAACTAGTGAGTTATTCTATTATGAAGAAGATCTAGCCAAAATAGCAGGGAATGGGTACCCTAGTAAAGTCATTGCTATTGAAATAGTAGGAGAAGACCAGTTGTTGTTTAAATTTTTTTAGCATGTCATGAGTCCAAGGAAAGGGGACTTTACTACCTTGAAATATCGATATGTATTTCTCTTGTATCTGTTGAAGCATGGACACAAGATAAATTTGTGCAAGCTGCTGATGATTCAATTAGAGGATATGAAAAATCCCAGTTCTAAGACCAATGCATTGTTTCACTCCAAATTGATATCCTTGATGTTGAAGGTGAAATGAGTTTCTAGAAACAAGGAAGAAACCGTTGTAGTAAGGGAAAAATTCTATATTACTAAGATGATTTGAAAGTTGATAAAGATAAACTGAAACCCATGGAAAAGAAGATGGGTGCATGATGATGCTATGTTGTTTGAGTAATTCAACCCTGTTACCCATCCTACCATGCCTAAGGATAAGAGAGTACCTAGTCTAAATCCTGATGAAGTAGAGCTTACATATTCAGATGATGAAGAAGAGGTTGTTACTGTGCAAGAAAGAGAGGATTCTCCTATAGATGATAGGAGTGATCCTGATCTTCCCTCAAATACTTGTGAAAATATTGTATCTTTTGGTGATCCTATCCCACCAAAAAGACTTCCTAGACGAGAGACTGTCCTAAGGGACAATGATGATGATGAAACTCGTGATGAAGAAGGGGAATAAAATGTATTAATAGACATTAAAGATACCTCAAATGAGGATAAGGACACCGAATCTAGTCATGATGACTTTGAGACTGCTGTTGATGAAAGTGAAGAGGAATTTCTAAGTCTTAATCAACTTATTGGACATACAACAATGATTGAAAGTATAGATGAAGAGGTTTTTGATTAGGTTAAAGCTGGAATTTCGTTTGATATAGTTGAAGATTCTGTAGAGGAAGTGGTAGTAGACCCCCTTGTTGATAAAGTTTCCCAGGGAGGTATTGAAGAGATGGATGTGGTTGTTCAAGAGAATTCTCCAAGTGAGGGGGAAGAACCTATTGCCATAGGTTCAGTTTTTGTCACTCGTGGGATAGAAGACTGGTCATATGACCCTAGATTTGTGGTTTTGGTCTTAGAATATGGAGATTTTGATGATGACCAACCTATCAGAATTCCTCATATTCCTTCAATTACAAAGACTACTATTGTAAAGACAATAGTGCTTTTTCCTTGAAACTATGTAAAGAAGGATGATTTGGATTCAATAAAGTCGGATATAAAGAGGAACTTTGATGAGAAAACTTCTGAGATAGAGAGAAAAATATCTCACAATCAAGGACTTATGACATCTGTAGTGGAAAGACTAGTTTATAACTCTTGGTCAGCCATGCTATATGATGTCAGGAAATTTCATAATCAAGTCAGAGCATTGGTAGAGTATGTAGAATATGTGAAGCTATCTATTTCTAGTTTAGAATCCTATATGACTTCAAGAGTTCAGGTGGACAGAGATATTAGATATGTTAAATGTGTTATACAACAAATGGTCACTGTGTTTTAGGACTTTAAGAAGTCTATGGAGACATATGTGAGTGGTCAGGATAATTATGTAAAGAAGCTAATCAGTGGTCTAACCAAATCCTTTAAGGAGATAGTGGCTATCACAATGACACCTCTATGTGCATCTGCTTTATCTTTAGATTCTCCTCCTTTTGATCTAGAAGCTTTCAGATCGGTTATCAGAGAAGAAGTGGGGAAGTTCTCTGGTGCAAGTACATCAGATCCTCAGTCTATGGCTCATGCCATCTGTACTACCAATGAAATTCATAACCTTGTGAGAAATTATTTAAGGGAATCTGATCAAGATCAAAAGGCCATCAAAGATCAAGTTGATTTCTACTACAAAAGGGTATATACTAAGCATCATATGGATGGTAACTTTAAGCTGCTATTGGAAAAATTGAGGATTCCACCTATCACTTAGGCCTTTAAGTATTATGTTAGTAGGCTTAGAGAGTTGAATAATTCCTTAGAGAGATTTATGGTGAATAAGGATGATTTTATCTCAACTATGGAGAGAGGAGGAAGTATCATTATAGATTTCAAAAATCTTCTTTTGCCCTTCCTCCATGTGGACTGCACTTCTATCATTGTTCCTCTAGCTTTACCTTCTTTCTCTACTGCCTCGGGATCTGCTAGTGCTTCTCCATTGACAACTCTTAGTCAGGCCATTAGAATCTTGACCCCTCCATTCCTCAGAAATCTCCTCACTATAGGTCTACTGATACTTCTGTTGCAGCTCATCCAACCCTATAGACTGCTATCCCTTGGCCTATCCCTCCAACTTCAGAACCCGACTCCCCGGATTCCAAGGAAAAATCTCCCTTAGACATATCTGATGTGGATTGAATGTGGGATGTCTTAGTTGATAGGGATATTTTTGTGTACTTTTTGTATACTGTACTCTTGCATCATGGGTAATAAAATCCTCTTTTGACCTCTCTTTGGTCTTCATGTCTTTTTCTTAATCCCAAAGGGGGAGAAGTTATAGGTTACCTGAGAGGGGAATATGTTTTTCAGTTAACTATAATCATTACTTATATATAATATCTATAATAAATATGGTTCAATTTTACTTATACTCACCTATAAAAATATTAAGAAAATGTGTATAACCCTGATTCAAAAATACTGACATAATTTGTGATTATCAAAAAGGGGGAGATTGTTGGACTCGTTGGTTATGATAATCCCAAATCATGTTTCATTTATCTGATAATTATGTTTCTCGTATAGGATAACCATTTATGTGAAAAACATGTTTATATCAAAGTAATATCTATGTACATTTAATATCACTGCTCCCTTGCTTAAGCTTACAATTAAAAATTTCTCTAGGTATGCAAGGTCACCGATGAAAATGTCACAGATGCATGGTCACCGATGCAAGGTCACCGATGCAAGGTCACCGATGCAAGGTTACTTATGAAAGGTCACCGATGCAAGGTCACTAATGCAAGGTCATCGATGAAAGGTCGTCGATGCAAGGTCACCGATGCAAGGTCACCGATGCAAGGTCACCGATGCAAGGTCACTGATGCAAGGTCACTGATGCAAGGTCACTGATGGAAGGCCACCGATGAAGGTTACCATTGAGAAGGTCACCAATGAAGGCTACCGATGCACACTTACTGTTGAATCCTACCATTGTGAAGTCTACCATTACTAGTCTACCTATGCCTACCCTTACATAATTTTTCAAATTATTAAAATGATTATAACAGTCATATTTGGTAACCTTAATGCATCTGACATTAACTAATGCTGATTGTAGACATATCAAAATACCGTATCTGGGGATAGTACAAGGTACAAGGAGGACCGCATGTGGTTTACTCATTCCTATTTTTGGACCTCAAATATAAAAGAGAAGACTGAGGAATAAAAGTAGTGTAGTGGTGCGGATGAATACATGTGCAAAGAAGAAATATTTACAAGAAAGAATTTATGCATGAGATCAATAAAGAACCATCCAGCATTCACACTGGGAACTCAGGGGAATCTCTACGATCATTTGGGAGATCAAATTTACATCTTCTGTATTTCTTCAACTATCTTCCAATCAAGAAGCAGAACACCTGGAAATTGGAGTTGCGAAACTCTGTTTTGAGGACAACTTTTAGAGAAAGACTCGAACTGGAATTTCTTCACACCAAGGAGTCAAGAGCTGAACTGAAAACACATAAATCCTTCTAACCTCAATCTTATACTATTTTCTCTATTTTGTTCCTTTTTTTACACTTCTAAGAAGTGTGTGTTTGTGTTATACACTCTGTCTCCTGTTCTTAAATAGAGGATACTGAAAATCCTCACATCATACTTCACTTACATCATGTTTCCAACACATAACTATGGAAGATACCATGTGTGGTATGTATTGTTTTTTTTCATGAAGAACTGTTATAGAGGGCGTGAACCCTGTATAGTTTGTGAAAATTATTGTAAAGCCTAATACAGACTATGTATTAAGTTAATTTTCATTATAAAATGCTTGGGGAAGGTGATCACCAAGTGGAGAGGATTAAGTCTCAGCTTGGGACTGAACCTCTTGTTTAACTTTTATGTGTACTATATTTTGTTATACTATAGTTTTCTATATTCCACTGCTCATTATTTTAAAAACAAAAAAATGTTTTTATACTTACTTTGATAGTTAGTTTTGGTTAGTGTGTGTAGGTGTTTAATTCAGTAAACTTGTTTCAAATGTTGAAGAAGTGTTTTACACTAATGCAATTGGGGAATAATCTCCCTTTGAGAAACCTGATGACCAAATAAACATCTATATATCTACTGCCTTAATTAACCAGGCTATTTTAATTTTGGGGATCTTTATCCTAAAATTTTTAGTAGAAATTTTATGTATAAACTCAATTCACCCCCTCTTGAGTATCCACTCCGACCAAAATTAACATTATTATTGAATATTTAATCTTAAGTTCATGCATGTTAAAAATGAGTAAAATTGATTAATTAAAAATGAGTACAATATTAAAATTTGGATAAGTTTGATTAATATAAATAATTAAAAAATGGATATATATTAAAATAAAGAGGAATACATATTGAAAATATTGAAACATAGTAAATAAATATGTAAAAATATATAATATAAATTGATTAAATTCTAAACCAAAATTGTGTGTGTGTTTGTATATAAAAATAAATTAATTACGTATATGTGAAATCAATATAATAT
Source organism: Viscum album (assembly GCA_963277665.1). Taxonomy (NCBI): domain Eukaryota; kingdom Viridiplantae; phylum Streptophyta; class Magnoliopsida; order Santalales; family Viscaceae; genus Viscum; species Viscum album. Next base: position 178,903,516 of record OY728146.1, on the reverse strand, counting down.
GTTTGATATATGATGTAAATTGAAAAATCATACAAAATTAAACTATGTCCATTACTCGATGCAATTAGTATGTATTTTTAATTCATATATTTTTTTAATTATAAACCATTGTTCACTAAATATATTACTGTTTAATTTAAAGAATAAATAATATTTTTTGTTATATGAATCATATTTATATACATTAATATATATCAATATATTAAATATATACTATTTTCAACATTATCAATAATCATATAATTAATAAAATGTTTAATATTTTTCTAAATTTACTTATTTTTAATTTTTAATTTTTTTAATTTTAATTTTGCATTTATCTACATATTTAATACGTACAATTTATTAGTATTTATAATTTTTACAGTATAATAAATTAATTCATTTTTATCAATAATTATTTAATTAATAAAGTTTGTAATATTTTTTTAATAAACTCATTTTTTTTATTTTTATTTAATTATTTTATTTTATTTATTTGGATCTTTATTAGCACTATAAAATCAATGATAAAGGATTCCTTTATGAACGCTAAAAATATAGCGCTGATAAAAGGTTACCTTTATCAATGCTATAAATAAAGCACTGATAAAGGATACCCTTTATCAATGCTAAAAATAAATCCCTGATAAAGTGTTAAATTTATCAGTGATTTATTTAGTACTGATAAAGATGTCATTTATCAATTCTTTTTTCTAGTGTTAATAAATACCAGTGCTGTTAAACACCTATGTTTTTAGTTTAATAATCAATTATTACACATGAAACATATACAATATTATAGTCTTTTATGCTTGACATTAATGTTACAAACAAGAAATTACAGGAAAATGTGAGTGTTCTAATCATACATGTTTCCTAATATAGGAAAATCACTTATCATCCCCATTAGAGTAGCACAAATTATGAAAATTTTAGTTGTAGATGCATCATATGTATCTACACCATCATCTCATAATTCATAAAATCATTTCCTAAATGGTCAAAGGTATACATTGATTTCATTTAAATTCATTTTATTTCTAGGAATGATCATAAAAATAATGAAAGAATTTAGTTTCATAGACATCCTTGGAGGTAAATTTTAAGGGATCAAAATAACTATATATATGATATAGTTTTTAAAAATAATTTTTAATGGATTAAATCCATAAGTAGAAAATTTCAAATCCACTTTTCTAGGTTATAAATTAAAATTCAAATATAAAGAAAAAAAGGATTTCCAGGTTTTCAAATATACTGGATATCGTACAAACCCTATGTTATTATTTATTATGGAATAGTACTTCATTTAATCTACTATTTTAGAAAACATAAACACTATTATCAATTGTTATTTTAATGAAATGTAACATAATAATTCACATCAGTTTTATGTATATTATTTTTCTTAGTATGTTTATTAAAAATTAAATTATAAGTCACTGATTTCCATGTTGAATTATAATGTCTTTTGCACTCTTCCCTGTCAAAATATTCTCCCTAATACAATATGTAATCATTGGTACATGCATATATCTTTGTATAATTGGGACAATGATTTTTAATAATTTTTTTATCTCATAAAATGATTCAGTAATATTAGATCTAATAAATACAACATGTATCTAATCCAATATTACCAAAATTGTTTTATTTTTAATTCCACTCAAGCACCTTATATGGTAAAACAACATTAGAAATTTATTTTTTTTTTCTATTTTTTACAACCTTTATACAACTCCTGATTTCCATTATTCACTAATTCATAATACTCATTTGATTTTTTAGCCATATATTATTTTGTATTAAACTTTGGAAAATCAAAAAGTGTCCCTACTAATATTTTATATTCTTCATCATGTTGAAATGAATTTCTGAAAACATAATTAATCGTGTTTTTAATATCATTCTCTTCTATTAGGGTAATAGGTTATTCATTCTACGGATGCTCACATATTAAACTTTCTACAATGTTTAACTACCCTACCAAATCCATCTTACATATCCAGTTGAAAATTGTTTCTATATAAAGTTTTCATAAAATTCATGTATTTTCAACCATTTTATAAAATTACAATTGAAATGAGAATATTTAATTCCTCTATATATAGATCGATTTACTATTGAAAATTTTTAAAACAACTATAACCCCTTAAATTATTAAAGAGTATTTTTGGGTAAAATAATCCAAAATTTACCAATCTGTACCCTTATTTATAAATATATATATAACATAACAAACATTAATTAAATAAAATCATTTTAAAAATAAATCATAATTGGGAATAACATATAATCATTTGTAAAATTTTGACTAAGAATTAATAATTAAATACAATATAATTACAATCAATTGATTTTCTATTTCAATATTTTATTATATTAATATTTTTATAACTTATAAAAAATACATATAAAATGATAAAATAATCATTACTCTTCAGCATATTAACAAATAAATTACAAAAATGTAACTGAAAATATAATTCTTTAAATTATCAAAATAAAAAAATAAAAAGAAGAAAACTAATTCAAAAAAAAATTATATATAATAACCCATTAAAAATTCACTACATATTATATAATCAATAAAATTAAAAATCAATTAAAAATTTAAATGCATTACTATATCACTAGAGTTAGACTATAGTGAGGTAAAATAGAGAACCATAGGGTGGAAATCAGACTCTATGTCCCTACATATTTCTATCTAATTTAGTTTTATACGATGGTCCAATAACATGATAACACTATACTTTTACAACTAGAAAAAGAAAATCCCCATTTAAATATCATGAAAGTTGTTAAAAGAAAATAATAATAAAGAGAAAGTAAGAGTGAAGTTTATTAGAACATACCTCGTACCTTGATGTAATGGGCAGATAAGGGAAAGATGTCTATGAAACATAAATATGATGATATAGATCAAGGAGGATAAGGGAAATATGTTATGAAGAAGGGGAAGGGGAGATTAGGAAGGATATGATTAGGTTCATGTGATGAAGGAAAAAGAAGAAGGAACATGATAGAGTAATAAATAGAAGAGTAGGTCATGATGAAGGAATAAGGATAAGTATATATGATTATTATGCAAGGGAGGAAGGAGAAGGAAATGAGAAGTCACTGTGAAAATAAGGTTTAAATATTGGCACTTTTCAAATAGTTACCACTAATATACTAGCAGTGGTTTCTTAAATAATAATCATTAATATTTCATTATATGATTATTGCATTTAACTTTTAATAATAATGTGGGATTAATTGATAGGTGACTTGGATTTTCTAATTATAGATGGTTTTTGAAACTGTTTCTAAAAAATTCCACAAATTATGTTTCTTCTTATAGTGAATTCATAATGAGATATTGATCATGGTATACTAATGTTCATGATGTATTTTAAAATTTTATCATTTTACTAGAATCACATTTAATAAAACTCCTTATTAAATTATCCTAAAACATGATAATTATTTTATAAAATCTTTTTTTGTAGATATAAAAGGCATCACCATGATCCAACATGACTTTGAGGTCATTATTTACAATATATGAGCTTAATGTAAAGACTTCTTATAGTGGAACAATACATAAGAATAATTCTTAAGAAAGAAGAAAATTTTATGTGTTAGAGTAACCCCTTTCTAATTTACCAACTATTGAAGTTGATCCAAAAGCAGATTTATATGATATTGAGATGTATATAATGAATCACTCAAGATATCAAATGCATTAGATACAAAATAACTTAAGGAAATTTAGTGTATAAACATGTATTAAATATGATTAAGTAAGTTATTTACTTGGAGAGACAATTTTTTTTTCTTAAATAGTTGTTCAAACTTTGGAATTCATTTTAAAATCATCAATGAAAATGTTCCAATAATGTGAATGAGTTCAATAAAATTTTACCATATTTTATCAAAATTATGAGGATGTATGAACTTGTCATGTGGTTTTTAAGTTCTCGTGTTGTGTTGTCAATACAAAAGGGTAAAAGTTTAATGTTGAAAGAGATCATTGGATTTGTATAATTTTTAGACAAGGTATTTCAATCCTAAAGGTATTATTTTTAAGGATTTTCCATGTTTCAACATGATAAAAATTATCTAGAAGTCATAAAGGGGGTTGTGTATCTTTTTTTGGAAGACCACATCGGGTATTAGTGTAATAAAAATTAATTATTTTATTTTGAAGGGTATTTGATACTAAATGTATATTTTAAAAATGGTGTAAATATAAAGGAGTTCAAAATCAAGGACATAATTGAGTGAGATTCTCAATTTCATTAAAGTAATGAATCAAAGGGTTGTTAAATCATAATAAGTAAAGGGTTGATGAATCATTTATTTTAATGGTAATGAAAATTTCAAGAATACATGAGTCTATATAAAGGATATGTATAGTAATCTAACAATCCAAGGAATCAAAAGTAGAATATGGATCTTCTATTGGATTTTGAGAATTCACCTCACACACCCCCATTATTTCAAAATTTTCCTATCATTATGCATTCTCTATCACTATTATATAAGGTATAGGGCCCTTCCTCATTAGTTATTTGGGATATTTCGTCTTCTCTAATTCATATTATTGATGCCTTTTGAGCTCCTCAGAACATGTAACCTCATCAAACATCTAGTGGAGGCTCATAGGGTGACCTATTTATGTATTCTCTCCTCATTTATCCATATTTTCATGTCATATATATTCCCCTAATCCGTGAGATCTCTTTGGACCCTCCCACATGAATTTTCTGTTGAGGATTCTATGGTGCTTTCCTTTCTAGAAGAGGCCATCAAAACTTTATTGACCTTTAAAAAATGGAATTTGGTGGATATTTTTAGCATTGAAAGGCCTATTCTTCCTTTATTCTAGGATAATGTTGGTTCTTGGGGGGTTTCTTTTCTATTGAGAGTGTCTATACTCAATTATAAGGAATTTTATTTTGTTCTCTCATCCAAGGATGTCTTCTTGAAGTCATGGTAATAGAGCTCGAGTATCTCAATTAAGTGTCTGTAACAGCCCAAGATTTTATAAAAAAATATTCTTTTTAATTTTATTAAAGTCTTGTGTTGTACGCTACACCAAAAGGAGCTTGCACAACACGCATCCTTGACTTGCCTTGCATTACACGCAATCACGACCTTCCTCGATAGCGTGTGTAATACGCAATACCGAGTTTCACTAAACAACGATATGCTATTAAAATATTATTAAAACTAGCCGTTATGAATAGTAATAACCACTTTTTAAAACTCTGTAAATCTTATTTTTCAAAATGAACTTCATTTTTGGATTCGGAGTATCGAATTTAGCCTAAGGTGAAATTTTGGTACTTTTCAGATAACTTTCATATTCTGATGAATAGTGAAAATTACTAAATTATAATTAAAAACAACTTTTTTTAATCGAAATAATTAATAGTGATAAAACATTAATTTGAGTGGTTTTAAAATATATTTAGAATATATTTTTACAATTTAATACAATGTTGGTCATTGGATGTAATTTCACATTTAAACCAGACATAAACAAGTGTCAATCTTTTGAAAGATATTGTTTCTTAAAAACACGCTATTTGTTTTAACAGCGGGATTTAATTATAAAATTAATTAATGCAAATTCTATGATATGAATTTGGTAAAATAGACTTCATTTTTGAATTCGGAATATGAAATATAGCTTAGGATGAAATTTTGGCATTGTTCTGAAAAACATCAATTTTTGATGAATAGTGAAACTACTAAGTGGTAGTTAAAAAAATTAATTTCTTCATAAAACATAATTTTACCGCTTCTGTGAATGGAATTTCAAAAATCCGAGAGACACGGTTGATGTCAGTAAGTAAAATGTGGTTCAATGAGATGAAAATAATTTTTGGTGAATAGTAACTTTTTGCTTTTATTTACCACGGTTAAAAGTAAATAGGGTAATTAAGGGTAAGAATGATATTAATATTACCCTAACACATGTCCTAATTCTATTGGAAAAGTGTATCTCGACCCAAAACAACCTTAAGTGTAAAATATTATCATTTAGGCCCACTTGAATTAGATTAGGACATTTATTATTATTTAATTCAAAGAAGAGTTAAAAGAGTTAAAATCAAAGTATATTTACTAAAACATTTTTAATATAGGGTTCTACATAAGATAAATTATATTGTAAATATTAATTAGAAAGATAAAAAGATTTCCTACATGATGGTAGTTTATTTGTAATTTTTAGACATCAAATAATTTAATTTATTTATGACACAAAAATGATGCAGTAATTATCTTATTAATAAAATATTGACATAATTGATATTCTAAATACCAAAATAAATGTAATTTTAGACTTTTTATGAATTACACTAATTTTCTAGGTTACTATGATATATTAATGTTGATTTAATCAACTTGGTTCGAATATATAATTCTGTGATGACTTTCACAAAAATCATATATCAAATAGTGTCAAAATTGACACAAAATAGTTTTTAAATCAAATATTATATTATTAATTGTTATTTTATTCCTACAAATCTAAGGTTCGGCCAAATGAATTAGATAAGGATATATGTATTAATAATAAACAATTTGGGGTTCGTTTGGCATGTTATAGTAAGTGTATTAACCATATAGTGTAAGAAAACAAAAAGACACGGTAAAAGTTAAATTATTTAACTTAGGGTTAAATCTAATTGATAAGGTTAAAATAATACCCTAAACTTGTCTAAATCCTATTGGATGATAGGATTTCGACCCATCCCCACTTTATCTTCGAAATAAGACCCTTTGGAACCATTATAAACCGATTTTGACTTTAATATAAAATAATATTTTGAGATATTCCTAAGGTGCCCCTCTCCTCCCTTATAAAAGGGCACCTCCTCCCCCTCCTCCTCACACCAATTTGAGCACTCAAGCTCGGCCAACCCCTGCCAAAATCTCTTCTACACTTCCCTAGAAACATCCTAGAGGTTCTGGTCTTCCTCAAAGACCAATTTTAGTTCCCTAAGAGGAGGTCTCAAAGAGGCGCTTCAAAGAAGAGGTAATTACCGTTACCAATTCTTTCATCTTTATTTCTTCTTCCACTTCTTCTTCTTAGGTTGTTTCATTATGAAGTAATAACATCAGTATCACTAATATACTGATATGTTATTATAAGTATGAAACAACCCTATTTCACCATCTATCTATCCTACGGAAAAAGAAATCACCGCGCGTGCGTACGTACGGAATACCGTCTCCACGCCGTGGTGTAATCTATTTTCCACCACCACCTTACATGGATGGGTATAATGGTGTAAAGAATAACTATACATAGTTATTAAAACATCATATTGATTCTGATATGTTGTATAATCCACTCCAATTCAATTCAATATTTATGGAAATGATATCATCGCTCGTGCGTACGTACGGACTACCGTCTCCACGACGCGATGAGATTCATTCTTAATGATTAACCGTTCATGAATGATTATAAAGTATATATAATAAGTACTAATTAAATATATGACATAATAATGATACTGGGTTTATGTATATATATATATATATGTATGTCATCTACTTACTTCCATTCAAGACAATAAGGAAAGAAAAACAGCGTTCATGCGTACGTACGGACTACCGTCTCCATGAACGGTGTTTTTCGTTTTATTTATCTATCTATTATATATATATATATATACTGAATATATATGATATATAAATCATATTTTATATTCTGGAAGTAAGTAAATCATGATATAAGTAATAATGATGTCAAGAACAACAAGTCAAAACACCTACGATAAATGAAACGATTTTACCCAAAACGCTTCTTTAACATGGAATTTACAAAAGAACGGGTAATATAATGTCATAAGTGAACCATATATGATATCATAACAATGAATATGATTCTGTAATAAGTCAATGACATTATTTAAATCATTATACAGGAGGTTCAGACACATACGAAGCAAATCGGACCTAAGGTAAGGGAAATATCACAATCTCATTTTTATTCGAGATTGTTTATACTTTGGCATTTACTGGGGTGTATTTTATCATCCACATCCATGTTTCCTCAATATGTAATATTATTTCCATCCATCTACAATTGTTTAAATCCAATTTTACCCTTTGTTGAGTTTTTAGTAAAAGAAATGAAAGGAATCTTTTGTCGTTTTCCGTACGAGGTACTTTTTGACTTTTCCGACAAAAGAACGAGAAGAATGTTTTTTTTAACTTATACGGCATGAATGGATTTTTAAAACATTATTTCCAAGAAGCTTCCTTTACAAGTTTTCAAGTTTATTTTTAATCAACTTCTTTTATTTTAAAGTTTTATGACATGTTATGAAAGGAAAAATGTTTTTGAAGAAGAAAGGATATTTTCCTCAAGAATGGAGTTCAAGTGATTTTCAAAATTATTTTCCATCTAAGATAATAAAAGGGTTCTGTTTTTATCCCTATTGTTACATGGATATTGATTATGTTGTGATGGAAACATTTTTATGAATTCCTTTATCTTATATGAATTGTTTTATGATGTTATGTTGTTTAAGAATCCCATTTTTATTACATGGGTTATGCGATGAATTATGATTTATGATTATGTGGCACACATAAGAAAGGATTCATTATAAGATGGGTGGGACCTATATCTCCCTCCAATGCATTGGGTAAAGATTTTATATCTCATGAGATAGACATGGCTGGAATGGTAGGTTATACCGGTTCAGTGAAACAGGACTGAAACGAGGGTTACTCGATTCAAAAAGGGACTTTGTCCACTAAGATAGTCTTGGCAATGAGTCTTGACTAACAAGAAATGATTCTCTATGATTATGTGTGAATGCCACAAAGTTTCATGTTTTAAGTTATGATTATTGTGATTACATTTCACTACCATGATTTATCCCATGTTATGAAATTATGCTCTCTTTTGCAGGTTATGATTTCCAAAATGTTATGTTCTTATGAATATGATGTGATTGATATTTATTTTGTTTACCCTTACTGAGCATTTGAGCTCACCCTTTTATGTTTTATTTTCCCCAGGATATAAAGAAAGGTTTTAGGTAAAAAAAGGAAGATCTTTATGGGAGATTTTGAAGATCTTTCACCACGATTAGAAGATTATAGTACGAGTTTCCAAAGACACTAAACTATTACGGTCCTTGTGTGTGTGTTTTTGTAATGTACTAAGTATTCCGCAAAAGTAATGTAATGTCAATGTACGTCAAGATACGGGTCTCTACAGTGTCACTTAAACCTTTTCAAGTGGAAAATGGGTGTTCATGCTAAGCATGACCCCCCTCAAGAAATTATACGGCACAATCTATCGAGGATTCTGCTTCCCTTCCAAAATGTGTTGTTTCTATAGAATATTGAAGATTCTATTAGATTATTTCACTTTGTGGATGATTGAACATTTGTTTTACTCTATGCCTCAATAGTTAACAATTTTATATGAATTTATCTCTCCATTAATCTACCTATGTGAATTCACCTTTGGGTTGGATAATACATCTTCTAGTTGTAAAAAATCTTCTAATCCTCACTGGATCGCCTTTTTCCATTTTTCAACTCCATGGGACTGATTTTTCAGTTTAAAGGAATATGTATCTTGGTTTCAATGTTTCTTATCCTATGAATTGTTTAGGTCTAGGCCTTCTGAATTCTCCTCCTATGGGTGAATTCTTATCTGTAACATTTCTCTCTCCTATCCACTAAATGGTGCCTTGTAGATTTTTAGGTCTCCACCATCTCTATATTCCTCCATTATTTTCTCCTCCTCCAATATCAAGATTCACCCTCTATATTAGACTTTTAATTATTTTTTGTGCCTCAATTTGGTGGTTTTCAAGTCATCCTTCCTCTCTTGGATGGTCCCTCGTCAAATTTTGGTTATCCCCCTCCTCATGGAAAGGTGAATACTTCTCCTCCAATCTCCTCACCTTTTCACATGGTGAGAGTTCCTTCCCTTAAGGTGTCAAACACTTCTCCCTCTATAATGGATTATCAATTTTATATAATCCCCACATAATTCTATTAGTATTTTTGTAAATAATACCAAATTTTTCTTTCTATTAATCCACCTCACAGCAGAGTCTTCATTTTCTCTCAAACCAAACCTGAGTCAGCCTCCCTATCAGTCTAAACCAAAACTTCACTAATATCAGGCTCTAAATTCATAAAAATACACTTTCAATGTAAACCTTTTTAAAATAGAAAACCCACATGTTGTGTTCCTAGGTAAAAATTGATTTCTTATCTGATAAGCTTCAGAACAACAGGACCTCTCTCATGGAAATCCTATCACCCATGTAGAGAGCTTCTATGATTTATGTCATTAAAATATAGACAAGGGTCCATCACTTCATGCATGGATATCTAAGAACTCTAACATTATTATTTTCAAGAAATAAAAAATTATATAGAGAAATTTGAAATCTCAAACCAATTATTCAAAACCAAAATTATCATTGGAGTGCATCACTGATTTGTTACACTCATCCATAAAAAAATTTGATGTTCTAGTAAGGTAGGCCTTTTGGTACCATCTTATCTCCTTCAACCCTAATGATTTAATGTGGATTATTGGAGTTGAAATTAATTTCATTGTGGATCCCTTAGAAAATAAAGGTCAAGGTTCCCACTCCTAAAAGTTAAAAATAATAGTTTTCATCCTTCATGTTTCTCAATGGTCCAATATACATGGGCTTTACAAGAGAAAAATTTACCTAGTGAAACAATCACATGGGATGATATTGCACCTGCTGCCACCTAGATTGATGATTCACAAAACTTAAATCTATATTATCATACCTGAATGATATAGTCACCCAAATATTCTAGGATCTTTCCAACTACTCTCCTATCCTCATCAACTTGGATACCATAAGTGTAGTGTGTAAATGCTTTATCTTCTCAATTTGATGGACGTATGATCCTAAATTTCTCGAGGTTTTTCAATCCTCGTGGTCCAGAAAAATTTAGGGACGTTAGTGCATCAAACTTTATAAGAATTTGAGACATATAAATAGATACCTATAGTTATGGAATAACTATCGACCCCCATTTTTCATGTCTTGGACTCAACTAAAGTGGTCATGAAAAATGGATTCTAGACTTGTAGAAGTTTGTGATGAATATATATTCAATTACCTTATCAATAAAAAGATAGTTTTTGAGTATATACTCCTTGAACATGAATGGATAGACCCTGAGAAGTCTATATCTATGTGTTTAAGTGAAGGAAACAAGAAGACAACATATTTTCAATCATGAATCCCGGGGAGGAGGTGGGTTTGTAGAGCTAGCATTATCAAGAAGGATGATTCGTTCTCAAATAACCTCAAGGTGGTTGGAGCTGTAAAGGAATCCCAATTTAAATATATTATTAAAGGTCCTAACCCTTACATGAATGATGGGTTTTAAAGGGACCATGCTTCTCTCTTTTATGTGATCCCTCATGTAGTGATGGATAAAAATAGAAACTTATATGAATCCATTTTGGAGGAGAAGGAAATTTGGGAGGTTGTTGTTGCTCACAAATTGGAGACATACCATGGCCTAGATGACTTCCTAGGATCTTTATATTTGGCATGTTGGGTGATTGTAAGAGTGAATTTTCATAGGTGGAGTGAGATTTATTTTGAGTTAGAGGAATCCCCTGAGTGTCCAGTTCTACCATCCTGGTCCTAATTATGAATGTTAAGGAAAATTACTCATTGAGAAAGCACGATATCATAATCATGTACAATTTACCTTATAAGGTTATTTATAATTTCATCAGAATGAGAATATTTTAGAGCCTCAAGGTATATATCTTTTAGTATAAACATTGCTTCATCAAGAGGAGGTCCATCTAGAGAGCTATAGGCCTTGATCAAGAAATGATTGGGGACATCAATAAGAAATATCCAGGCTTAAAAATTTCCATCCAAGTGTACATGGATAAAGCCTATGATATGATATAATGAAGTTTCATATGATCTTTAGATGCTGTAGATATTCATGGATTTTAATCTATTTTATAGGAATTAAATGTGGATTATTTAAATATGTGCAATGGTTGAGGCCTGAGGAACTACTATCACCCAACCTGTTTGTATTAGACAGTGATTCTATTAGTGGATTCATTAAAAACCATCTGTATGCTAGATAAATACTTCCATTCGGGAATAGACCTCACTTTAATAGTATGTCACACCTAATTTTTGTGGATGATACAAACATTTTTCTTAATGTTATTAGAAAATATTTACAAGGTATCAATACTATTTTTGAACAATACTTTATGTTGAATGTATTGATTACTAATCTAGGTAAGGTTAGTATCTATATATATTAACTATGTTCATAAATGTAGTATCACATTATAATACCCAACATATGAGTCCACAGATGGAGCTTCACTATGGACTACTTAGGATCTCCAATTTCATCTGGCAGGATCTATATGCTGCATCTAAATAAGGTGGTTGATAGGATCTCTTCATGCATTAATAATTGGAAAAATCAATCACTTTCATTTAGAGTTATAATTAATATCATCAATAGCATCCTATAATTTATTCCAATCCACATCCATTCAGGTTTTAAGGAACTGAATGATGTTATTTGAAACATTAAGAGCCTCATAACTTCTTTAAAATGGTATTCCCACTTGGATGAAAAATACCATTGGGAATCATGGGCGAGGATGGATAAATTGGTGGAATATGGTGGTATTGGATTAAGGATCATCACTGATATAATTCCTTTTATGCATGCAAGGATGGCTTGGGCGGTGATTGAAGTATGAAATCTATAGGCTAATTTCATTTTGGGGAAATATGGGAAGAACCTGGATACTTTGATGGGGAAAATTTATAGTCTTTAAAAAATTATCCAAATACATATTCCCCTTAATATAGTTCCATTCCTAATGGATTATCATCCAAGGTGATACTAGTTTCTTGAATGAAAACTAAGAAGGAACCACACTGGGATTACCTAAATTCATGACTCCAGATATAACGTTCATGCAAACATGAAATGATCCCACCATTACCTAAGACATTTTAAACAAAATTAGGAGGATATATTCATCCTTATAAGTGATAAAATGATAAATATATGTGTGATTTCATAGGCTCTTCATTGGGATCCTTCTTTGTTAAGGCCTAAAGAATAATTCTCAATTCATTGCATGTGCAGGATACTCAGATCCATCTTCTTTGGTGTAAGGAAATCCCATCAAAATACAAATATTTAATTTGGTGCATCAAAAACCATGATTTATACACATATGAGGAGGTTAAATAGAAGATGATCAATAGAGTTTCAAATTAATTATGTTTCTATAATCCTAGTGAGGAGTTGAAGACCCAATTATTTTTCAAAGGAGAGTGGGAAATATCTGTATATAAATTAGTGGGAGAATTCACTAGTATGTGATTCTTGGTTCTCAATGGTGAAAATTTCCTTAAATATTGGTTCTAGGTAGTGTGCAATAATAACACTAAAAAAAAGGTGCGATCTATTCTGCTTGGAGTTGGATATTGGTGCATCTTAGTGGGAAGGAATATAGATTTACTTGAAGGATTATCCCACTCATGGATGTCTCTAGATTCTAAACAAGGGGCATGATGGATGACTTGGGGAAGCTCCAAAAAAATGGTATAATTATCCCTACTTAAGATAAATCCAGAGGTTTAGGAACCCCCTTCCATCCAAAGGGAACTCCCTAAGGTCCGGTGGATTCATTCGAATCCACACAATAATGGTTTGAATATTAACATTGATGGTTCATGTATAATGGGTGTTATGAGGGCGGAAAATCATCCAGGAATCTAGAGGATCTATTGTCACTACCATTACAATGTCCTTATGAAGAGGTGACTCCATCCTAGAAGAGAAATGTGTGATGCTTAAATAGTTAGTGTTCTATAATTCTAATAACATTGCACTAGATGTAGTTGAAACTGACTCTCTGATAGTATATAACTATATACGAGACCTTATATCCACCCTTTTTCAATCTCATATCACATCCTAAGATACACGACCTTCATCAATGACTCTATGGGATTTGAAGTTTATCTCCTTACTTAGTTTGGGATTGATACACCCAAAGTGTGAGAACTTATTTAGAGAAAAATAAATCAAGCTCTATTACTTTAAACCACTATAATTCTTCATTTTTGTTTCTATCTTCTTCACATATTTAATAAAAAAATTATTCTTTCTTGTATAGTTATCTCACTTATCTTATATGATAAGATAATTTTTTATTAACAAAATATTATCATGAATAATATGAGATGAAGGTTATACACATTTTTATGATTAGATCCAATTATATATCTTTTTTAAGAAGTAGGAAAAGATAAAATGAGTTTTATCCAGGTTAAAGAGTTTATCCTACATGTTTTTAAAAAAAAGATTAATTGAGATTTCACCACCCATCTGTAGAATATTTTAAATAATAAAATATTATTTCTAGAATATGACTCTAAACATATACAATACCATACATGATCATGATATATAATATTTTTTTTGTTAAATATTCCCACTGAAGTAAATAAGGTTTATTTCTAAACACAAAATAATTTGTGTATCTTATCATGAAATTCTGAAGAGAATAATGTTTTAAGAGACTAATGGGAGCATATTGGGCCTATAGGAGTTCAAGTAAAATAAAATAAAATATTATTCTAGTCAAAATAAAAATGAACATCTATTAAAATCCTAACAAATTTATGGTATATATGTAAAATATTAATGTAAAGAGTTACATTAGTAACCAAAATATTTTAAGGGTAAATTTTGATGGAAATGGTTCCAAGAAAGATGATGATGAACATAAAAAGGGTTTTAAGTAGATAACATATGTTAGTAACATGGTAATATTGGATGTTGTGAAGAAAATGAGTTTGAATATTATGATCAAATAATTGAACATTATTAATATGATTCATAATTCTCACATTTATTCAAACCGGATTTCTTCATAGGTATTACTCATGACAATAGTGGTTTTATCACATGGTCACATAGAGATGTGAAATTAATTAGATATAGATATAAAGAGTCTGGCAAAAACATAAAAGTGAATCAAACATTGTATCTCTATGGTGGTATATCATATAGTATATGATTATATAAACACCTATTTAGAGTTTAGTTAGTGTTATTAAAATTTCTTAAGAATAAAAAATTTATCATATTATTTAAAAAGGTAAACTGTACTTTATCATTCTTTCATGTTTTCTACATACATCACGTGAAGTTAAATGATAATTAACTTATAAAATTAAGTCTTTGATTTACCCTAAATGATTTTCATAATACAGTATTATAGGATGTGATAAAATGTTAAGATTATTGTGAGTAATATTTTATTTACTGAAATGGAATATAATCATGAGGCACAAAATGAGTTTTTTTACTAGATGACCTGCTAAGTATACGAGATGGGGTTTTATACACTATGTATTTGTTATAGTAGGGATGCATGATTCAAATTTTGTTTTCCAAGTTAATAAGTTTGGAAAGATACATAGTAAGATAACCATCATACTTTGATACCTTTCCTACATACAAAATCATTGAGGCTTAGTTAAGCATGTGGGGGTTGAGTATGTTTTTGATCATTTAATCAGTTGTGGCTAAACTACGATGATATTTTCCCTCTCATATAATGAGTATGAAATATGGGACTCCAATTGAGATATACTAAAATAGTGTATAATTGAACCTATATACAACATGTGATGTGCTTATTTATTTGATAAGGGGAAAGTGATGTTCTAATATAAAAGGGTGAATGACATGTGATGTATTAATCAACCTATTTACTCTATACTTTGAGAATCGAGAACATATAAGTAGCTATATAGGACTGATATAATCCATGTCCCATGGTTATAAATGTCTTGGATAAATAGTTTAAATAAAAATTTAATTCTTATATATGATAAAATTGGTGGAAAAATGTATAGAGATAAATGTATTTAATAGAGATAATGCTAGACCCCTTTGTAGATTGAGTAACACTAATTATTTTAAAGAGGTCACTCATTGCTTATATCAATGAATTCCAGAATTTATATGTTTTTTAATGTTATAAAGTTCCATGAGGGAACACTTTTTGGATGACTGGATGAGGATTGAGTTTTATATAATTCAGAGAGATGCTCTAAAAGGTGGGTCTTGGATGGAAATTCACAATTTATTGCATATGATATGATACAAGGTGAATTTGATGATATGGTTTCCAAAAGTGTATAGGAATATATCTAAAAGGAGTTTTGGATCTGATTTTATAAGTTATTCTATGTGATACTATATAAGGTGAAGTTGCACTAAGTATGCGAGCCTTTATTATAAGTGGGAGATTGATGGAGATATTCACTAAATACATAAATTAAAAGGATGTGTTCATGCAATATATTATGTGAAGATATACATATGGAATAGTGTATGACATGAGTAAAACCATGGAATCTTGTTTTTCATGGTTGGGGATATCATATAGTGCAATATAGAGATATCATACAACTACCTCCACTGCCTTTATCTATATTATAGTATGAAACATAAAAATATCATAAAGGATATGATATTAGTTCATTAGGTCATATGATTAACATGGGTAGTCGATCATTAAATGTTAAAATCTTAGAAATCTCCCATATATGTATATCACAAATAAATACATTTCATAATATGAAACACATGTTAGAATCATCCGTCATTTTTTATAACAAATACATGAATGATCAATGCATCAACCATAAATTATGTAATGTATGAGTACATTCTTGAGAAGGATTAGTATTTTCTTGAAGATTTTATAAGGAGGAAAATCCATAGAGATTGTTTTGGTTCAAACTCACACAACCCTCTTTCCAACTCTCTCACTCTCTCTCGAGCTATCTTCTTTTACCTTCCTTAATTCCTGAGAGTAACTATAATATATTAGAAAATACAAGGTTACCACCCAATAATTGGGTGATTTCGTTATCATATGGATACACCATGGAGGGGAGAGTCCATTAGCTATTCATAGTGATCTTCATCAACCACTAATCAAAGTCAATAATGAAAGTAATATTTGGTGCAGGGTACGTATTCTTCATTTTGTTATTTATGATTTCAGTTTTCATAGCATGGTAATCTTAGTATTTAAGGTTTCTATTATCTTCCCCCACCTTGACCAAGTGTTGTTAAATCCTTAGCAATCCACCATCCAAGTGTGAAATTAATAAAAAAACAAAAAAAAAATATTTAAATATAATCATCAATTACATATTTGTATTGAAAATTTAAATACTCATTTATTTCTCCTATTGTTGAATTGATTGGATTGTCATATATTCTACTATGATGTGAGAAAAATGGGTGTGAGTGAGGTACCCGACCCTCAACATTCAATTTTTTTCCGATAAATTTCATTTTAATCAATAAAAATAAAAATAATATAGGATATAGATGTGTGTGTACACATATTTGAAACAAACTGAATAAACACTTACTTAATTTTACTTATGGTTTGGAATACTTTTTTCACCTAAATGTATGAATCTATTTAATTGTCAACTTATATGTTTTATTCTTCTATAAAGATTTTTGCATTTAAATACTAATTTTTAAAAATATTTTTAAGAAACTAAATGAATTATTTTAAATAAAAATTTAAAAATAATAATGGTCTATTCCATAATTGTAGGACTATACTAGTATGAAATCTTTTCTAGATACCGATTGAAAGGAAAACCACTACAAAAAGAAACACACTCATATGGGGTTCTAACTCTCTCCATCCATACCTAATACAGTTCATATTTATAAGATCTACAAAGCTTACCTACGTCCATAACGAGAGCCTCCCTCATATTCTCAATGTCATGAAAATTGTAACGTTGTGAAATAAATTAAATGGTTGATTTTATATTAGAGTGTATAATTATATCCATAAAAAATAAATAATTATTGATATAACAATTCTCCAACTCTCATTCTTTCACTCTAAAAAAATGGTGTCTAGTGACATATTTCAAAAGAGCTTCTAAATATTTCATTTTTATTTTTTTAACAGCGGTTTTATAAAACTGCCACTAATTCATAAGGGTATATTAAAAAATGATGATAAATGTAAATTTTTAAATTTTATATTTTTAATTGTACTAGTTGTTTTAAAAAGAAACCCATGAAATTAAAAATTGTTAAATTAAAATTTTTACTAACTTTTGATAATTAATAATTAATAATTATGTATTATCTATAATTATATATAATTTATTATTCAAAATGTTAAATAATAACAATTTGTTAATTATTAGTTATCAATTATCAATTACTTATATATATATATATATATTTAATGATATTATTTGGGTGTGTATATAAATATATATATGTAAATGATTATGTGTGTATATATATAGTCTTATGAATACATATATATTTATATTTGTTTATAAATAAATAAATATATATATAAGTTTTTTTATAGTTATATAAATTTAAAAATGGGCTATCTGAAAAAAATATTGTAATGAGTTATCTTGGATTTTGGTCTATCGTTAGGGGGGGTATGATTCTTGCTACCCCACAAACTTTTTGTGTGTTCCATTTCTTGTAGCCCCCTAAGACCATAATAATATATATTTATAGATATTTATATGTATTTTTTTATGGAAATATGTTTTTTTGTATTTATGTATATATATATTGTGCGTGTGTGTGTATATATTTATATATATCCCTCTCTGTGTGTGTATGTTATGTCTGTATATATATATATATATCAAACTGTGTGTGTGTTATTTGAGTGTATGTGCGTTTATTTGTGTTTGTATATAGTTATATATTTTTTAACACCATTATAAATATATATATTTATCTTTAAATTTAATTATCATCAATTATATATATATATATATATAATTATATATAATTATATATTTCTAATTACATATTTATATCTATTTATCTATATTTATATGAGTATATATATATATATATATATATTAATAATTATATGTATTTATATTGACCTGAAAACCGGGGGCCTCTGAGCGGCGTCACCCCCTTTCTCTCTCGCGCGCCTAGGGTTTCTCCGTCAGGTCCTTCTCCTTCCACCTCTAATGAATCTAGATAGATTGACATTGATGTTCTGGAATCTCTCTCGGCATCGGCGTGGTCTGCTAAAGCTTCAAGTTCACGATTTGGTGTTGGCGTGGTTTGGATCTCAGCTCAACGGGCTCCGGTGGTCTATATCTCGGCATCGACTTCCGACAACTAGATCTCGGCTTGGCGTCAGCGTGGCGAAGCTTCAGCTTCGGGATCTCGGCTTGGATCTGGCGCGCGTCGACGTGGCTTGGCAACCGATTTTTGGCTCGGGATCTGGTCTCAGCTGGTTCTCAGCTTCAGATGCATTTCAGTGTGGTCCAGAGTCTGTTACGATGCGATTCAGTGGGGGAGGTTTGGTTTCATTCTGGATTTTTCTTTGTGGTGCACAGTTGGTCTTTTTTTGGCATTGTCATTTCCATAGGGGCCCTGTTCTTCCTCTAGTTCCTTCTGCCTCCTACGGCTTGTCTGTTTCAGGGTGTAATGGATGCGTTCGAAGGGCGCTTCACGGTCGCGGCGGGGTTCTTGTGGCTTTGGTTCCAGTGGTGATGGCTTCTAGGTGATTGCTTTGGGAGAGTTTGTCTGGCTCTACCCATTATGTTGTTCTCATATTTTTGTTCTCATTTGTATTTTATGTCTCGATAATTGTGGTTTTCTGGAAGTTATTTTGGTTTTTGTCTCCAAAGGCCACTGATAAAGGGATTCTACAATGTTTTACTTACAAAAAGGTTCTTTAGATGAGGTTTAGGGAAAATAGGTTCCACTGTTTCATGGATTTTCGGAATCAAAAGATTGAGAGGGCATGGATTTGGCCATCGGTACCATGCCTGTGCTTTGGCATGGCTTTGCTTGCCGTGCTGTGATGAGACTTTGGAAGCTGGATTTTATGGTAGTTTGTTGCTAGAAGGAGCTTCTCTTTTATAGTGAGCATTGTTTTTTATCTTGATTTTTGGTCTGTTGGAGACTGTTGTTTTGTGGTTAAGTCTTGATGTCATGGGTTCTCACTTCCCCTTAAAAGTGTTTGGAAAATAAAAAAAAGTATATATATTTATATCTATATATATTATGCAGATATATATATATATGTATGTATATACGTATTTATATTTATATAGATTTATTCAGTTGTCTTTATATATATAATTATATATAATAATATATATAAATGTATTTATATATATTTAAGTAGATTTATTTATATTGTTAGATATTTATATGTATGTATATATGTGTGTGTGCATGTGTGTGTGTATTTATATGTATTTTTATTTTTATTTATTTTATATTTTTATTATATATATTTATATATATATCACATGGGTTTATATACAAAATTATATAAAATTTAATATAAATATATTTATGTATATTTATGTAAATTCGTTTATATTTTTATATATTTATAGTTATTATATATATTTATGTATATATATATATATAAATATATTATTTCATTATATATATATGGGTGTTCATCGATTCTATTCGTTTATTTTAAATATTTTGCTTGTTCTGAGAAATCATTTGCCTTTTAATATCTTCATAGTCCGACATAACATAGGAAAAGGTTTAGCATGTATATAAATAATCATGCATGGAATAAATATTAAATAAATTATGAATGTAATGTGACATTACTGATATTGATCTTGAAATTTCAATAATACTTCTAGTTTGTAATCTTCCATAGCAATTGAAATTTTTTTATCATTATATCTAAGATTAGAATGATCACCTGTAAACACATTATTTATGGAAATATAATTTGTTCCGTTATTGGTAATTTGTCATGGTATTGTTCTAAAAATAACATAAAAGCGACAATTTAATGTCTCTTTTACATAAAACACTTCACTTGCATGATATACAAATATGTAAGGTTCATTAGGATAACAATATTTGTCCACTATAATAAATCTATATCCTTCAACATGTATTCTATATCAATTCAATGTATCAAACTACTAACATTTAAATATAAAAACTCTACCTTTAGAGTAATAATCTAGTATAATTATTTTATTCACTACTCTATAATATGATACATGAGTTAAAAATGGTTTTCTATCACCTCTTGTAGCATAATAATATATAATTTTTCTAAAAAAAATTATTTTTTGTAATGTTTTTTTAAAATATTTTTAAACAATTAAAATCATAAAATGGTTAAAGTCAATGATATTAAAATTAAATTAAATCTAGTGTATTTTTATACCTTTTTATTTAAACATATTTTATTTATCCTTGGCCGGTTGAGAAAATTCGAATTTTGATTTGGGGGCGGCTCATGATGGGGGAGATGAAGACATGTTGGTTTCAAGATGAAGGGTGTTCAGTGACACACAAAATATTTTTTTTAATGACCACTCATTGTGGGATCACTATAATTAATATCATCTTAGGTTGGGACCACCCAACCCAAGAGTCCAAACTAATTTTTTTTTCGACAATACCCATGCACACCCTTTCACCCATTCCCTGCCTTCTTATTGTTTTTTGTGACATGGCATACTTAAATTATATCTATATATTTAATAATATATATATATATATATATATTTAATATGATATTTATTATATATATTAATTATATAAAATCTATTAATAATATAAATTCACATAAAATATAAATATATATATTGAAATTATTAGATATATTATAATAAATTATTTATTTATTTTTTATTATTTAAGCTTGGAAAATTATTATATATATAATTTATGTATACGTGAATTTAATTTTTTATACATATACATACATAAACCGCACCAACATATTATATAAAATTACATAAAAAATTTATATTGGAAATTTTCAATGAAAATTTTTACTAATAAAAATATCATCGTATTAATTTTCATTGAAAAATTTCATTTCAAATTTGTGTTGGAAATTTATATTAGAAATTTTGTGTGTATATATATTTTGAAAATTTTTAATTAAAAAATACATACATGTAAATTTACTATAAATTTGATTACTAGTAGAAATCTACAGGGAATTTGCAACGAAAACATCAATGGGGAATTTGTAGTGAAAATTCACATGGGGAATTTTATATTAAAATTTCAATATCTAATTATAATACAAATATGTTAATACAAAAATAAAAAATGAAAATTTTAATTATAAATATCCACTGAAAACTTTTTTTTAAGTTTTTCACTAGAATGTTTTACTTCATATTTCCACTTAATTTTTATTATAATTGTAGTGAAAATTTTATTACACATATTTCAATATAAATTCCTGATTAATTTTTTCAATGAAAATATTTTAACACATAAATAAAAAATATACATTTTCATAAATAATTTGAACTATAAATTTCATTGGGAAAATTCCAGTGCAAATTTTCACCAAATATTCCCAGTCATCAATGTAAATTTACAAACGAGATATAATTTCCCATGAAAACACCCATAATTCTAATGTAAATTTTCTTTAAATTTTTTCAAATAATAATCATGATTTTTAATAAAAAATACTGCTCAAAAATAAAATAATTTTATAAATATATATTAATATAATTATATGAATACATACAAACATAAATTTACTAATACATAAATAAAAAAATTAAATCTTCACTGGAAATTTTCATTGGAAGATTTTATTAGAAATACCTAATGTATATTTACACTTAAAAACATTATTATAAATTTCCACATAAATTTTGAGTGCAAATGTAATGTTAATTTTTTTTTTAATTTTACTAAAAAATTTATAACAAAAATTATTAAATAAATGCATGATTAAATTTTTAGTTGAAATGCATTAACAAATAAAAAAATTATTTTTCATATAAAATTTGGACTAGAAATTTCCTATATAAATCTATAATGAAAACTTCCCTTATAAATTTTCAGTACAAATGTCCATTGAAAATTTCAAGTGAGAGTTTCTACGGAAATTTATGGTTCAAAATTCCCCAAAAAAATTACAACAAAAATATACACATTAAATCATAGTAAATATATTTTAATAAATAAATAAAAATGTAAAATTTCATCAAAAAATTGTGTTGAGAATTTAAACTATAATATTTTAGTGAAAATTTCCTCTCAAAACTTTAGGTGGGTATTTCCATTCAAATTTCTAGTGAAAATTTTCAATGTATATTTTCCACTAGAAATTTTCCTTTAAAATTCATAGTGATAATTTGTACTAAATATTTCTAATGAAATATCAATGTAATAGTGAAAATTTCAATGAAAACTAAAAAAACACAATGGAAAAAATAAAAGTACAAATATACATGGTAATACTAAATTATAAATTTCAAGTGTAAATTTATAGTTGAATTTTTTTTACATATATATAAACATCCATGTAAATTCTAATAGTAATTTTTTTACATTGAGATTATAAATCTCAACTGATATAAATCTAAATAGAAAATTTTCAATGAAAACTTACAATATAAAATTTGAATTCATGTATGCATACATACATACATATATATTAGGTATAAATATATAAATATACAATATAATTTTCAATAGAAATTTTACACTGGAAAGTCCCTCAATTCCACTCAAAATTTATAATGATAATTTGTTATGATAATTAATTGTTATTGGTGGAACCTATAGTTTATACTACAAGTGCATTCCTTAGCATGACCTGTTTTTTTTGTTTTTTATTATTCATTACATGTTTATTATATTGAGGATATATTTATAATCTATCTGGGTTTTCTTACACAGTATAGGATCATATGATGACCCCCTTATTCTTATTAAATAATTTTTTAAATTTCTTGTGCAATTATATATAAATATAAAATAAAAATTTTAAATAAAAATTTTCATTAGAAATTTTTAATTTGAATTTCCACATAAATTATAAGTGAAAATAGATTTATACATAAATAAAAAATGGAAAATTTCCCTATAAAATTAAATTGAAAATTTTATATTAAAATTTTAAACTTAAACTTTCAATTTGAATTCTTTCTTAAATTATAAGTGAAATTATATTAAGAAATAAATTAAAAATGAAAAAATCAAGTTGAAATATCGATTGTTTATTTCCACTAGAAATGTTTTGTTAAAAATTTCGCTAGAAATTTCTAGTGTTTATTTTCTACAGAACATATATTTCTTATTAGAAATATAAAATTCATTTGGAATTTATAACATGAATTTTAATTGTATGCATACATAATATATTAATATATAAAAGAAAATGTAAACATATTTTTCAGGGATCACCATGTTCTTGGGATTTGTTTTCATGTGTTTTCATCTAATTAGTGTAGAAATTTGATGTTAAAAATATTATTTATGGATCACTATAAAATTTTATGGAAAATATACCAATAAATTCAAATAATTATAATAAATTTTCTTATTATTAAATCCATCAAAAAATTTTAAACCATAATTTATCAATTTTCCTAATTTTATCATGTATATTATTTAAAAAAAACATAAAACAATTTCACTATATTCCCACAAAAAATATGGTTCATTTAAAGAAAACATCAATAATGAATTTTCAATATTTAATAAAAATTTCCATAAAATTAATATATTTAAGAATCACAACGATTAAATATAACTAAATTAGTGTATTATCATGGATAATGAAAAAGGTAAGATTCTTTACAAATCTAATTTTTTTTATTTTTATTATATAAAAATTGGATCCTATAATTTTTATGTGAAAAAATTAGGGCATGATATTCTAAAACATCAAACATATAAAAGATGATTTTATAATATCAAAAAACAACATATAAATTTTATTGTATATAATATTTTTATATTATCTACAATAAACATAACATATTTTTTGAAAAAATATTTATATTATGCAAAAAATATTTTATGTTATGTATTTTACTGAAATACATTCCATATATAATGATGGATATACATAATATTCTCTGTTAGAATATTGGATTATATTAACATGCTTAGTTTTTTTGGATAAATAATAACGACCTAAAATTTCTATACATACATATCAAATATTTTTAGATGAATATTCATTACATTAAAAAACACATTCCTAATGATCATAAAGGTGTTCATGTCTTTGTAAAATTAGAAAAAGAAATAACTTGTTTATAAAAGTTTTACATCATCTCCAACTTAGTTCATCATAAATATTACCCTTATTAGACATATCAGACGTAGTACCTATCATCATAAACTAGTGAAAGTAAACATAAGAAAGAGTTTTATAATATTATTTGTTAGGGTAAACAAGAGAAATATGTGAATATAACATGGGCATAAGGGTAAGAAAACATGAGCATACCTTATGAAAACCAAACCTTGTATATAAAATATTAAGATCTTGAGTC
Source organism: Viscum album (assembly GCA_963277665.1). Classification (NCBI taxonomy): domain Eukaryota; kingdom Viridiplantae; phylum Streptophyta; class Magnoliopsida; order Santalales; family Viscaceae; genus Viscum; species Viscum album. The sequence continues at coordinate 178,878,110 of OY728146.1, read as the reverse complement.
ATGACCTAAATATTGATATTCTATAAGACATTGAATAAAAAGTAAATCAAGGAACATGATCCATGATAGCATAACATTTACATAAGACATGGAATTTTGGAATAGACATAAGCCAAAAAGAAATTATTTACCTATTTTTCAAGGCTCATTGCAAAGGATATCACATTGGAATGAGTTAACTCCCCAAACAATCACAGTATTAAATTTTCACAACCCAGACTATCATAGTGGAAAAGGTCCCTTAATGAATTGAGTTCATTACCTATTCTATTCCTATTTAACTCATGATATTTCAATCTTTACTCAATTAATTGGAGGGATGTATAATTCCCAACCATATCATAATGAAAATCATACTTATGGGTTCCATAAGATCATAAAACATTCATTATATAAGAACCCCTGGAAAGAAATGGGTTTCATAAAACATTCATCATATCATAACCAATGGAAAGAAATGTGATTAAAAAAACATTAAACATATCAGAAACCATGAAAATAAATGGGTTTCCTGAACCATTTCATCATAATATAATCTTTAGAAAAGAAATATTTTTCATAAACATAGTTTCATCATATATATAAACCATACAAAGAAATGAAAAAGATAGTACCATTGTAACATATCTCCAGTAAAGCATAAGTTACATAAATAAATGTCATATTAGATATAAAATGTTTTTGAAATATCACTTGGAACATTTATTAAGAAAAACAGGCTTTCTGAATTGAATTAAAATTTTTAAAACTTAAAAAATTTTAAAAATACTTTTCTTTAAAAATAACCTTGGAAACTTATAAATAAATATTTAAAGATCATTTAAAACATATATTTATAAAAATATCCATTCCAATTTGATTTTCTTAAAAAATAACTCATTTTAAAAACCGATTTATTTTAAAATAATCTTTGAAACATATAAATGAATATTTAAAACATTTTTTTGGTCATGATGGTGGGAAATTCCATTAATGTTGTACACATTAAATAAAATATTCATTTCACATTTTTGGTAAAAACCAAATGGGCCATATTTGAAAAAATACATCAATATTACTTTTAAAACACTTTTTAAAAGATAAAACCTGAACAAATGTCTTTAATAAATATATTGGATATTTTTTTTTTGAAAACATGGTTATGGTAAAAAATTATGATTTTAACGAAGAGAGAAATAAAAATGTTTTTTAAAAACAATATTTTGGAATCTTTTAATATTTTAAGAGAGGGAAATTAAAGGGAAAAATTTATTCTCTTAAAATAACCACATGAGAATACAATTCATGAGTTTCTTGATATGTAGATCATAAGATTTCATCTTTGGAAGCATAATCACAAAAAATCCAAATAAATGATGAGATTGTAACATAACATCCTAACCATTTGGTTACTTTGAATCATAATCCCCATGAAAGAATAAAATAAAATTAAACTTAAAATATCATGAGAATAAATATATTCTTTATATTACTTATAAAATGTTATTTTTATACACCTCATAAAAGAAGATATGTGAATAACATGATATACGTCTCAAAGAAGGAAAATTGAGACAAATATCTTCTATTATTTTTGTATTATTTTGAATCATACGCCCATTAAAAAATAAAATAAAAATAAACATTAAAAATAATAAAATTAAGTTTATTCATGATATAAAATTTTAATTGGGCAGTACATGCACCACAAAAATAAAATGAGTGGATAATATGACATATGTCTCCTAGAAATAAAATAGAGACTAGAAATACCTAATCTTAAGTCTAGACTTCTTTTATACATGTTCAAACCTTCTGTATAATAAATATAAGTTTTTTATAAATATATTATAGAACCATAAATATATATATAATAACATATATGATTTACTTATGACCATTTATCATCAATTGACTGAAAATTAAATTTTTATTAGAAAGGGAAGACATAAAACTATACAATTCAAAGAAGAGAACCGCTTAAGGGAGACGAAAGTGGTATATGCAAAGGGAATCACCCTACATGATATCATTGGAGTAAATAGAAAGGGACCCTAAGTTGGTTTAGAAAAATGGATTCTCATCATTTCTTCCACCCTTTGCTATGACATCCACTGAAAGTTACCTTCCCTCAAACAGTGTCCAACATGGCTGCCCAAAGTTTTTTTTATTTATAGATCCCAATGAGATAATTCCAATTACAAGGTGTATCTTACTTCCCTTTGATAATCCGAACCAATACCGATGAATTGGATTCAACCTCTATAATTTTCAGATTGTAACGATCACAAAGCATGAGACCGATATGCATGAATCTTGCCTCCGCACCCAAGGAGTTGCCTGGTCCATAGAATGAGTTGAACCCAAAAACCACCAACCCACTCTTATCTCTAACTATACCTCCCCCTAATAATCCATGAAATAAATGATCCATCAATATTAAACTTTAAACCAATCACTGTTGGGTTCCATTTAATCTACTTGCCTTGCATCTGATCACTTGTTCTTATATCCATAAAGTGCCTTGGTAAGAGATTGTGATGAATGGAAGAGTTCATTCATCCTTCAAGAATAATCCCCATCTATGTGAGCAAAGACCTCACTCAAACCTGAAGATAAATAAAGGAAAATGTTCTCCCCTCTCTAGCCGTATTTCTAGCCTCCCATAGGTTAAAATAAATAGATATAAAAGACACACCTTAAACCTTAACTTTGACGCCTTATTGATCTTCTCTCTGAAACCGTACTTCCAGGAATTACTTCTTAGATTTCACTCCACTGTTGATTTTTATGATCTTCTACATGTAATCCCGGATCTTTTTTCTTCAATCACCTAAAATAATAGGTGCCATGAATATTTTACCTGTGTTCGTGTACAATAATAACAGCGGGATGTTAGGGAAACCCATTTTTTTTGAATAGTTTTTTCCATCGGGAGAGCCCAGTTACTTATCCTCCACACTAAAAAGTTATCCTGGTTAGTAACTATTTTCATTAATTAATATGTTCTCAATCATATCAACCATCTTTACTATGAAATAAATCGCATAAATTACAACTGTCAAAACTACCATAGATTGACCTCATGAAAATGAACCTATACCACTCATCCACTAGTTGAATGACATTGTAAACATCTTAATGACCTTGGTTGAGAGTGGAATCCATCAATTTGGGGAACAAAATTTCTTCACTGAAAGATTTGGTTAGGGAATTACTCCTTGGGAAAAATAATTTCTCACATTCCCAGTTCAAAATATTGAGGTTGATGTAGCCACACCCCACAACCCATCTAGTATAGTGCTGAAAGTCCTCCATATGAGACAAAATACATCAATACAGGATTGATAGTATTTGAAAACGGAAATCACATTCCTACTATCACCCCATTTCTATTTCTGATGAAATTTCCCCAAATTTATTTTTCTAATATAGTATCCCAAGCCAAACGCGTTTGCAGGGCGTGCATGGTCTCAGAAATACTGAAAAGACCAATAACAACCTCCTCCACCAGTTTGAATAGACATTTCCATGAGATTTTGTTGAATTTTCCAATATAATTTGAATCCCATATAAAATAATTCATGGTATTTTATAGGATGATAATCATTCTATTGGGTGGGTTAATAATGGACAACACATGCACATGTATATAAGATGGGACACTTTTAATTAAGTTAACCCTATCAAAAATAAAAACCTATTTTTCTAGTTAGCAATCCTTCTTCTGAAATTGCTAAGAATATAATCAAAAAGTCCATCTTAATCACTCCATTCGATATGGGATATCTGAGTTAAATCATTGTAAGTTGACTTCTTTGAATGCCCAGCTTCCCCTGAATTACATAACTACAACTTCTTGAACATTTGTTAGATATAAATATATTTCTCTTACTTATATTGATACTTTGATCACTCATGTTTCCATAAATAGACATTATTTTCATTAAAATATTGATTGATTTCTTTTTTTTACAATAATGAAAAATAATATATCATCCACAAAAATTAGATGAGAGAAGATCCCATTCCCACCCTGGTTTGTGTATTGTAGTATGCTCCCTTCACCAATGAATTTGTGGAAATTTGTTATGAGAGATTCCTAAAAAAATGAAGAGGTTATGGGACAAAGGGTCACCCTATCTGGAACCATGAAAAGTTTCGAAAAAACTAAATCATCGCCCCATAAAATAAATAGTAATCCATGGAGAAGAAAGGTATATAAAACATAAATCATAAAACCAATACTGAAAGTAAAACCTCTTCATAATCCAAATAATGAAACCCCACTAGAGTAAATCATAATATTTTTCCATTTCAACATGAATAATAATATTAGAGCCAACTATATTTCTGTTAAATTCTTCCACCATTTCTTTAGCAATACCAATTTCCCCTTGTATGCCTTTACCTTTCACAAAACTATGATGATCCCAAAAAACAAGTTTTGGTATGACACTACAGAGTATCTTGTTGATGAGGTTGTTAAGAATTTTATTGGAGAAGTTGCATAAGAAAATCAGATTATATTTAGTAATTTAAGTCTGATCCCTCAATTTGAGTATCATAATAACCCTGGAGGTGCATGTAGCTCTATTAATAATTCTATGTAAAAATCACGTTTTGGGAAACAAAGATTTTTTTCATGTGTGTATTGATTTTTTATTTATAGTACTATTAATTTGATCATGGTTAAATAATCATCAAAATGGTAAACATGGTATAAAGATCATATATATTCATCATATATTTGTTTATAGTAATCCATATATGTTAGATATATAAAATGAAATTCACCATTCATGGAGACAGTAAGCCGTACGTACACATGAATGTTGTTTCTATTTTATCCATGTATAAAATAAAATATTGGTAAATAATATATTTATTTTACATATTCATTTAATGTAATATGTATCTAATATATTAATTAAATTTACCATGATTACCTTCCATGAAAAGTGTTAGGAAAAAATTAATCACATCGCTTTACGAACCAGTAGATTTTCATACACATGAATGACATTATCGTATCCTATATATAATAAAAAGTAAGAAGGTATATATGATATAATACTTAAATAATTATAATTATGTTATAAATATAATATATATTAATTTATTCTAACATTTTTACCATCAAAGTAAAACATAAATTAAAAACACATCACATATGTTCAACTGGCGGTAGTCTGCCGTACACACAAGTAACATTATTATTTTTCAACTGGTACATAGGTATAAAGGTATATGTTTTATTATAATTTCATAGGTATAATAATATAATAAATATCATATATAAAAATTAAATTCATTAATATATCTATCCATGATAGGTGGTGATGGAAAACGAATGACATCAACTCGTGAGGCGGTAGTTCGTTGTATGCACAATCGATTGTTTCATTTCACAATTGATAGGATATGAGATTAATATAAGTAATTACATTAAAATAATAAAATATTAGTATATGGGATATATTTGTGTTATTATATTAGTATAATTTATGAATATTTGAAGGATTTATAAGAATAATTAAAACAAAAACACATAATTTAAAACATTACCTATTCTTCAGAAAACCTCTTTAGTATTATCCTAAATCCTTTGTGATCTCAAAAATGAATATAAGATGTGATAATGTATTTGAGGTAGATATTTAGGTAATTTTTGGTAAAACCAAAGGGTTTTTGAAGTGTGAATATGAATGAAGAGGGGTGGCCTTTTATTAGTAGGGAATAGGATCTTCAAGGAATTTTTGAAAATAATTAAGTGAATTCACATTTTACACATGAAAAAGGACCCAAAATAGTTTATTCTCAAACCATAGTGGTTATATTGTTAGGATCAAGCTGACGATGAAGGTGATTGTTTTCAAGTGTTGTCTTTTGTTGTTAAGAATGTTTTTTGAATAAAATAAATCACCTCAATTTTTATTTAGTTGAAAATAAGACTCACAAATTATTTTCAGAAAAAATAGACTCCATTTCTTTAAGAAAGTACATCTTATAAAGAAGAATCATTTTGGAATAATTTTTTTTGATCAGACCCACCTTGGGTTCAAAATAGAAGAATATTAATGTGGTATTGATCAAATTCGAATTCCGAATAAATCCAATAAAAATGTGACGATGATTTGATGATTTTTATTTCACATAAATCATATGTTGATTGGAGTACTATGCAAGCATGATGAAAGAAAGTGGAAAATAGGTTTTCTTGATCATACCTAGATTAATCGTATCTAGGTGGAAGAGAGGAATGAGATTTATCTATTGTATTCAGATTAATCGGATCTAGATAGAAAGAAAAAGGTTGATGAAAATCATATCTAGGATTATCATTCTCAATACTAACTGTACCCTGGTAAATCACACTTAGCTTGATCATATTCAGGTAAATAATACCCAGAAAGATCGTACACTGGACAATCGTAATTAGGCTATTAGGAAAAGAAAGAAGTTGGAACAAATGGAAGGTTATGGAAATTTCCATTTTAAGTATGACAATGTTGAAGTTGATCTAAATTTTTTTAAACTCATGAAGAAACTAATGATACAAGCACAAGTTTATGAAGTAATTTGTTGAAGCTAAAGCTATTAACATTGGTCCATCGTATTCAGAATTACATCATACTCAGGATGAATTGTTTTTAACAAAGACCGATGGAAATGAGTTAGGATGAGGTCGATGAAAATCATAATTAAAGAGATCGATCAATAATGTATTCAACCATTTAAAAGCTGTTGAATTACTATTTTCTCTTTCAAAATAAATAAAGATAATTACTAAAGAAAAAACATGGATGTGTTGTCGAGGCGGGGATTGAAATTAAAATTGTATTTTGTTATTTTCTCTATTTGGTGTAGAGAATTTTATTGAGAAAATTGGATTCAGGAATTGAAATTAGACCAGTGATTAAAAAGAAATTCTGAAGAAGAGATGAATATTGTAAAAGAATTGATAAGATTCAAGAAGATTTGAGAAAGTCATGAATGCACCCGAAATTTAAGTGAAATTATGATTTAGTAGAATTTGACTTAGCAGGAATGATTTTGGGATTCCTACTATAATCATCCATGGGTCACCTTTATAAGCATATTTTACTTTTTACTTATTCTGACCAATGTACTATTCAATACAGAAGAGATAGAATATTAGAGTTTTTAGAGAGAATAATAAGTTTTAATATTCATCTTTTTTTGAATAAGTGTTGACAAACAGAAGTGAAAAAGAAGAGACAAGATCACATTGTTGTATTCAACTAATTATCACACTCAGTGATTATCATATTATGTTTATTACTAAATTCGGATCTTTAATCATATTTGGGTGATCATTGTATTAGGTTGGATAACAGAACAATTTTTCCTTTCTGGGATTTCTGGACCAAGGAAGATGGAGTTCTGAATTTTCTCAATCAATTGATGTGGTTCTGATTTATCTCTAACATATTCTAAGAAAGATATATATTTTTTGTACCAGGAAAATTCGGACTGAGAAAATCATACTGGTAAGAATCGGACTGGGAGAATAATACTGGGCAGAATCATACTAGGAAGAATCAGAATGAGTTTTTATTAACAAATACCAGGAAGTTCTTATCATCTTCTGAGTAAGAAATTAAATATCATTTTCAATTTTTTTTGAAATGGAAAATAAGCACATGTAACATGAGTTGTTACATAAACATTTTTTACCATATTTGTGATAAAAGGGTGCACACTCACAATTGAATTTTCTTCAAAATGCTACATGGGTGAAAGGTAATATCTAACTCATTGTAATCCAAGGATTGATTTCTTGTGGATTGTGTGGTATTAGATTTTCTCTAAACAATACCGTGGACATAACTATTTATACTGAATAGTGATCCATGTAAATAATTTAGTTCATGTGAATGCGTGTTTGAATTGTTTTTAGTGGTGAATAGAATTTTTAATATGAGGTGAAGGCTGTTTCAATTGTAAGAAAACATAAAAAAGGGTTTCACAATTCATGACCTCCCCCTCTCAGTGATACAATTATTCTAACATGGATCTTGCAAGCGATATCAGAGCAAAGTTTTCCTTCACTTATTATTTTCTGATGAAGAATTTGAATTATAAAATCAATAAAATTATTCTATTCATCAATAGAAATAATTATCATATCTAGGAATATAGAATGTTGCCTTATCATATGTCTATTGGATATGATGTTCTTGAAGCTGCAATAGATGGGTTTCCTCCTATTTATTTTAAAGAACCACAAACATATTTTGATAATAATAATATAGGGAATGATGGAAGGGATAAGAATTATATATAATCATTACATTCTAAAAGTGAATTCCTAAGGGTGAAATGTTTTTCCATAGCCAATGTTATATGGGATAAATTGAAAAACATATACGAAGACAATAAAAAATAAAGAAGAAAAGACATAAAATCTGGAGATTGAAGTATGAAGACTTGAAGATTGGTGAGTATGAATATGTTGGGGACTTCTTTACACTGGTAAATAACAATGTTAGTACTATAAAATGTATTGGTTAAAATTTAGTTAATTCTATAATTGTTGAAAAGATTTTGATAATCCTTCCCAAAATTTTTTATGAAAATGTTTATTCAATAGAAGCTAGAGATCCTGAAATATTATTTCTTTATGACTTACATATCACTCTAATCACTTATGAAAAGAGAAGGGAGAAAGCAATAAAGAGAAAAAAAAAGTATGATATAGAAATGTATGGTAAGGATACAAAGAATGAAATGTCAAAGAAGATTCTTATTGAAGATGAAGTTAGTTAATCCTATTTTGAGAAAGAGTTATTTAAAAATTTTGATGAAATTTTATCCATATTTTCTAAAAATGTTAGAATAGGTAAAATGAAATACAAAGGGGAAATTCCCATGAAATGTTTTGAATGTGGTTTCATTGGTCACTTTAAAACCAATCATCCTCAAATAAAGAATGAATAATATTTTGACAAAGAAGATAGGAAGCCAAGAAGATCTTGGAAGAAATAGGATGATAAAGGAAAATCATATTCCACATGGAAAGAGAGAAAATTCTTCTAATACAAATGAAGAATTTTATTATCTAAATATGAATAAGAAGAAGGAAGTGATGTTGAATACAAAAAAATATATTGAGTATGATATTGAGAATACTTTTATTTCAACAGTGAATGATGAAGAATTCAAAAGCATCAGTTCTGGGGAAGAAGAAACTAAACTTGAATTTCATTTTAAAGGAGACTTGAAAGAATGTCTAATAAATATCAGAAGGCTTGAAAAGAAATAAAAAATTTGAAGATGAATGTTCCTCAACAAGAAATCAAGATTTTTTTTTTCGAATGATAATGTGAAGTTTAAAAAAGAAATTTATGATTTAAATAAATATCTTGATGAAGAAAAAAATTATAATGAGAATATATAAGTGAAATTTAAAGAAAAAGAAGAAGTTTTGGATCTTTCCCAACAAAAGCTATCTCAAGCAGAGATGAGAAATACATGTTTCAAAAAATCTATCTCTAAAGTATATAAATGTTATCGAATGAAGAAAAATGAGAAGAATAAACAAAATATACCTTCAAAGGTTGAAAATAAAAATAGTTTTTTTTCTAAAAATAAGAAATATGGGAAATTCATGTTTGTGGAAAAGGCCAATAATGTTGGGAATTAAAAAGTCTCAAAGAACCATGAATATGAAAATGTTTTGAAATAATCTAAATCTTGAAAAATTTAACCTAAATCTAGTTATGATAAAGAATAAAATAAAAGGAATACTCTGATCGACAACAGAACTATTGGTGGCTCAGAAAAGAAATAAAATAAGGTGGTTGAGAATTGTATTCACAATTCTAGTTAGTATGGAAGTTTCAGAGGAAAATACTCTTTCTATGGATACTATTGGTATTATGGTGGATTCATTCACATAGCCAATATGTGTTGGTTTAACCAACAACATCTTTATTAAACCATATGTTATGAAGGGATAATCATGAAGGGGAGTAATTTCCCTCAAAATAAGTATAATAAAGTTGTTTTGAAGAAACTTGAGAAGGATGGGATAAATATTGAAAATAGGTTACAAATTTTGGAAACTATTTATGAAATATGTGAACAACCTGGAAACCTTGAAAAATTATGTCTTGAATTATTACCGTTACAAAAAAAGATTCTTAAAAATTCTATAAATCCTAAAGTGATGAAATAGAAGAAAGAACAAAAATCTCTTGTTATTGAATCTATTCTGAAAGCTACAAAAGGGGAATGAACTTGGATTCTTGATAGTGGGTGTTATTCTCATATGATATTAGATTTGAAATTTTTTAAGAATGTGAAAGACATTAAATAAGGAGTAGTGACATTTGGAAAGGATGAAACCTTGAATATCAAAGGTTTTGGATCAACCATTATTGGGAAAAAATAAAATCCAAGAAATATTTCTATGTTGATTGGATAAAAAAAAATTTATAATTGTTTCAAAATTTTGTGATGATGGAAAAAAATTTATCTTTAGAAAAGATGGATTTTTTATGAAAATTGAAGAAGATGGAAAGATAGTTACAAGAGGAGAACACAAAAAAGGAAACCTATTTCAAGTTAGTGAAATAGAATACCATTGTTATAGAAGTATGGTTGAAGAGAATAAATAATGGCATAAAAGGATAGGATATATGGGTCAAATAAAATTATTAAGTTATTTAAAATAAATGGTGTCAGATACATTCATGACATTCCAAGACAAATAGATTGGTGTTGCACAATTTTTCAGAAAGAACATATTACAAACTCAGTGCATAGAAAGTTGAGATTTTTTTCAAGAAAACCCCTAAAGACGATTCATTCCGATATTTTTAGGCCAATGAAAAAACAACAAAAAATAGAGATAATTATTTCATTAGTTTCATTTATTATTTTACTCTCATTACTTTTGTTACGTATATGAAACATAAATCAGGTTCTTTGAAAATATTTAAAAGTTTTAGTTGGAATGCTGAGAAAGAATATGAGTGTTTAGTGAAAAAATTGAGAATTTACAATAATTGTGAATATAGAAGTAAAAAAAATGAAATGTTTCTTGAGAATCATGGAATTAGGCATGGGTATAGTTCCCTATAAACTCCTCATTAAAATGGATTTTTTAAGTAATAATAAAAGTTTGGTAGAAATGAGAATAACCATGTTACTTGAACAAGTCCATTTTTATTACTTGTGGAGGTAAGCCATAAGTAATACTATTTATATTCAGAACTATTGTTTCTACAGACCTCATTCAGATATGACTCCATATGATGTTTTTATAGAATAACACCAAATTTGGAACACTTCAATGTTTTCGGGGGTCTATGTATTATAAATAATAAAGGTGGTAACTGTGGAAAGTTTTAGTAGAAATGTGAAGATAGAATCTTTCTTTGATATCTTTTAAAAGGAAGAGTATGTATATGTATCAATAAATAAATAGGAGGATTTTTTTATTCAGATAATGTGAATGTTATTGAAATGACAGAACAAGATAATACATACTCAGACAAATGACAATGTTGAGCAAGATTGTTTTGAAAACAATTATGATAAGGATACAGAAAATTGTAATCCTACTCAAGAAGAAGAACCAGAATCAACTATTTTTAGTGATGATGATGATTCTAGAAAATATCATCCTTGGATGAAGAATAATATATAATTTTATAACATTATTGGTGATCAAAATCAGAAGGTTCAAATAAGAAGGACAACCAATTCCATTACATATACTTCTTTGTGTCAAAAGTAGAGCCGAATTATTTGAACTAATATTTTGAGCATCTAGAGTGGGTTCAAGACATGAATTAAAAGTTAGATAAAATTGGAAATAATGATACATGGGAACTCATACCCAATAGAAAAAATATAAGCATCATTGGTAAAAAATGCGTTTTCTTGAACAAGCTGAATGAGGAAGGAAAAGTAAGAATAAAAAAATCAAGATTGGTTTGAAAAGGTTATTCAAAAATTAAAGGTATTAATTTTTATCGAACCATTTCTCTAGTAGAAAGTTTATAAACTATCATAATCTTTCTTGCTATTGATACACAACTATGTTTCAAGATATTTCAAATGGATGTCAAATCCACATTCTTGAATGGTGATCTTGATGAGGAAGTTTTTATTGAACAACCTTGTGGTATTATTGTTGGGAAAGATTAAAGTTATGTGTCCAGATTGGGAAAGGCCTTGTATAGGAAAAAACAAGCTCCAAGTTCATGGTTTTACAAATTGAATACATGCTTAAGAATGATGAGTTTTAAGAAAGGAAGAGTGGATAACAATATTTACCTCAAAAAATGTCAAGTGTATTCCCTCATTGTAATTGTTTATGTTAATGAAACTATCTTTTTTAGGAATGATAAAAAAAGTTGTGAAAGGTTTACTGAATAAATGAAAAGGCTATTTCAAATATCCATGATGGGGGAAATTAAATACATTCTTGGGTTACAAATACAATAAAATAAGGAATACATTTTTCTTTCTCAAGAAAAGTACACTAAGGAACTTCTTAAGAGGTTCAGTATGGAAAACTAAAAACCTGTTTCCGCACCGATATCAATGGGAATAATTTTGTCTAAATACAAGAAATAGAAATAATTTGAATAGAAATAATTTTGAAAGTTGATTGGAAGTTTTTTAATTTTACTGCCTCAACGCATAACATTGTTTATGTTGTTACCTTATGTGAAATATTTTAAATTTCTCTAAAAGAATATTATTTAATTGCTGGAAAAATAATTCTTAGATACAAAAGAGGCACAAAATAATTAAAAATCAAATATAATAGCTCCGATAATATTGATTTATTTGGGTATTCAAATATTGATTAGGTAGGAAATGTTTATGATAGAAGATCCCCATCTTGTGGAGTATTCTTTCTGGGAAATAATTGTGTTAGTTAGAATTGTAAGAAATAGAATTTAATAACTCTCAGTATAGATGAATCTGAGTATGTTACTTCCACTCAATCCACTGCTCAAATTATGTGGTTGAAAAATCAATTGGAAAAATTACTTGTTGAAGTGAAGTTACTCTTGGTTTTATGTTGTGATAATAAAAGTACAATAAATATCACCAGGAATATGGTTCAACATTATCACTAAAAGAATATTGATATCAGATATCATTTCATCAAAGTGTGTGTGGATAAGAATGAATTGATGCTAGAATATGTTCTAACATTGGAACAAGTTGTTGACATTTTCAGAGTACCTTTACTGAAAGAATCATTCTATAAATTGAGGTTGAACATGGGGGGTTAAAACTCTTTCTAATCATGGTTGAGGTATGTGTTTATGTCCCCTCTCTCATATTACCTTTGGATTGTATTTCCAAGGGGGAGAATTGTTTCATAAATCAATTTTTTTTTATTTTATATGAAAAGAGTTGTGGGTAAGCTGTGAATCCAACATTGTATTACGGTTGAAATATTCTAACTATTTCTTGGAGTGGGTATATGGAAAAAATTTATTTTTTTCCTGGAAATAAAAAGTGATGAGAAAGAGTAGGTGAGGAAGAAAAATTAATAATTTTTTCATAATCACTACTTTTGTGGAACATGGATTTGTTTTCAATACTTCTTGTTTCTTATAATGAGTTAGCTCACGTTGGCTTATAATTTTTGACAAGTGATCAATTGATTAATGATATAATGTTTAGTTATTTATGAAAATTGGTTGAAAAACAAATTCAAAGGGGGATATTTTTAGGACCAAACTGATGATGAATGTGATTGTTTTTAAGTGTTGTCTTTTATTGTTAAGAAAGATTATTTGAAGAAAAAAAGAATCAACTCACATTGTATTTAGCTGAAAATAAGACTCAAAAATTGTTTTTAGAAAAATTGGACTCACTTTGTTTAAGAAATTATATTGTGTTAGGAAGATGTTTTTTTGGAAGAAAAGGTTTTGATCAGACTCACCTTTTTTTCCAGAATAGGAGAATATCGTAATGAGTTATTGATAATAATCAGATTCAAAATGGACATAATAAAAATGTGACGATGATTTTACTATTTTTTTTCACATAAATCATTATTTTATTGGAGAAATTATGATGAAAGCGTGATGGAAGAAGGTGAAAAATAAGTGTTTCTGATCATACCCTGATCAATTGTATCTAGGTGGAAGAGAAGAAAGAGATGTTACTGATTGTATTCAGATTAATCTGATATGGATAGAAAGAAAAAGGGGGATGTAAATTCTATTAAGGATAATCATTCTAAATAATGATCATAACATGAAAAATAAAACTCATCCGGAATGTATTTAGGGAAATTTTACTCAGAAATATCATACATTGGATAATTGTACTCAGGGTGTGAAGGAAAGAAGAAAGTTGGAAATAATGGAAGGTTACAACACTTTCTAATGTAAGTATGATGATGATAAAGTTATTCTCTAATGTTTTTAATGTCATATAAGAGGTCATGATATAATAAATTTTTTATGAAGAATGTTTTTTAAGAAGAATCTGTTGACACTAATCCATCGTATTCAGCATTCCATCATACTCTAATAGAATTGTTTTTAACAAAGACAAATGAAAAAGAATTAAGATGTGGCCGATGAAATTTGTAATGAAAGAGATCAATCAACAATGTAGTCAACCATTTTAAAATGATAAAATTAATTTATTCCCTTTTAAAACAAATCAGGAGAATTTATAAAGAAAATAAATTGATGTGTTATAGAGGGGGAGCTTGAAACTCAAAGAGAATTTTGTTTTTTTACATTTGTACAAAGAATTATATTGAGAAAATAGGATTCATAGATTGAAATTGTACTAGATATTGAAAAGAAATTCCAAATAAAAGATTAAGATTATAGAAGAATTAATAAGATTCAAGAAGAGTTGACTAAGTCATAATTTCACCCAAAATTTAAGTGAAATAAAGATTTGGTGGAATTTGAATTAGCAGGAAATATTTTGGGATTCTTACTAAAACCATCCATGGGTCACCTATATAAGGTGAGTGCACTTTTCAATTTCTCCGAATAATTTACTGTTCATTGCAGAAGAGTGAGAAGCTCTGGTTTTTTAGAGAGAAGAATAATTTTTCATATTAATCTTTGTTGAATAAGTGTTAACATATAGAAGTGAAAGAATAAGGGACAAGATCAAAATTTCGTATTTAGTTGATTATAATACTCAGTGATTATCATATTCTGCTGATTACAATATTTTGATATTCAATTTTATTTGGATGATCATCGTATCAGGCTAGATAATGGGATCCGGTTTTTTGTATTGGGATTTCTTGACTAAGGAAGACAGAGTTTTGAATTTTCTTAACCAATTAAAGTGGTTCCTATTTATCTCTATCATATTTCTGAGAATGTTATATATTTTTCATACCATGAAAATTTGGACTAAGATAATCATACCATGAATAATAAGACTAGGAGAATCATACTGGGGAGAATCGTACTGGGAATAATCAGACTGAATTTTTCTTAACAAACTCTATAAATTTTTTA
Organism: Viscum album; assembly: GCA_963277665.1. Taxonomy (NCBI): domain Eukaryota; kingdom Viridiplantae; phylum Streptophyta; class Magnoliopsida; order Santalales; family Viscaceae; genus Viscum; species Viscum album. The sequence continues at coordinate 178,862,628 of OY728146.1, read as the reverse complement.
TCATCTTATGGGTAAGAAATTGAAGAATTATTACCCACATAATAAATTTTTTGAAATTGAAAAGAATAATGTGTCACATAAGTTATTCCATTAAAAAATTTTACCTGATTGTTTCTAATAGGGTGTGCTCACACTTTGATTGTCTTCAAATTTATACACGAGTGAAAGAGAATACCCACCTCGTTGAAATCCAAGGATTGTTTTCTAGTGGATTGTTTAGTATTAGATTTTCTAAAAATCATATTATAAACATATATATTCTTATTAAATAGTGAACCTTATAAAAACATGTGTTTCTATAGATGTGTGTTTGAATTGTTTTCAGCGGGGAATAAAATCTTTAACAGGTGGTGAAGGTTGTTTGAATTATAAAGAAACAAAAAATGGGTATCACCGATTCATCCCTACCCCTTTCAGTGAAACAATTATCCTGACTAGGAACATACATATAAGGTTTTAAAACTACCAAATAATGGGTGTTGGATATGTTTCTATGTAATTTTACACCATATCTTCTTTAGTTTAACCCTTAGAAAACATGTTTTAACATTAAACTTGATAATTAATTTTTATTATTTTTAATATTAATTTTGACTAAAAATTATGTTCACATAATTATATAATATAAATTATTATGATTCCAAATATAAATCCATTTTCAATATTCCATTCACAGAAGTGTAAATTTTTTTTATACAATTAAACCCGCAGACGCATAGAGAAAGCAATTTTCTAAAGAGAAAATGTTCAAAAGTTTAAAAATCATTTACAGAAAGATTAAATATAAAATTTATTACAATGAAATACATTGTATTAAAATATATATAATTGAACTAATTTAACTTTTAAAACAATCCAGAAATAAATTTTAAGATTTTAAATGATTTAAAAGAAATGACAGTTCTTAATAAAAACAAGTATTTTTCACTATTCATCAAAATATTTATCTTATTTTTAAATTATCCAAATTAACCCCACTATAATTTATGAAATTAAGATTTCAAAAAATAATTTTTTCAAATAAATTTTCTATAAGTGAGCATAATTAATTTTAATGTAAGTTTGCAACTTGTAACAAATCCACTTTTAAAAAAAATACAGTTTTTAGCATAAAATTAGATTTATTTTTATCTCTTTTCTAGAAAACACATAAGATAAATATTAAGAATTGTATTGAATATATAATTTAAAAATTTTATTGAAACAATTCAGAAAAATTTATTTGTTTAATTCATTATGGTAAAACAGGTTTGTGTGTAGAAAAATAGTTTATCAGAAAAATATTTCCTTTATTTTTAAATGGTTCTTAATGTTAATTTTCAATCAATTGGTCCCTGAATAATTTATATTATATACATGTGTAAACCATATATTTTAATAAATTAGTTAATTCTATTAATACCTTCAATTTTGATGGCTAGACAATAAATATCATATGAAATAAAAATATTTTTATAGTATGTCGTGTTTTGATAAAACTCAATATTTCATGTAGCACATTCTATCAAATAAAATATAATTATTTTATTTTATTTGTAAAAAATCAAGGTTTTAAATTCAACCCCCTTAAAATGAAGTGAATCTTCATAATTTTAATTGGTACTCGGTGGGGTTGACATTTTAAAATCCCTTCATGGAAAAACCACATTGTAAAAAGAGTCTATAAAAGTTCTCTTGATAAGAGGGAAAATAAATTATGAAGGTCATATTTAATAACACATAACTAGGTTTAAAAATAAGATAACATAATGGGAAGTGAATATATGGACATGGAATAAAAATTTAAATAATTCTTGATGAGTGATAGAGATCAGGGATCAAAAGAAAGTGAATGATATAAAAAATTAAAAGACCACAAATCTAAAAATCAATGTTGAGTGAAAAGGTCATCAGTTTATCAGAAATGAAGATAGTATGGTAACGTTTTTGTTTCAAGATACTTTTTCATAAATATGAGGAATTTTAATGAGAATATACACTTACTTGATTTTATTTGATTTCGTAATCACATTACCATCCTTTGGTCATGATTTGATCAATTTTCCAGTTCATCTCTTACTCAAAGAGGTGAATTTTTCACGTATAAAGCACTAATAAATAATAAGATACAGAAAATTTTGATAATTCATTCCTTATATCTGTAATTATTATATAAAAATGTTATCAGAGGTTTTCCAATATGAATAAATGTTCATATAGTGAAATAATACATTAATATTTAAAAACTCATCCAATGTTTATCCTAAACCATTCCATAAATGATTAACCTTATAACCATTTAAAAATTAAAAATTTATAAATAAGGTCCCTAAAATTATAAAAAACAAATTAAGATTAATACCCAATATATGATAAAGCATATCTCAATTTTTTCATACCAAATATATGAATACCTCAGTAAAATATTATCCTAAAACATTATAATAACTATAATTATAATAAAAACTTCATGAAAACATACATGATTCCTCATTACATTAAAAAAACCACATATTATTTAATATATTATATAAATCCAATAATTTTTAGACTCCATCAATGATAACATGAACTACTTTGTCAAAAAATCATTAATCAGTCCTAAGTTCATCAACCTACCAAAATTACTTTATTCACACCCATCATCTCTTTATCCCAAAATCATTATCTCAGCATCAGGAACATATTAAGGGTTATATTCCCTTAATAATGTTTTTCCTTAATATATAACATTTACATTAAATTAATTTTATAGTTCATCAACACTATTAAACATATTATTCTAAATCCCTAATGAAAAAACTTATATTGGACAATCCTTATACACTTCATGATTCATAAAACATAATTATTGAGTTAAAATACATAAACAATTCTATCATGCCAATTCATTCTGATACCATTAACTATTATTCATAATATTGTACATTAATAAACATTTTTAAAATTATGAAATATGAATCATGTATTAACATTTATCAAAATCAATTTAATCATGCTTCTTACATTTAACATATACCATACTATTAAAAAGGCTCATGCATTTTATATGTCCTTATTAGTCTCTTCGTCATCCATAGTATAACCATCACTCATACAACCTTTCTTATTTTCTTCATGAGCTTCCCCCCCTAGGACATTAATTTGTATAATTCCCATTTTCACGCATTCAAAACACTTATCTATTGATAATACCTTAGGGAGACAATAATTTTTAACCATTTCATTAAATTAAGTTTTCATTCTTCCTTGGGAATTACTTAATATGTTCTATTCTTCTTCACACAAAATTCATATTCTTGTTTCATTAAAACATTATATAATGTTATTTCTCCCACATTCTCAACATATAGGAAACTAAATCTTCTTTCCTCCATAGTCTCCACCACCCAAATTCTCAACATATTCTATCCTATACTTTTTTAGTAATTCTGGGAGTTGGCATTATATACCATGATAACTAATTAGGAATAATCATAATATCGTTTACTCCAAAAATTATTCCATTTGCTTTCTCATAAACACATTATTTGTAACATTCAATGTTACCCCAGTTTATTGAGTTTCCCTCCATTTTTCTAAAACCAAAAAATAGTGTGATCAACAATATTCATAGTGAGAAAACACATAATCATGGAAAATCACATATAGGATGTCTAAATCATGAATACTTCTTTCCAATATATGACACCTTTGGCTTAACCTAGGAAATTCATGGTTATCATCTATTCAAATCCTTCATGATGGTTTGCAAAGAGTTCATGAATTTCCACAATGTATACCTTGGGAATATCAAACTAGGTGTGTAGTAAGTCCCATTTTCATGCACCAAGTGAAGATCATGTCCAGATCAATTCCTCATTTTCAATGTTATCACCCTTAGGTATAACTTTGTTAGAGCCACATCCAATTGTAGTATTTAAATAAGGATGTAATTTCTTGGAAACCACTCACTCAATTATTCATCATTATTACAGTATATTTTTGGATACTTAAAATTATATTTAGACTTATCCATAGACATATCCCTAGAGATATCACTAAATTTTTCTTATCCTAGATTCGAAAGGTTAACTAAACCTTTCCTATGATACCAAATATAACAATATATGATGCTCATATATATATATATTACAAGTTTTTATATGAATATTAATTAAATTACACAAACACATGTCTATGGATATTAATGGTATTTTTTCCTTTGAAAAAATAAAACATAAACAACTGGCCTATAAGATTTCAACATCATCTCCCACATAGTTCCTAATAAATAGAACCCTTCTTAGAAATATTAAACATAATACCTATCATCATAACCAAGGGAAAATAATCATAAAAAGGGAGACCTCACATGGCCAATAAGGGTAAATAAGGGAAATAAAAAAACATAATGTGAGATTAAGGGTACATGAACATGATAATAAAATATGAATTCTATACCCTACATATCGAAGATCAAAATCACGAGTCATGGGATAAATATTTGATGTTCGTAAGGCATGAATCATAAAAAAATAAAATATCATGATCCATAAGAACATAACATTGGAATAAGACATGGAAATGTATAATACATATAATAATAAAAAGAAATAATTTCCATAGTAGTCAATGATCATTTCCAATACTATCATTGTAGAATGTGTTCACTCCCTAAAACATCATAGTACTAAAGGATCAATCCCAAGACTATCAGAGTGGACAAGTTCCCTTACTGAAATATGTTCACTCCCCATTCTAGTCATATTTATCTAAGGATATTTCTATCTTTACCCAATTAATTTTAGGATGATATAACTCCCACCACTAATCTATTGAAAATCATACATATGTGTGCCACGAGATAATAAAATATTTCTCATATCAGAACCAATGAAAGAAAATGGTATTCATAAAACATTAATCAAATTAGAACACATGAAAAGAAATTGTCTTCATAAAAAATTAATTATATTATAACCCATGAAAATAAATGGGTTTCATGAAATATTTTATCATATAATAACCCGTGTAAAAGAATAAGGTCTCATAAACATTTTTTCATCATAAAAATTAACCATCCAGATAAATAATATTGATGGTATCATTAAATCATATCCCTAGTATAGTATAATTTACATAAAAGGATATAATATTAGATGAAAAATTATTTTTAAAATCACTTGTATAATTTCATGAATAAAATATCCTTTCTATTTTGAAAAACACTTTTCGAAACATAAAACAACTTCAAAATCATTTTCATTGAAAATAACCATGAAAATTTGTAAATAAAACTTTAAAGATCATTTAAAATATTTATTGAAGAAATTATCATTTCCAATTTAATTTTTTTAGATGTTTTTATATAAACTTGGAAACTTATAATGTATGATTTAAAAAATTGAGTGGTCATTAAGGAAATAAATTCTGTTCATTTTGTACAAGTTAAAAAAATATTCCTGTTACATTTTCAGTTATATCTAAATGGAACTTGTTTGGAAAAGGCAAAAATATTAACTTTAAAAATTCAAAAATGTATAAAATTATCATTAAGAAACCCTTTTAATGATGTTAAAAAATTGAAAATATTTTTTCAGAACACTGATATGGAAGAAAAATGGGTTTTGAACGAATAAGGGAATAAAGACAATTTTTCTTAAAAATAATATTTTGGTATATTTAATACTATAATAGGGAAAAATGAAAGGAAAAAAATTATTCTCTAAAAATAACCATAGAATAATAAAATAAATGATTTTCTTGACAGATATATCATAATATTTCATCATTGGATTCACATTCATAAATAATCTTAATAAATGATGAGATTGTAACACAAAAATCCTTATCACTTTGTTAACTTTGAATCGTAAGCCCTATGAAATAATAATATAAAATAAAACCTCTAATATAATGATAATAAATATATTCATAATATTAGATGTTAAATTGGCAATATATATTCCTCACAAAAAAATATATGTTCATAATATAACGTATGCCCCAAAGAAAAAAATAGAGACAAAAATCCATTACTGATACAATAATCTTTTAAATCATATGCCTCATTAAAAAATAAAAATAAAATAAAATTTAAATATCATTAAATTAAGTATATTAATCATATAAAATTTAAATTAGATAGTATATACACTATATAAAATGAATTAGTGGTTAATATGGCACATGTCTCCATAATGTAAAAGAGAGACTAAAAATCTGTTGGATTAAGTCTCAAATTATTTCATAGACATTCGGACATCCTATTTAATAAATACATGTTTATAATAAATATATTCCAGAACCATAATTATATATATATATATATATATCATACCATAAATTATTTACTTATGACATTTTATTACTTCTTTATTAATAATTCAATTTTAAAATCACGTTCCAGGCAATAAATACTTTATTTTTTTTCATCTGTGTTTTCATTTATTATTTTTATTCATATTAATATGATAATGATTTCATAATATAATGTATGTTAACCATGATAAAAATATCTTATATGTTAAGTGTATATGTATTTATATTAATCTATAAATGTTAGTTATAGAAAATGAAATACACCATTCATTGAGATGGTAGGTCGTACGTACTCATGAATGTTGTTTTCATTTTATGAACGAATGAAATGAAATATGGATAAATATTATATTAACATTATATAAATAATTTTATGCCATATATATCACATATATTAATTAAATTCACCATTATTACCTTATATGCAAAGTGATAGTAAAAAATGAATCACATCGCTTGGTGAGGTGGTAGTCCACCATACACATGAGCGTCATTATTGCATCCCCATGAAATGAAAAGTAAGATGGTATATGTGATATAAAAAATATAAAATAATAATTATTTTTAAAATATCTTATATATTAATTTAATATATCCTTATTACCATCCAAGTAAAACATAAATTGAAAAATATCATATCGATTTGTGAGGCGGTAATTCACCATACACACGAGCGACATTACTATTTTTCGAAAGGGTTGATAACTAAGAAGGTATATTTGTTATTATAATTATATTGGTTTAAAAATATCATAAATGTCATATATAAACATTAAATACATAATTATATATATACTTGAGATGTGGTGATGGAAAATTAATAACATTATCTTACGAGGTGGTAGTCCCCTATACACATGATCTACAGTTTCATTTCCCATTTTATGGAAGATGAGTTAGATACAAGTTATTAAATTAACATAATAAAATTTGAGTATATTTTATATATTATTTTTATTATATCATTTTAATTTAATAATATTTTAATGATTCATAAGAACAAGTGAAACAAAAATTCATCGTTTAAAACAATATCACTTCTTCAAACAACCTATTTATGTTTACCCTAAAGACTTCCAAAATAAGATTTATGATCTCAAAAAGTACTCGAGTATGAATATATGGATTTAATGAATATATATGGTTAGGTAATGTCTAAAAAAATATTTTGGAAGTGTGAAGAGGAGTGGATAGAGGGTTCCTTTTATAAGGTGGGGAGAGGACGCACATGGCATTTTTTAAAATAATTGTGTACCCACAGTTTTTTGACATTTAAAAAGGATCCAAAATGGATATATCACATAGGTTAGATGTTATAAGTTCTAAATATTACCATAAAATATTTTTATTTTACATCTTTATATGTCATTATACTCCTTATCGTTTTAGTTTAACCCTCAATAGAACCGTTTTATCCTTAAAGGTGATAATTAATTTTTACTTCTTTTATTATTAATTTTAACCAAATATTAATTTAACCTAATATATTATATAAATTTTTAGTTTTCTAGATATTTAATCCATTTTCAAAATTCCATTCATTGAAGTGCACATATCTAATTTAAATTAAATCCACAGACATGATGAGAAAGCACTTTTCCAAATAATTTTTTTTAAAAAAGTTTAAAAAAAATTACATAAAAATTAAAATTTTAATTAATTAAAATGACCAAAATTTTATTAATAGGTATATAATTGAAATAATTTTACTTTTAAAACCATATTTTTTTTAATTTTTTTAAATTATTTAAATAAAATGAAAATTATTTATAAAAACCTATATTATTTTACTATTCATCAAACAATTTGTCTCCTCAAAAAACTCTAAAGAATTCACCCTAATATAATTTTCAAATTATAATTTAAAAATGAATTTAATATTTTCAAATACATTTTCTAAAATATTCAAAAATTAATTTTAAAATAAATTCACAAAATGCGACAAAACAACTTTTTAGACAAATACACTTTTTAAGTGTAAAATTTGATTTATTCATATTTATTATATATAAAACACAGTAGTTGAATGTTAAAAATTTTATTGAATATTTATTATATAAATTTAATTAAAAATATTCACCAAATGTTATTATTTAAATTTATTTACATAAAATGTGTTTGTGGAAAAAAAAAATTCATAAAAAATTATATTTATTTTTAAATGGTTCTTTTTTTTCAATTAATTTTCCACCAAATAATTAATTTTATATAAACGTGTATACCATAAATTTTTATAAACTATTTAATCCTATTCATACCCACCATTCCAATGGGAATGTTATAACTGTCTTGTTAAATAATAATATGTTAATAATATGTTGTGTTTTGTTAATACTCGGTGTTGTATGTAGTGAAAGATATCAGATAAATTAAATATTATTTTTAAAAAATATTTCATAAAATCTCAAGGTGTTACATAAATATATGATAATTATGTTATGTTATTACCAATTGTACTATACTTTGTTCATAATATAATAGTCTTTATTATATTGTCTCCACATGTCTTATGTATTGTAATGAATATATTATGTCATGTAAATTTGTAAAAAATTCTTTTGATATATGTTTCATTAATATATATAAACACACTAAAGACACTAAAGAAATATCTAACAAAATTATGCAAAGATAATGAATAAATCTATAGAAGTATCACCCCAATGATAATTGTGCGTAAAATTCATTCCTATGTGGTTGTGTGAAACCCTGACATTTGTGACTACACCATCCCCACAATTATTATTATTATGATGGTCCTTCATAGGCTTTATGACCATGAAATACTAAATAATTTATATAAATAGGTCAATTTTAACAAAAAGTTCATAAAAAAATAAATGAATTCAAAGAGATTGAAATCTATGTGACCAAGTATTTCATTCCCTCTCGAGTAAAGTTAAACTATCATAAGATGATTTTATAATTAATAATTAATTATGTAATGGTATGAACCTTCCCGACCTTCCAGTTGTTTTTTCCCAAGGCTTCGTAGTGCCGATAGGGATTTTGGAGGATTTTTTAAGGCTAATGGGAGTGGGATTGACCATTTTGGGGGTCACCACACCTAGTGGTGGGCATAGAGAAGGCCGTGTTGGAGACGAGGATGTGAAAAAACCATTTGGGTCTGGTCGTGGGGTTCTTGGTGCACCTCATTCAACAAAACATATTGTCAAGATGTTTTGGAGTTTGTGTTGGTTGTGGTTTCCTATTATCTAAAATGGACAACATGGAAATTCCCAACATGTGTGTGGAGCTGGGTTTGGAACCATGGAGGATATCATGTCTGAAATGGGAATGGGTAAATGGATTTTATAGCCATTTTGGAGGTGATGGGGAGGGGAAATGCATTGGGTATGGGTAAATTACTATGGCAGAAGTTTTTTTGGGTTGGCATGCTGAAGAACACCATGACCGTGGTGGAGGCCATGGTGGTGCTCAGTCTTATTTTTAAATATATGAATTCATTTCCATTATTCATGAATCTCTTACATTTTAAAGGGGAAATTAATTCATATTAAATTAAGGGTCTTTTATATGGTTTTAATTTAATAATTCCCCTATAGTAACTCATCATTTATTCTCCTCTTCAATTCCTTTTATTTCCAAATTCTATAAAAAAACCTAGGTTGGGTTGGGACATTTTTCACATTGAGGCCATATCGATAGAAATTTTATTGTGTAAGTTTTTGTTTTACCACATGTTGGTTCTATATGATCTAATGGTTGTAGATTCTAACTACTATCATGGATAATAGAGTGTTATTAATCAATGTATAGTAAATACCTTGAATCCTGACCAAATATTTTACTATTATTGGTAAACTAGATACATACATTAATCCCAAATTATATTTCAAAACAAAAAATAAAATATATTATTATCTTTTAGATAATTTTTATTCCCTTTTCCATGTACCTATATATCAATAATATAACATTTTATAGAATCACAGATAAATGAAAAAAAAATCGGTGATCTCAGATGCTCATTAAGGGAATGCATATGGTGGAATCTAAATAAGGCATGAATAATATATACTAAAAAAATTGCGCTAAAATAATTCCATATAAATAATCACATGAGTTTGAAACTTATCCATGGATATAAAAATTATTCAAATAAACTCTTGTAAATTAATAACAAATTTGATAATGATGAAATGCATAATGTTGTACATATGAAACTTATCATCAATTCCTTGTGATAATACATTTAATAATACTGTCAAGGCCCCATGCCAAGACATCTACACAAATGGGTATGGCCTCAGACAAATATCTAATATAATCTGTCTCATGAAACCTATTGATTCATCGAGGGGATATATAATTCCAATCCCCACAAATTTTTTAATAAGTCCAATTCATTCCTCACTTGAATAAACAACAGGACTTTATCAACATTCCTTAAAAATAAATAATTGTTTATATTGAAATCATGAGCATAAAAAATATCCATACTTCCATTATTTATCCAATAAAAAACAATCCAACGAAACATGGTGGATTATATCATAAGAATATAACCTCAATAAAGTTTTATACTTAAAAAAGTATGTTGACATGTATGAAAATACGTTCAAAAGCTCACTGGAAAATTTCTCAAAGAAAATACCCTTTTTTAATTTGATAATACTTAGTTAAAATATAAATTTGAAAAATATTATGAAAAATAAATTATTCGAAAATAACCTTGAAATTTTTTAAATAATTATTCAAAGAAAATATTGGTCATGATGGTGGGAAAATCCCTTCATGCTGTATAAGTTAAAATACATTTCTTTCACACTTTTGTAAAAAGGTAAAAAATTACCTCATTTATAAAATTTCAATAAGACCACTTTAAAAACATTTATTAAAAGTAATAAATTTGTAAAAATGTATTTATAAAATCATTAAATAATATTAAAAACATAATTTTAGAAACATCAAAGAATGTATGGACATGGAAGATAAATATTCTTGGCCGAGTAGAGAAATAAGGTTAATTTTCCTTGAAAATATTATCTCGATATATTTAATACTTAGATAGATGAAAATGAATGGAAAAATTTTAATTTCAAGAAATAATTCTTGGAGAATAAAATATATTAGGTTTAAGATATAAAGATCAAATAATTCCCCTAGTAGCTACTTTGACATAAAAATACTAAATAAAGATGAGATTGTGAAATAAACCCTTAACACTATGGTTACTTCAGAATTGTAACACTGTGAAAGAAATAAAATAAAATAAAATATTAAATACCATAAAAAATATATTCATGATATAATATATCAATGGGTTGTTTTATGCACCTCATATAAATAAATTGGCACATACTACTAAATATGTATCAATGGAATGGTAATTAAGATAAAATTCCATAAAAGATCATACCATTGATGTGAGAATTAATATATGAATTGATTATGTGTATAAAATGTAAAAACACATAAAATTTTGTAAATAAATCATAAAATAATAAAAATTAACCACACACATAATCTTAGAATATCAATGACAATAAATAAGTAATATAACCCAATGGAAGAAAATTGAGTTATGAAACCCTTTACTACTTGACAATATTTATGTCAAATCCCATTTAATGGAATAATTTAAATTGAAACTTGAAATACTATTAAGTATGAAGGATTCATTATATAACATGTAAAATGTTATTATTTACATCATATAAATGAAATAATCTTCATAACATTAAAATATGCCCCAGTGAAGGAAATTTGAGATGGAAAACCTTACAAAGATCACTCCATTGAAGTGAGAATTAATAAATAAGTTTATTATGTGTATCATATTTAAATCCATATGAAAATTTTTAAATAGAAAATAAAATAATCTGCAGTCCTTACACACATAATCTTATAATATTAAAAAAAATAAAGAAGTAATAAAATCTATTGAAAAGAAATTGAGTTATGAAACCCCTTACAACTTGTTAAATTTAAATTCATATCCCCTTGGACTAAATAATTTTAATTAAAACTTAAAATATAATAAATTATGAATTATTCATTATAAAACTAATAAAATGGTATTATTTACACTATAAAAGAGATATTTGGTGAAAAATATTAAAATGTGCCTCAATGAAGGAGAATTGTGATGAAATATCTTACAAAGATAATATATTTGATGTGAGAAATAATTAATTAATTTATTATGTGTATCAAATTTAAATCCACATAAAAAAGTTTCAAATAAAACATAAAATAATAAAAAAGTGGACTGAAATCCTTTACTTTTATTTAAATAAAATAAAATAAATGTAAACAAATCTCAAAAAATGGAAAAATATCATACATTAGAATATTGGATGAGTATGGAATTTTTTTTTATAAAATGAAATTATGTCAGGTATTTGTTAAATTTTCTATTCCTTATAGTTTTATTTTAAACCATAATAACCCGATTTACCCTTACCATGGTGATAATTATTTACTATGGTTGCAATTCATAATAAATAAAAATAAAAGGGGCCTATTTACATAATTTTTTACATCATGACTCATTATATGAAATTAATTTCTCAATTATCAATTTATATAAGTAGTATTAATAAATTTAAAATTAAAACACAAAACATGACTTAAAACATTTATTTTGAGAAAAATTCTTTTTTGTGTATAAAAAAATATTTATACCAAATTAAATAATAAAATTTATTACAATGAACTTAATTTAATTATTAATAATATAATATAACTAAATTTAGGTTAATATAATTTTAAAATAAAATAGAACTTCGTAAATTATTGAAACAAAAATATAGTTTTCAATAAAAATTGGTATTTTTCAATATTCATTGAAAAAACAATCTTTTAAGAAAAATATGTAAATTTCACCCTAATATAATTTTGATATGATGATTTAAAAAATGATATTATTTTAATAAAATAAAAATTTAGAAGTAATGTAAATTAATTATAATATTTTCTCATAATAACTAATAAAATTCATTTTGATGAAAGCATATTTCTGAAGTATAAAATAACTTTGATGAAAATTGAGTACATATTTTGTAATAATTAATCAATGATTTTTTATTCATTAGTCACATTATAAATATTTCATAAGTTGTCCATTACTATTATTAACCACCAATTCAATGTCTAGGTGATAAATATTACATTAAATAATAATATTTTAATAGTATATCGTAGTTCGCAGAAACTCAATGTTGTGTATTCGGTACACTATTGAACATAATATTCTTTTAAAATATCCAGATATTATACGTACTCTTCCTTTTAATTTCTATTCACATTCTTCCTTTGTCCTATGTTTTTATTCTGTAAATCTTCTCTATTCGATGTTTAATTCTGAGTGTTGTTTGTTAGTGGCTTGTAGATTTTAGGTTCCATTTATTCTTCCATCATCTTTGTGGAACTTATTTTAGGGGTTATTTATATTGAATCATCTATTCTTATCTAATGAAAATTTAAATTATTTATCAAGGTATGGGATTTATTGTTTCCTCCATTTAATGTGCGTTGATAAATTTACCATACTTTATCTCTTTGGGTACTATTGTAATTAACCTTCATGAATACGAAATTGGTATTAAATAAAAGAATTGGTTTTTGGTTGTAGATATTGCATGTGTTTATACCATCACAATGGTTTTAAAATAATTTTCTAGATATTTTTATTTCTTTTGTTTATTTTCTTGATTAATAAGTTTTTACTTTTTAGGAAATTGGTTAAAGAATGTAAATCTTGTAAATATTGATGAAAAATTAATAAAGATGCATAGTTAATTGAAATTGTTCTTCCTTATAGTTTGATTAGACTAGAAGTTATTCTTTAAATATTCTTTAAATATCTTATATCAATTGATAACGGATGTGTTAGGTTGCCTTAGGTTGTGAACTGTGATGAATAAATCAATTATCTCAATACCCGAATTAATTAATTATTTAATAAAAACAATTAATTTAGGGTAGAGTGACCCTGTTGGATTATGAAGGTTGGATTCCATGGTTTTAGATCTTATATGCCCCCATTGACTTTTATTGTTTTCTTTCCTCTTTGTGTGATTTGTTTTGATAAGGATACTTACTATGCGATGCGATGTGAGTCTAGGATGGTTGATGGTTTGGCGAGATATGGATGGTGAGGACTGAGTTTATGACAGTCATTGACACCTATGATGGAATTATACATGGTGTAAGCATGGTGGTAACAGGGATGTCACCAGGACTAACAAATAGGGTTGAAGCTAGTATTTCCCATTGTTATTGTGATAAAATCTTGGATGATTGATAATGAATCTTTTTTAAAGGTTGGATAGCTAAGTTGATTATTTATTCATTCCTTTTCCCACTTATTGATGGAATTTTATGTACTTGGTTTATGCATCTTTTTATGGCTACATAGGATGAGTCCTAGATTACCTGTAATAGTGGAATAATAATGAACATTGAATGTCTAAACCCTTGGTTTTAGAGACTTAATGTAATTCAAAATTATGATAACTCTCGAGGAACTGTAGGATTAGTTGGTTTTTTTCTGGAGGGAAAAGAACAATCTATTAATAATTAATTCAATGTGAAATGTTACATAGAAATAATTGAATAAAAGTATCGTAATTGTTTTATTCTTATGGGATATCTAGTCATTAATAGTGGAATTTGGGTGTCAAAGAGATGATAACAATAGTTGAGCCTATGGCTAGGTTTTTCACATAGTGTGGTAAAGATATATATATATATGTATTAATAAGTTTTTTATTTCAAACGCTCGAAAAACTATGTTAGCAAAGCGACCGAAACTAGTGGACTATGATGTTTTCCCCCCAAAAACCAAGGTTGTAGAGGAACGAATGGTTGACTAACACCTCTTTCCGCAACATATAATCCTAGTAGTATAATGTTCGAGTATTCATGGTGGTTACCTTACTCATATATATATATATATATATATATATATATTTGTGTGTGTGTAGAGGGATGTAATATCTTATGGTTATTTCACACACATGTATCTCTAGGTAAAGTGTCCTAAGGATTATTTTAGGTATAATGTGTATACCGTGTGATGTATTGAGGTATAATACCTGATGTATGGGCTGTGTTGGATCCTATAAACTACTTGGATACTATCTGAGGATGTGGATGATGATGACAAGATGATGTGTTGAATGAGGCAGAAGTTATGTTACATTTTCCTAGGCGTTTTTTGGTTCGATTATATATTTGGAGAGAGATGGATTAGGAAGTGAGACACTGGGGTAGAGTGTAAATATAGTGTGGAAGTGGTGATGTGGTACCTTCACTTTTATATATTGGATTTTATAGGAATACTTGTACGTGATAATAGGTGAGAGATCCATAGTGGGGATTATAATTTATAAAACCTATTTAGGTGATGAGTTACTTTCACTTGTTTATTCACTACGTTGAAGTATTCTTTATCTATCTGTTACATGCGAATCTCTAGGGTGGATACTACTGAGTATACATTTTATGATCATGCTATGTATATATAATTTTATTGGGTTCTCATGATGTATTTGTTGATTGGGATAGTTATTACTAGCTAATGGTGTTGTTCAGAAGTTGTTTGGACTTCTAGGAAGCTATTGAGGATTATCTTTTAGTAGTTATAATTTATTTCACAATTATTCAATTGTATGTTATTATATGCATGTTTTGGGATCATTTATTCACTTGTGATCAATAGTTGTTTAGAGATTTTTTATTACCTATTGTTCTTCATATTCTTCTTAGAGGGTAATTCCTCCCCTTTGTCCAACTTGAGAAATATTGGAGGTAGACTTTGGGAATAATTATATCTCTTTTCTCATTGATGGCCCATTAGGGGTACCTTGGAGGATGGGTTCATGATAAAGTGGTATAAAATGTTTTTGTTGAGGGATAAGATGGGTTTTGGAGGTTGGCACTGGTGAGGTATACATGGGTTGGTATAGAAATAATGTGAGATAAGCATAGTAAGCGATGTAAACAAGGGATACTATCTAGGAAATAGGTTTTTAAGGACCCCTATGATCCGATGTGGGGACCATTAAATTTAATAATCTTAAAATGTGAAGTGATTCAAGTTGTAAGGTAAATAACTATAACATGATCATGCATTATTCTTTTTTGTGCCTATGTTTTAAATGAGCTGACCTTGGGATTAGGTTGAACCTTAATTAATAAATTATTCTTAAATATTCCATATTCTTGGTTTAATAGTCCCTAATATTTTTTTCTTTTAAAATTATGGATCTAGATCAATGTCCTAATTAGTTCGTCCATGAAGAGGTTCATTAGGATGTACTTGAAGATAATCACATAGTTAAGGATGATCATAAATACAAATTAAGGTGTACACTAAAATAGTTTCAAGGAATGATGCTAAAAAATATGAGGGCTTCATTTCAAACTCAATGAAAAGGGATAGTTATAGTATGTGGGGATAACCATTAGTTCTATCTATGCACAAAAGGATCACTGTGTTTCATTGGCAGCGACGATGTCACATGTGACAACCAAGAAGTGGTGGTTCTTGTTTCTTAGGGATCTCAAGGAGTTTTCTGTCTCATGAGAGAAGTTTTAGGATCATTTTTGACCTATGTTTCTTTCATAGATTGTGAAGGTGGCTAGTCACTAGGAGATGATTACCCTTCGATAGGGGAGTTCCATTATGTGGGAGTTTGAGATATATTTCAAGGACCTTATTTTATATTTTATTTAATTATTTCCTAAATATAAGGTTGGGGTAAGACATTTTAAGGAGACCTTGTGTCCAGATATACAATACTAAGTCAAATCATTTATGGTACTAACTTATTTTGAGGTGTTATTGTGAGTATAAATCATTGAAAGGATGTTGTAAAGGACCAAATCATCATGAAAGGATATTCATTAAGATTCAATACATAGTAGATATGTGGTATGAGGTTTCTTATTGCTTGGAAAGGAGTGTTTTTAGATAACCAAGGGTAGGTACCAAACCTCATCATATCATTCTCTAGGGTTGGATATCAGAACATATTATAAGGGATTAGATGTCAGTGTTTATCATGGTGGTCATGATCATTAGTGGTGAGTGAGATTGAACTTTATTAGAAGGAACCATATGATAGGTGTTCCTATTCAGTTTATATCATTGTGAAATTTTCTTCCAAGGTAGTATCATCAGTGTGCTCTATCCTTTAATCAGTATAGGGGATATTTGGAAGGCAAAGGATAGCCCCATGGAACTCATCATCCTCAAAGGAGAGCGCAATTGTTTAGGTGGTCATCATTAGGGAAAAATTGGTCATGAAGGAAGTTATATGAAACTTCTCATTCAAAAGTTTCTATTTCTTGGTAATCTAAAATTTATTTGAGGTAAAGTTTTCTTATTTTCTACTTGGGAACATTATTTTTTTTTGATTCAGTAGTCACACACTCCTTCATATCACTATCTACACATCACGCTTTGAGACATAATGTGGACATGCTTCAATGCCCTCAGAATTGATTATTCCAGGTTGAGGTTTAGGTTATTTGGATAAAGTGTGTGGATACTATGAACTAGTTCCAGGGTGGAACCAATATTGGGGAGACATCCTATGTTATTAGATAAAGTCCTAAGACATCATCATTGGCATGGCCTGGAATTATTTTGTGTAGGTTATTATGCATTACTTTAGGAGGATAATCATGTTCTATAATATTGAAAGAGGGTCAGATGTGTTCAATAAAGAGTGATTCCATCATATGAGTCATAGGAATGTTTCTTCCTATCTTCCATAATGGATCAATTTACGATAACCTTGTCATAAGTTTAACCAATAATGTTTTATAGGGTAATTGAAGATCACCCTGATGTCTTTTATAATGGGGTTGTGCCATTAACCATTTAATGAGATATTGAATTTGAGATATATTCACAGTTGGGTGCTTCTTTAATCTAAATTTATCTATATATGATGGTTCCTTCTGAGTTTAGGGATCTTTGAATTTTGATTGATGATCTCTTGTAATGAGGTTTTGTTTGGCTGTGTGTGTTACCTTGGAGTGCTCGATTTTTTTTGTAAAAAATGATGATGGAATTATACACATGTGTATCAATTATATTAACATGAATTATTTGATAATGAATAATCATTACCCTCTACTATATATTAACGACTTATTAGATTAGCTGAAGAGAGATAATTGTTTCTTGAATATTGATATGTGATCAGGACATCATCTGATGTGGGAAAAGGATGATGATATTTTGACGATGGTTTCTAATGTCATTATGGGCATTATGAGTTTTTTAATTTAATTTGGTTGTCCCAACACTCCTAGAATGTTTATGGGATTAATGAATGCATTGTTCTAGGATTTTATAAGTTGGTTTATGAAAGTTTTAATTAATGACACTCTTGTGTACTCTACGTATAAGGAGGATCACGCAAAGCATATGCATGCTATTTTTGGAGTCTTTTATCATTGGAAGCATTTTGAGAAGCTATATAAGTGTTATTTAAAGGCTTGTAATTTTATTTTCTTGGGGGAATTTCATGTCTAAATACAAGGTATCATTGGATCCATCAAAGATCAAGGTGTTTTTTATTGGGTATCCATAAGAATGTTATATATGTGTAGATTTCCCTCTATCTTATAGGCTTTTATAGGTGGTTCTTTCCTAAATTCTCTTGGACTATGAATTTTCTGACATCTTTGACCTTGAAGAATTATTTGTTCTTGTAGACTGATCATTGTGAGACAGTTTTCTAGTATCCGAAGGAGAAGTTAATATGCTCTCCAGTTATTCATTTTCCTGAAGAGGGAGTTCAGTTTGAGGTCTTATATGATGATTCACATATTGTATTGTGAAATGTATTGATGAAGAAGAGATCATTTGTTTCTTATGGTCCTTAGAAGTTTTGACCCCATGAACATAACTATGACACAAATTATCTCAAGTTGGTTGGCGTTTCATTTTCCATAAATTAGTTTTGGAATTACCTCATTGTTGAATGATTTGAGGTTTTTTATAATCTCAAGAGCCTAAGGTATGTCTTATCCCAGTATAACCTGAATTAATATATTGATTTTTAATATAATAATTATATAAAATTAAATTTTATAATTATTACACACTAGTAAAGGTTAATTTTGTGGTTGATACACTAGGAAGGAATTCACAAAGTGATGTTGTGTGTGAATCTGTAGATTATTGGTGAGTGGTGGAAGAACACTCCACATTGCATCCTAATATAGGAAAGGTTAGTCATAGTGGATGAATTTTTTAGATGATATTACTATATTATTTGGTTCAGTAGGTGTGGGAGTCTCATCTAGGGGATTCTGATGTAGAGGTTTGGTGAGATTGAGTTGTCTGTGGTGATACCTCTAACAGATGGTCTGATACTGGTCAATATTGGGTGTTATTTTAGAGGAGGATTTTTGTTCCATTGTTGGTCCACAATTTTGTTATTCATGTTCTCAAAAAATAAACTTTTTTGGTAAATACTGACACGAAATAGATTTAGTTTGCTCTTAGTGGGCTGTTTTGGTGGCCTAATATAAAGCATTCAGTTTTGATGTTTTTATATAGATGTTTAGTCTACCATATGGTGAATCCTAAACACCATGTTCCCAAGGGTTTTATATATCCATTAGATGTTCCTCAGTAGAAGTGGGAGGAAATTTATATGGGATTAATTACTAGTTTCCCTTGATCTTAGGAGGGTAGGGATGCTATATGAATGATAGTGGACCATTTTACAAAATCTTCTTAGTTCTTAGCAATAAAGGAGTCAAGTTCAATGAGAGTTTTATTAAGGAAGTATCTAGAAAAGGTGGCAAAAATACATGGATTCCTAAATACTATTATATTTTATCATGATACTCCTTTTACCTCTAGGGTTTGAAGAGGTTTCTATAATGATTTTGGTTCTTGGTTGTTCTTTAGCACCACTTTTCATCTACAAATGGATGAAAAGATAGAGAAGACCATCCATACTCTAAAATACATGTTTCATGCTTGTGACCGTTATTTTGGGGGTTCATATATGAGTAAACTTCCTTTTTTAATTTTTATTATAATAAGATTTTACACTCTACCATTGTTTTGAATTTTTTTGAATCGTTATATGGCTAAACTTTCCATTCTTCATTAATATGGAATGGGGTCGGCATGTTAGAAATTATTGGGTTAGAACTACTATAGAGCATGTAATAGATGGTTGAAGTTATTAATAATAGGATTAAGGTAGACCATTATCATCATAATGAAGGTTCTGTGTGCAACGGAAGCACATGGGTGGATGTTCCCACTTGGCCTTTTTTTATTAGAAATGATCTATCCAGGATCAATATGACGATAAACGCCAGTCTCCGTGGATCGAATCACAGAAAAAGACAAAGAAGATGGTTTTTCCAGGAACCACAAACAAGGATCGTTACAGGTTGATTATAATTAATTTAATTAATTATAAATAAATACCTTTTGGGTGTTCTTTCTTCGTTGATGTTCTCGATCACGTTGTCGATGTGATCCATCGTTGCGTCAAAGAAGCCAAGTGTAGACTCCCTCTAGCAGTGATCCACACGTGTACCTTGTTTATCTGGACGTCGCCAAAGGATTCTCCGGGTGCTAGCATGGAGAAGCCTTTGCTTGCGTTGTCCTCCATAGATCGTCTTGATCCGATGGAAGAGGACCTCTCTTGGTCTTGAGAGCGTTCTTGGAGGAAGAGGTTCTTTTGGCCTTGAAAAAATTCTCCAGAGATGTTGTGCGCAATGATTCTCTTGTGTGTAGGAAAATAGTTGGGGTTTTGAGGATATTTATAATCGGGTCTGTGGGGTTATAGAGTTATGACAATAAATAAACACGTTACACGTTTTATTTATTTCATTGATTCTTATTTAAAAACTCCCATGTCTAATAGATAATTCCTTGACATGCGCCCACGCTGATTATAATAAATATCATTTAAAACAATATTATATCCTCAAAATCCCGACTGGAAAAACTACACGGCGTGTAATAATAAATACATGGCATGCACTTGTTTTTCATTGAAAACTACATGGCGTGTACATTAAATGTACACGGCGTGTATATCTTGTTTTCATTTATTCATTTCCTTTCCAAAATAAAACTACACGGCATGTACATTTAATAATACACGATGTGTACTTGTTTTATTTTATTTTTCCTCCATCATTTAAAACAACTTAGGCTCCCTTGAATAATTATTAAACCACGTACGAGAATAATATTTATTCAACTTGAGATACTTGGATACACTTAGTGTGTGACCCTCGAGGCCTCTTTCTCATTGGCATTAGGCAGGCTTGCCTAAAGTCCAAGATTACTGTCTAGCAACGGGTCAAGGTACCCAAGAGAAAGAAGTTGATGCCGCATTGACGTATCACCTCATACGAATTCTTAGTGTGTAATTTAATCCCATTGTCTCAATATCTCATCAAGTAGGTTTCATGGAAGTGTCATAAACCTATATTCCTGATCCGTCGTTCTTTGACTACCTGAAATAAACTCGTCGTTTCCACCATGGCCATGTAATTTAATGTGACAGTTATATTTCAATCAAAGGGCCGAGATATCAACTTCCATAAATGGAAGGGACAAATCCTTCCTCGACTTTTCCATTAACAACATGTCACTCGTGATGCACCCAACGTACCCTACTTCCTGCTAACTGTCTGTGTGACGGTTTTCATTAGTAAATATAAGTACGCGAGTCATGACATGAGTCAATGATAATCTTCCAGTGTAAGGACCATTACACACGCTCGTAGATAGCAATATCCGATGACACAAAGACATGAAGAATTACTACTGGAGGGTCTGTTCTCATAATCTCCCATCTTGGAGATTACCAAGTGCGAACTCTGTGAGAGAGAGTCTCGTCTTCTTACGAGTACTCGCACATGATAGTTTGTATACTATGTGTCCTATCGTAGTATGTAATACAACTACAGAACTATATTTAAGAATATTGTTATAGAATTTCAAGGTTCTCATCATAGCAGGGATCTTCTATGACCTTATTAATGCAACAAATTTTCTAGGACATTATTATATTATAGTCATGCAGAACAATGGACAATATATAATAAGTGAACATTCATGTAATCAAAGTACAAAACAGTTGGTTCTGAGGACACCAAACCTTACACATAAAACCTATTTCGACCATAGGTGGAGACCTACAAGGTTCAATGTTTGAGAACATGAATTCTTGAAGGTTACTCCTCATTATAGGGAGTGAAGGTTTGATAGTATGAGGAATTTCTCTGTATGATTGGATAGTCTAATAAAGTTAAGGCTCATATTGTAGTAATCAAATATGATATAGAACGTCCCCTAGAGATATTCTAGATACATGATGTAGTCCATGTTTCACAACTTCACTACTATTTTCATCAAAATTCTCACATCATTGATTGGGTTGTGATTTATGTTGATGATGATGCAAATTTGAGGAGTGGCTTATTTTCAT
Organism: Viscum album; assembly: GCA_963277665.1. Classification (NCBI taxonomy): domain Eukaryota; kingdom Viridiplantae; phylum Streptophyta; class Magnoliopsida; order Santalales; family Viscaceae; genus Viscum; species Viscum album. The sequence continues at coordinate 178,839,883 of OY728146.1, read as the reverse complement.
CCAATACCTCTAGGTAAATGTGTTGTGTTGTTGAGTCATTTCCTTGATTCATGTCTTATGGTGACATGGAGGCATGGATAAGTGAACATTGGAACATGAGTCATAGATATGTTCTCAATATCCTAAGTTGTTTAATGTTTTGTTCTTCTTTTGTATCTATGTTTTCATGCTAAACTTTATTTGGATTATGAGATGGTTTTTTCTTATTCAATGTTTTATTTGTGGCCTCTCTCTTATTTAATAGGTATCTCCCCTAGGATAGTATTTTGGAGTTGGTAACTAGTGCTTTATAGTTTTGTGCCTTGTTCATCCAAGTGAGGTGGTTGCACTCTTATAATGGAGAGATTCTTGAGTGGTATATCATGGGGTGACTATTATAAAAAACTATTTTATTTTCTTCTCTATAGGTTTTGATTTGATTATAGAGGTAGAGAATTGTATGACACGTATCTACTATAATGGTATAAAATTTCCTAACCTTTCATTTGTATTTTCCCGAGTCTCAGTGGTGTAGAGAGAAAGTTTGGATGAGTTCTAGAGGCTAAGGGAGGGGTCTTGACCATTCTCAGTGTCACCACACCGTAGTGGTTGGAGTGGTTAAGGTCACAATGGTTCCTATAGTGAAAAAAATATTTTTTTTTGATGGTTGTGTACTACTTGTTGCACCACAACCAATAACTAAACTTTTAAATGTATTTTCGAGGTTTTGTTGGTCATGGTGTCCTCAAGTATGAAACGACCATCATGGAAATCCCCATCAAGGGCATGAAGCCAAGTATGGAACCTTGGATTGTCTCTTGTCTAAAATGGGGTTGGTAAAATGGAATCTCTAGATATTTTGGAGGCTACGTTGAGGGTAAAATGTCCTCAGTATGGGAAACATTCCTTGTGAGAAGCCACTTTGGGATAGCATGCTGAAGAAAACTATACACATGGTAGATGTCATGATGGTGGTTTAGCTTATTATGAAATGGATGAATTCATCTATTCTCTATTTAGATCTCATCTATTTTAAATGTTAAACACATGCATTATAAATTAGTGGTCTTGAATATGGTTTTAATTCGACTGTTCTCCTCTAATAACAAATTCACACTTATCCTGTTGATTTTTTTTATTTCCAAACACTATATATAACCTAGGGCATGGTTATGATGTTTTCTATCATTGAGTCTCCATTTTTAGAAATTTACATAGGGTAATTATTGGTCCTGCAACCCCTTGGAACCCATTGATTAACTCCTTTTGTATTATGACTCAAATCATGGGGAATAAAGTTTTCTTGATCAAAGTACCATCCCATTATATTTATCGACTTGTTCTTCATTTACCCAGAGAATTAATTGTGGAAATACTCTCTATTCTGAGATGATTTATAAGTGTTATTTTTTAGTCTTATTGATTTTATGTTCTGACTAGTCGTCCTTCATCTTGGTCCGATGGTGGTTGATACTCGCTTTTCCAATCTTATGAAACAAATTCTGAAAATTTAAATTAAAGTAGTTGATTCAAAGATTCTCCTATTTTATATTCAACCATAAATTTACCATGATTTATCTCTTTGGGTAATGGTGGAATTAACATTTTTGAATATGAAACCAAAACTGGATTATTTTTTTTGGTTATAGCAATCTCATGTGTTTATACCCAGATAAAATTTTCCCCTTAATTTATTAGACAGTGTGTTATTTTTTTATTATATGGATTAAAACTTTTGTTCTATTTGTAAGTTGGATAAATAATATAAATCTAGTAATGATATATGGTTAAATAATAAAGAGACTTGGTTAGTTGGAAATTTTTCTTCCCTGCAGTTTGATGAAACCAAAAGTTATGCTTGAAAGAATAACTAAATATCCTATAGTCATTGATAATTGATTCTTTAGGATACCTTTTTTTTCACCTATGATAAATGAATTCGTACATTTAAGATGGTAATGAATTGGTTATTTTATTAAAACAATTATTTTGGGTTGAGTGAGAATGTTTTCTTATGAAGACTCGATTCCATGGTTTTATAGACTTAGAACCTTATTGCCTTTTATTGTTTGATTTCTACCTTGTGTGATTAATATGGATGAGGATCCTTAAAATGAAATGTGATCTGATCCAGGGATTACTGATTGTTTGGTGTGATATAGGTGGGGAGGCCTCAGTTTGTTGAAATAGTTGGCACCTGTGATGGAAGGATGCATAGTGATATGCATATTGGTGACGAGGATTGCACCAAGTATGATAGAGAAATATGAAGTTGGTATTTCCTATTGTTTTAGTGTTGAATGTTGGGAAATTTTTTTTGATACTGAGTCTATTTGAAATGATATATGATTGATTTATGTTTTTTTCATTCCTTTACACACTCCATGATGTAACTATTTTGTCTTGGTTTATGCATATTTTTATGGTAAATTAGGATGATTACTAGATTATATGTAATTTAAAAATGATAATGAATGTTGAATTTCTTAAGGCATGGGATTGGAGGCTTAATAGAATGGTAAATGTTGATAAATTGTGAGTAACCATGGGGTTAGTTGGTTTATGCCTCGAGGTCATGGAATAATAAGTTGAAAATTAATGTAATGTGAAATTTTAAATAAAAAGAATTGAATAAAAGTATCTGGAAAATGATTCTGTTCTTATAGGATATCAAGTCCTTAATAGTGGAAGTTGGGTGTCCGAGAGATGAAAGATGTAGCCGAGTCTAGGGCCAATATGTTTCTTTTAGTGTGTTTGAGTGGTGTATATATATATATATATTCATATGTTATGTGATTTAAAATTATACCCACCCATGTCACTAGGGAATATTGCACCAGTTGACTCTAGATGGTGTTTTTGCCAACATCCAGGTTCGCGAGGAATGGATGGCTGACTACCCCCTCATTATCATCTCTCATTTCTGGGTAGTATTATGTGCTAGTATGCATGGTTGTTATCTTTCTCATATATATATATATATATATGTACATACATACATACATACACACATACAAACATCCATACATACATACATACATACATACATACATACATACATACATACATACATGCATACATACATACATACATACATACATACATACATACATACATACATACATACAGACATACATACATACATACATATATATGTACATATATATCTGTGTGTGTAGTGGGATATAATGGCTTGTGGTTATTTTAGACACATGTATCTCAAGTTATAGCATTCTAAGAACTTTTATAGGTATGTTGTGTATGAAATGTAATGGATTAAGGTATAATACACGATGTACATGCTGTTTTAGATCTTGGAAACTACTTAGTTACAATATAGAGATGTGGATAATGATGATGTGATTATTTTATTCATGATATGCAAGTTATTATATAGTTTTCTTTTGTGTTCTTTGTCTAGATTATGTATATTGAGATAGGTGGATCAGGACTTGTGATGTTGGGGAATAACAAAAAACTTATGGGGAAGTGGTTGTGGAGAACCTTCACATTTATATATGTTAAATATTATACGATTACTAGTATTCTATACACGATGAGATATCCATGGTGAGACTAAAAATTTAGGACACCTATTTTGGTGATGAGTTAGTTTCACTAGTTTATTCAATGGGTTTTAGCATGATTTATTTATCTTTTTAATGAGAGACATAAAGGAGTATACAAATAAGTATACCTATTATTCCCACCATATATATATATATAAAATATTTTTCAATCCCATAGTAGTTGGTTGGTGATCGGAATGAACATTACATGATTGTGGTGTTGTTTTGGAGCTGTTTGGGCTTCGAGGTCACTTATGAGGATTATATTTTTTTAATTTTAGTTTTTTTATAGTTATATTGTATTATAAAATTAAACACATATAATAATATCCTTTATTATTTTATTCTAAATAGTTTTTGGTGGTTTTTTTCAATCTCTTGTTCATCATGTTGTTCTTAGAGGGTAATACCTCCCATTTTTGTGTACGATATACCCTAATTTATTTTCATCAACCCATGGCCTATTATATGTATAATTTAGGTGTTATTATACCCCTTATATCATTATCATACTAGTATAATCACCTTTTGATGTAGGGGTCATAATAAAAGGAAAAACATTGAGTAAGTGCTTCACCCAAGTCATATTACCAACACTTTTGGTAGTTGAACCTTTGAGTATTTAAAAATTCCAAACCTGTATTAAAGTCATTTAAATTACCAATTAAAAATGTGTCTTACATGATTAAAACCCTCAAATGGACCCCCTATCTTAAAGTCACTTTTCTAAATTCATCATATTTTTTTAGAACTCCCACCACTACTAGGACCACATACCATTTCTAAGGCTTTAAATGTGCTCAACAACTCTCCCTTGATTGTGATTGTGGGATTTTGTGCTCGTGTTAAAAACCATAAACCTCCTTAAAATGGAACCACCTTGAATGCAATCACATGGGTACATAAATACAATTATATTTCCTCTTCCTTGATGTTGTCACATTTCTCTTTATACTTATATACAAATGCATTATTTTATATGGTTTTAAGAAATTTTAGTGCTACTATTTTTTATGACCCACTATGCCAACCAAATTAACTATTAAATCACCCGACCTAAATGGTAATTATTTTTATATACTATGGTTCATCCTAGACACTTTTTAAAATTATATTCTACATTCTACAACACCACTAAAAGGCCCAAACTCAAGAAAAATCATGCACAGTTACTTTTCAAATATTAATCCTTGGAAATATATTATGCCATAAGTCCTTTCTAAATGACCTTAAGCTACATAATAAATGTCCTTCATACATACCCCAAAACTATATGTCATCATCCATTGGATTTGATATTAAACTATATAGTATGAATCCTCATATGACATTAAATTGAAAGCATTGTATCTCAAAGATGACTGTTATGACCTCATATGACACTAAAATTCATGTCATCCCATTATTTCATTGATTACTACAAAAGAAACAATTAAGTACGAGTGTCGTACCATGTTTCTTTGATTTAAAATATATGAAAAACCCATTAAATTACATGGGGGATGGATCCCATAACTAGGATTAATATGAAAATTATTTGAGGTTCAATACTAATATTTTTTTCATCTATTTTGTAATGTATAATCCTAGCTCACTTTACAGTAACTAGATCAAAGAACCACATGAACTTAGACACACATGTCATGACACCCTCTCCTCAATGATACTCTTCTAGGGATCAAAATAAATGAAGAGGGATAATGACCCATGGAGGATGCCTCCAATAGTCTACGGATTGACGAATAATATTGAGGGTATATCAATCACATACATTGGGGGTATTAACCTATATATAATTTAAGGAGTAAGAGATAAAAAGGATAAAACTCTAATTAACACCATAAATTAACCATAAGAAATCGAAATACATTTAATTTTATACATAAATTGAAACAATTTAAAATGAAAACTGAAAATATCAAAATATACCAGGATAAATGTCCATGAACTCAAGAAAATCCTGATATCTTCTCAACAACACGTCCAAGCTAGTAACTTCCAATATGATCACCAACCTATCCCAGGTGGCCTGAAAAATATATCACATATTCATAGTGTGATCATAATATGTATAATCATAAGGATACTCCCTGAAAAAATCTATGAAATAAGTGAACAGATCATACTAAATCACAATGAATAAAAAAATAAAACTGACTCATCACCTAAACAGATAATACTAGTTTTTCATCCTCATAATGGATCACTCACCATATAACATATAAAAGTAAATAATTCAATATCAAAAGTATATATATTCATATGAAGGTTCCCACTTCCACTTATCCACTAGTTTCTTACTATTAGACCTCAATTCCACACATCATATTCTCATCACTATTATGAATCATCCTACACCTCATGAAACAGTATCACCACCAATACTACATCCTATGAAGCATGTAAAATCTCATCACCATCATCATTATATCCAAGTAGTAATAAATTGTATTCCTATAAACCACTATTACCTATGTATGTACTTTATACCTCAATCCACCACAACCCATGCAAGTAAACCTATGGGAAGATGAAACCACCATATCTAGATAGAAGTATGTTTTATACCTCAAGATGTTAAAACCCACAAATAAGTGTATAGAAAACTATGATACATCACATCCCTTGTAGGAATGCACAATATATCGTAACAAATTATAGCATGGTATACATATACTCATTTATGTATAGAGGGAGAGTGTGGGAGAGGGATAAGTCATCCATCCATTCCCTCACCATCCTAAATGTTAGAGAAACCATGCTCCAAACCCTTGGGTGTTAGCTTTACTACTAATGTGGGTGGTCAATCTTTTGAAATTAGAAACTATAAATAATATCACACACAACCACATTATGGGAAAACACTTAGACTTTGACTCATCTGCCACTATAATCACACCTGACCTCCGGCTACCACTATTAAGATCTTGGTATCAAGTAAGCATACAAATTATGTTTAGTGTTAATTTATTATTATCCATTTAATATTATTACATATTCAATTTCCAAGATTTAATATTTAATCTTTTTATCCTTGTGTTGATGAAACTATTAATTATTTACCAAAATTATCAAGTATATTTATATCATTTGAGATTATCATAAACTAATCCAGTTCATTTTTTAGTTCAGTTTATCATTTCATTATCAATTTGGGTTCTCTAAGACTCAACCAAAGATATAACTTAAAATATGCACAATAAGTGTAACACACCAAACTACCTCAAACTATTGGAAAGTGATCAAATAAATTTAATATGACCAACTAAGAAATATGAAGGAATTAAGGAATACATGAATTACATCGATGATAATAACTCACTCTAAACATGTCCCAACGACCTGATGTACCACACCATTGTGAATGATCTCATCTATCCTATCATCACAATCACCAACCATCACTTTAGACCTGGATCCCAACACATTTCTTATCAAAGGTTCCAAATAACAATGATGTTATAAATCATCAGAATCAAGAATCTAAATTCCTTGAGAACACTTTTATTTAAAATGTTTAATTACTTATATAGGAAGAAGTCACTAAGTTCATAACATCAAGGTATTTATTCCTCCCACTCAATACAATATGATCTCTAAGACATAAACATTTCTTTTTATAAAAAAACATTTTAATTCAATCTTTAATTAACAAGTTTATTATGTAAAGGTTTTAACAGCAAGGAAACCTCGGTAAATAGATAAATATATCTAACAATAAGCATAAGCATTCTTTCAAGTCAATTCAAAAAATGAATACTGGCCCTTTTGATTATATAACTATCATTTTAATTATTCTTCATGGGGATTCATATTGTTCATAGTTTTATGCATTTTATTATACTAAATATAAAAATATAAAATACCACCAAACATATATCACAATAACAATAAATAACAATAGGTGGCATCAATAACATTAAACAACACATGTTATCACAAATACCATCAATTCTAATTAACATATCCAGAATTATATAAATAATTATTATCTAAATTTAACAAGAAGTTTGATAATACTATATCATATCATAGATTTACCATTCCTGATTAATTTTATATTATAAAAATGTCAACAGTTTAAACTTAAGAATGTGGTTTCTTTATATCCCACATTGAAATTATTATCAATGATATTAAATATATAATTAACACATGATTCCAAGATTCTTAAGATAAAAAAATTTATGAACATAATGTGATGAACCTATTTCAATTGTTGAAATAACAATAAAGAATTTTTTACCAATATTCAATTGCATTCAATTTTATCTTTTAATCGTGATGCATAAATGCTATATTTTTAAAAATCTTATTTCATGTGATCTAATAATATTTTAATCATTTTAAGATTATTCACATCTACTTAAACAAATAAAACAAAACCATGATAAGATCAGATATTGTATAAAAAGAAAACAAGAAGTAAAATATATCCTACTCGGAAGTAATAAGTTTTCATGATTTTTCACGAAAAATAGAGGATGTGTTCACATGTTGAAAACTATAGGGAGAACTCCAAACAAAAGTAGGAGGGTTCAAAGACTTGGAGTGAAAAGGCTTTTGTTTACTTGAGATCAAGGAAAGGAAGGTATAATTGAATGAAGGAAAGATATTCATTTTAGAATAAAATATCTAATACTATCTAAATTTCTAGATCCCTGATCATCCTCTCCCTTAATTAAACATTAATGTGATTCTAATTAAATTCACATGAGATGATCCATTAAAAATAATCATACATTTAATAATTAAATTATATAATTATCCTCTATAAAAAACATTTAAATTCTAATATTTATGTCTTTAAAACCATATTTATGTTAAAAGGAAAATTTATGAAGGGATCAACCACATGAAAAATCCAAGTGACTGTAAAAACTAACCAAATTAATAAACTAATCGACAACATGAACAAAATGAGAAGCTTCATGAATAATCCAATTGACAACATGAACAATATAACCAACCACATGAACAAAACAACTGAACATATGAAAAATAACAAACCATGTGAACAAACAAGCCAACCACACGAATATCCAAATAATTGCATGAACAAAAAAACAGAAAACATGAAGAAACAAACTGATAACATGAACAAACTAATAGACTTCACAAACAACCAACTGATCACATGAACAAACTATCTGACCACATGAACAATCCAAACGAACATATTTACACCCTGTACAATCGTATGAAAAACCCAACCAACCATGTGAAAAAACAACCTGACTATATGAACAAACTAACCACATAAACAAACAAACCAACCACATGAACAAAAAAACTTATTGCATGAACAAACCAATAGACCACATGAAAAAACCAACTGAACACTTTAACAAATCAACTAACCACATAAATAGAAGTTACTCCCACTCCCAAGTGATCACCTATAAAAAACTATTCCATAAAAGGAAATGAACCAAAGGAATAACATACCATCAAAACACCTTCTCTGATGGTCCTAAATATCTATAGGCCGCTCTTCAAAGTCTATATTTTCTTTAACATCCAAATAACCCTAATTGATGACATGAGAATTCTCTTGAATATAATGATGAAGCTATGACACAGGTAATATTTCATGAATCTAGTTTATCTATGGGGGTAGTTCTGATCAATATGTCATAACGCCAATACAAGACAACAGATTGAAAGGTTGAATGAACCTAGAAAAAATATTACTCCCACGATCAAACCTTAACTACCCATGATGGGGAGAAAACTTGAAGGACACATGATCTATGAAACTGAAATATAAAGACCCGCTGCTATGATCATCATATAAATTAAGATGATCAAGTTCCACCTTCATTAACAAAAAATCACTTGAACCTTCTTTGACATATTCTGCACCAATTGAAGTACAAGAATAGTTGACTCTGTGACCTCAATCTTGCACAATAAAGAATGATAAGGTCAACCATACAAAGTTTCGAATGGAGTTATTCTAATAGTGGAGTGATAAATATTATTGTAAGAAAAATTTAAAAAGGGCAGGTTCATCACCCATGAACCTCTCAAATCTAGAACGCATACAAACAATTTTTCCTCTAAAGTATTGATAGTCAACTCTGTCTGACTATTAATCTTTGGAGGAAAAGTGGTGCTAAAGAATAACTTAGTTCCAAAATAACACTAGAGACCTATCCACACTATTGAGGTAAAAAGGCAATCATGATTATAAATGATCATCTTTAAAAACCCAGGAAACCTCACTATCTCCTCAAGACACTGCCGTGAAAAAACTTCTACCAATCTTGACCCCTTAATTTATAAAACGTGACCTAAATGAATTAGAAAGTCCACAATCACCCATATTTTATCATAAAAAGCCTACTATTTTGGTAAAATGGTGACAAATTCGATTAAAATTTGACACAATTTCCACTGGGGACATCGAGTGACTGAAGAAATCTACTAAGAACACAATTCTCAAAATTTACCTTATGGTAGAATAAAAAAATAGAGAGAAAAACTCAAAAAAATGAACACTTTAACCCCAAACACCAAAAATAATCTCTCATAGAATGATAAATCTTTGTTACATCAAGATTTACTACTAGGGGTAAACTATAGAACTCATGTTGAACCACCTCATTCATCACAAAATGAACAAAAATCATACCTCAGAATAATACCCGATGCAATATATACCTTGAGCATCCCATAGAAGCATAAAAAAATCACCCGATCATGAAAATCCTATTCCTCAGGACTCCCATGTTGAAAATCCTCCAATTTATGTACAAAACTGATTCCAATATCATCTAATAAAGTCACCTATTCCATCAAAAACTCCCATATCAAGGTGAAATGCTGCAAAATCCTCCACCACACTCCAAGAGTCACCATATTCCAAAATCCACAATGTAACTTCCTTCTTATGGAATTCACTACAAATTTCAATTTACCAGGTGTAAAGAAAATATCAAAATAATAATCATGCAAGGACTCCATCCACCATTGATTTTTCAAATTCAAGTCACATTGGTAAAAGAAATGTTTTAGGATCTTGTTATCTTTAAAGACCACAAAGTGCTCCCTAATGATATTTTCTCACCACAACTTCAAATAGAAAACCACCAAAATAATCTCAAGATGATGGTTGGAATAGTTACATTAATTAGGACATAATTATTGGGACCTATAATAGATAACCACCCTATACTATATCAGTATACATACCAAACCAGGATGATATGCATTGCAATAAAATTAAAATTAATCTCCCTCCTCCAGTAAAAATGGACCAGATCAGAGATGAAAATCTCCATAAAACACTCAAAAGTATCCCTTTACTAGTCATTCCACATGAAAACGGAATCCTTTATAGTTTATACAATCATAGGAGATAAAAACCTAGGATAATTGGGGGGGGGACCTCTTCTAATAGCTAGATAAACTAAAGAAATATTTCACCACTACATAATTCTTTGGAGCTCCCCAAGAAACCACTGCCTCAACCTTCGAAGGATCTATGGATAATCTATACTGACATAAAACATGCCCAAATAAACAGACCTCATGATCCCAAAAATCAAACTTTGACATATTCTTGAATGTTTGATGAATCTAAAGAACTCCCATTACATCTTGTAGATGCTATATGTTTCCCTCCTTAGATACTGAAAACAGAAGGATGTTGTCTATAAATACCATCAAAAACCTATCTAGAAACTCAAAAAACACAAAATTCCTCAGTCCCATGAACATGATTATTGAGTTTTTAATACTGAATGAAATCATAACAAATTCATAATGACCATATTAAAATCTGAAATTAGTCTTTAGGATATTCTTATCCTTCACTCTCATTTGATGGTATCCAAGTAATAAATTGATCTTTGATAACTTGAAATTTCTCTTAAAATGATCAAAAATATTATCAATCTATGGAAGAGGATATCATTTATAAATTTTTACCTAATTCAAATAATTATAATCAACACATATCCACACAATCCCATCTACCTAAAGAAGAAACATAACATGGGAAATCTAAGGTAACAAACTAGGATAAACAAAACAACACTGAAAAATATTATTGATCTTAATAAAAATCTCTCATAACTAAAAAGTTTATATCCTATATGAGGGAATATAAATATAAGAAACACCTAGTTGTAGATAATCCCAAACTAGATCTCTCGAAGAGTGGGTAACACTATAACCTCTTTAGATAACACATCAAGTTACTCTTTAATGAGATTTAGAAACACTACTAAAAAAACCCCGATGAACCCAGTATCAACTCATTCTTAAGGATGATAGAGAATAAACAAACATGCAACCCATTTTAGGGTCTCACTTTATAAAAAAAACTTGATCTCCATTGACATTGTATAATATGATTTTTCTACTAAATAAATCCATGATATCTTGCACTGAATGTAGCTATGGCATTATAAGGTAGTATCCATAAATATAGTAACTATCCTAAAGGGTGTTTCTTATGTAAAACCAATTCTCAATATTTAAATACATCATAAAATCGATCTCAACCTCCAACTAGTGTACTCAATTCCAAGGGCATTAGAATCCTCTCCACCTTAAGTCCAAATTCATAGACAAAGGAAGGTGAAATAAAGTAGAATAGAGATGATGAATCAAATAAGGAAAATACATATATTTCATGACATCATTATCATATGGTGATAACAATACTAGAGTATTCATATAGCCACACCTATCTCCATGTCCTATGTAGCCCTGATAATAACCACACCAACATTTCACTCTTCATACTATCCATAAGGATGAGAGATATCATGTGGTAATCCCCTCTCTACTGACTATGATATGGAACACCATTATATTGTTATAAGTCCATGACATTAAACATTACATTATCGTGATTTTTAAGCGAAGAATTAACTCTCTTGAATTTTAGGATCTTTTCATGATTATATTTTTAGATAATTAGGTCATAAATAATATATAACTAGACCATAAAATACCAAATGGGCACTTTTGATCAGTATTCATTTTTTCCACAATATAAAACTTTTAAAATAAATCATAATTTCTTTTCATGGAAAATATTCATGAATTTCAACATGAAATCTTTCTTTCCCATACACATCCTTAAATACTTATAAAATCAACTAAATATTTGGGATAAGCCAAAAATATTAGCAAGGGATACAAAAAGAAAGAAAATCATTTGACCCATGAATACATGAAAACCCATATAAAACTTACCTTTATCTTCAAAGTTCTTTGAGCATATGAAATAAGGCATTTACTATTGAAAAACACAAAAAACATTTTTCTCAAATAAAATTATTAAAACCCATAGAAAGTAATTAAAAACCATTATTGGTAACATAGAGCATCACATTCATAACCCATTTTAAACCCATGTCATAAGTATTTTGAGAACAATTAAATACATATGAGAAACCCTTTGGTGACTCCTTTATTTATTATTAATACAAGGAACATTACCCAATGCATTGGATCTCTATCTGAGAGCACCAATAGTTAAATCTATAATGGTATCACCTAGCATTATGTAGAACACCAAAACGTATAAGCTGTAACAGGCTCTCCCAATGGTATTTGACACACACCATAATATAATTTTCAAGTACTATATCATTAAATTTTTTTTATGCTTTCTATTTTTCAACATAAAACATTTGAAAAAACTTTAAAACTCATAGTCAAAAATTCCATTTTCTTTTAAAAACCCATTTTCAATATAAAAATACCATTTTATATTGAAACCCCATATTCAATACCAAAATACCCAAATAAAATGAAAGTTTTGTTTTCATTGAAGGAAACATGAAATCATTCAAAGGAATCCTGAAATAAAATAATGGTCATTGTGTTGAAAATGTCGTTGTTTGCAAGCATGTTAAGAATAGAACATTCCTTTTATCATTTTCCAAAATATTCCATATAGAACATGTAAAAACATTCCTTTTGAAAACCATTAAAAATAAAGTATAAAATTTACATTAAAAATCTTTTTTGTCCATATGAAATCATTTAAAAATATATAAATTTAATAGAAAGAGAGTTTGAGGGAAAACTATTAAAAGATGATTTCTTTAAAATAAAAGTCCCTAATCACTTAGAAAACACTTGAATCAAAAAAATCATTGGATAATAACATATAAAAACATTAATTATCACGAGAATAGATAAATTTATGATATAACAGGTCAAATGGAATGTATATACACCTTATAAAATAATAGTGGTGCATAACATCAAGATATTCCTCAACAAAATTAGATTGAGATGAAGTACCTTACCATGAGTATAATTAAACAAGTTTGTATTTATCTTAATAAATAATAAAATAATGTTAATTATTTAATTTTATGAGAAAAATTTTCAAGTTTATTATTGCTTTTTTTAACTTATTACTATAAAATTACTTAATCAATTAAATTTAAGTCATGTGTTTTGACCAAATTTTTTTTACGTGTCAAACATGATTTTGGTAGATCGACTATGGTCAAATGGGTATTTATTTAAATATATCTAGAAAATTTTTCCAGAAATAATCATAATATTTATACACAAATTATTCTTTTAAAACCAATCATTTAATATTGTTATAATAAATGAACCCACATAATAATAATGGAGATGGTAGGTCGTACGTACACATGAGTAATGTTCTAATTTTCAATGATCATTATCGAAAGAAGGTGTATAAAATTTAACTTTGTATAATAATAATTATATCATTAATTCCATATTATTTAATTATATAATCTTATATATATATATATCATTCTTGTGACGTGGGGATGAAAAAATAAGAATCACATTACTTCGAGGAGGTGGTTTTCTAGACGTCCATGAATGATGTTATCACCTTTTAAGTTTGTGAAATGGTATGAATAAAATGATATATTATATTTATATAAATATAATTTTTTCATGAATATATTAATTATTTAATGGAATAGAAATATTTCTGATGGAGTAGAAAAACAAGGTCAATTTTTCTTAAAAACAAAACGAGGAAAATAGAAGGTATGTAACATTAACAAAAGTGAGGAAAATGGAAGGAGAAATTTTAATTTATAGAAACAAACAAAGGGTATGAAACTAAATTCTCTTTAATACATAAATATCAAACAATTCCAATAGTGGAGACTTTAATATATAAATCCTGAATAATGAAGTGATAGTGAAATAAACCCTTAACACATTGGTAGCTTTTTAATTATAAACCCATAAAAGAAATAAATTCAAATGAAATATTATATACTATGAATTCAATGATATTAATGAAATAATATATAAATGTTAGGTAAATACGCATCATATAAATAAATTGGCATATAATACCAAATATGTCTCAATGGAATGATAATCTAGATAAAATCCCTTAACAAGATAATACCATTGAAGTGGGAATTAATCAAGGAATTGATATTGTGTATCAAATGTAAATACACACATATTTGTTTTAGATAAGTAATAAAATAATCAAAATTGATTACACACATAATCTTATAATATCAATGACAATGAAGAAGTAATATAACCCAATGAAAAAAATTTAGTTATGAAACCTCTTAAGACTCTGTAACTTTCTTTCAAAAAACACTTGGATGAAATAATTTGAATTTAAAATTAAAATACCATGATTTATAAAGGATTCATGATATAACAGGTAAAAGAATATTATTTATTCCATATAAAATAAATTAGGATCCTATCATTAAAACATGTGTCTATGAAGAAAAATTTAGATGAATTCTCTTTCAAATATCACATCATTGAAGTGAGAATCAATCAATAAATTGATTATGTATATAAAATTTAAATCCACATAAAAAATTTGTTATAAAATATTGAATAATATAAATTCATTACACACATAATTTTTTAATATCAAATACAATGAAGAATTAATGCAACCCAAGGAAATAAAATTGAGTTATGAAAACCCTTACCACTTGGTAAATTTCAAGTAAAATCCACTTGAATGAAATAATTTGAATTAAAACTTAAAATATAATAAATTATGAATTATTCGTGATATAACACATAAAATTCTAGTATTTACTCTTTATAAAATAAATTAGGCGCATGACATTAAAATACGCCTCAATGTAGGAAAATTGATATGAAATCCTTTATAAAGATCATACCGTTAAAGTGATAATTAATCAACGAATTGATTATGTGTATAAAATTTAAACACACTTAAAAAAGTGGAAATTAAACATAAAATAACAAACATTCATGACACACATAATATTAGAATATCAAATACAACGAATAAGTTATATAACCCAATTTAAAGAAGTTGAGTTACGAAACCAGTTACCTCAGGTTCGACTTCATTCATATGTGGAGAAACCTACTGTATAATAAATATATATTTATTATTAATTTATTAAATAACAATTATTATAAATATCATAACATATATGATATAATTATAATCTTTTATCCCTTATTTATTAAAAATTATTTGTGAAAATCACTATTCTGGGTAATAACTTCTTGGTTTTTCATGTATGTTTTGGTTTGGTAGTTTTAATCCTTTTTAATTATAACATCGTTCCAATATATTAATTTTTTTAGTCATGATATATATAATATATATTAATTATATATATACATTAATCCATCAAATTTAGTGATTGAAAAATGAATTATTTCGTTCATATAGATGATAGGTCGTACATACACATGAGCATTGTTTTCACTTTTTAAAGGATTGAATGAAAGAAAATTAAATAATAATTCAAATTTATAGAATTATTTTTATATCATATATATCGTATATATTCATTAAATGCATCATTATTACCATCCATGTAAATAATAAATGAAAAACGAATCACATTGCTTTGTGGTGGTGGTTTTCTACACATATGCATGAGTGATGTTATCATTTCTCTATTGATTGGAAGGTAATAAGGTAGATATGATATTATATTTATATAAGAATAATTATTCCATGAATATAAAATATAAAAATTAAAAAAATCATAATACCCATTCCTAAAATATGGTGATAAAAAATGAATTGTATCTTTATATATAGACAATAAGCCGCACATACACACTAGAAATACTTTCACATCCCATTTGATGAAAAATAGGGAAGATAATGGTGGTTTTATAATAATAATAATAACATTTATGTATATTTATAATACTGAATTAATTATTTTATTATAAATTCCAAATATTTAGAAGAGATAAAATAATATGTAAAAAAGAAATCTATCAGTTAAGGCGATTACCTCTTCTTTGGAAGAACTCCTTTATATATCCTCTTAAGGATCTTAGGGTTGATATTTTAGGAATAAAATAACTTATATAAAGTATATGAGTAAGTTTATGAGATATTTTTTCTAGACCTAGTTTATCTATAAGGTTTATCATATTGTAAAGAATAGAGGGAAGGGGTGTCCTTTTATTAGTTAGGGGAGAGGTATTCTTGGAATTTATTAAAGTATTATACTAATATAAATTATTTTTCACATACAAATGGATAATAATTATTATAAATAAAAGATTATACAATCAAATAATCTCATTAAATAATATTTTAACATGTTTTGGTTATGTTTTCACCCTTATCTTTTAGTTTTAACCCATGTTAACCCTTTTGATAATTATTACAATATAAAAACATTCTACTCTTTAAGGGCCAAGATTTTTTTTATAAAAGAGAAAAAGAACCATAAATGGACAATGCTGTATTTTTTCAACAATCTCTAATTAATATTTCTTAATTTAAGATTTTTATTAATTTTAACACATTAAATAAAATATTACTTATTATAAAATATTATTAATATCATTTTGACACTATTTATTTAATATGAATTCAAATACATCAAGAAAAAGGTGGGAAATAGAATATAATACTTTAAAACATCGATAAAAGTTCATATAGATATATAACATTTATGTTACAAATTAATTCATTCAAATTATATCACTTCTAATATTTTAAAAGAATTAATTTTATATTTTTATTAATTGAATAAATACTGTGTCGTTGTTGCAGAATCATTTAAGGTTATTATTTCATTACTAAAAATTAGAAATAAATTACTATGGAAAATAAAATTATTTATATTTAAAATAACAATTTATAACTAAAAATATCCTTTGTTTATACTTATGTAAAAAATTTAAAGATAACTAAACAAAGTGAATGACATTTTTGGTTTTATTTAAATAAAATAATATAAATGTAAAAATTAAAAAATGGAAACCAAATATTATAAATTAAAATACTAAATGTGTTTAGAAAAAATAATTTCATCCAATAAAATCAAGTTATGTGTTTGGGAAAATTTTAAGCCCTTATCATATTATTTTTAACCATAATAACCTAATTTACCCTTATCAAGGTGGTAATTATTTACTATGATTACTATTCATAATGACCTAATATAAAAGGGGAAAATTTAAGAAAAATTACATCTTGAATCCAAATATAAAATCCATTTTTCAATATTCAATTTATATAAGTAGAAGTATTTAATTTAAAATTAAAACAAAAAACACAAAGAAAAAACGTTTTCTAGAAAAATACCTTTCTATGTGTAAAAATGTTTTTATACCAAATTAAATAATAAAATTGATTCCAATTAACTTAATGGAATTATTAATAAAATTATAGAACTAATTTTATTTTTAAATAGTTTTAAAAAAATGGATGTTTATAAATTCTTGAAAACAAAAATACAATCTTCAATAAAAATGGGTATTTTTCTCTATTCACTAAAAAACCAATCTTTTCATAAAAATAAGAACATATAAGCCTAAAATAATTTTTTATGATGATTTCAAAACTGATATTATTTTATAAAATAAATTCTATATAATTTATAAAAATTAATTATAATATTTTATCATAAAAAAACAAAAAATATTTTGATGAAAACGTATTTCTATAGCATAAAATAACTTTGATGAAAATTGAGTACATATTTTATAATGATTAATAAATTAATTTTTATTCATGAGGTCTATTATTAATATTTCATAATTTGGTTAATACTATTTTACCCACCAATTCAATTGAAAAAGTGATTAAAATTACATTAAATAATAATATTTTAATAGTATATCATGATTCACAAAAACTTGATGTTATATATCTGATATTATATTCAACATAGTATTGTTTTTAAAATATCTAGATTTTATAGGTAACTTACCCTTAAATTTATATTCTCATTATTCATTTATTCTATGTTTTTTATTGAAATCCTCTCAAATTAATGTTAAGTTATAAGAGTGGTTTGTTGGTGGCTTGTAAATGTTAGATTCTGTCTACTCTTCCTTCATCTTGGTGGAATTTTCTTTAGTGGTGATTGATTATAAATCATAAATTTTTGTGTAAAGAACATTTAAATTATAAATTTAGGTAGGGGATTCATTGTTTCTCCCATTTTATGTGCAATCATAAATTTATAATCCGTTATCTCCTTAAGTAACAGTGGAATTAATCTTAATGAAGATAAAAATGCAATTGAAGAAAATAATTATCTTTTGGTTATAGGGAATGATCGTGTTTATACCATTATAATGATTTCCCTCTTTATTTTATAGATAGTGTGATGTCTTTTGTTTATGCTCCAGATTAACTAGTTTGTTCTTCTTGGAAATTGGATAAACAATGTAAAGATATTAATTCTTGATGAAAAAATAAAAAAGAGGCATGGTTAATTGAAATTTTTCTTCCTTATAGTTTGATTAAACCAGAACTTATGAATGAAATATTTTTTTAAATATATTATAGATATTATTATAGGATTCCTTAGGTTTCCTTTGGTTATAACTTTTGAAAAATAAATCATTTAATTCAAGTCACTAATTAATTATTTTTTTGATAAATACAATTGTTTAGGGCTAAGAAAGCATGTTTTCTTATAAATATCAGATTCCTCTATTTTAGGGCATAAATACCCAGTTTAATTTTATTGTTTTATTTCTACCTTGTGTGATTGATTTGGATTATGAGACTGACCATGTTATGTGATGTGATCCTATAATGGTTTTAGTTTTTTTGGGATATATATGCACAAGCCTGTGTTTGTGGAAGTCATTGACACCTGTGGTGGAAACATATATGGTGATATTAATTGTGTTTCATGGTATATAATTGAGACTAATGGAGAGGGTTGAATTTAGGATTTACCATTATTATTTTGAATAAATATAAGATTCATTATTGATGATGAATCTATTTTAAAGTTCTAATAGCTGGGTTGATTGTTTATGAATTCCTTTCTCTGCTGCATAATGCAATTTGTTATTCTTGGTTTATGTCTCTTTTTATGGTAAATTAGGATGATTCCTAGAGTAGTAGGAATTATAGAATGATAATGAATATTTAATTTTTTAACCCTTTTAGAGGCTTAATAGAAAATTAAATTTTGAAAACTCTTGAGGAGCCATGGGATTAGTTGGTTTATTACTAGTTGGCATAGAATAATGTATTGATAATTAATACAATGTTAAATGTTAAATAGAAATAATTTATTTAAAGTATCCTAAAAATGATTATTCTCTTATAGGATATCTAGTCCTTAATAGTGTAAAATGGGTTTCTATGAGATGATAGATACAGTCAAGTCTAAGTCTAGGTTGTTTAACATTGTGTTTTTGTGAGTTATATATATATATATATTCCTATGTTATCTAATATCAAACCCTACCAAACCCACGTCAGTAATGTGACTAAAACCAGTGGACTCTGAAACACATTTCTCCATCATCCAATTTGGCTTGGAATAGATGGTTGGCTACCCCCTCTTTCCTCGCTCTATTATCCTAGTAGTATTATGTTCTAGTATACATGGAGGTTACCTTTCTCACACACACATATATATATATATATATATTTGTGTGTGTGTGTGTGCACGCACGTAGAGGGATATACTAACTTATGGTTCTTTCACACACATGTAACTCTAGGTATAGTATCATGAGGATTATTTTAGGTATATTATTTATATCATATGATGAATTGAGGAATAATACCTCACACACAAGATTTGGTGGCTCTTGGAAACTAATTTGTTACTATCTAGGGATGTGGATGATGATGTTGAGATAATGTGATGCACGAGGTTCAAGTTATGTTATAGTTTCCCATGTGTTGTTTTGAATTATATATTTTGAGAGAGATAGATCAGGACGTGTAAAATTGGGGTAGAGTGAAAAATCAATGGGGAAGTTTTAATGTTGTACCTTCAATTATATATATATACATATTATATGAATACATTATGTGATACTTGGTGAGAGATCTATAGTGAGGATGAGAATTTAGAAAACCTATTTAGGTGAAGAGTTAGTTTCACTTTATTATTGTTTTGGATTTAGTATTATTTCTCAATCTATTACCTAAGAAGATCTTTGGAGGATACTACCAAGTATACATGTCATTCTCATCCTATGTATATATAACATATTTTTTAGTTTCAGAAGAGATGGTTGGTGATTAAGCGAGATATAACCAGCTCACGGTGTTGTTCTATATTTTTTTGGACTTCAAGGTAGATAATGAGGATTATATTTTGGTAATTGTAGTTTATTTTATAGTTTTTTATAGTTTTATGGACTTATATACATGTATTAGGATATTTTATTCTTTTAGGATTAGTATTTTTTTAGTAGTTTTTTATTACCTCTCATTTATTGTGTACTTATAGAGGGTAATGCCTCCCATTTGTCTAACATGTGGAATATTGGAGGTAGGATTTGGACATAATTATCTCCCTTGTCTCATTTATGTCCTCGGAGGGGTACCTTTTGGGTGAGGGGTCATGATAAAGTACTATGAAAGTTTTATTTTGAGGGATAAAATTGCATTTGGAGGTTAACACTAGTGAGGATTGCAAGGGATAATATGAAAAAAGTGTCAACTAATCCTAGTAAGTAATGTATACAATGGAGAACAGTTTAGATATAGGAGTTTGGTCCCCCCTATGATGTGATACGAGGACCATTACGTTTAATAATCATACAATGTGAAGAGATATAGGTTATGGTGTAGTTACCTAGAATATAATCATGAATTATTATTTTTTGTCCTTTTGTTTTAAATGAGTAGAGCATGGGACTAGGTTGAACCTTAATCAATTAATTCATCATAAATATTCCATATTATAGGTTTAAGTGTCCTTAATCTTTTTTTCTTTTAAATGTATGTATCTAGGTCAATTTACTAATTAGGTTCGTATTAAATATATTCAGTAGGATGAGATATAAGATCATCATATAGTTAAGGTTGATGATGAAGACACTTAGAAGAGGTAACATCAATAGTTTCAAAGAAATAGTCTATAGAAATATGAGGTCTCCATTTCAAACTCTGTGATAGAGGTCTTGTTGGAGGAGGTGGGGATATAATTTAGTTTTATCTATGCTATAGTGGATCACTATGTTTCATTGGCTGTGATTATGTTTCATGGGACAACCACGAAATGGTGATTCTTATTTGTTAGGTATCATAAGGATTTCAATGTCTCATGAGAGAAGTTTCAGGATCAATTTTGAGATAAGTTTCGTCTACTATGAAGGCATCCAACAACCATGAGCTGCTTACCGTTTGAAAGGAATTTTCCAACATATGGGAGTTTGAGATTCATTTTAGGGCCCTTCTCTAATATGTTATGGAATTATTTCCCGAAGAGGAGTACATTTTAAGACATTTTAAGGAGGCCTTGTTTCTACATATATAGAATCAGGTCACCCCGTTTATGTTGATAAATTATCTTGAAGTATTGGTGAGGGTATAGGTCATTGAGAGTATGTTTTCCTGGACTAGATAATTATGAAAGGGGATTCATTAAGATTCAATACATAGTTTATATGTGGTCTGAGACTTCTAGTTTATTGGGTAGAATAGTTTTTAGATAACTAGGGGCAGGTCCCAACCCTCATCATCTTGTTTCTCTAGGGGTAGAAGCTCTTAAAACTATGAAAAGGGATTAAACATCAATTTTTATTCTAGAGGTCATGTTCATTAGTGGTGAGTGATATTGAACTTTCTTATAAAGAATCATTTAATAGGTGTTTCTATTTAGGTTATACAAATTTGAAAGTTTCAGCCAAAGTAGCATCATCAGGGTCCTCTAGAATTTAATTATCATAGGGGAAATGTGGAAGATATAGGAAAACCCCATGATGCTCCTCATCCTCAGAGATAAGAGAGCGGTCTTTGAGGTGGTCATTATTAGGTTCAGTGAGGTCATTGATCTTTCTATGGTCCTTTGTATATTCTAGGGTTTCTATGACTAGGTGATCTAACCATTATTTGATATACCATTGTTTTTTTCTACTTGTGTGCATTTTTTGTTTAATTTAGAACCCACACCCTCTTTTGTATCAATTTCCCTATTTCATTCTCTAAGACTCGATGTAGAAAAGCTTCCAATGCCCTTTGAATTTATTATTCTAGTTGGAGGTCGATCTTATTTTCATGAAGTATGTGGATACTGTGAGCTATTTCTAGGGTGGAACCACTCTTGTGGAAACATCCTATGTTTTTGGATATAGTCATATGACATCATCCTCATCATGGACCAGATGTATTTGGTGTAGGTTATTGTAGATTAATTTTGGAGGATAATCATGTTCTATGATGCTGACAGAGGGTCTTATATGTTCAATAGAGAGTGATACCCTTAGACGAGTCAAAGGAATGTTCCATCATATATTCCTTGGTGGATGAGTTGATGATAATCTTGTCAGAGGTTCAGCTAACAGTGTTTCCTATAGTCATGGAAGAGTACCCAAATGTCTTTTTTGAGGAGGTTGTGGTATTACCCCTTAAACAAGAGATTAAATTGGAGACATAGATATAGTTGGGTGATTCTCTAATCTTAATTTATCCATTTAGTATTTCTCCTTCTGAGTTTTTGGAGATATATATTTATATTGATGATCTTTTTCAATGAGGTTTTGTTTAGCTATGTTTGTTACATCAGGGTGCTCCATTATTGTTTGTAAAGAATACTGATGAAAGTATACACCTGTGTATCCATTGTCATCATGTGAATCAGGTAATAGTGAAGATCATTACCCTCTTTCATTGATTGATGACTTATTCAATCAGCTAAAGGTATTTTGTTTTTTCTCAAATATCGATATGCGATAAGCATATCATCATATGTGGTTGATGGATGAGGATATTTTGAATATAGTATCTAATTAATTTATGGGAATTATGAGTTCATTGAAATGTCATTCCATGTGAAAATCAAACCATTAATGCTTATGGGATTAATGGATTCAATGTTCGAGTATTTTCTAGACTGGTCCATGATAGTTTTAATAGATGTCATCCTTGTGTACTGCACATCTATGGAGGATCACACAGAGCATTTTTAGGCTTTTTTGGGAGTATTTTATCATCAGAAGTAGTTCTTAATGCAGTCCTATTTTGAGTTCTAGGATTGTAAAGTTAGTTTCTTGGGGAATTTCATGTCTCAATTTGGAGTATCTTTGGATCCTTTGAAGATCATGGTGGTTGTTTGTTTGGTATCCCCCAAGAATGTTGTAGAGGTATAGAGTTTCTTCAATATTATAGGTTATTATTGGTGGTTCTTTCCTGGATTCTATAGGATGGTGAATCCTCTAAAATCTTTGACTAGGAAGGATTATGTGTTCTTGTAGACTAATCAGTGTTTTTTATCTTCAAGTATCTGATATAGAAGTTATTTAGGGCTCTAGTTAATCATTTTTCAGAAGAGGGATTTCAGTTTGATGTATGCTGTGATGGTTCACATATTAGATTGAGAAATTCCATTATATATAAGAGATTAGTTGTTTATTATGGGTATCATGAATTAATGAATCCATGAACAAAAATATTCTATAAATGATCTCAATTTGGATTTAGTTGTGTTTTCCTTAATGTTATGGTGTAATTACCTCATTTTTGAATGATTTATAGTTTTCACAGATCATAAGATCTTGAGTTATGTCTTCTCCCTACTAACATAAACTTGTGATAGTTATGGTTGATGGAATTATTAATGGACTATGAGTTTTATAATTCTTATATAATACTAAATGTTAATTCAATGGACTATTCACTATGAAATAAGACACAAATTTATTATGTGCGTGAATCTATAGACTATAAGATCATGATGGGGGAACATTCCACATTGAATCATGATATAGAAAAGGTTGGTGTTTTAGGACACCTTTTTTAGATGATACATAATTCTTATTTAGTGTAGTTTGTGAAGGGGTCTCATCTAGGGTATTTCAACATAGAAGTTTGGAGAGATCGAGTTTTCTATGGTGATACCCCTAACCAATTGTCTGAGGATGATCAATATCAGGTGTTATTCTAGGGAGTATTTCTGTTCTTTTTTTGATCCATGAGTTAGTTCTTCACATGTTCCAAACCTCACATTTGTAATTACATCTTGGCATGAAAAATATATGATTTTCATTAAGTGGTCTTTTTTAGTGTCTTGGCTTGATGAATTTAGTTGTAGATTCTTTATCCAGATGTTTAGTTTTCCATAAGGTAAAGGCTGAACGCCATGTAACCAGTGGTTTTCTCCATCCATTAGATGTTCCTTAGTGTAATTGGTAGGACATTTTATTGGTCTTAATTACTATTTTACTTCAATATTTGAGAGTCTATGATGATATATGTGTGATAGTGGACCATTTTACACAATCTAATCACTTCTTAGCAACTAAGGAGTCGAGCCAAAAGATGGTTTTATCAAAGAAACATCAAGAGGAGGTGGTGAGTCTCTACGGATTCCTATGGATTATTATCTCTAATTATGATCCTACTTTCTCCTCTAGGGTGCTTATAGGTATCCAAAATGATTTTGGTTCTCAGTTGTTATTTATTATTTCTTTTTCATCCATAGATGGATGAACAGATAAACAAGACCATCCATACTCTTACAAACATGTTCCATGCTTGTGTACATGATTTTTGGATTTTATAGATGAGACAAAAACATTTTATTTAGTTTTATTATATTAATATTTTCCACTCCACCATTGGTATATAACATTTTGAATATTGGTATATCGAACATTTCCATTCTTCACTATACTAGAATAGGATCGGAGAGTTAGCAATTATTGGGTTGTACCTAGTGTAGATCATATAAGAAAGGGTTTCGATGATTCATTAGAGGATGAAGGTGGTGTATTATCATCATAAGTCTAGTACCAACTATAGGAGGAGACCTCAAGAGTTCAACCTTGGAGATCCTGTGTTCTTGAAGGTGATTCCTCATCCTGGAAAGTTGTGTTTTGGACATGCGAGAAAAAATTTTCTATAGATTGTTCACCCTTTCAAGGTGTTCACTAATATTAGATCCATGCCATATTATATATAAATTACATTTTAGATAATCTAAATACATGATTTATTACATCTGTTATAAATTAACTACTATATTTACGAAAATTATCACATCATCGATTGAGTCAAGATTGATGTTGTTGATGATGAGAAATTTGAGGAGTAGCTCCGGGAGATCCAAGACTTATAAAAGATTGTGTTTTTGTGGGTGATTTATTTATTTTATTTGTGTTCTTTAGTGACACAGTGGCATGGAAAATAGAATATAGGAATTTGAATCACAAATACATGCTCAGTATCTTGAGTTGTTTGATGTTTGGTTCCTATTTTATTTAGATGTTTTTATGTTAACATTTATTTGTATTATTAGATGGTTTTCTATTATTCTATGTTTTATTTGTTTACTATCTCTTATATTAGAGGTATATCCCCAAGAAGAGTGTTTGGGAGCTGATTACGAGTGTTTCATAGTTTTTTCAACCATATTCTTCTCAGTGAGGTGGTTGATCTCATGTGATGGATATATTTTTAAGAGGTATCTAATGGGGTGGATATTCAAACAACCCATTTCCTTTTCTTCTATTTGTGTTTTGGTTTGATTCTAGTGGGAGGTAAATGTATGATATGTATCAAATGTAATGGTATATAATTTAATGACATTTACTTTGTATTTAACCAAGTCTAGGTGGTGTTGAGAGGGAGTTTGGAGGAGTTATAGGGGCTAAGAGAGTGGCCTTGACCATTATGGGTGTCACCTCACCCTATTGGTGGGTGTGGGGGGGGGGTCATGATGAATCTGAGAGTGTGGAAAAGATGTTTTTGTCTAGTTGTGTGGTTCTTAGTGCACCACATCCAACAAAACAACTTTTTATTATGTTTTTGATTTCGAGTTAGTAATGGTGTACTCCTTTATAAAATGACTAGCATGGTAATGCCTAGTGAGGGAATAGAGCCAAGAATGGAACCTTTGAGGATCTCCTATTGAAAATGGTTATGGGGAAATATCTTCTCAAGATTTTTTTGAGGTTGTGGTGAGGGTATAATGTCCTCAGTATGGGAAGGATGCCCTTCTAGAACCCACTTTGGGCTAGCACACTGAAGAAAACCATAATCGTGGTGCAAAACAAGATAGTGGTTGATCTTTTGTTGAAATGGATGAAATAATTTATATTATTTTTAGATATGCACTATTTTAAATTGGAAATAATTGAATCGTAAATGAGTGGTCTTGAATACAGTTTTAATTCAATTATTTTATTCTATTAGCTGATTTGTGATTCTCCTTTTGATTTTTTATTTCCAAACACACAAGAGAAACTAGGGAATGATTGTGATGTTTTATTTCATTGAGGATGAAATGGTAGAAATTTAGACTGTGTAATTATAGGTTCAACAACCCCTTAGAACCCTCTGACCGATTTCTTATGGATTCTAATTTGAATCATGGATAATCAAGTGACCTTGATCAAAGTAACATTCTCTTTTTTTCCCCATATTCTTCATTTACCCATGGAATTCATTATGAGAATACTCTCTATTGTTGTATGAGTTATGATTTTGGTTTTTAGTGTCTTTTGGATGATATTTTCTAGCAAGTCTTCTTTCATCATGGCTTGATGGTGGATGATCCTTAATTTTCTATTCTTATGAGAATAATGTTTAACATTTAAATTAAATTAATGGATTCATAGCTTCTCCTATTTTATATTCAAACATAAATTTACCCTGATTTATATCTTTTAGAAATAGTGGAATTCAACATAATGAATATGAAACCAAAACTGAAGAAAAAAAATTTGTTTTCGTTATAGAGATCTCTTATATGTATACCATGATAAAAATATTCCGCACAATTTTTTAGATAATGTGTTATATTCTGTTTATAATATGGATCAACATGTTTTTTATTTTTTGAAATTGGATAAAGAATATAAATATGGTAATTATTGATAGATAAATAACAAAGAGTATTAGTTAATTGAACTGATTCTTCCATAATGTTTGATGAAACTAAATGTTATACTTAAAATAATGCTTAAATACCATATAGTTGTTGATAACTGACGCCTTAGGTTACTTATGATTGTAACCTATGATAATGGAATTCATTAATTCAAGATAGTAATGAAATTTTTGTTTTATAAAAACAATTATTCGATGTTGACCAATCTTGTTTGATCATGAAGCCTAGATTCCATGGTTTTATGGCCAAGATACCATATTGACATTTTTATTTGCTTACTACCTTGTGTGATTAATTGGGATACGGATTCTTACAATTTAACATGATGTGAGCTGAGGTTGAGTGATTGTTTGGTGAGATATGGGTGGGGAGGCCTGAGTTTTTGGAATTAGCTAACACCTGTGATGGAAAGATGCATATTGGCTTTGGGGATAGAATTGGGACTGATTGAGCGAGATGAATCTTGGATTTCCTATTATTTTTGTGTTGAATGTTGGGATTAATTATTGATAATTAATCTATTTTAAACAAAATATGGATGAGTAACTAGTTTATGCATTCCATTACATACTTCGTGATGTTGTTTAATGTTTTTAGTTTGTGCATCTTTTATGGTTACTTAGTATGAGTACTAGAGTACATGGAAATATGAAATGATACTGAATATTGAATGTTTTAACCCATGGTGGTGGAGGATTAATGGAATGGTAAAAGATGATAACTCGTAAGGAACCATGGGATTAGTGGGTTTATGTATAGAGGAAATGGAATAATTGATTGATAAATAATTTAATGAGAAATTCTAAAAATAAAGAATTAAAAAAAGTCTCTTGGAATGGATTGTGTTCTTATGGGATATCTAGTCCTTAGAAGTTGTAATCAGGTGTCCAAGAGATGATATATGTAGTTGAGTATAAGGCTATGATGTTTCATATAGTGTGGTTATGATATATATATTCCTATGTTATGTGATTCCAAATGCTATCCCACCCATGTAACTAAGAAAAATGATACCAGTTAACTCTGGATATTGTTTTCCCCAACATCCCGGTTGGCAAGGAATAGATGGGGGAATACCCCCTATTTAATAGATCTCTTCTCCTTGTAGTATTATGTGATGGTATGAATGATGGTTAACTTTGTCATATATATATATATATATATATATTTCTGTGCATAGAGGGTTGTAATTTACACACATGTGTCTCAAGGTATAAAATTTAATTATTTTTTTAGGATTATTGTATATGGGTTGTGATTTATTGAGGTATAATACATGATGTAATGTCTATGGAAGATCTTGGAAACTTCTTAGTTACTATCTGGATATGTGGATAATGATTATTTGATGATTTTATGCATGTGATGAAAGTTATGTTATAGTTTCCCAAGTGTAATTGTGGTAGTGCAACAAACTAATGGGGAAGTGGTTGTAGGTAATATTCAAATTTATATATGTTAGATATTATATGATTAATTGTTTTCAATACTTACTTAGTGATCCAAGGAGAGTATGGGAATTTATCATACCTGATTAGGTGATGAGTTTGTTTCATTTGATTATTCTATGAGCTTTAGTATATTATCTTTATCTTTTTTCATAAGAGGATATTGGGAGGATACTACGGAATATTCATATTACAATCACACTATTTATATATAAACTATTTTTCAATTCTGTAGGAATTGGTTGGTGATCAAGGTATACATTACAATATTACAGTGTTGTTTTGGAATTTTTTGGGCTTCAAGGTCACTTTTAAGGATTATATTTTGGTAGTTATAGTTTATTTTATAATTATTTATTTGTATGAACTTACATACATGTATTGAGATCCTTTATTCTTTTATTCTCAAGGGTTTTTGGTGGGTTTTCCTTATCTCTAGTTCCTCATGTTCTTCTATTAAGGTAATGCCTCCCATTTGTGTGTATGATATACTCTAGGTACTTATCACCAACCTATGACCTATTTTAGGAAAGATTCAGGTGTTGTTATCTCCCTTATCTCATTTTTAGTCCAGGAGAGGAACCTTTAGAGGGAGGGTCTGTAATAAAAGGCAAATTTTGAGTTAAAGTTTCACACAAGCCACATTAATAACACTTTTGGTAGATAATAATTTTAGTAGGTTTAAATTACATACCCAAATGAAGGTAATTTAAATAACCAATTACAAAAGTGTCTTACATGATGCAAACCCTCTCATGGACCCCTCACATAAAGTAACATTTCTAAATTCATCATATTTTTTTACAAAATTCACACCATTCCTAGGACATCATACCTTTTATAAGGCTTTAAATATGCTCAACAACTCTCCCTTGATAGAGATTGTAGAATTGTTTTAATGTTTTTGAAACCATGTACCATTTTTACAATGGTACCACCTTGCACACACACATGTGGGTCTAAAAAAAACAAAGATCTTTCCTTTCAATTGAGGTTCTCACATTACCCTTTATACTTGTATAAAAATGCTTTATTTTTTATGGGTTTAGGAAGTTTTAGTGCTTTTATTATGTATGACACAAACCACCCCCATGTTTAATTATTAAATCACCCAACCACAATGGCCCTTCTTTTTATAGATCGTGATGCATCCTAGAAACTTTTGAAAAAGTTCATGATATTTTACTAACATCATTTAATGACCCAAAATTAGGGCCACTCCTGCATAATTCCAATTAAAATATCAATCCTTGGCACTCTCCTATGGAAGATTCCATTTTAAATGACCTTAATCTACATTGTAAATTTCCTTCATATACACCTCAAAACTCTATAGCCTCATCCATTACATAAGAAATAAAATAGTATGCTATACCTCCTTGTGTGATAGTAAATTTAAAGCCATGTTTCTAAAAGATTAGTGTCATTACCTACTGATACAACATTAAAATTCATGTCATTCCATTCTTGCATGGATTAAAACTATAGGGATAGTTAAGAATGGGTGTCATATCATGATAATTAAAATTGAACTATATAAACTATGATTCAAATTACATTTGGTTGGATCCCTTAACTAGGTTATATATATATACATATATATAGAAATTCGTTGGGGCTCAATACCTACATTTTTTCCCTTTTGTAACGTCCCAATCTAGATCACTCATTAATAACCAGATCAAAACACCTCATGAATTAAGAAACACATGTCTCGACCCACATCCCCGCAAAGATACTCCTCTCAGGCTCAAAATAAATTAAGACAGATAATAACCCCTAAATTATACCTCCAACAGTCTACGAGTTAGTGAATAACACTGATGGTATATTAATCACACACATTGGGGGAATTACCCTCTATGTAGTTCAAGGTGTAAGAGATAAGAAGGATAAACCACTAAAGAACACCATGCATAAATCAGAATAAATCACTATACATTAAATGCCTTGCATAAACTTTAAACAATTTAAAATAAAAAACTAAAAGCAACAAAATAAACATTGGGCAATGTTCATGAACTCTAGTAACTTCTGAAATCTTCTCCATAACACCTCTGAGCTAGTATCATCTAGTCCGATCACCAAAATATCCCTGGTAAATAGAAAATTTGTTTATATATATGTAGTGTGGGCATAACATGTATAATAAGTAGGATAACCCCAAGAAACTCTTTTGAAAAAGTGAAAGAAGCATAATAAATCTCTGTGAATAAAAAAAAATAAAACTAACTCATCACCTAAATAGGTAATACTAGTTTCCCATCCTCAAAATGTATCACTCACTAAGTAAAACATAAAAGTAAATCATTCAATAGAAAAAGTATATATTCAAATGAAGGTACCCCACTTCCGATTCTCCACTAGTTTTTCACTCTTATACCCCAATTCCACAAATCTTATGCTCAACACTATTATGAATTATCCTACACCTCATGCAACAATATCACCACCATTACTACATCCCACGAATCCTAGAAAATATCATCATAATATTATCCCAATAGTAATCAACTATAACCTTAGAAACCTATAAAACCTATATATACACATTATTACTCAAGAAATCATAGCCCGTGAAAGTACACTTGTGGAATGACAAAACAAATACATATAGATAGAAGTATGTGCTCTACCTAATTCCATTAAAACCCACACATTAATGAATGAAAAACATTTATCCATGACATCCCTACCACGAATTCACAATATACCATAATAAATTATAGCATGGGATATGCCAACAGGTTTATATATAGTGGGAGAGTATGGAAGAGGGCGAATTCAACCATCAATTCCCTCTCCATCCTCAATGTTGGAGAAAACATCCCCCCCAAATTTGGGTGGTAGTTTCTCAGCTGATGTCAGTGGTTAAGTGAAAAAATAAGAAACTATAATTAATACCACACACAAATTCACTATAGATAACTATCTAGCCTTAGAATAGTCTTCCACTATCATCACACATGACATCTAGCTAGCACATATAAGGTCTAAGTACCAAGTAAGTATACAAGCATAGTGTTCAATATTAATTAATTATTATCCATTAATTAATAATATTTTATATTAAATTTCTTATATTTAAAACTTAATATTTTAAGGAAGGTGTCAATGAAACTATTAATAATTTAACAACATTGTCATGTTTATTGAAATCATTTTAGATTACTATAAACTAATACCATTTATTTTTTAGTTCAATTTATCATTTCATTAATCATTTGGATACACCAAAACTCATCAAAATCTATCACTTAATGGATAAACTCATAGTGTAATGCACCAAAAAACCTCAATCATTTGGAAATTGATCAAATAAATATAATATATCCAAATTATAATATTTAAAAATTATGAAATATATTAATTACATCTATGCGAAATCCTCACTTTGAACTCATCCCAACTGCCCGAAGTCCCACACCATCATGTATGATATCATTTTTCCTGCCATCATTGTCATCGACTGTCACTATAGCCTGGGATCCCATATCATTTCTTATTAAATGTTCCCAAAAACAATAATGTTATCAATAATCATAATCAAGGCTCTAAATTAATAGAGCACACTTATATTTAAAATTTATAAATCCATATATATGATGAAATCACTATGGTGATAACATCACAAAAGTTACACATCCCACTCAATAAAATATGATCTCTTATCCATAAACATTTATTTTTTTATCAACAAAATAAATTTAAATTCATTAATTTATTAAAAAGTTTATTGTGTAAAGGATTTTTATAAAATGAAACCTATATAAATAACTAGTTATATATAACAACAATCATAAACTAGATTTCAAGTCTATTCCAAAAAATACCAGTGGCCATTTTCTTATACAACTTACTATATAAGTATTCTTCATCAGGATTCATTTTGTTCATAGTTTAATGCATTTTACTATAATAAATCAACAACAATGAAATAACACCAAACATATATCAAACTAAAAATAAAAAACAATATGTGACATCAATAACCTCTAACAACACATATTATCAAAAATACCATCATTTTAACTAAAATATTAGAAATTATATAAATAATTAACATTTAAATTAATAAGAATTTTGATAATACTATATTATAATCTAAAATTAATAAGAATTTTGATACTACAATATTAGATCATAGAATTCCCTTTCCTGAATAATTTTTCTTATTATAAATCTCAATAGTTTAAGCTTCTGCATGTCATTTATTTATATACCTCATTAAAATTATCATCAATGATATTAAATATACAATTATAATTTGATATTAATATTCTTAAGATAAACATATTTATCATTAACATGTGATTCACTTGTTTAAATTATTGAAATAATCATAAAGGATATATTACCAATATTCTGCAGCATGCAATTTGATCTTTTATTATTAATGTATAAATTCAATATTTTTACATAATTTCTTTCATGTGATCTAAAAATGTAAATATCATTTTAATATTATTCACATAAAGTTAAAAAAAGTAAAATTAAGCATAATATGATCAAAATATTTACATAAAGAAAAAATAAATAAAATATCGCCTATTTAGAAGAAATAAGTATTCAATATTTTTCACTAAGAACAGAGGATGCGTGCACATGCTAGAAAATCTAAGGTGAACTCCAAGAAAAAGTAGGAGGGTTCCATGATTATTAGGGGAAAGTTTACGGTTTACCTGAGATCAAGGAAAGGCAAGTAGAAATGAATGATGGAAGGATCATCATTTTATAATAAAATATATGATACAATCTAAATTTCTAGATCATAGTTCAAGATCTTATTTAATTTTACATTAATTTGATTCTAATTAAATTCAAAAGAGAAGATCCATTTAAAATCTTCAGAAATTTAATAATTCATGTATATAATTATCCTCTTCAAAATAGAATTGAAATTCAAATATTTAATTCTTTAAGACCATATTTAGATTAAAAATGCACATTTATGAAGGGATTGAATGCATGAACAGTCCAGTGACTATGGTAACTGAACAAATGAATAGACCAACTGACGGCATGAACAAACAAACTAAATGCATTAAAAACCAACTAACAGTATGAATAATGTAACCAATTGCATGAACAAAAAAACCACATGAAAAAACCAATGAACGACATGAACAAACTACCCAACCAGATAAACATCAAAATGAACGCATGAAAAAAAAACTAGAAACATGAAGAAACCAAATAACCACATGAATAACCTCATAGAATGAATGAAAAAAAATGATCATATGAAAAATCCATTTGATCTCATGAACAATCTAAAAAACCACATTAACACACTAGCCTACCATATTAATAAACCAACCAACTGTAAGAACAAAAAGCCTGGAGGTATAAAAAAAACCAACCAACCACATAAACAAACCAACCAACCACATGAACAAACCTACTGTTCACATGAAAAAACAAACTCACCACTTGAAAAAACCAACTAACAAAATGAAAAAAGTGACTCACAGTCCCAAGTGATCACCTCTAAACACGGTACCACCAATGGACATGAACCAATGGAATACCATTCCCTCACAACACCTTCTCATGATGGTCTTGAATCTCAATAGGACACTCTTTGAAGATTTTATTGTCTTTGACATCAAACTAACCCTAATGGATGACATGATAATACTAATGAATATATCATGGAAGTTATGAAACATGGAAGATTTCCTGAATCCGGTTCATCTATGGGGGTATTTCTAATTGATATGTCATATCTACAACATAAGAAAACACCTCAAAATGTCCAATTAACCTTGGAGAAATCATACTCCCATGATTGAACCTTCACTACCCATGATGCTGAGAAACCTTCAAGGAAGATGATCTATAAAGATGGACATGAAAGACATCCTCTTTTTATCATCGTAGGAATTTGGATTATCCAGTTCTACCTTCATTCACTCACGAATCATTGGAACCTTCTCTATCATACTCTGAAAAAATTCTATTCCATGAATAAAAAACTCTATGAAATCAAATTTTTAGGATGAATAATGACATGTCAATCCATAAAAAGTTTCCAATGGAGTTATTCCAATTGTTTATTGATAAATATTATTGTTAGAAAACTCCACCATGGTTAGGTGCCTCACCCATGAACCTCTAAAATCTAGAATGAATAGACATAATATGTCCTATAAAGTATGAATGTTCCAATTTTTATGACCATTCATACAGGGATGGAAATATGTTCTAAGGAATAATTGAGATCCAAAAGGACACTAGAGACCCCTCCACACCCTTGAGTTAAAAATTGGATCATGATCAGAGATGATCATCTTCAGAACCCCATGAATCCTCACTATCTACTCTAGATAATTCCATGACAAAACATCCACTGAACTTTACTACTTAATCATTAATAAGTGATATAACTTCATTAGATAATATATGATCAACCATAAACCATCATAACCACCCTGATATCTAGGAAAACTGGTGAAAACGTCTCTTAAAATTTCATCCCACTTTCATTGGGATACATCAAGAAGTTGAAAAAAACCACAAGGAAAATGATGCTCAAAATTCACCTTATGACTGACCAAATATCGAGAGAAAAACTATACAAATAAACACTTAAACCCTGGTCACTAGAAATATTATCTTAGATCAGGAAACATCTTTTTTACACTTAGATATACTAGTAGGTGTGAACTATAAAACTCATGGTGAACCACATCATGCATCACTAAAGTAATAAAAATCATACCTCAGAACAATACCTGAAGTTATCTATCCCCTAGACATCTATTATGAGCATCAACACACATAAATATATCATAAAAAACCTCTACCTTAGGATCACATTGTTGAAACTCCTCCACTTGTTACACTAAATATGGTTATACTATCATTTCATAAAGACACATATTCTATTAAAAACTCCCATATCAAGGTGCAATGTTGTGAACTGCTCCACCACTCCCCAAGTGTCTCCAGATGAAAGAATTCACCACGAAACATACATCTCAAGGAATCCTCCATAATTTTCACTTTACTAAGTGTAAAGGAAATATCAAAATTATAATCCTTCAAGGACTCCATCCACCATCGACGCCAAAAATTCAAATCATATAGGAGGAGGACATAATTTAGGGTTTTGTGATATATGAAGACCAAAAAGTGATGACTAATGAGATAGTGTCACCACAACATCAAAGATATCACCACAATAGTAATATCAATATCATGGGTTTCATAGTTAGATTCACTAGACCATAACTACTAGGGACTATAAGAGATAACCACCCTATACTATATAAACATAAAACCCAAAATAAGATTATATGAATTATAATAAACCTCAAATGAAACACCCTCTTTCAGTAAAAAAAGGACCGGATCACAGAAAAAATTCGTCTTCAAATACTCAAAAGTAACCTTGCACCGCAACACATCAGTACCAATCTGACAGGCTGTAGGAGGGATACACATCATGTAACTGGTTTACACATGGTGTAAAGGTTGTTTGGGGAATACAATGATATGGTTCATTCCATGAGAATATTCACACTGTGAAAGGTTACACGATGTGATGAGACTTTACAGATTGTGAGTTATTTAATGATTGGTTTTTCATTCAAATAGAATCGTTTTTCATTGGTTATGAAACCTAACTATTTCACGATGTGTAATGGGATCACACATTGTATAATACCCTTAATTTAGTTTTAAAACAGAAAGCAAAACCGATCTATCCCTTTTTTCTCCTATCTAATTTCACTTCCCTCGACCCAAATCATTCCACATGTGATCTTGGATATCTCCAACCCTTATAGGACCATTTGTTAGGTGTTTGATCATCTTTGAGCTTGCAGTGTGAATTAATGGGTATGTATTCTATCCATTATTTGTCTCTTCCTCTCTTTCTCCTCCTTTGGGTCCAATTTTTCATCTTGAAATTGATATATCTAAACTTTGTGTTTCTAGATCTCATTTATAGGTTGAGTTATAAGGACTTCAGAACCACCATTCTAATTGGTGGGTTTTATTATGGGAATTGTGTTTTAGAAAAAGGTAGGTGATTCAACCCTGCTTGACCAAGTTAATTAACATTAACTTTCTTGATTTATTTCAGTTGATGATTTAAATTGAATTTTTGAAATTTATTTCAAATGATTAGATTGAAACCCAATTCTAGTTGTTTGGAAGGTTAGAAATGGTTTTCGAAAAAAATTGGACCCCCCCAATTTTTTTGAACTAGGGTGTGTTTACAAATGGATGGAAATGGTTTCAATTAAATTTTTGAATTTAATTTTTGAAAAAGAATTGATGAATTTAGATTTGAATTGATTTCAAAAATAAATTTAAACATTTTGGAAGAAACTTGAGATATATATGGAAATTTTGGTTGGGTTTCCACATACCTAGAGAGGGGAGAATGTGATACGAGTTGTGATCAGTAGGTTGACCATATTTTCTCTCTTCATACCCATTCATGATACAACCAAAGTTAAGGAGTTATAAAATCTATATGTGAAATAGATTTATCATTTTAATAGAGTTACATATTCTATAGTCCCTGAAATGGATCATCAGTTCACTTCTCACTTTTAGAGAGGATTTTAGGAGGAATTGGGATCTCAGGTTTGTTTGAGTACGACCTATCAGCTGCAGTCAGATAGAAATATAGAGAGAAATATATGGATTATTGGAGATATTTCTTGTGCTTGTGTTCATGACTTTGGTAGTTCTTGGGATGATCATTTGGGGCTGGATGAGTTTCTTTATAAAAATAGTTACCATTCCATGATCATAATTTCTCTTTTTGAGTCCTTGTATGGTTAGCCTTGAAAATATACATTGTTTTGGTCATAGATTGGTTAAAGTTACTTGGTTAAACCAAGTTTGGTGTAAGATATGACAAAAAATATTTAGTTAATTATTTAGAAAATATTAACGGCTGGGAGACAATATAAGTCTTATGTTTATCGTTGTTGTAGACCTTTTGAGTTCTTAGTTGTTGACAAGGTTCTATTGAATGTTTCACTCTAGTTGGGTCAACGATGGCTTTGGAGGCAAGGTAACATTGCTCCTCAATTTGTGGGACATTTTGAGGTTTTTGAGTAGGTTGTAAAAGTTTCATACCATTTATCACTTCCAGTGCTGTTGATGTCGATACATAATGTATTCCGTGTATCAAATATGAGAAATTATCTATCTGATTCATCTAATGTTTTGAGTTGGAGTGATCTTGTAATTGAACCTGATTTATATTTGACTAAGAAACCAGTAAGGATAGGTGATTCTAAGACCAAGGTACTTCATGGAAGGAAGATACCTTCAATTTGTGTGTTATGAAAACATGGTTCTGATAAGCATGAGATGTAGGAACATGACGAACTGACGAGAGATAAGTGGCATCATAGTTTTTGGAATGAAAGATTATTCAAAGGCTTTATGGGGATAAATATTTTTTTGGTGGTGATGTTGTAACATCCCGTTACCAATCTGACAGGCTGTAGGAGGGTTACACATCATGCAACTTGGTTACACGCCATGTAAAGGTTACTGGGTGCATACTATGAGAAGGTTCATTCTGTGAGAAGATTCACACCATGAAATGTTACACAATGTGATGAGACTTTACACACCATGATTTATTTAATGGAAAAATTTTCATTCAAAGAATTTAATTTTTCCACAGTTATGAAACTCAACTATTTCAAAACGTGTAATGAGATTACATGTCGAGTAATACCCTGAATACAATTTTAAAATAGGTAGCATGGATGATCTATCCCTTTTTTGTCCTCTCCAATTTAAATTCTGTTGTCCCGAAGCCTTCTCTAGGTGAACTTGGAGCTCACCCACCCTTTCATGTCCCTACAATGTGGATTATCGGGTAAGTGTTCTCTCTATTCTCCATCCCTTCATCTCTCTTTCCCCCTTAGAGTTCAATGGATCATCTAGAAATTGATATATTCAAAATCCATTTGGCTAGATATTGTTTCTAGTTTGATTTATGAGGTCTTTTGTGACTTCATTCTCATTGGTGGGTTTCATTCTGGGCATTGTGTTTCAAAAAAAGGTAGGTGATTCGGTCCCACTTGGACAAATTATTTAACCTAAACTTTCTTGATTTAATTAATTTTTTAATCTAAAATCAATTGCTTGAAATTTTTTACAAAATCATTTATTAAAACCCAATTCTAATGAATTAGGAGGATTAGAATGGTTTTGACAAGAAATTTAAAAAAAACACCCCAATTCTGGTGAACTAGGATGTATTTGAAAATTGATGGAAATGGTTTTAATTGAATTTTTGAATTGAATTTTTGAAATGGAATTGATGGAATTTGTTATTAATTGATTTCAATCATGTGAAAATGTTTTAAAAAGTATTGATAGAAACTCGGTGGTTTTATCTTGTTTTAATGTCTTGTTTATGATTAAAACCTATTTTAGTTTTGAATGGAAATTGGAATTTGAAATGGGGGAATGGGATTTAATTTTATTTTAAGTAGTATTAAAATAAATTTCTCATCATTGATTGTGTAATAAAACATGAAATCCTTAGGGAGATTGTGATTTATTTGGATGGACACTACTACTATACAAAATTCTAAAACATAAATACAGAAAGTCACATCCCCAATGAGATGGTGATGAGTTTATTTTGTCCAATGTCAAAGGGAGTTGTGTGTACACATATTTTCATGACAAATTAGAGAGTGTAGATCCCTATAGCTTATATATTTTGTACCTATTTGGTAGATGAACATGATATTCTCTTGTTTTATATTTAAGATATAAATGTATGGTAATGTTGTTAAACTTTTTTACATGCATTCTGAATTTATATAAACAGTTTTATATGAAAAAATTATTTAATCCAGTGTTTTAGAAATATTTCATCACTTTTAAGCCATTATTAATACATTTTCCATTATTTTAACAGTATAACATGATTTTTTTGTAAATATGCTTAAAAATTCCAAACCTATTTATTTTAAAATTTAAAGCGTTTAGTTGGTTATTATATTATTGGAATATATTATGGAATCCTTCGTGATACCCTGTTGGGATTTTTAACTCACACCCTACTTATGCCTTTGGGTGTTTTTAGATTATCTCCTTCCAGGTTTGAGCATGGGGAAAGGATCTCTTGGAGGTGCTAGATATTGAACCATGGATTTGGTTATTTGTGACCTTAGGGTCATGGTCCATTTTTCTCTATTTTGGTACTTCGGTTGTAGTATTTTGGTATTGTTTATACCTATTTTAATTTTGGTATATTTCTCACAATAGAGTTTCTTTTGTTATGCATACTGTCTTGTTTATTTTTATTCCACATTTTTAGTGAAAAAATCATTCCCACATTCAGTTTGTAAGACGTCAGGTGCTAGTAACTGACCCGTGGGGAACGGGAACACCCTTCGGGCTATGTCTAGGTCGTATCATTTATTGGGTTACCAGGGTAATTGGGCTAGTTCGTGACATGAACTGGTCAGTCCACATGAATTCCTGATCCTTTATTGTCAGTACTATCATAGGAGATACAAATATGAGATAAGTGTAGAACTAACCTCATATAATATCAAGAAAGAATAAAGAATCATTTCACCTCTACATCATTCCTGGGTTCTATCCAAGACACCAATGCCTCAATATTTGAAGGATATATGGGTACTCTATACTGAGATACAACCTTTCAAAAGAAACAGAAATCGTGATCCCAAAAATCACACTTCTATAAATTCTCAAATAACTAATGATACTAAATAAATTTTAACACATCTTGCAGATTCTCTATGTTCCCCACCTCAGATATTGAAAACACAAGGATGTTTTTCATAAATACCATTATAAACATGTTTTGAAACTCAGAAAAAAATCCATCAATCCCATGAACATGAAATGATAATTTTGAATAATTAATGACATCATAAGAAACTCATAATGACCATAATGACATCGAAAAGTAGTCTTTAAGATATCATCATCCTTCACTCTTGTTTGATGATATCCAAGCCGCAAGTCGATCTTTTATAATCCCTTCAAATGATCAAAGAGATAATCAATATATGGTATAAAATATCAGTTATTCATTGTTACATAATTAAAATAGTGATAATAAATACACAACCACACAATCTCATCTACCCACTAAAAAAAGACAACTATGGAACCCTAATGTAACACACTAGGCTGAATAAAAAAACACTAAAAAATATTGTCGATCTGAATCAAAAAATATCATAACCCAAAAGGATCCATCCTATATGAGGTCATAAAAATAGGATAAAAACCTAGTTTTAGCTATATCCAAAACTTGATCTTTTTAAGAGTGGGTAACAACATAACCCCTTCAGACAAGACATTATGTTACTCTTTAAAATCCTTTGGAAATACTAATAGATGGCCCCTGATGAACCCAACATCAACTCATCCTTCAAGGATGGTAGAGAATGAACACACATCCAACCCATTTAAGGGTATCACTCATATAAAAACTCCAGGTATCTATCAAAATTATAGTATATAATGTTCCTCTAAAATAAATCAATGATATCTTACACTAAATATAGCTATGATATCATAAGGTTATATCCATACATATTGGAAATCTTCATAAGAGTGGTTCTTCCCTAGAACCGATTCCCAATATCTACAAACATCATATAAAATAGCACAACCTTTAACAAGTTTAGTCAATTCCAAGGGAACTTGAAGCCTATCCACCTCATGTACCAATTAATAGACAGGAGAAGGTGAAATATAGGAGTGCATTTCTACTAAGTCAAACGTGGAATAAACCCATGTGAAAATATGGTAAATAATATATTCCATGAAATTTTTCTAATATTATACTAATAACAACAATGTATTCTTATGACCACACTCAGCTCCATGACCTCTCTACCCTTAATAGTGACCACCACCATGGTTGTGCTCTTCCCACTATCCATAAGGATGAGGTATATCATATATTTATCCTCTACTTTCCCCATCCCATCTCTACTGACCATGAGATGGAACAACCTAATGCTGTTATAATTACCCATCCTTAAAAATTACATTATCTTGAGTTTTATGTCAAGAATCCATTCACTTTCATTTGCGGATATTTTTAGGATTATATTTTTCAAGAATTAGGCCATAACTCATACATAAAAAAACTATAAAATAGTAAATGGCCACTTCTGGATGGTTTCTATTTTTCCCATAATATAAAACTTTTGAAATAAATCATTATTTATTTTCAAGGAAAATGTCCATGACTTTCAACCTGGGTCAATACTTCCCGTTACACATCCTTAAATCCTAATAAAATCAATTAAAAATGTTGTATTGTCCCAGAATATTTATGAGAGAGATAGAAGGGAAACTGTTAGTCCAGTGAACATGTGAAAAGCCATATAATGTTTATCATTATCTTTAAGGTTTCTTGGCCATATTAAATAAAAAATTTCCACTTGAAAAACACACATACATTTTTCTCAAATAAAATCATTAAAACCCATATCAAGCAATCAAAAACACTTCTTGGTAAGTTAGAGTGTCACATTTATAACCTGTTTTAAACCCATGTCAAAATTAAGTGGAGCCCAATTAAATCCATAGTATAAAACCTTTCGTAAATATTTTTTTCATGCTCATTAATAGAAGGAAAATTAATTTTTGAACACATAATTGTGCTCTTTCACTTTATTATCAAATATTTGAGAAGTGTGGAGACCTTTCAAAACATTGTTGAAGTAATTTTCATAATGAACTTGAAAATGAAATATATGAAGGATTATGATTGGTTTAAGGGGATATACCTTGGGCCCTTGTTTCATCCATCTTAGAACTTCATTCTAAGTAGTTTCACTATTTACTTTATAAAAAAATTAGGTTAACCATTGGACAACCAAACCACGGCTCGACCACCAGGAATTTGCGGGACCAGGGTCAACCACGCGCAGTGGGAACCAGCCTAAACCAACTAGTGGAGAAGGAGGTATAGTTCCCATTGGAAGAAAGATAACCTGAGAACGAGGCTACAACCACACATAGTGTGGGTAAAAATCCCATAGGGCCGAAGAATATGTTGAATTGTTGCAGGTGGTATGGATGTTGAACCACGTTACCTGCTCGATGGTGTGATGACCACTAAATGTATTTTAAATTGAAAGTATCCATGATAAGAGTTTCAATGTGGGATGGGTAAAATCAAATCATGACCCTCATATCAAGCCTCCCATCAATCTTATCCTTACTCTATGATTGTGAACTTTTCGAAATCAAATTAATTTGATTCTATGTTGTGAAAATTCAAATCAGATATCATGTAGTGCGAGACCTCCATATTCAACCTACCAATCAAAGGACACCTTCTTACACTACTGGTTCAACATGGAAAGTCAAAGGCAATTGAATTATCACTTGGTGATGTCCATCACTTCCATCTCCAAACCATTACTGATAGCCGAGTGAGTCTAAGGCAACCAACTTGGGATGCCATGAGACCCAATCATGAATTCTAGTGGAATTCCACATGACATCCTTCCAACTCATGAATCCATCACATGATCATATTTTGATCATGTGATAGATTAGAAGACAACAAATCAAGTAAATGTGAAAAGTTTACGACCAAGAGACCTTCCAAATCCAAGAATATTTTTTTCTAAATTAAATCGTATTTATCATAGGGTTTTACATGGAATTTTAGATAGATATTAAAGCATCACCTGACCAAATAAAATGATCTTGCGATGAAGAATAGGTTGTCATATGATTATGTGATGTTGATCCCATGATATCTTTACTACCACTACTGGTGCATGAGGCATCCATCTCATACAAAGCAGTTCCATCCTTATGCCAACATTTCCTATAAATACCCTACTTCCATAAAGAAAAAGAGACACACAGAGGATGAAAAAGGAGCACTGAAAAAGAAAAAGGGTAGAGAAACAAATGCGTCAGAAACCATCCCCAGAGAACTTCCTCTAGTTGGAAAAGGAACCTATTCTATGTAATATTGAAGATCAGGTGATATCATGTAGAACTAAGAATCATGCGACACCTGATTCATTCTTGGTATTTATGTGATCATGTGTTCCCCTCTCCTTTGTTTTTCTATATTCATGACTTCACCAAGAAGTGCCTTCTTCTGCACAGACAGTCTCAATGTTCACCCTCTGTACTCAGTAACAAGACATCCATAAAGACCTTCTCTTGAATCATAAGATCACATGAGTTATAGAAACTCATGCGACATGATAATATAAGTCTTGGGATTCAGGGAGGACCCATACTGGTTCCTGTGAGTATGCACTAACATACATGAAAAACCCCGATCTAATGAATACCATGAGCTCATTTTTCTTGAAATTATTGCATGAAACCCCATACATGGTCATCTCAGTCAGCAAACACATCTTATGCGTCCTTATCATGATGGAAGAGGCCATCATTGGACCCTTTGTCGAAGATATGAGTACAAAATGATCAAGGGAACTCCATGAGCATGAGTTATTATTGTGAACCTATGATCATGTGGGATTACACCCTTGGATTTGGAAACCAATATGGATATCCCCCAACACAGGATCTCTATGCATGATATACCTCAATAAATCCTCTAA
This sequence comes from Viscum album, assembly GCA_963277665.1. Taxonomy (NCBI): domain Eukaryota; kingdom Viridiplantae; phylum Streptophyta; class Magnoliopsida; order Santalales; family Viscaceae; genus Viscum; species Viscum album. Next base: position 178,795,010 of record OY728146.1, on the reverse strand, counting down.
TAGGTGATCATGCATGACCTCATTCTTGAATTACTAGGTGTTTTCATGTCTCACGATGCCTACATGCAGCCTGGGAAGTGGCCTCTTCAACATGCAGGGTCTCCATTGACAATCCAGTCTGGAAAGAAAATAATAAGGGCATGCAACCCATATGCCATGCACTACTCCTCATATTGAAATTCCACTCATTTACCATGTATGTTATAGTTTTAATATTAATCCCATGCGTATAAGCACATAGCTCATCGAAATACCACATCGAGGTCATTTAAATTGAGAATGTGTGGGCCTCGTACTGTTTTAAGAAGACACCCACTGACATGTAGGTTAGACAATTGGAAAACCTTTGGATGTATCCATTATTGATCACCACCCATGCTTGGGTTGTCATTAGTAATACCATGGTCATGTTTTCAGAACCCCTCGTGATACACCATATTGATTATGTGAATCACCTGAATGATGGAGCATCATGAATCTCCCTTATAGAGACATTCCTTGGCATGTATATGGCCTCAACACAATAGATAATTTATGAGAAGACCCTTCTTTTTTTATGTATCCATCTTCCTTGGTGTTTATTTTTCTATTTGAACTCAGATCATGATCTCTTTAGATATACAATTTTAGTACTTAAACAAATGAAAGATCCTAAAAACATCTACGAGACCCCTCGACATGAAACATTTAGGGACACAAGATCATAATATTATCCTTTGATATTGAGATTTACTTATGCAAACTCATATGATCCATGTTGGTCTGAAATAAATCCTAATAAAATTGAATTGATTAGTACATGTTTTCATTGTCACGCAAGAAACCTTGGGTAGGTCATATCTATCATGTGAAGAGTCATTGGGTTTTCCAGCTTAGTTATGTGAAGATGTCCTAGAAAATTCATTTTGATCATTAGAAGGATTCCTTGAAATGTCATTATGATCATGATATTTCCCATTGACATGGTGGTATTTTCATGGGACAGTCTGAAGACAAGTCAAGTTGATTAGGAGGCATCTCTTTTATAGGTATTCATTATCACATGATAGACTCTAGAAAAGTCAAGACGATCTTATGGGAACATATTTACATGTTGGATAAATTATGTGATTGTCCATTAACATTTCACTATGGTCAGCTGATAGTCCGAAGACAAGTCAGGTTGATTATGTGACAAACGATAATCATTTATACTTATATCATGCACAATACCCCATACATGTACAATTTGATTATGAAAAGAAACTCGGTAATACCTGCTTCACCCTTGTGAAGGAATATGAGACAAGCCATTTGATCATGAGAAATACCTTGGTCATGTCCACTTTTTCATGTGGAAGATCTTAGGTATGCTAAGTTAGGTCACAGAAGGAATAATGAAAATGTCAGGTGTACAACCTTGGATGTGTATTCTATAACATATTGAAAACCCAAAAATGTTGGGAAGGAAATCTTGACATGTATGAAAAACACCCAATACATGTTAGGAAGATCCATTATTGAATGTAAACTTTTTCTGACAGACCCATTTGGACTCATGCCATGTGGACACTGCCCAAGAAGTTTTTGTCACATAACCCCTTGATAAGGAAAGTTTCCTTGATAAGGTCGGGTTACACACTCATGTGAACCTACCAATTTCATGCTCTCAAACATACCATTCATGTTCATCACACCCGCCTCTCTATATCTATGAAAACAAATAGAATGAGTGTATCTAAGTGAAACCTTACTATGTAAGCCTCAATCATATGGTCGACCTCAGTGTGTAAGCCATGATTTTTTATATAATATAATATTTTCCCAAAATCAGGGAATCCACATTTTTAAAACCTAATCAATAGGGAAACCTTTGTGTATAAGAATTGACCAAGGAAAATCCATCCTGGAGTAAGCCTCGAATATCCTAAAACCTTGGGGATAACAATAAACTTTTTGAGTATGATCATCTGCCTTATCCCATCAGTTGTTTAAGGGATAAATGAACTATGAGAACTTTGATTCCCGTGATAACTAGGATACATAGAACAAATTTATAAGACCCAATATCAAATGGGCCTCCACTTTAGTATAATTCCCCTTATGTCTCCAACATTTCAACAATAGGGACCCAATCATTCCCATAGGGAGATCACTCTTCCTTATCTATTGGCAGATGAGAAGAGAGATCATACACAAGAATCATTTTATGTATCAATCATGAATATGGACTCAAGAACTTAAAACCCATCAGTGTGTTTGGGATGGAATGCACTACAAGTATTTTGATTCCCACCATAGTCGAGATACCTTTCACACCTTCCTACGGTCCAAGCTCCAATGATAATCCACTTTAGTGTACGTCCCTTCTTATTCCAAGTATTCCTGACTTATAGGATTAAATTATCCCATAGGTCTTCCATCCTATCCCATACATCAGTGGATGAGAAGGGGACTCATTCACGAGGATAATTTTCAGTATAATCCCTGACCATGCCCCCAGGTACCTCAATCCCATCAGTGGGTTTGGGATAAATCGAATTATGATGACTCAGATTCCTATTATAATCCGGGATGTGTAGGGATCCACATTATGGATAAATATATATAATATATCCTACATAATATGGGTAATCATCCCTCTCAAAGGTAAACTTTAATGTGTAATCCTCGCATGTATAATATCTCATGCAATATGTTTAATATTCTGATATCTATTGTTTCTCACAGTGTGCATGACTCACGTGGGATTGGTGGGTAGAAATGATTGTAACAATAGAATTATGAGAATTCCCTTAGTGATGGATAACCATTTGGATGTAATTATGATTAGATCTCATCAATGATCAAAGGGACATGCTCCCAACAAAGCAATCCAGGGATGTCTCATATGCATAAGTCCCGAAAAGGGCCTCTATTGTCATATCTCTTATGAAACAGACTATGTTTAATGAATTATGTAGAATATAGTTCCTGTTTGAAATAGGATGTGTAGGATGCCTCAACGAGTTCCTATACTGATATTAATATCCTTACTGCATGAATTTAAACTTCATGGACCAGTTCAGACACATGACCTTAAACTATGCTAAACGAACTATATGGTTTTTGATTCCTATTTTAACAGGACGCATTGGACACCTCATAGAGGTCTAATCCCATATTCAGAACACTAACCACATTTATCGATGATAATAAATTCTAGAGTTATCAAATATATCCATAAACCAAAGCATCATAAAAAAATAATAGTGCAATATATAACATGTGATGTGCACGCGATTGTTCCTATCAATATATGTTCATAATGAAGTCATTGAAACTAGGGTAACCAGCCCTATCTCGAGGTATGGGAAGGATTTCATGATCACATCTTTAATATATAAGAGAGTATCAGTGTTGGAAACAATTATCCCTAAAAGGGTGTGATGATCCCGACGTCCTGTCATCTCAACCATTGTGATTTCTTAAGCATCATTTTTTGTGAAACCCCAAAGGACCACCAAAATTTAGAAAAACGGTGTGTGCTCAATCATGGATGAAACAAAATAGTGATCCCAATGTGAAATAATATAACTATTTCACCCCATTAATGGGAAAAAAAGTATAGCTTTTCTAATTCATATCAGGTTAGTTTTGTTCTAAACTCATAGCAGTACAAAACGAAAAACCAGAGACATTTTTTTAGTTTTGAGGAACCTTCCAAAAAAAGAAGACACCTCCTCTTTATCATTTAAACTATGAAAGTTATTGATTGAAAATGTATTCTTATATGTGATGTTGAACTAATAAGTTTTATTAGATCTTCCTCAAGACCTTTCAATTTCTTTTCAATTGATATGACATCATCGAATGTGCCAATGGATTCTGAGATGGTTGGACATGATTCTTTGGCCCCATGGTCCTAATGTACATTTTCCTTGACACACCACTTCGTGTATTAGTTAGATAGCATCTTGGACCGAGAATACCACATCAAAAGATCAATAAATAATCTAGAATCATCTCATTTTTTTTCAAAATGTTGGGGCTGAAGCCTCATTTATTATTAAATCAAAGAAAAGTCCTCTTTAACTGGGTAGAGGGAGACCCATTACATATCCCGAAGGCCCAATGGGAATTTTTCCCATTACATGGCCCAAGCCCCATTATGTGAATAGTACTTCTACAGTACCCTCCTGATACAGTACCACATAGGGCCCGCTGCCACTGTAGTGCCCACCATTACTAATGTGCCACCACTACTATAGTACACTACAGTACTGCTATAGTCCCTGCACCCAATGCGTTTTGAACCCCCATTTTTCATGTAGGATTATGGGGTGCTGACCACTAATCCAAAACCCAACTATAATAGAATCATATCATTAAATCCTTTATAGGATGAGTTAACATCGATCATCTTTCCCATGATAGGAGACATGATAAAAAGTGTCCCTTACAGCCACATTAAACTACTTTGGGATCCTATCCCAAAAGAACAACAATGAAAAACTTCCCTACATCAGGGAGGTAGAGGAGAAATATGAACATGAAAAATAAATAACTCGAGAGATTCTTGGGAGGTCTCCCATATATTATGATCATCATCTTAAAAATATGACTGTCATTTCACAGGTAGAAGTAAAAGAGGTTGTGGCTACACAAACTATCCATGTCGGGGCACCCGGAAGAAGAGCCTTCCAGGGGTATCCAAATAATACAGCTCAAAAAATGTCTTATATCTATGTTATCTCCAATCTATCTAAGACCTACTATTGTATCCTAATAGTGTCTTAGAATCAATCCTATATCATCGCTATCCAAGAGTTTCTAACTTCACCAAAACTAGCCTTGGTGACTTTAGAATCCCATGGCACACCGCATACCATAGGGCTGGGGAAATTTTCATCACATTTCACCCTAGGTCATCTATAATATGGGTACCGAGCCCTCAAACGATATCATGGAAACTGACAGCTCAAATGGAATCAAGGTATATGTCCCTCCAAACTATACATTGGGCATCAACCCTCCAAACAAGGTATTCTATTGATGTGGAACACCAACACTTCTGTGTATTAGTCAATATGATATTATTTAGATATGAAGACTCCCCATATGACTTGGAAGATCACACTATTCAAAAGTAAAATCATTCCATCCGATAGTCATTTGATTCAATGCAATTTATCCCACCTTCTACCACTAACACATGAAATGGAAATCTCAAAGGTATCGTTTAGATATTTACGAAAGATGTTGTCGTTCATGTTGATATTTCAGGTGGTAATAACAATGGATAATATAGAAAGTGGAAGTAGTGGATTCATTATCTGGGGTTCATTTCGGAACTCCCACCATCATTCAGTTTACCTACCACCAAGAGAGGGAAGGTTGTGTTCATATCTCCTTCTAGTCAGCCCCTTGAAGATGACAAGAATTTTTTTGAAGAAGAACGAATCAACTAACTCCAATGAGTGAATGTGCCCTACAAAAAATAATTATTGGAAAACTCATGAGATATATACCTTGATATGATGTACCAGTACCTATTTATGGGATCTCATTTTGTAGTTATGTTCCCCGACCTATAGTGTTGGGGGAATTTTCATATTTGTCATCCTCTCATTTGGCTAAATCCAAAAAAATTACACCTCATCCCAGCTCATAAGGATTTGTGAAATTCCATATTTTAGACATCCTTATAAGGTATATTCTAGAAACCATAAATACTCTAATGTTTTTATAAAACCATTAAGAGAGTTTGGAAGTTCTAATCAATGGGAAGCATCTACATTATCCAAGACCCCAATGCTTTAGTACCTACCCACGAATTAATAAATATCAGGACTATATACCATGGACTTCAGACTCATCCATGTTCTCATGTCAATGGAGGAATATATAATATGTGGGGGAAGAATCACACTCACCAATCACTTGATGAAATCCATAAAATCGTATATTACTTCAAATAAATACATATTCCTTGGTATTTCAACTATGCAATGAAAAAATGTTTGATATAGCTCCCAGTGAAAAGAAAGCAAAGTGAGGCAACCATGGCCAGCCATGAAAATCTTTTACCTACCATATATGTCATAGTAACACCATAAAATATTTATTTTCCATTAAATACTATATTCATATACATATGGATATGGGGATATTGGAACCACTAACAACAAGATCCCTACTCTAGTCATTTGAGCACTCTGAACATGACCCACAAGTTGTGCAATAGAGAATCATCCAAAAAATTACTCCAGATAAAAAACCATATTTTAATATGAGATTGAACAAAGCCTAATATTTCCAAACAAAAAATGTTCCCAGGTATTTTGAATATTCTATAGAAAATGGGTTGGTGGAACTCCGAACAATGAGGAAGTCGAACAAGGTAGGTTTGATAGGCTATGAAAACAATTTCTCCTACCACCGACATCTCAAGAATGAAATAGAGAGTTGCTCTATCTTCAAGTATTGGATGGATTTATAGGTAAGTGTTGGATTGATAGAGTTGAAGGATCCTGACACTCATCAAATATTCATAAGAGTTTTCCAAGCTCCATTGCATGAGCTACTATCCAGATAGGATATTCGTCATTATCCTTACTGAAAGATGTTGAAATGTATGGCCATATTATTTAATGTAATACAATAAACTACATGTCTATAATATTTACCACAAGATGTTAAATTTCATGGCCACAATCCTTACCGTAAGAGGTTAAAATTCATGGATATCCTTCTTATAGAAAAACATTAAATTGCATGTCCATCTTCCTTATCAAAAGACGTTGAACTTCATGGCCATCGTCCTTAGTGAATGATGTTAAAATTAATGTCCATTATCCTCATCTCAAGGCATTAAATTGAATGAATATCATTCTAACGACAAGAAGTTTAAATACACAGATGATTTTCTTACCATAAAACATTAAATTGCATGGACATCATCCTTACTAAAAGACATTAAACTACATAGAGCATGTCCTTACCAAAAGATGTTAAATTTCACCGTTGGTGTACTTTCCTCAGGATATTAAACTGTACATGATTTCTAGAATAATGAACGATTTTATTCTCATTCTAATAAGATATGTATGGACTTCTAGATTCTATATCCTGGCCCAACAACCTATATTCACATCCCCACCGCATGATAATAAATTGCACAAAACATGTCCGAGACATAGGATAATAAATTGTGCAACACCTTAATCTCCGAGAGATGAATCATAGGGACTCTACTCTTAACATCCTTCATGGTAAACCTCACCATGGTGATATATCCCATGGAAAAGGAAATACTTCCCTTTCCTTTAAAACTTATTACAGATAGGTGCTCAAAATTATCATCCACCATCTTATAGAAATATTATCACAAAGCTGGGGTAAACTATATATAGTGCCCCACCAACCATCAAATCACTTCACCATAGTCAGTAGGATACCTAGGGTGGAATCCTCTATAGTTTTACCAAGGTAAAACCTTATATCTCTGATGGAAAAGTGGATAATGTGGAGATATATAGATTATTAGCTGGAAGTATCCTCCCAAACATACCTAGACCCATTTCTATTTCTAATCACAAGATCCTAAATGAGTAAAAAAACAAAAGTGTAAGTGCTAACCACAAGATGTTATAATTTATAGAGTAAGTCTTAACCACATGACATTAAACTATATGGTTTAAGTCCTAACCATGTTCCTTTAAAATTTATAGAGTACATCCTAACCATAGAATGTTAAACTGTATGGATTCATTCTGGTAGCAAGACAATAAATTACCTAGTACATCTTGTCCTAACAGAAATATTTTCAACTACACGACACACTATGTCCAAAATACATGAAGATGAACTATATAGAGTTGGTCCTTACCATATGACATTAAAATTCAGGGCTAATGTCCTTACCATATGATATAGAACTACATGGATCTATAGTCTTACCTCCTTTTCATGCCGAGTGACCCAATATTATTGCGACATGATATTAAATGGCATGGTATTAATGAACTATGTGTGGATTGATTCCTGAAATCTTAGGATACATAGTGACACCCATCCCTCAATTCATGGGTCCATATGAAATATCCTTCTTCATTCACATTGGGTGACCCACATCCTTACCACATGATGTTAAACTACATGGTTCCTCAAGAACTACATGGGTCATGATTCCTTTAATTATAGGATACATAGTGAATCCTAAACCAAAATTGTTGGGCCCATCTATAATGATTTTTCACATCGGGTGACCATCATCCCTACCTCATGAGGTAAAACTACATGGATCCATAACTTCCCTTTTCCTTAATTAAGGGTGATCAATGTCTTTACTACAAGATGTTAAATTTCATTGTTTATTTATTTTCCTCAATACATTAAACAACATGGGTTATATAGAACTATGTATGAATTGGTTCTAATTTTAAATGAGATATGTAGGGATTCCTTGATCCAAAATCTTGGTCCAACAACCACATGATGAAAATTCCCCTGTCTTATTCTTAAATTCCCCCGCGTAGTTGGGGAAACCCTTACCATTCCTTATTTATCACATAATTAATGGATCATGTGAGTTTAGTAAATTTAATAAGGGATTCCACACACAAATAAGGCATGAAGTCCAATGAAAGGTTCATCATGGTTCTGAATGAATGAAAATAAAAGTCATACAATGAGTCATTGTCGCATGATGTTAAACTGCATTGTTGATGTCCCTAGAAAGAAGTAAAACTGCACATCCTCATGGACCTCATCTAAGAGGACCAATTTTTGTTGTTGTTAGTATGTTAAAAATACACCATTCAAGAAATACATGTGGATTTATTCTTATCATCATAGAAATCATAGTGACTCTTGGATCTCTAATCTTGAGCACTACTACAATAATCAATGGAAACAATTTGCACCTTTGCATACGGGTCAGACCAGCATAGAGTGTTCATATTCAAGAACTATTTATGACTTTATTTCCATCCTTAAAGGATACATAGTGATGCCTGGATCTTTAACTATATATCTAGTCATAATAAAAAAATATAATAATACCAAACTCTCTGCATACAGGTCAGACCTGCACCTAGATTCTTTATTTAGAACTATGTGTGGCTTGATTCTCACCCTCATGAGATATGCAGTGATTCCAAAACATCCACCCTTTGTCCCAGCTACATCATTTCCATACATTCCTGTTGGTTCCCACATCTTTACCACATGATGATAAAATACAAGGCAAACATCTTGGCTACATGTGGTTAAAAAATGCACAACGAAAATATCCTTATTGCACGACATTAAAATTCATGAAAAATGTTCATACCACATGAAAATAAACTACATGAAACATGTACTTACCTAATGATGTTAAACTGCATGGAAGTGAATACATCCCCGCTTCATGACACTAAACAATGTATAACATCACTAATCATCATTCCTTATAAAAGGACCATAAGATCCTTGCCCCGATCAACCAGAGTGTGAGGTGCTTCCTACATCTTTTAATTCACATCAATATATATACCACACTACATGTCTCAAGTTCCTTGGGTTGTAATCAGCATTTAAATTACCTTGGAAAAGAAAATAGTTCTCTATATTTTTCAATGATATTGATGCATAAGGGATTAGACCCATCAACTAGAGAAACGTGGCCCAATATAAAGGTATTTTTAATTCTTATGATCATTACATCACCATGGTGTAACCCAGAACCTCAGTCAATTTTGGGTAATCCCTGATATAATTTTTCTGTATCATTACTCATGGCCCGAGGATATCTTACTATGATTTAAAACACCTTCAACTCCTCCTCATAAGGATTTTAGAGGACTCTATACCCTAGGTATCCTAATTAGGATCTTGTGTATCATCACCCATATTTGGTCCATGCATGTCACAAAATTAAACTACATGCACTTTAGTCAAAGTTTTACAACCTTAGACTCATGCCTATAATGTTACAAATTGCAAGACCTTAAACTGATATAAAAACAGACAAAAAACTTCCAAGGTCGAAAACCCACAAAGGGTGTCATGGGCAACAATCAAGTCTTCTGTCACTAAATGATTAACCTATAGAGTTTAGAATAAATTATGGCATAAGTAAATAAAGAATAAATATCGTAGGTACTACTCTATAGCCCTAGTAAAATTCAATATATGCTCTCTGAACACCATAGTTCAAGAAAAATTTAGAGTAATAAATTTTCACATCTTCTCACCATGAAAATATATTTTCTAGTCCGTGACACAACCTTTAGGTCACTCAAACCCTTTTTGAATCATACATTTTCCATAAATCACACATCATGATTTAATGTGTCATGGGTCATCGAAAACATTTCATATCCCTTGGAATGGAAAGTAGATCTCTCTAATTTGACATGATATTGATGAAAAAGTGCTTAAACCCACCAACTAGAGACATGTTGGCCTAATATAAAGGGCTTTATAATTCTTATGAGCAGGATGTCACCGTGACAGAATCTAGAACCTCATTCTATTTTGGGTTATCCCTAGTATGATTGTCCCATATCATTACTCTCGACCTAGGCATTTTGAAACATAATTTACAATATCTGTACCAGACTATTCAATCAGATTTGACATTCTAAATGTTACGTCATTGTGTTTTGTACCCTTTATGAAGGCCAAAATGTGACACTCCATTCTCGAACCTCTGATAATCCACACCTGGTGATTCAAAACCACAAGGCTTATGGCTTTAACATTAATCAAGAGATAAATTTGTCTAGGGTTCTAGAGCGCTTTAAAGATTACTTTATTTCCATACCCAAATTCATTGTTCTAATGCTTGAGTCTTCAAAAATCTTTCATAGCCCTTAGAAAATAAAATATATATTTCAGTGTGGCATTTCGATTGGGGAAGAAGGGATTATACCCACCAACTAGAGACATCATGGCTATGTAAGGAGGGATTTATAATCCCTATGAGCCTCAATGACACCATGGCAGAACCTAAAAAGTTAGAGTGTCGTGGGACATACCCGGTATTTCTACCCCATCCAATATTCATAGACTCAAGAATTTGGGTTATGACTTACATCCCCCACATTCCTACTATCCAGGAAGACCTAACATCACTAGTATTTTTCCCTAAAACCATATTACTTCCATAAATATTTCATGAACCTTGGAAAAAGAGTAATGATCAGATTTTCTTGGTCATTCTATCGATGCATATGAAATTTAACACACCAAATAAAGGCATATCCTCCTCACAATAATGGAACTCTAATCTTTTTGATCCCTCACAATACCATGATAGAAGCTAGAACCCCTGAGTGTTTTGACTCATATCTGGTTGGTATGCCCCATATCCTAGATAAGAAAGGTCCAGGATAGAAGGCCATAAACTAAAACACATTATGGTTCGAGCTATAAGATTTTAACCTATAGTACATCAATGGTCCAAGCTACAAAAATTTAAACTAAAACACATCAACGGTTCAAGCTAGAAGACCATAAACTACAATATATGATGTTTTGATCTAAAAGACATTAAAATATAGCACAATAAGATCTAAGATATAATAAGATAAACTAAAACACATCAAATGTCTTAGATAAAAGACCCTAAACTACAGTGATATTAGGTCCGAGCTAAAATAACATAAATTTTAGAGATATTATGTCTGATTTAAAAGACCCTAAAATAAATCAATAGAAGGTTCGAGGTAAAATAATTTAAACTATATCACATCAAACATACTATCTAGAAGACATTAAACTACAACACATTAAAGGTCATATCTAGAAGAATGTAAATTACAACAAAAAAAAGGTCCAATATAGAAGATGTTAAACTGTTTCACAATGATGGTCTTGATTGAAAGACCTTAAAACAACAAAAAACACAATACTTTCCAAGAGGAAACCTAGATAAAATAATTAGAGGAACAATTCAAGTCTCTACTCACAAGACATGAACATTTTGTGACCTAGGAAATATTTAGAATCTAAAAAATAGAAGAGGTGTAAAATATTGTCAGGTTTAAAACCTATAAGAACGTGCACTAAGAAAAATCCAACTCAATTCTGACTAAGTCTCCCTCCATGTGATTCTTAGAAAAAGTTAGGGAAAAAATAAAAAGATAAAAAGCCTATGGATATCACCAAATGGCATTAAAAAAATAAATCCTTGCTCTCCAAGTCCATTGAATTAGAAAAATTTTCGAGAATTCAAGAAGGATACCATGTCCAAACTATCGTTGAAAATCAGATGATTTCAATACTACTAGAACATGTGAATCAATAAAGAATATCATGTCAGTGGGAATTCGTGAGAATTTATCAAAGATCATCCTATTGTAAGTCCTCACTCAAATCCATAAAATGTGATCTTTTGGGTATCATGAACAAATGATGGGTATCGTAGATGATCCAAGAAATATCTCCACATAAACACCGATCATTACCTAGGATTTCATCATAAAAATTCAGTGTCCAAAACTACATAAATATGGATTCCAATCCTCATGGGATAAATAGAAACATCAAAGTACCTTACTTTAGATCTATCCACAAGTTCCATTCCACCCAATCCCCATTCAATTCAATAATTCATACAGATTTCAATTTCAGTACATCCATCCATCAAGATGAAACCGTTTCATATCTAAGATTTTTCCAAGCACTCATGGTCAGAAATATCCTATGGATAACAACAAAAATTCCTCACTGACATAATTAGGATAGATCCTCTTGGGTAGTAAAATATCAAATATCATTATATATTCTGATATGTGAAAATTTTATCTATGTCTACCTTATAATCATATTTGTTATGTCAAGATCGAATCTCTTTCTGGGGGGGAGATTTTTTGGAACCCATAATTGTGTTCTTTAACTTTCCCATTAAAGATTTGAAAAGTGTAAAGAACTTTAAAAACATTGTTGAATTAATTTACATAAAGAACTTGGAAATGGAATACATGAAGGCTGGTGCTTGGTTTAAGTGGATATACATTGGGACCTAATTAAATGCATATTATATCTTTATTTTAAGTAGTTTCACATTTCCTTTTTCAAAAAAATTAAGCTAACCACTGGAAAACTAGACCAAGGGTCAACCACCAAGAACTTGTGGGACTAGGGTCGACCACACCCAGTGGGAGCTAGCATAGGTAGAATAGTGGATCAAGAGGCATAGCTCGAACAGGAAGTTAACGAGCCCATATATAAGGCCCATGGAGCATGAGGTTGCAACCACACATAGCATGGGTGCCTAAATCACTAGGCCGAAGCCCTAGTAGAATTTTTGTAAGTGGTGTGGGTTCCAAACCCTATTTCCAGCTTGATAGAGTGATAGCCATTGAATGGATTATAAACTGGAAGGTGTCATGGCAGAAGTTTCAATGTAGGATGGGGCTCTTCAAATCACGATCGTTCGATCATGCCTCCCACTGATTTTAGCCATCCGCTTCCATCTCACGCATTGCAGACATGAATTAATTTGATCATGTGCTACAAAAAGTCAAATCAGATCTTGTATGGTTTGAGACCTCCATATTCAATCTCTTGATCAACTAGATCCCTCACGCACTGCTAGTTTTACATGGAAACTCAAATACAGTCGCACGATCATTGGGTGATTACCATCAATGCCATCTCCAAACCATTGATGATAGTGGAGTGAGTCTAATGAAACCAAGATGGGTTGCCACAAGATCCCATCAAGAATACCAGAGGCATGACACAAGATATCCCAAGAGCTCATGAATCCATTCCGTGGTCATATTTTGATCATGCAATATAATTGAAGACAACCAATGATGTCATCATGAGAAGTTTACAACTGTGAGCCCTTCCACCTCCAAAATAATTTTTTCCCAATTAAATCATATTTTTAGAGGTTTTCTTGTGACATTTCATATGAAAATCAAATCATTTCATGATCATGTGAAATGATCATGCGATAAATAATAGTATGTCTTGTGACCATATGATGTTAATCCCGCAAGATATTAACCACCTCAACTAGTGAATGTGGCTTCCATCCCATACAAAGAGGTGCCACCCTCAGGATGAACTCACCTAAAAATAACCTGATCCTGTCATGAAAATAAGATATGATGGGGTAGAGAAGGGAGATTTAAAAAGAAAGGAGGGCGTAGGAATAGAAATCCTCGAAAACCATCCTGAGAGAACTTCCTCAGGCAGCTCCAAAGACCTATTTTTATCATCTTTAAGATCAAGTGATCACATAGTGAACTAAGAATCACGAGACATGTAATTCATATACGGTATTATTGTGATCTCGTGATCCCATCCCCTTTTTTTTATTTCATGACTTCACCAAGAATGGACTTCATCCACACAGACAGTCCAGATGTGCACCCTCTTTACTCTTCACTAAGGCATCCTAAAGGACCTTCACCTTGATCACATGGTCTCATGAGTGATGGAATATAATACAACATGATAATATAAGTCCTGGAATGCATGGATCACCCATACTAGTGCCCATGAGTATGAACCATCATACATGAAAAACCCCGACCTCATGAATATCATGAGCACATTTTTCTTGAAATGATTTCATGCAACCCCGTACATTTCCATCTCGGTCTGAAACACCCCTAATGGGTCTTTAGCATTATGTAAGATACCATTATTAGACTCTTGGTAAATGATATTTGTAATACATGAACAAGGGAACTTCATGAGTGTGAGGAATTCTCATGAACCCATGATCATATAGGATGAAACCCTTGGCTTTGGAAACTAAGATGGAACCCCCAACACTAGATATCTATTGATGTGATGCCACCATGTATCCATGAATATGCGATCATGTATGCCATAAATATTTTTATACTATGAGTATTCATATATAGTGATGCCTACATGCAACCTTGGATGTATATTCTTCAACATGTAGGATCCCCACAGACAACCTTATCATGAAATGACAAACAAAAGGGTGTGAAACCCATATTCCATGAACTCATCCTCATAGTGAAATGTCCACCATCACCCATTCATGCTATAGTTTTTATATGTATCCCTGATGCATAAGGACAAATATAATATCAAGACCTCATGGAGGTCATGTGGATCACTGATGTGTAAGCCTCGTATAGTGTCATGAAGAAACCAACTAACATGCTAGTTAAAAAATGGGAAAACATTCAATAGTATGCATCATGGATGCATGACCATTCTTGGGGTTTCATTTGGAACCCCCAAGGAATTTGTTTATAACCCCTCAAAAGACACCATAAGGATCATGTTAATCCCATGAATAATGGAGCTTCATTCAGATCACTCATACAGACATTCCAAAGCATGTATATAGACACAACATAGTGGATAATTTATTAGCATACCCTTCCATGGCCATGTATCCTGCTTACTAGGTGAATATTTGTCTCTAAGAACATAGAGAATGACCCCTTTGGAAGTACACTTTCATAACTTAAACATATTTTATATCCTAAACACATCTATGATACCCCACCATGTAAACAATTCAAGGACACATGGTCAAAAGATTCTCTTTTGATCTTGAAATGTACTTGGGTGACCTCAGAAGATTTTTGTTGGTCATATGTCAAGAATAATACAATTGAATTTATAAGTTGATAGCCCATTAACATGCATTCATTGTCACAAGTCAAGTCTAGAGGAATTCAAATAGATCATGAAAAGTGCCTTGTAGTTTCCCTCCTTGTTTGTGTAAAGATGTATGGACAAAAAAATTTGATCATGCGAAGGAGTCCTTGAAATTTCAATATGATCATGAGATTTCTCATTGACATGGTGAAATTTTCCTGAGATAGTCTTAAGACAATCCAAGTTGATCTAGAGACATCCCCTTGACGTGTAGGAATTTTCACAAGATAGACATTGGACAAGTCATGATGATCTCGTGAAAACTTATTGAACTTTCAGCATGATCATTTGATATTCATTTCACATGTCAGCATTTTCATGTGACTGACTGAAGACAAGTTAGATTGATAATACAAAAATGCATAGTCATGTATACTTCTATCATGTGAAATACCCCAGACATGTCCTCTTTGATTATGCAGAGCATCTTGGGAATACCCACTTCACCCATGCTAAGGCATCTGAGGTAAGTCAGTTGATCCTGAAAAAGACCTTAGTCATGTTAGTTTTTGTCATGTGGAAGATCTTAGGTATGATAACATAGTTCATGCAAGGTTTCCTAAATATTTCAAGTATACACCCTTGGATGTGTCTGCTATAATATATTGACACCCCAAATACAATAGATAGACAATCGTGACATGTCTGAAAAGCATCCAAGATGTGTCAAGAAGGTCCCTTATAGAATGTGAACTTTGTTCACCAGACCCATTTGGACTCATGCCATGTGGACCCCATTTATGAACATTCAACCACATACCCCTTTTATATGGGAATTATCCTTGATGATCTAGGGTAATTCACTCATGAAACCCTACCAATTTCATGCTCTCAAATAGACCTTTTATGGTCATCACACCTATCTCTCTTTATCTATCAAAATATAGAGAATGAGTGTATCAAAGGGAAACCTTAGTGCTAATACCCAATTGATGACATTATAATAATATTTCTCCAACATCAGGGAATACTTAGTATGTAAGCCCTGATCAATAAGGAAGCCTTAGTGTACAATCCTCGACCAAATGGAATACATCCTAGAGTAACACCCTAACATCCAAAAACCATGGGGACAACAATAACTTCTTTGAGTATTATCATCCACCACATCCCATTAGTGTGTTAAGGGATAAATAAACTATGATAACTCTAATTCCTGTGATAAACAAGATACATAGGATTCCTTTCCAAGGCCCGAGATCAAATGGGCCTCCACTGTGGTATAAGTTCTGTCATGTATCCAAAATTTAAACTGTCATGACCCAATACTTCCCATGGGACGATCAATATTCCCCATCCATCATTGGATGAGAAGAGGGCTCATACATATGCTTCATTTTAAGTATCATTATCGACCATTCTCTCAAGTACTCCAAACGCATGGGTTATTTTTGGATGAAATGAACTATGTTAACTCTAATTTTTTCCTTAGTTGGGATACATATGACAACTTTATAAGGTCCGAGCTTCAACAAGAATCCAATTTGGTGTAATTCCCTTCCCATTCCAAGTATTCCTAACTTAAGGGATGAAATAATCCCATATGTATTTCATCCTTCCTTATCCATCAATATATGAGAAGGGGACTCATAAAATGGAATCATTTTAAGTATAATCCCCGACCATGCCCCCAAGAACCTCAAGCCTCTTATCAAGTTAGGGATGAATCAAACTACATTGAATATAAATCCTTTTATAAAATAGGATATAGAGGATCAATACTTAAGGATCGATCTCCATATTATATCCTGTATAAGATATGTAATCACCCCTCTCAAAGGAAAACATTAATTTTCAATCCTAGTATAGCTAATATCTCATGAAATGTGTTCATTCTACCGATATCTCTTGTTTCTCACACCAAGCATGACTCATGTGGGATTATAGGTCAGAAAGGATTATACCAATGTCATGATGAGAATTCCCCTAGTAAGGGATATCCATTTGGTTATAAGTCTAATTAGATATCAACTCTTCTAAAAGGATCCTACTAATGGGGAAGCACTCCATGGATGTATCATATGCATAAGTCCCTCATAGGGACTCTATTGTCATATCTCTCACAACACATACCCATTTTTAAGAACAATGTAGACCATGATTCCTATCTCAAATAGGATACTTAGGATGACTCATTAAGGTCTGATCCTTATATTAACATCTGTACCACATGATATTAAACTAGATGGACAAGTCTAGACACCCGAACTTAAAATATTTCAAATAAAATATGTTGGTTTTGATTCGTATTTTCATAGGATCAGTATAACACCTCATAGAGGTCGAATCCCATCTCTAGGACACCAACCACATTCTTAGATGATAATAAATTCCATAGTTCCAAAATATTGACACAACCCAAATCATCATAAATAAATAAGAAATCAAAAGAGAACATGAGATATGCATGAAATAATTCTTATAAATACATTTTTGTAATCAAGTCATTGAAATAGGGATAACAATCCCTGTATCGAGGTCTAGGAAGGATTTTAGAAACATATCTTTAATATATAAGAGAGTCTTGGAGTACGAAACAATTCACCCCAAAATGTTGTGATGAGCTCGACCTATCATCCTCTTGATCAATGTGACTTCATAAGAATCATTTACTGTGAAAATAAAAAAGGACCACCTGCCTTTGTAAAGATAGTCTGTGATCCATCTTGGATGTGGGAACAATTGGGAGTTTTTAGGGAATACATAAAAAATAAGAAACCATGTGAGAATAAGTTGTAAAGGAATTGAACCCCCCTTAAAATTAATCAAACCGTTGATATAGACTAGAAACCCATTCAATAACATAAATCATGGCGAACCAATTACCCAATGCATTGGAGCACTATCTGGACACACCCATCATTTAAGCTATAACTAGATGACCTGATGCTATCTGGGCCACCCCATCATAAAAGTTATAATGGGCTCACCTGATACTATCTAGGTCAACCCATTATATAATTCCCATGTACCATATCATGAATAAAACATTTTTATGATTTCAATTATTTATCATAAAACATTTGAAAAATATTTTAAACTCATAGGTAAAAATAACCTTTTCTTTTTGAAAACCATTTTTGATATAAAAATACAATTTTCTTTTTAAAACCCATTTTCAATACCAAAATATCCAAATAATATAAGAAATAGTTTCTTATTGAAGAAAAAATTGAAGTTGGAAAAGTAATCCAAAAATCAAATAATGTCCAAAGTGGTAGAAAAGTCATTGTTGTTGTGTATGTTAAGAATATAAAATTCTTTTTGTCATTTTCCAAAACATTCCCTATAAAACACATAAAAAGATTCATGTTGAAAAAATTTAAAATAAACCATAAATTTTATTTTATAAATATTTTGTTTCCATATAAAATTATTTAAAAAAACATAAACAGAATATAAATAGATATTGATGTAAAAACATTAAAGGTGTGATTCTTTAAAGTCAAAGTACCTTGTTTCTTGTGAAACACAAGAACTGTAAAACCAATTAAAGAAAAACACTAAAAACATTAAATATAACTTGAATATATGAATTCACGATATAACATTTATAAGGGTCTATATATAGATAATATAAATGAAAAAAGGTGCATTACATCAATATATGCCCCAATAAAAGGATATTGAGATGAAGTCCCTTACCTTAAGTTTCATTGGTCACTTGTGACTTTATATTTCTGGATAATAAAATTATGTTAATTATTTAATTTCTTAAGAACCTTTTCAATGTTTTTTTTATTTCACTTATTACCAATTTATATACAATTACATAATCAATTAAGTTTAAGTCAGGTTTTTTGACCATATTCAGTTTATGTGTCAAAATGACTATGGAAGGCCAAATATGATCAAAGGGGTTTTTATTTAACTATATCCAGAATAATAATCTTGAAATAATAATCATATTTATACATCAATTATTCTTTTAAAATTGATCATTGAATTTGGTTTTGAAAAATGAACAAATGTTACAATCATGGAGACAGTGGACCATACGCTCGTAAGAGTAACATTCACATTTTTCAATGATCATTATGAAACTAAGGTATGTAACATATAGATTTAAATATTTATAATTATATAATTAATTACATATTTATTAATTATATATAATTATATATATCATTATTTTTATGTGGTTATGAAAAAAGAATAATAACATCGCTTTGAGGAGACGGTAGTCCACATGTCCACGAACGATGTTATCACATTTTTAGTGTTTGAAAAGGCAAGAATAAAATGATATATTTTATTTTAAAAAATATAATTATGTCATAAATATAATAATTATGTCATGTATTTAATATATATTCATTATAGTTACCATCATTACATTATATGTAACACGTTTATGAAAAATTCTTCACATCGCTTCGTGATGCAGAAGTGTACACACAAGCAACGTTATTATATCCCCTATGGTATCAAATGTAAAAAGGGTGTATATGATATAATTAATATATAGGTATTATTATTTTTTAAATATAATATATAAAAAAGTATGTACATCATTATTCCCAACCATGAGATGTGGTAATGGAAAAAAGAACGCCATCGTTTCACGAGGCAGTAGACCGCCATACACAAGAATAATTGTTTTGTAAATAATATGATGGAAGTGTGTGTTTTTATTTCATAGACATAAAATAAAAACATCTCTTAATATTAAAAAAATGTAGTTATTATATAAGAATTTTATAATAATAATTAAATGGGATGGAGAAGGAAATAATACAAAAATGAATATTGATGAATGTTTCCTCTTCTTCAGGTAACTTCTTTTGGTTTTCACCAAAGGACATAAATTTTTGTATTTATGAAAAAATTGATCCTTTTAAGATTAAGGTATTAAAACTTGGAATTTTTTTTGGAAGTTTTTTTTGATCCAAATGGATTTAGAGGTGGGAATAATTGACGAGATTGAATATTCCTTTAATAGTGGAGGAGAAGAGGCATTCTTGTAAATACCAAAATGTAAAAACTATTGGGATGAATTCATTTCATAATGTGCCTAAAATAATGAAATATGTTTTATAAAAGTGGGGATAAAGTCAAAATATGGGAATTATATAGGTTTTGGGAAATTTTTGGTTCATTTTCACACCATATATTTTAATATTAACCACTACATAAACTCATTTTTTTAAGTTCATCACATTAATTAATTTTAATTTATTTCACTAATATTTTTGGTCAAAATTAAGTTGAAATTACTAGAAATTATTAATTATTCTGATTAAAAATATGGAATCAATTTTGAAAATTTAATACACCAAAGTGGAAAAACAAATTTTAATATTAATCCCGCAGTTACTGCGAGATAGAAGGTTTTCCAGAAGAGTAATTTTCTTATAAATTGATGATTCTATATTAATTCTATGAAAATAATACTAATTATATGAAACTAAAATATTATTTCATGATATATATTATATAAATTTCATTTAAAACATTCTCATTATGGACTAGTTTAATTAATTAAAAAGGTTAAAAATTATGAATTTTAAATCAGTTTAAAAAAACACTTCTTTAAACCAAAAAAAAACTTATATTAAAAACCAATATAAGGATTAGTAAAAAGTGAGTAAGTAGACATAATATATAATAAATAATACATACTTTATATTAAATCATATTAAAAACACATTGTAACTCTTAAATTACATAATTTATTAAAATAAATTACTTTTTTTTCAAAAATTTATATTTTTCACTATTTATTGAAAATATATATATTTTCAAAAAAATATAAAAACATCACCCTAATTAAATTTTTATATGATAAATTATAAAATTATATTAATTTTATCAAATTCAATTTTTAAAATTTATAAATTAATCATTTAAATAAAACCTTATAAGAAAAGCGTTTAATTAAAATAATTTCCTTTTAGATAAAAAATTATTTATTATTTTTATAAGTAATATAACTATTTAATTTATATTAATAAATATGGAAATGATATATTCATTCATTACCTAATTTGTTACATCCTTCCCCCTTTTATAAATCACTCCATTGCAATTTTATTTCCTTATTAAATATGTGAGGATATCTTTCCCATATAGAATTTTCAAATTCCCAAGTTGCCTCTTCAACCATATAGTATCTCTACAAAATGTTTACTTGATGAATCACCTTATTCAATAAAAATTTACCTCTTTGTTCAAGAACTTTAATTGGATATTACTCATTAGAAATATTCTCTTCTAATTGTACTACATCAAATCTCAAAACATGAGATAAATATGGCACATATTTCCTTAACATTGAAACATGAAATATGTTGTGTACCTGACAAAACTTAGATGTAAATCTACTCAGTAGTCATCTGGTCCAACGTTTTCCAAGATTTCATATGGTCTGAAGAATTATGGACTCAAGTTACCCTTTTTTAGAAAACACATCACACTTTTTAAGGGATACACTTTGATATATTCATGATCACCAACGTCTAAAGAAATATTTTTTATTTGTTTATCGGTTTATATTTTCTTCCTTCTTTGATAAATCCACACATGTTGCGAAATTAAAGGTACGTTATCAACCAATTAATCAACTAAATTATGGTCCCATAAAATTCCTTTCTCCTATATCTTCCCAAAAAGTTTTTTCTGACACCATTTTCTAAATAATTTCTCAAATGGTTCAATCAATATACTAGAATGAAAATTATTTTTATAAGATAAATTAACCAAAGAAATATGTAAAACCAAACATCCCATGTAATCCATTGAGAAAGAGTGAAGAATATATTATATGGTTTTAATTATCTTCTCTGTCTTCCCATCAAATTGTGGATGAAAATTTGTACAAAAATTTAATTTAGTACCCAAATACTTATGAAGTCCTTTCCAAAAATTAAATGTTATCCTTGGATCACAGTATGATATAATGAAGCAAGGCACTCCATGTAACCTAACAATTTTCTTTTATATACAGTCAAGAAAGAATATCTAAATACATTGTATGTATAATTGGATGGAACTGTGCAGACTCAGTTAATGAATCATCAAAAAATAAAATTGAATTGTCTCACTAAGAATCCATTGGTAATCCTACCATGAAATCCATTGACACATTATCATCTTTCCACTCTGGAACTGGAAAGGGTTGAACCATCCACTCCATTAAATGTCTCTCTACACAAACCTAACAAAAAATCATAAAATTCATTATAAATTCATCAATATCTATTTTCATTTCATCCCACTAGTAATCATATTAAAGGTCTTTGTATATATTAATGTTTCGTGGATGAACAGAAAATAGAGAACTTTGAGCTTCATTCAATAACTCTTTCCTCAATTAGGAAACATAAGGAACACATAATATTTTTCTAAATCATAAAACACCATCTACATCAATATTAAAATTTGGTAACATCCCCTTCATAACAGATTCTACCTTTTCTTTCAAAGATTAATCATCCTTCTGATATGTCTTTATTATCTCTAACAATGTCAGCCACACTAAAACCTAAAAGAAAACAAAGATTGTCACTACATCCACAACTTATAAGAAAAAATTCATCAAATCATTATCCAAAGGATAACAGTCCAAACATAACATGGTTAATGTAGCATTATTTTTTGACTCAAAGCAGTAGCCGCATTATTTTCTTTTCTATGATGGTAATGAATCATGCAATAAAAATCCTTAATTAGTTCTAGCCATATTATCTTTCACATGTTCAGTTATTTTTGAGTTAATATTTACTTCAAATTTTTGTGATTAGTATATTTTCAAAATTTACTCCATAAAAATGATTCTTCAAAATTCTTAATGAAAATACAACACCATATCATTCCAAATCTCATATAGGGTAATTTAACTAATGAGGTTTCAACTGACATGAAGTAATGGAAATTATTTTACCATTATACAATAAGAAACAACTAAGTCCTTTAAATGAAGCATCAACGTATTTTAAAAATTTACCATTTATGGAAGTTATAGACAAAATTGGAGAATTAATCAATCTTATTATGAGTTCCTAAAAACAATCAACTCATTATTTTATCTAGATTAACATAACTTGTTTTCTAGTTAACATAGTTAGTGGGATAGAAAATCGTGAACAATTTTCAAAATATATCTGGTTGAAACCCGCTAATCAAAGAAACCTTTGAGTATATGTCATATTTGTGGGTCTTGAACATTCTTCAACAACTTTTATTTTAGAAAGTTAAATAGTTATTCCATCTTTAGAAAAAATATCTCCAAATAAGGAAATTTTTTACAACCTAAATTTAGATTTTCTAAATTTTACATACAATTTATTTTCTTTTAAATTTCGCAAACCACCCTTAAGTTTATTTCGTGTTACTATTGACTGAATGGATAGAAGGCCTTTGATTTTTTAATTTATTTTTGATAAACCCCTTTTTAAAAAGGTTGAGTGGGAACCCTAAAATGACATCTAGGCTTAGTGTCACAAGTCTTAGTAAATGTACCAAAGTCCTTGAGGCATAATTCCCTTTTCATGTCTTGAAGGCCCAAGGAAAATAGAGTATAACCACCCCTCCCCAACATCTAAATTATTGATGGTGCCTAGATCTACACCTCACATTTCAAATCATATTGAATTTTCCCATGTATAGATTCATGGTGCTTGGAACCAATGGCAGTTTCCATAACCTCTCATTCTTCTAATATTATTATCTCTACTATGTAGTTTTTACTTTATCTGAATCCTCTTCTAGGCTTGAACCTATGTGGTATTCCTAGGATTCTTCTTAGTATTTTTATCCGAAAGTCCCTAAGGATCTAAGGCCATTTGGTGGCCCAAAATTTATATGTCCTGATGTCCCTTGGTGGCCCAAAGGCCCTGTGTCCCGAAGGCCTTTGGTGGACCTAAGGCGTTGAGACTCGTAGTCCAAAACCTGTGCCCTAATGTCCCAAACTGGATGAGTAGTTTCTTATATAATAGTACTTCATTGTACCCGATACAATAACTACTACAATACTACTACAATACTCTAGAAATTTACCTCCACCCGAATTTGAACCTGGGTCTTTCATATGCCAAGCAAGAGCCTCTACCACTAGGGTACATGCTCTTTTGATTCATATTCCTCTTGACTTTAAAAATATACCAAAATATCATCAATAAACGCAACCAAAAAAGTATCCATAATCATCGAAAATTATATTCATAAGGACCATAAATTAGAAATGGTGAATTATATAACCCAAAAAACATAACCAAAAAAATTATAATTCCCATATCTAGTATGAAACATGGTCATCAAAATGTTTTCTTCCTTTAATTTCATGTGATTGTACCATTTACTTTGTTCAATATTTGAAAAATTTTGTACTCTCTAGATCTGATGAAACAAATCATCGATATGAGAAAAATGATATATTCTCTTAATAGTGTTGTTATTGAAGGATCTATATTCTATGAAAAGTATCATTGAAGCATATTTATTATTAACAAAAAGATAGGATCACCCATAGTGATTTTCTAGGTCAGATGAACCATTTATCTAATAGTTCATCCTATTTAATTTTCAATTCTAAAAGTTCCTCTTGATCTATTTGATAAGGGGGTTTTGAAATAATCTTATCATCCGGTACTAATTCAATAGTAAACTCAACCTTTCGATCAAGAATAAAACCATAAAAATCATCTGGATAAACATCTATTTATTAATTTACAACTTAAACATCACTAAATTGAATAGTTTATTAAAAACATGTGATAAGTAACTTTCACTGCCATCTATAATCAAATTTTCATATTATTCGTAAGTAATTAAAGGCACAAAATCATTTAACACAACATTATCAGCTCTGAAATATATATTAGTAAGATAAAATAAAATCCAATCCAAACCAATAATGAAATCAAAATCTACTATGGAAAGTTCAATAATATTTTTAGGAAAGGCCATCCCACTGATAACAATAGGTTGTTTCCTATAAATCTTGGTTTATTTAATACTTCCACCCAGAGTTTTAACCAAAAAAATATCTTACTTTCATTAGATAATACTCCAACTTAAAATTCAAATTTCTCAAAAATAAAGAGATTATAATATCCAAAATCAAATATAGTATTGGTATAATTATAATAAATAATTTACATACCTTTCACCAGTTCATTTGATGGCCCAACATCAACCATAATAGTAGAAAATGACTTTTATAAACCATTTTGTTTCCAAACATGATGATTTCCATCCTATGTAACTAAATTTGAATTAGAATTAGAATAATGAAACAAATAGTTACAACTAAAAAACTCACCCTTGAATGGATATTATTCAACCCATTCTTTGATCTTTTAGGATTATTTTTCTCACATTCACAGCTCATGCGGCCAAATTTTCTAGATCAGTAACACTTTACAGATCTCATAATACATTCCTTGAAATTATATTTGCCACACTTGAAACATTTTGGGGGTTTACCTTTGGGATTCTCAGCTATTTTATTCTTCATTTCCTACCACATTGACCTTTAAATATTATTGTCATCTCAAGGAATATACATGATGAAAAACTATATGTCAAATTTCTCACCACAATGAACCACATTCTTGTGACTTTTTAAATTATCATATTGGAAATGATATTTGTAAACGTGGTTTTAAACCTATGTAAAATATATTAATTTTACTATTAGTGTATTGAATAAAATCTTGTACATACCTCACAAATATTGTGATGTTTTATTCATATGAATCTATATAATATTTATCTTTCCACCTCAATTCTAGGAATTATTTTCCCACACAGAGTCAAACAACCATAGGGAAATATTTATCAAAGAAAATATAATTTAATGTCTCCTATTCTATATAATCAAGATCAAACTTTTCATTGGTATTCCTAACTATAGACTACCATCGATAAACTTCACCTTTAAAATAATAAATTTTAAGAGTTACATTTTAGTGATGCGAATATCCCATGACATCAAATATCTTCTCCATAACATTGATATGAAATTCCACTACCATATAATCAGATGATCCACTAAAATATAGGGGAGTTGCCTTAGGAAATGATCCTAAAAATACATGTTTTTATAGTATATTAGATTCATATCTAGCATGGATACCACTACTATTTATCTATTGTGTCAATTAAACCATAACTCCAACAAACTATTCTGTTCCAATTCCAACCATCTTGGGATATTGATTTTGAAGGATATATTCTTCGTGGATCCTTACTACTACAACTTCCCTATTTAATTTGTTGAAAACCATTATGAATAGCCATTGTTTATTTGAATCAACATTGTAATCTTCAAATACAATGACATTTTAACTTTACCATAAGTTAAAATCTTAAAAGATAATTCTATTATAATTATCTAAAACTATAATTTTATTTAAAAGGACCCTTGATAGAAAATACAAGGACCTTACATTAAACAATAAATTATATTATATCTTAATTCAATAATTCTTTTTCTTTCATTTGAGGATATTTTCACGATTAATTTTTTATAGAATCTTTCCATAACTCATACATAAGAAAAACATAAAATAAAAGGTAGACACTTTAAATTAATATATAATTTTTCCTGTAATATAAAACTTTTAAAATAAAGTATTATTTATTTTCATGTAAACTCTACATGTTTTTTAACTCGACTTCTTCCTTCCCTTACCCATCCTTAAATCATGAGAAAATCAATTAAAAATTTGGGATGAGCATAAAATCTCAGTAAGGGATACAAAAATAAGGAAAAATTATGGTATAGTGAACGAATGAAATGTCACATAATGTTTATTTTTATCTTAAAATTTATTTTACAATATGAAATAAAACATTTCAACTTGAAAAAAAGCATACATTTTTCTAAAATAAAACCAATAAAACCCATTGAAAGCAATTAAAAACCATCTTGGTAACTTCAATCATAACATTCATAATCTATTTTAAACTCATGTTAGATGTAATTAGAGAATATTTAAATCCATAGGATAAACAATTTGGTAACTCCCTCCTTCTTACCTATTAAGATAAGGAACATTAACCAATGCATTGAAGTGCTATTTGGTTTCACCCATCGTTTAAGCTATCAAAGGCTCACGAGATGTTATATTGGAAACCCCGTCTTATAAGATGTAAGGAGATAACCTAATGATATCTAGGACACCCCATTGTATAATGATCAAGTAATATATCATGAATTAATAATTTTTATTCTTTAATTTTTCCATCATAATACATTTCAAAAACTATTTTATACTTGTAGGAAAAATACCCTTTTCTTTTAAAAACCCATTTTCAATATTAATATTCCCATTTCTTTTGAAAAACTATATTCAATACAAAAATAAAAAATAAAAAGAAAATTATTTTTAATTGAAGGAGAACTTTAATCTAGAAAAGCTATCCATAATTCAAATAATAGCCATGGTGGTAGAAAAGTTATTGTTGTTGTGTATCT
Organism: Viscum album; assembly: GCA_963277665.1. Taxonomy (NCBI): domain Eukaryota; kingdom Viridiplantae; phylum Streptophyta; class Magnoliopsida; order Santalales; family Viscaceae; genus Viscum; species Viscum album. The sequence goes on along the minus strand of OY728146.1, from coordinate 178,766,974 downwards.
TAAGAATAAACCATTCATTTTGTCGTTTTTAAAAACATTCATTATAGACCATGTAAAAAGATTCATTTTGTAAAAAAACTAATATTGAGAATAAAATGTAATTTATATGAATTTTATTTTCATATTAAATCATTCAAAAATATATAAATTTAATATAAAGAAAACTTAGTGGAAAACATAAAAAGAGGATTTATTTAAAGGAAAAGTCCCTTATCACATTAGACAACATTGAAAAAAATAAATACCATCAGAATAGATGATTCAATATATAAAACATTGTATGTTATGTACATACACATTATAAAAGAATATTGGTTTATAATATCATGTTATGCCTCAAGGAAATGAGATTGAGGCAACATCCCTTTCCTTGAGTCTGATTCTTCACGTGTGTCTTTATCTTCATGAATTATAAACTTATGTTAATTATTTACTTTATCAATAAAATTTATCAAGGTTATTATTAATTTTATTTTTATTATTACCATTTTATATACAATTATGCAATCAATTAATTTTAATTCAGGTGGTTTTACCATATTTGGTTTATGTCTCTAAAACTACATTGGTATTTCGACTATGGTCAAAGGGGAAATTTTTTAAATATATCCAGAATAATAATCAATAATGAATAATTATATTTAAATATAAATTATTATTTTAAAACCAATAATAGAATATGGTAGTGAAAAAATTAACCACCGTTACAATCATGGAGACGATAGATCGTACATACATAAGAGTAACGTTTCCATTTTTCAATGATAATTATGGAAAGAAGTTATGTAAAATTTATATTTAAAAAATGATAATTATATCATAAATACTATATTATATAATTATATATACTTATATACATAATTATTATGATTTTTTTTAGAAAAATAAAAATATCATCGGTTTGAGGAGGCTGTAGTCCTCATGTCCAAAAACAGTGTTATCACCTTTTCAGTGTGTAAAAATGTAAGAAGAAAATTATATATTATATTTAAGGAAATATAATAATGTAATTAATTTCCTAATTATATAATTTATATCATATATATTCATTATAGTTACTCTTATTACCTTCCATGTAACAAATTAGTGAAAAAATATCCACATCGCTTAGTGAGGTGGTAGTCAAACATACAAACTAGTGATACTGTTGTATCTCCTATGACAAGATTTATAAAGAGGTTTTATATGATATAATTAATGAAAATATATTATTATTTTATAAATATCATAAATATAATATATAAATAGTTTTTGCATCATTATTCTTAACCATGAGAGGTGGTAATGGAAAAACGAACAATATCATTTTGCGAGTTGGAAGTCCTCTGTACACATGAATGATGATTTCATAACCCATTTGATGGAATTATGTGTGTTTTTAGGTTTCAACATTAACATAAAAACATATTATTATACTTATGGTACTTAGGTAATTATATAAGTATGGTATTATAATAAGTGTAGTTGGTGCATAATGAAAGGAAACAAAAAATGCTCGTTGATGAACGTTACCTATTCATCAGGTAACTCCTTTTGGTTTGCACCAAAATATATTATTAGATGGATTTACGCACAATATGAGGATTATCGGATTATATTATATAATTATTGAAGTGATTGTTTCAGGGTTTTTTCAATCCAAGTGTATTATGAGGGGTGAATAAGTCAGAGAGTGAATTCCCTATTACAGTGGAGGAGGACACAAAATCTTATAAATACCAAAAAGTAATCAATATTGAGAGTTATCCCTTACCTCATGTACCTCAAATAATTAACCAATTTCTATCCAAGTGATTATATAGAATAAATATGTTCAAAAAATAGCTTTTTGGATTGTTTTTTTTTCATTTTCACACCTTATCCTTTAAGATTAACCACCAAGTGAACTCATTTTTTTACCTTAATCACTGTAATTAATTTTAATTGATTTCATTAATATTTTTGGTAAAAAATAATATGAAATTAATAATTATTATAAATTATGAAGATTATAAATATTTAATACATTTTTATAAATTCAATCCACAAAATTGGGAAAATAAATTTTAATATTAATCCCTTAGTTGTTGCGAGACAACTGGTTTTCAAGAAGAGTATTTATTTTGAAAAAGAAGATTCTAAATTACAAATATGAATAATAATCATCATTTTATGAAACTAAAATAATATTTATTGTAATATATTATATAAATTTCATTTAAAACATTCAACATTAGGTATTATTTTAATTAATTTAAAAGGATAGACATTATTAATTTTAAAATAGTTTTTGGAAAAACCTGTCTTTAAACTGAAAAATAAACTTATACTGAAAACCAATGGAAATTTAATTAAAAATTAATTAAGTAGATTAAATATATCAAAAATAATACTTAGGTTACTTTAAATAAAATCAAAAACATAATGGGACTCTTATATTACTTAATTTATTAAAAGAAATCACCTTTTTACCAAAATCTGTATTTGTCACTATTCACCAAAAAATCTATATTTTCCAAAAAATTATAAAATTTCAGCCAAATTAAAATTTTAAATGATGAATTTAACAACTATATTAGTTTTATTAAAATAATATTATAAATTTTATAATTTATGTTTTTAAATGAATCCTTATAAGAAAACTGTTTAATTAAATCAATTTCCATTTAGATTAAAAATTACTTATTATTTTTATTACTAATATAACTATCTAATTTAAATTAATAAATATGAAATTTATTTATTCTACCATTACCAGGTTTTTATTGATGTTTCTACCTTATTTTATACTATAGCAATGCAGGACCTAAAATGGTCTACCATTTACAAGATGACTATTGAGGAAGGCCAGACTCTCTCTCTTTTGATAGACTTGACATACAAGGAATGAAAATCACATAAAATACACTAGTGGGTTATGAGTGCTACTATAATAGACCAAACAAGTTTAATAAGGTCTAAAACTACTTTATATTGACTAAAACTTCTTCTTCTTCTAACTAGACAATAGAGAACCCATGGTCATAGCCCTACTCCATGGGAAGTCTTGGAGACTACAATATCTTTAAGACATGATTCTAGAAAATTTCCTTGGAATAACCTTTTCCTTCTATAAAACCTCACCATTTTACCTAAAAATAAATGGGTTAGCTAGTAAGAGATATATGGATATAAATCTACCTTGAAATTCCTAACTCTATCCTCTTCAACTAACATATGATCTAAAGTTTACCTTAGAATGTTCTTATAGAAGATAATGAAATTAAAACACTATAACTACATTATTGGAGGGTATGGATATCCTTATGAGAATCTAAAATTATGGTTGATGATGTAAAATAGGTTTTGAAGGAATCCTAGAACTTCTCTAGCTAATTTAATAACTCCCCATGATCCCTAAGGAACAAAATCCACCACTGATGAGATGACCCACGAAACACCATCACTACTAAATAAACCTAGTTATCATTCTATGAATGGATTGAAAATATAGACATATACTCATCCTCTATCCAAACCTCTATATTTGGATATAATAAAGGAAATTAATACTTATGCACACCCTGGTACTAGAACTCCTGTAGTGTGCTCCTCTAAGTGGCATTTCCATTGACCTCCACTATTTGGTGATCAAGATAAACATCATAGTGAACATCCTCTATAAAAACCTGATAGGGATTTTGACCTCATTCCATATCTACAAAATAAAAAATTCTTTTAACTTCTAAATCTAAAAAAATCTATTTATTGATAATTATTTAATTTATTCATTTTAACATATTCCTCATTTTCTAACCTATTTCAACAAGAATCCTTGATAGAAATATGGAATTGTTCCATGATACTCACCTAAGTATCTACAATGTAAGAAAATTCACATTTCATAGTATGTTTAGTAATATTAAGGCTTCTTTTTTTTTTATCACAGATGGTTATAAAATCCAATTTCCTAGACAATATCCATTTTTAAATTATATACTAATACCAACTGATACTCTTGCCTGAAAAAACATGGCCTCCCCACCAATACCTAACTTCAAACTACATCTTATATCTAAATCATCACCATTTAAACCACTATATCAATACCCCTACCTCTAAAGGTACCCATCAAGAGAAAAAAATGAAGGAAGATAGATAATGACCACTGAATCCCTCATCTAATAAGTTATAGGTTTGTGAATAGATCAAATGGTATATCAATCACACTGATGGGATGAATTACCATATATAGGAGTAATAGATAAGAAGGATAAATATACTACTAACACCATGAATAAACTGGAATAAATAAAATTACTTGTAGAATCATACATAAATTGAAATAATTTAAAAGACAATATATACATACAAAAAAATTCTTCGGTAGAGACCAAAAAATCTAACAAATCTTAAAAGCTGCAAAACAAAACCTTTAGGAATGTAACATGTAGCAAGATGAAAAACCTATCTATATTTACCTTAAAAAATTATATATACATATAGTGAGAATAACATGTATACTAAGTAGGATCCTTCCTCAGAAATCTCATGAAAAAAGTGTAAAAATCATACTAAATCCTAGTAAAAAAAATAAATGAAAGTAACTCATCGCCTAAATAAGTAATAGTAGTTTCCCATCCCAACCATAGATCACTCACCAAGTAACTCATGGAAGTAAATCATTATATATCAAAATTATACATATAAATAAAGGATCCAGTCTTTCACTTATCTAATATTTTTTTGATCTCATGCCCTGATGTCACACATCCTATACTCATAAATCATATTAATCATCTTATACCTCATGAAATAGTATCAAATCCATTAATCTATCACATGTAGCACGATATATCTCATCATCATCACATCCAAGTAGTAACCAAGTGTATGCCATGAATCCAGTATAACATTTATATGTTCATTATACCTTAAACCATCATAGTCCATAAAATTACAACTATGGGGATCAGAAACCACCCCATCTAGATATAATTATATGTTATAACTCAAGCTATTACTACCCACACATCAATACATAATAAACTATGAGCCATCATAACCGTAGTAGGAACAAAGACTATACCATAAGCCATTATATCCTAGGATATTCTTACTCGTCTTCATCTAGATGGATAGAGGAGGAGAGGAAAATGTCATCCATATGTTCACTCACTATCATGGACATTGCAGAAAACAACCCCCAAAAAATTGGGTGTTAGTTTCCCTACCAATATTGGTGATAAAGTATATAAAATTAGAAAATATAAATAATATCACGCCCAACCAAACTACGAAAAGTACCTATACTTAGACTCATCTTCTTCTATAATTTTACAGGGCCCCTAACTGTCAGTGCTAAGGTTTAGGTACAAATTAAGCATACAAGAATCAATTTCAATATTAATTAATTATTATCCTTCAAATAATATTATTCCATAATCAATTTATTAGACTTAAAACTCAATATTTTAAGCCAACTATTGGTGACACTATTAATTATTTAACAATATTTTCATGTATATTTTAATCATATGATATTTCCAAAGACCAAACCTATTAGTTTAATAGTTCAATTTATCATTTTATTAATCATCTGAGTACTCTAAGACTCATCCAAAGTTACCACTTAATGGATATACTCGTAGTGCATAACACCAAACCACCTTAAGTGGTTGGAAACTAATCAAGTAAATATTATCTAGCCATATTCCAAATATGAAAGAATAAAAAAAATAATGAAATACATTGATGAGAAAGCCCCATTCTAATAATTTCCTTATCACCAAAGGTCCCACACTATCACACATAATATCATTGATCTATCCATCACTAACATAAACTATAATTACTACCAAGGATCATTTTCATTTAATCATAAGTGTTTCCCAACCAAAGAAATGTTATCAATAATCCTAATTAGGGGTATAAATTCAAAGAGCACACATACATTTCAAATGCATAATTCCGCACACAAGTAGAAGGAACTAAGGATATAGCATTGAAATAGTTATTCCTCCCACTCAATAAAATAGGATATCTCAGTCCAAAACATTTATTCTTAAAAAAAACTAACTTCATATTGAATTAATTAGTTTATTATGAAAAGATTCTCCACATTAGGAACCCCTTGATAATAAATAATTATAGCTAACAATAATCATAAACATGATTCCAAGAAATAATTTTATGGTTATTCAATTCCAAAGTGAGAATAAGTCATTATACTTTTGCCTGGTCCTTTTAAATTATTCTTTATCTAGATATACATTGTTCACAATTTTAAGAATTTTACTATGCTAAAAACTTCACATTGAAATACCAATAAACATATGTCACTCTAATAATAAATAATAAGAGGTGACATCAATAACATCAAACAATACATGTGATCAAAAACCGCATCATTTATAATTAACATGTCTAATATTATATAAATAATTCTTATATCAATTTAACATGTATCTTGATACTACTACATGCAAAAATAGATTTATTTTCCATAAACACTACTCTAAATTAAAAAGATCAATAGTTTAAGCTTTATCAAGGGGTTTCTTTATATCCCTCATTTATATCATCATCAACAATATTAAAAATATAATTAACATTGAATATCTAAATTCTTAAAATGAATATATTTATCTATGATATGTGATAAAACAATTTAAATTCTTAAAATAATCACATTGTATATATTAATAATATTCTAAATCGTGCTATTTCATAATTTATTCTTATGATAAAAATTACATATTATTACATAATCTTATTTCATGTTATGTAACCAGATTGTTATCCTTTTATGGTTAATAAAAACTAGTTAAAAAATTACAGTAAAAAATTTTACAATCAAATTTTTTATTAAATACAAAAGTAATAGATCCCCTACTTAGAAGAAAGAATATTTCATGATTCTATAGAAAAAATATAGGACACACACAAATGTTAGAAACTTTATAGAGAACTCTGATCTAATGAAGGAGGGTTTTAAGACTCCAAGGTGAAAGTACACGGTTCACCCAATATCGAGTAAAAGAAATTGAAAACAACTGTATGAAATTTATTATTTTTAGAATAAATGATATGAAACTTTTAGAATATCCAGATCATAGTTCAAACACTCCTTTAGTATGAAATTAATTCTATTCAAATTAAATACATATGGGAAGACCCATTTAAAAGATTTATAATTTTATGAATGTAAGAATATAATTATTATCTTCAAATTGGCCTTTAAATTCTAATATTTATAGTTTAAAAAAATATATTAAAAAGGGACATTTATGAAAAAATGGGTATTTCTAACTGACATATTTTCATAAGTACACAACCTACCATATGAAGGGATTGATACCATGACTAATCCAAGTGACTATTCTAGTGGACCACGTGAATAGAAAATTAACCACATGAATAAGCCAACTAACCACATGAATAAACTAACCAACCCCATGAAGAAACCAACCAAATTCATGAAAAAACCAATCAACCAAATAAAAACAAATTGTACACTTGAAAAGACCTATTGAATGCTAGAATAAAATAACCAATTGCATGAATAAACCAAATGATTTCATGAAAAAATAAACTAACAACATAAATAACCAACCAACCAAATGAAAAAAACAAATGAATGCACCGAAAAACCAATTGCCTACATGAAAAAACAAACTGAACATATGAACAATAAACTAATTTCATGTACAAACCAACCAACCACTTGAACAAAATAACTAGATGCATGAAAAAAAATAATCCACCACATTGAAAACCCAGAATATTACATGAATAAACCAACAAACATCATGAAAAAACCTACTAATCACATGAAAAACCCAAATGAACTCATGGTTAGTTATGTGATCAAGAGAGGAAACTATAAATTTCAAAGAGGAACTAACTTCAACGTCCCTCTAGACACATCCAAACCATGGGAAACAAAAATAGAAGGGTTTAGAAATATGAGACCTTACAAAGACTCCGTATATGCCAGTTTCCACCAACTATAAGTGAGGGTCTATGGCAGTATCATGGTGAGACTATCATCTTATACCCGAGTAGAACAAAACCAAAATAAAATGTCATATAATCATTCGTCCTAATATTAAATAGGATAAATTAAACCAAAAACCAAATCACTCCAGGAATAAATACACATCACATAATATAATAGAGAACATTACCTCTAAAATGTCACATGATATAGGAATGCCTAAATAATATCACGTTTTGAAAGATCATATATAGCCCAACCAAAAATTAAATAAAATGAACCACCACCTAGTCTTGAGACCTAGTGCAGTCTATTATTTTGACTTTATCCAAGATAACTAGATTAACTATCCAACATCAATACTCATCCCAAATTTTACCCATGATCATTTGGTCTACTCGGGTACTAATGTTCTTGGGATGCTCGAGTAGGGTGTGGGTATAACTCAATAGGTCACTGCCAATGATTTCCCTAATATAACCAGAAAACTGATTGCATTTAAAATATGATATGCTTGAAAATAATGAATAAACTACATATAAAATTCCCTTAATGACTGTGATCACTATCCAAGTCACCATAGTGTGAGTATACCTTCCTTGGATAGTGCCAAAGTGTCTCTATGAATGATGTGTCACATCTAGGGGGGATAACACTACACCCTTGATGTCACTAGGAATATTATAGACCACTATGAAGGGGGGGGGGGTACAATTAGTGGTATTATTTTACTATTTCCTTTTACATGAAATGAATCTCTTAAAATTATTAGTGTTTTGATCCTCTCAAATTTATATCTCACCATTAACCATATTGAATGAAAAATATAAATCAACACATGGAATATAAGTTTTTACAAGGTTATGTCCCAATGTGGATACCTACTCATTGTTCTGTTTGGTTTCATCCTAATACACATATACTCACTATATGACACAAGTGAATTAAAATGAGATATATCTTGAATTTTCTTACTCTATCATAACAATATAATTTTAATGGATCCCTCCAGTTTACAATTTCAACATAAGAATAATAAAATAATATCAATTTTAATCCATGATGATTCTAAAAAACAATTCTCTTTTTTTCTTAGACTTTAGAATGATACGAATTTACACTTTCTTATGAACTTACATTACAAATAATAATTATCCATAACTGTAATTTGATATTTAAAGTTTTATCTCTACAAATAATCTATATTTTAGAATATAATAACTCCCTTCAATACTCTATCAAAAATTTGGAATAATGTCTCCTCTTCTAAGACCTTACCGATCTTCTAAAACTTATAGGATAGGAAGACTATGTCTTCTTATTCATTTAAATAATCAACCAAACGTTCTAAATGAAATTTACCATTATATAACCAACATACTTTGAAAAACTGAGTATTAAATATATATGTCTTCTTCTTTATTTAAATATCAACCAACCACCTTCAATTTCTTCAAGGATATATTGGATTGACTTCATCAATGATTGCATAAAAAGCAATATCAACTTTATTCATGAATTCCAAAAATATCATCTAAAATAAAAAAATAAACTTTATAATTTTTTATATTTTATGTATACCTTATAATATTTACAAGGAAACTTTAATTCACCTAATTATTAAAGTAAATATCTTGAATCCTTGGAATCTTTTGGTTCTAAAACATCTAAAAATCTAGAAACCTAGTTTAATTTACTTCAATATTTGGTTTTAACTATTCCTTATGACATCCTAATCATGTAGTTTGGATTTTTTGATATTAATCTAACATATATTCCAAGCTTCCAGTTTACTACCTCTATTTTTACTGCATGTTTTTGAACATTAGATTTCAACATCTCACCTTCTGATTTAGCTTTCAATTAACATATCTTCCAATAAAATCATCACTTAATATTCTACACGCAATAAATTTTATCCTTACATAATTATACTATTTAATATATTGGAACCCATTACAGGTTCATATAAAGTTATTCCATATAATTTAATTCTCTAGACATCACTTTTGATCTAGAACTTCGTTATCATCGACTGTTTTATCTTCTTATTATCAGAACCAACCAAATTATCTTTTTTTATTTTCATTTATAGATATATGTTCCAGGAATCTTACAGATTGGACATCCAAATATTTTATCATTATCAATTAAACTCATATTTAATAACAATTTATACATAAAATAATGTGATTCATGTTTCTTTGAAATAAAAAAATATTCTATAGTATTAACTTTCAAAATATGTTTTGGATGTTATTCATCATCTAAAATTTGAATAACTATTATACTATTACATTCATTTATATTTCATTTTAATTGAGAAATATTTAATCTTAGTCATTTCTTTTAGTCATAGTACATTTTAAATTTTTAGTGCACATGTTTTTTATATATGAAATAGATATTCTTACACATAAAATGGAGGCTTCTACCTTTTCAAAATTTCTGAATTTCCTAGAAAACATCTTCAGTATACTATGAGAATGTTATATATTTTGTAAGAAAATTTCCTTGTCTGGTTTATAATTGTTCCCTTCAATAAATTTCATACATATTTAAGTAATCATACAGATTCTTGACCTTATTCCCTTTTAAATATATACAACTTAACTCTTTTAATTTCATAATCCTTATCTTTCAATCACTATAACACATTTTCTTATGAAAATTTAGATACACTTCTTCTTAGGATTCGAATTTTCATATATATCACCATCATGAGAGGTTTATTTAATCATTAATAACATTATTTCATCCAAGAACATAATCACATAACTGAAAATTTTATCCTCTAGATTTATACTTTATGAGATTACAAATACATCATCACTTACTACTCTAATAATTTTAAATCCTATGGTTGAAAATAAATAAAACACCTTCAACAATTCCAAACCATGGGTTCTTCAATATCCCCATTTGGATTTGTCATTAATGCTAATAAATCTCAATTTTTCTATAAAACCAAAACCTTTTTAAAAAAAGTTTCCCAACACTACAACAATGGTAAATGTAATTTTTTAGATAATTATATCATTGAGTAGAAAGTAATTTTTTGGACATGATTTTTACGTGCTTCCCCTTAATCAACAAAATTAAATTTTCTCTCTTTTTTCTCAATAACAATAACTCAAGATTCTTAAAAGATAATTTATAGTGTTGTGTGTAAAGATTTGTCTACTAATATCCCCACTTGATAATAAAATCCAAAATATGGTGGAGGTAAACCCATAACATCCTTAAGTGGGGGTGGGAGAGTCTAAACATAATGTTTCAACATTAATTCCTCAAAATGTTCCTTTGGAATAGATTTGGTGAACATATCATTAATTTGAAAAAATATATTTATATTGTTCATTTTTTGAGGTATACTTTAACATTAGAAATCCAATAAAGAGTTTTTCCTTGATTAAATGATATTTCGTATCATTGTGTTTGGATATAGAGAATTGATTATGGTTATTTGAAAGATAAATATTTCTAAAATTATCAAATTTCATTTTCAATGGTTTCTTAATATTAACGATAAACTATTCCAACTGAACTTTCATCCATAACATCTATGTACAATAATATATGGAAAAAACATATTGAAATTAATTTATACTCAATGTCACAAAAATGTGTTTCTTACGATTCAAACTTACACAACTTTATTCTATTAATAATGTTCCTCTTGGTGTTTGTTTTTAATAAATGTAATCTTACAACCAATCAGCATTAGTGAAACCCATCAAGTTTACCTCTTCTATTATTTTATACATCAAAATTTAATTTTATGTTCCTTTCATATACCAAATAAGTTTTTATCAAGAAACATGTGTGATTAATTTGGATCACATTGATATATAGAACAAAATTTTATTGAATGAAAAATATCTATTTTTTATGCTGTAATATAGAGAATTATTCTGATTATGCTTTTAAAGTCTTTCTAATGTACTCTTTTCCATTATTCATCTTTAATCAGCTTCACACCAACTATAATTCGAGTGGATATATCCGTTGAGTATTCTATTATGAACCTCTTCAATAATTCCTTAGTATAATTATATTATGATATGAAGATGTAACTTTATTTTTATATAACTTTTAACCCAAGAAATAAAATTAAATACCTAAGCATTGAAATCTCAAGATGCCACTTCCATTTTTTTCAACAATTTCTTCTAAATGATTTCCCCTATAATCATAAAACATTATTTCATCAACATAGGAAATTGAATTAGGGTACCTATGATAATCACCTCCATATATAAGTTAAAATTAACTTTTCTTTAATAATTATTTAATTGTTTCAAGAAGCTATCAAGATTAGAGTACCAATATTGATGGGAATTCTTAAACCCATATAAGGATTTATTTAAATTAAACACTATAGATCCATCTCAATAAAGTACAAAACCTTCAAGTTGATCAATGAAAACTTCCTCTTCTTGATCCCCCTTTTTAAAAGAGGATTTCACATCAATCTGATAAATGTTATAACCCATATACTGGAACACCTAAAAACACCTCTATAGTTTCAAGTCCTATAATGGGTTAAATAGCTTCTCTAAATTATATGCTGTCAACTTGTGAATAACCTTTTCAAGATAATATATATTTATTCCTCAATATCTCACTTTTTTATTGAGTTTAGTTTTGAATACCCACTTGGTTTTTATAATGTCCTTTCCGTCCAATATTCGAACAAGTCCCTATGTGTCATTCTTCTCTATCACTTAATAATATCACTTTTAGGTTATTATATTCATTTTTATACCATATTTTGTTTTAAACCATTCTTTTATTGTTCTATGTGATTTTTAGGAGTTCTTGGAGGTTTTGGGAGAGCTCATATTTAGGATAAACCATGATACATTCCTAAGAAACCGTGTAAGTCATTGTAGTTTAGGATAGTGTAAATTCACACGGTTGGCACACAGTTAGAATAATAGTGTTACCAACCTTTTGGATTCTCTTAGGAGATATAAATGGGAACATGTTGTGCATATAATTTTTTAAACTCTATTTCCAAACCATGTGATATGAATTAATTAATATGAAAATTATTTTTAACCAGATACACCCCATGTTACTATTATTATTACTCCTATTATCAATAATCTTGACTGTAGTGGTTCTACATGGAGATTTTGTTGATCCAAACTCTTCCCGAGTGTGATTTAAATATATCTTGGAGGGTTGGATAAAGACAACTTGAGGTAACAGCTTTTTCTTCAAGATATTTTTTATTTTACTTATAAAGAGGCATAAATTGGGGGTGTTTTGGATATATATATATATGGGTTTTTTCCAAGTATAAATGGTTTTATATTAGATTTGTTGTGAAGAAGGATGAAATAAAAAGGATATACATTTTTCATTATGTACTTATTTAGGAATTATAATGGTAAGTGATATTTCCTTTTATCCATTGATCTAGAGTTTATTGAATTAATGTTTATTGATTTAGGATTTATGGTTTAATTCTCTCGTTTTCATCTTTGTACTCTTCATTCCTTTTTTCATATGGATACCATTCTATTTTTAGTTATAACAAGTGTTTTAGTTGGGTGGTTTTATGCCAAGTATTTGTTTGTTAAGACATGATTATGTTCTCATTTCAAATTGTTTTTATTATTTTTTATATCATGATATATTATTCTTGAAATGTGAAAATTTTGGATTCTTTTATACATGGAATTTTTCACCCTTTTTATTGAAAATATAAATATATTTCAAATCGTGTTATATTGTGAATTTGGGAAGTTTTATTATTAAAATGAGGTATTCCCTTGAAATTATTTGAACTATAAACATGAAATACTCTAAGGGTGGCGGTTTTTGACAATGAAGACCTCCATATAGGGTCTATGGAATAAGGGATAATGAGGTAATTTGGAGGGGGATAGATTGAGATAGGAAAATAAGGATAGTAGGTGGGTACCAATCATGTAAAAATGAAAAACTCTAACTAAAATTTATTATGACATGTGTTTCACTTATTGGGGTGCTCTCCTATCCTTAGGCCCATGTTCTAGGGATTTATGCACACTTAGTCATTTGATCACATTGGTGTGAGGATCATAGATAACCAATACCTAACCTACCTTAGGATTAGTTTCCATGGTGCTCCTTTGGTATTTATTATTTATAAATTCCTTGAGAAATGGATTATTTGTGAATGATTTGAAAATAGTTTATTTATGAATGATTTATAAATTGTTCTAAAAGGAATGATTTTGATGATTTATTAAAAACTATATAAAGACATATTTTATACCTTGTATTTATTTGTATGGGTTCAATATGTTTTTTTATAAAGATTACATATGGAAAACATGGTGGGATCCTATAGGGATTCTTTATCTCACACCCAATATAGAAATTTGGGTATGTGTTGACCTTGATTTTTCTAAAATAGACAAAGGCAGGGAACCACATGGTGGTAGTAGGTATCTATGTTAGCAAGGCTTGGATTTGGGTGGTAGCATGGTGGTATTTTTTGTAACACTCGAGACTTTTATGTTATATAAATCATCAAAGGAATATTTTTCTACACAACACTTGCTTGGCTTGCTTTACACGCAATCGCGACCTTCCTCGATAGCTTGCGTCGTACGCAATACCGAGTTTCACTAAACAACAATATGCTATTAAAACTAGCCGTTATGAATAGTAATAACCACTTTTTGAAATTTTATAAATTTTATTTTTCAAAATGGACTTCATTTTTGGACTCAGAATATCGAAATTATCCTAGGGTGAAATTTTGGTATTTTTCTGAAAACTTTCAATTTTTGATGAATAGTGAAACCACTAAGTGGTAGGTTAAAAACTGAATTTTGCATAAAACTTAATTTTACCGCTTCTGTGAATGGAATTTCAAAAATCCGACAGACACGGTTGATATCAGTAAGTAAAATGTGGTTCAATGAGATAAAAATAATTTTTTGGTGAATAGTAACTTTTTACTTTTTTTACCGCGGTTAATAGTAAATAGGGTAACTAAGGGTAAATATGATATTAATATTACCCTAACACATGTCCTAATTCTATTGGACAAGTGTAATTCGACCAAAAACAAACTTAGGAATAAAATATGACCATTTAGGCCCACTTGGATTAGATTAGGACATTTATTATTAATTTATTTAAAGAAGGGTTAAAATAGTTAAAATCAAAGTTTAATAAGTAAATCATTTTTAATATGGGGTTATACATAAGATAAATTCGACTATAAATATTCATTATAAAGCTAAAAAGATTTCCTACATGATGGTATTTTATTTGTAATTTTTAGACATCAAATAATTTAATTTATTTATGACACAATGATGATGCAGTAATTATCTTATTAATGAAATATTGACATAATTGATGTTATAAACACAAAAATAAATGTAATTTGAGACTTTTTATGAATTCCACTAATTTTCTAGGTTACTTTGATATATTAATGTTGATTTAATCAACTTGGTTCGAACATATAATTCTGTTATGACTTTCACAAAAATCATATATCAAATAGTGTCAAAATTGACACAAAATACTTTATAAATAAAATATTATATTATTAATTGTTATTGTATTCCTAAAAATCTAAGGTTCGGCCAAATGACTTAGATAAGGATATATATATTAATAATAAACAATTTGGGGTTCTTTTGGCATGTTATAGTAAGTGTATTAACCATATAGTGAAAGAAAACAAAAAGACATGGTAAAAGTTAAATTATTTAACTTAGTATTAAATCTAATTGATAAGGTTAAAATAATATCCTAAACTTGTCTAAATTCTATTGGTTGATAGGATTTCGACCCATCCCCACTTTATCTTCGAAATAAGACCCTTTGGAACCATTATAAACCGATTTTGACTTTAATATAAAATAATATTTTGAGATATTCCTAAGGTGCCCCTCTCCTCCCTTATAAAAGGGCACCTCCTCCCCCTCCTCCTCACACCAAATTGAGCACTCAAGCTCGGCCAACCCCTGCCCTTTTCTCCCCTTCACTTCCCTAGAATAGTCCTAGAGGTCCTGGTCTTCTCCAAAGACCACTCTTAGTTCCTTAAGTGGAGGATTCAAAGAGGCGTTCCAAAGAAGAGGTAATCTCCATTACCGATCTTTTCAATTTCTTTCTTCTTCAACTTCTTCTTCTTTAGTTGTTTCATGATAAAGTAATAACATCAGTATTACTTACATACTGATATGTTATTATAAATATGAAACAACCCTAATTCACCTTCTATCCATCCTACGGAAAAATGAAATCACCGCGCGTGCGTACGTACGGAATATCGTCTCCACGCCGTGGTGTAATCTATTTTCCACCATCACCTTACAAGGATGGGTATAATGGTGTAATGAGTAACTATATATGATTATTATTAAGTAATATTGATACTTAAATAATATATATATATACTCCAATACAATTCCACGATCATAGGAACGATATCATCACTCGTGCGTACGTACGGAATACCGTCTCCACAATGTGATGCGACTCGTTCTACATGATCTTCATTTCATAATGATTATATAAATGAATTGAATGAATGAATATGGTATATAATACACTAATACCATTCTGGAAATGAATTATCTATAACCTAAAGATAAGAATAAGAATTTATTCGACAAAACACACATAAGAACAAAAAGTTATAAAGACCCGAGTAACAAGTAACAATGAAATATTACTAACAAGAAGCTAATAATATGACCATATATGATATCATATCAATATGTATGATTCTGGAATAAGTCAATAACATTATTTAAACCATTATACAGGAGCTTCGGACACATACAAGGCAAATTGGACCTAAGGTAAGGGAAATATCACAATCTCATTTTTATCCGAGATTGTTTATTCGTAAGTATTTACTGGGGTGTATTTTATCATCCACATCCATGTTCCCTCAATATGAAATATTGTTTCCATCCACTTGCAATAGTTTAAATCCAATTTTACCCTTAGGTGAGTTTTTAGTAAATAATATGAAAGGAATCTTTTGTCGTTTTTCCGTACGAGGTACTTTTTGACTTTTCCGACAAAAGTACGAAGAATGTTTTTTTTTAACTTATACGGCATGAATGGATTTTTAAAACATTGTTTCCAAGAAGCTTCCTTTACAAGTTTTCAAGTTTATTTTTAATCAACTTCTTTTATTTTAAAGTTGTATGACATGTTATGAAAGGAAAAAATGTTTTTGAATAAGAAAGGATATTTTCCTCAAGAATGGAGTTCAAGTGATTATCAAAATTATTTTCCATCTAAGATAATAAAGGGTTCTGTTTTTATCCCTATTATTAAATTGATTTGTTCATGTTGTGATGGAATTAGTTTTTATGAATTCCTTTATCTTATATGAATTGATTTATGATGTCATGATGTTTCAAGAATCCCATTTTTGTTACATGTGTTATGCGATGATATATGATTATGTGGCACACATAAGAAAGGATTCATTATAAGATGGGTGGGACCTATATCTCCCTCCAATGCATTGGGTAAAGATTTTATATCTCATGAGATAGACATGGTTGGAACGGAAGGTTATTTCGGTTCAGTGATACAGGACTGAAACGAGGAGTGAACTCGGTTCAGAAAGGGACTTTGTCCACTAAGATAGTCTTGGCGACGAGTCATGACTAACAAGAAATGATTTTCCATGATTATGTGTGCATGCCACAAAGTTTCAAGTTTTATGTTATGATTATGGGGATCTCATTTTCACTTCTATGATTTATTCCATGTTAAGATATTATGATCTCTTTTGCAGGTTTTGATTTTCAAAAAGATATGATATGATTTTTATTTCCTTTATTTGCCCTTGCTGAGCATTTGAGCTCACCCTTTTATGTTTTCTTTTCCCCAGGCCAGGAAGATGGATATTAAGTAGAATATGCTAAAAAGGGACCCTAGATATGATGAAATAAATGGGAGACACTGTAGAAGATTTATGAACCAGTTGTTTATGTTTCCCCAGTTTCTAAAGACACTATACCTATACGATCCTTTGTGGTTTTGTCATATGTTGTAATAAGTGTGCTTCAATTTTGAAGTATTAACAATGTATGTAAAGTATGGGTCGTTATAGTTGGTATCAGAGGAAAGGTATAGTCAACCTTTGGAAACTAGGATGTGAAAGCCTTAGTAAGAACCCTAAGGATAAGTCTAAGCATAGAACACAATCTTAGAAATGGCCATGAATAACCTAGGATAAGACCATAAGCATGAAAATTTTATTCTTGAATTATGTGGTTTCCTATTATAATTAGTGTTGCTCACACTATTCTTCTTGGTTTTAGTCAATGGCTGGAACCCGAAGGAACCGTGTTAATGCGGAATGCGATGGGCAATGCAATGATTGTCCCCCTGAGCAACCAAACGATATGGGAGCTGGAATGCAAAATCTTGTAGCCATGCTCACACAACTTTCTCAAGCTATGAATCATGCAGGATTTCCAAACGAGCAAAGGAGGGAGCAACATTCTGTTGAATCCTTCATGAGGCAGCGTCCACCTTCTTTCAGCGGGTCTACTGATCCATTAGTTGCTGAACAATGGATTAGTACTACTGAAAAGATATTTTCAGTTCTTCAATGTTCTGAACATGATAAAGTCATCCTAGCAGTGTATCGTTTGGAAGGAGATGCTGATCAATGGTGGAATCTTGTTAAGAATACGAGGCAAAGGGATGAAATTGAGTCTATGGAATGGGACGAGTTCAAGAACTTGTTTTTCAATAAGTACTTCCCTCGTATTCTCCGAACAAAGATGGAGAAAGAGTTTCTTGAACTGAAGCAAACGGATGATGAATCTGTTAGTACCTATGAAGCAAATTTTACAAGACTTGCAAGGTACGCTTCTGGTATTATTATCCAACCTGAGAGTAAGATCGATCGATTCTTTAGTGGCTTAAAACCAAGTCTTCGAAGGGCGTTAGCCATAAGGGACTTCAATAGCTACGAGGAAATCGTTCGATGTGCTCTCAAAGTCGAGATGGAGATTGGAGTAACCCATCAGTCACATGGGTTTGATAAGAAGAGGAAGATGGAATTCAAAGAAAAATCTAAATATCACACGGAAAAGAAGATGAGCTTTTCCTTATGCTCAAAGTGTGGAAAGAAACATGGAGGGAGTTGTCTTAAAGGGACAAGTAAATGTTTTAAATGTGGAAAGGAAGGTCATCAGGCATTTGAATGCCGTGATAATGGGAAGAAGATGTCTAATGACGCAAACAAAGGAAGGGATACACATAATGAACCTACTACACTTCAATGTTTCAAGTGCAAGGAGATGGGGCATTATGCCAATCAATGCCCAAATCCAAGGGTTGATGATGATGGTCGACGTCAACAAACTCTTAAGGCTAAAGACAAAGGAAAGTCACATGCAATTTCTATCAGCGATGTGGAGTACGATAACGATGTGGTGAAAGGTACACTTACCATCCACTCTAAAGTAGCAAATGTTTTATTTGATTCTGGATCCACCCACTCTTTTATTTCTGAAGAATTTTCTAAGGGTATCACCGTATTACCTCAACAATTAGATGTTGAGTTAGCTTTGACAACACCTAATGGCACATCAATCGCATCAGAAGTTTATAATTCTTCTCCGATCGAAGTTTGTGGGAAAGTGCTTCCTGCAAATCTTGTGATCCTTCCTTTAGTGGAATTTGATGTGATTCTTGGCATGGATTGGCTTTCTCTACATGGAGATCATATCAATTGCCAAAGAAGGGAAGTCACATTTCATATTCCAGATCAATCTACGATCGTCTATCGATGCAAGGATGAATATAACCTTCCAGTGGAAATTTCTTCCATCTTATGGGTCTTGATACCACTAAATGAAGGTTATTTATCTCAAATGGTTGGTGAGAAACTCACGATTAAGAATATGCCCATTGTACGGGAGTTTGATGATGTCTTTCCGAAGGAATTGCCGGGTCTTCCACCAAATCGTGAAGTTGAGTTTTCAATAGAACTCGTACCGGGTGCTTTGCCTATTTCAAAGACACCTTATAGAATGGCCCCAATTGAGTTGCAGGAATTGAAAAAGCAACTCCAAGAGAATCTTGATAAGGGATTCATACGCCCTAGTGCGTCACCTTGGGGAGCACCTGTTCTATTTGTTAAGAAGAAAGATGGATCAATGAGACTCTGCATTGATTATCGAGAACTTAACAAGATCACTATTAAGAACAAATATCCTCTCCCACGCATTGATGACTTATTTGACCAACTACGCGGAGCTCAATACTTTTCCAAGATTGATCTTCGTTCAGGGTATCATCAATTAAGGGTCAAAAGGGAGGATATACCAAAGACGGATTTCCGTACAAGGTATGGACACTATGAATTTATAGTGATGCCATTTGGTCTTACTAATGCCCCTGCTATCTTCATGGATCTAATGAATAGAGTCTTTAGAGACTATCTTGATCAATTTGTGGTAGTCTTTATAGACGATATTCTTGTCTATTCAAAGAGCAAGGAAGAGCATGAAGATCACTTGAGAATTATATTGAAGACCCTGAGAAAAGAGAAGCTTTATGCCAAATTTACCAAGTGTGAATTTTGGCTTCAAAAAGTTGCATTTTTGGGTCATATAATCTCAAAAGAGGGGATATCTGTGGATCCAGCAAAAACAGAGGTTATCGAAAGATGGTCAAGACCAACAACAGTAACTGAGATCCAAAGTTTTCTTGGTTTGGCTGGATATTATCGACGTTTTGTAAAAGATTTTTCACGATTATCTAATCCACTCACCAAGATGACTCGGAAAGGAGTTAAGTTTGTCTGGACAGAGGAATGTGAAGAGAATTTCAAGGAGTTGAAAAGAAGGTTATCCAGTGCACCTGTGCTCACACTGCCTTGTAGTGGAGAAAGGTTTGTGATCTACAGTGATGCATCCAAGAAGGGATTGGGGTGTGTTCTTATGCAAAATGATATGGTGATAGCTTATGCCTCACGACAATTGAAAATCCATGAGCAAAATTACCCAACACATGATTTGGAGTTGGCTGCGGTAATCTTTGCATTAAAGATTTAGAGGCATTACCTTTATGGTGAAAGGTGTGATATTTATACTGATCATAAAAGTTTAAAGTATATTTTCACACAAAAGGAGTTGAATATGCGTCAAAGAAGATGGTTGGAGCTGATTAAGGATTATGACTGCTCAATCCATTACCACCCTGGGAAAGCAAACAAGGTGGCAGATGCATTAAGTCGACAAGACCATGCTAGTTTATCCATGATGAGGATCACAAAAGATCCAATATTTATGGATTTACAAAGGATGGATCTTGGAATTATAATGGAAGGGGAAAAATCTTATCTTTCTCAAATGAATGTTCAACCATCTATACATGTGAAGATTAAAGAGGCACAGAAAGAAGATGTCGAGTTACAAAAGAAGGTGAGAAATGTTCCTGAATTCAACCTTGATTGTGATGGGATAATAAAGTTCAGGAATCGGGTTTGTGTTCCTCCCATCCTCGAATTAAAGAAGGAGCTGCTGGATGAGGCTCATAGTTCTTCATTCTCTATTCATCCTGGAAGCACGAAGATGTATAGGGACCTGAAAGAGTACTTCTGGTGGGATGGCATGAAAAGAGATGTTGCTGAATATGTCTCTCGATGCTTGGTTTGTCAACAAGTTAAAGCTGAGAGACAGAAGTCTAAGGGGATGTTACAACCATTACCCATACCCGAATGGAAATGGGAAAACATCACTATGGACTTTGTCACAGGACTTCCTAAAACATCCAAAGGCAATAATGCTATCTGGGTCATAGTTGATCGTCTTACAAAGTCTGCACACTTCATTCCTATTAGAGAGGATTTCTCTCTAGATCAGCTTGCCAGGATATATGTAAAGGAAGTGGTAAGATTGCATGGAGTACCACTTTCTATTATATCTGATCGAGATCCGAGATTTACCTCGAAGTTCTGGCGAAGTCTTCAGCATACTCTGGATACAGAGTTGAGTTTCAGCACTGCTTATCATCCCCAGACAGACGGTCAGTCTGAGAGAACAATTCAAACCCTAGAAGATATGTTGAGAGCTTGCTCTATGGATTTCAAAGGAGGTTGGGATCAACACCTACCTTTGGTGGAATTTTCTTATAATAATAGCTTTCACTCCAGTATTCAGATGGCTCCTTATGAAGCTCTCTATGGAAAGAAATGCAGGACTCCAACTTTCTGGGATTAAGTTGGGGAAAGAAAGATATTAGGACCTGATCTCGTTGATGAAATGGCAGAAAAGGTCAGATCTATTCAACAACACATAAGAGCAGCTCAGAGTCGACAGAAAAGTTATGCCGACAACCGAAGAAAGGACCTAGAGTTTGAAGTGGGTGATAAAGTGTTCTTACGAATATCTCCCTGGAAGAGGGTTATGAGATTTGGAAAGAAGGGGAAGTTGAGCCCTAGATATATCGGTCCTTTTGAAATACTGGATCGTGTTGGGAAGGTAGCTTACCGATTGGCGCTTCCACCGAATCTCTCTCAAGTTCACGATGTGTTCCATGTATCTCTCCTGATAAAGTACATACCAGATCCTTCACATGTACTCAGCTCAAAAGTTGTACCGCTGGAGCAAGATCTTTCTTATGAAGAACAGCCGATAGAGATTCTGGATCGTAGCGAAAAAGTCCTACGAAACAAGACCACTCGCTTGGTGAAAGTTTTATGGAGGAACCACCAACTTGAAGAAGCTACATGGGAGCTTGAGGATTTGATGAGGGAGAAGTATCCTCATCTGTTTGTTACAAAGTGACGAATTTCGAGGGCGAAATTCTTTTTAAAGGGGGTTGAATGTAACACCCGAGACTTTTATGTTATATAAATCATCAAAGGAATATTTTTCTACACAACACTTTCTTGGCTTGCTTTACACGCAATCGCGACCTTCCTCGATAGCTTGCGTCGTACGCAATACCGAGTTTCACTAAACAACAATATGCTATTAAAACTAGCCGTTATGAATAGTAATAACCACTTTTTGAAATTTTATAAATTTTATTTTTCAAAATGGACTTCATTTTTGGACTCAGAATATCGAAATTATCCTAGGGTGAAATTTTGGTATTTTTCTGAAAACTTTCAATTTTTGATGAATAGTGAAACCACTAAGTGGTAGGTTAAAAACTGAATTTTGCATAAAACTTAATTTTACCGCTTCTGTGAATGGAATTTCAAAAATCCGACAGACACGGTTGATATCAGTAAGTAAAATGTGGTTCAATGAGATAAAAATAATTTTTTGGTGAATAGTAACTTTTTACTTTTTTTACCGCGGTTAATAGTAAATAGGGTAACTAAGGGTAAATATGATATTAATATTACCCTAACACATGTCCTAATTCTATTGGACAAGTTTAATTCGACCAAAAACAAACTTAGGAATAAAATATGACCATTTAGGCCCACTTGGATTAGATTAGGACATTTATTATTAATTTATTTAAAGAAGGGTTAAAATAGTTAAAATCAAAGTTTAATAAGTAAATCATTTTTAATATGGGGTTATACATAAGATAAATTCGACTATAAATATTCATTAGAAAGCTAAAAAGATTTCCTACATTATGGTATTTTATTTGTAATTTTTAGACATCAAATAATTTAATTTATTTATGACACAAAGATGATGCAGTAATTATCTTATTAATGAAATATTGACATAATTGATGTTATAAACACAGAAATAAATGTAATTTGAGACTTTTAATGAATTCCACTAATTTTCTAGGTTACTTTGATATATTAATGTTGATTTAATCAACTTGGTTCGAACATATAATTCTGTTATGACTTTCACAAAAATCATATATCAAATAGTGTCAAAATTGACACAAAATACTTTTTAAATAAAATATTATATTATTAATTGTTATTGTATTCCTAAAAATCTAAGGTTCGGCCAAATGACTTAGATAAGGATATATATATTAATAATAAACAATTTGGGGTTCGTTTGGCATGTTATAGTAAGTGTATTAACCATATAGTGAAAGAAAACAAAAAGACATGGTAAAAGTTAAATTATTTAACTTAGTATTAAATCTAATTGATAAGGTTAAAATAATATCCTAAACTTGTCTAAATTCTATTGGTTGATAGGATTTCGACCCATCCCCACTTTAGCTTCGAAATAAGACCCTTTGGAACCATTATAAACCGATTTTGACTTTAATATAAAATAATATTTTGAGATATTCCTAAGGTGCCCCTCTCCTCCCTTATAAAAGGGCACCTCCTCCCCCTCCTCCTCACACCAAATTGAGCACTCAAGCTCGGCCAACCCCTGACCTTTTCTCCCCTCCACTTCCCTAGAATAGTCCTAGAGGTCCTGGTCTTCTCCAAAGACCACTCTTAGTTCCTTAAGTGGAGGATTCAAAGAGGCGTTCCAAAGAAGAGGTAATATCCATTACCGATCTTTTCAATTTCTTTCTTCTTCAACTTCTTCTTCTTTAGTTGTTTCATGATAAAGTAATAACATAAGTATTACTTACATACTGATATGTTATTATAAATATGAAACAACCCTAATTCACCTTCTATCCATCCTACGGAAAAATGAAATCACCACGCGTGCGTACGTACGGAATACCGTCTCCACGCCGTGGTGTAATCTATTTTCCACCATCACCATACAAGGATGGGTATAATGGTGTAATGAGTAACTATATATGATTATTATTAAGTAATATTGATACTGAAATAATATATATATATACTCCAATACAATTCCACGATCATAGGAACGATATCATCACTCGTGCGTACGTACGGAATACCGTCTCCACGATGTGATGCGACTCGTTCTACATGATCTTCATTTCATAATGATTATATAAATGAATTGAATGAATGAATATGGTATATAATACACTAATACCATTCTGGAAATGAATTATCTATAACCTAAAGATAAGAATAAGAATTTATTCGACAAAACACGCATAAGAACAAAAAGTTATAAAGACCCGAGTAACAAGTAACAATGAAATATTACTAACAAGAAGCTAATAATATGACCATATATGATATCATATCAATATGTATGATTCTGGAATAAGTCAATAACATTATTTAAACCATTATACAGGAGCTTCGGACACATACAAGGCAAATTGGACCTAAGGTAAGGGAAATATCACAATCTCATTTTTATCCGAGATTGTTTATTCGTAAGTATTTACTGGGGTGTATTTTATCATCCACATCCATGTTCCCTCAATATGAAATATTGTTTCCATCCACTTGAAATAGTTTAAATCCAATTTTACCCTTAGGTGAGTTTTTAGTAAAGAATATGAAAGGAATCTTTTGTCGTTTTTCCGTACGAGGTACTTTTTGACTTTTCCGACAAAAGTACGAAGAATGTTTTTTTAACTTATACGGCATGAATGGATTTTTAAAACATTGTTTCCAAGAAGCTTACTTTACAAGTTTTCAAGTTTATTTTTAATCAACTTCTTTTATTTTAAAGTTGTATGACATGTTATGAAAGGAAAAAATGTTTTTGAAGAAGAAAGGATATTTTCCTCAAGAATGGAGTTCAAGTGATTATAAAAATTATTTTCCATCTAAGATAATAAAGGGTTCTGTTTTTATCCCTATTATTAAATTGATTTGTTCATGTTGTGATGGAATTAGTTTTTATGAATTCCTTTATCTTATATGAATTGATTTATGATATCATGATGTTTCAAGAATCCCATTTTTGTTACATGTGTTATGCGATGATATATGATTATGTGGCACACATAAGAAAGGATTCATTATAAGATGGGTGGGACCTATATCTCCATCCAATGCATTGGGTAAAGATTTTATATCTCATGAGATAGACATGGCTGGAACGGAAGGTTATTTCGGTTCAGTGATACAGGACTGAAACGAGGAGTGAACTCGGTTCAGAAAGGGACTTTGTCCACTAAGATAGTCTTGGCGATGAGTCATGACTAACAAGAAATGATTTTCCATGATTATGTGTGCATGCCACAAAGTTTCAAGTTTTATGTTATGATTATGGGGATCTCATTTTCACTTCTATGATTTATTCCATGTTAAGATATTATGATCTCTTTTGCAGGTTTTGATTTTCAAAAAGATATGATATGATTTTTATTTCCTTTATTTGCCCTTGCTGAGCATTTGAGCTCACCCTTTTATGTTTTCTTTTCCCCAGGTCAGGAAGATGGATATTAAGTAGAATATGCTAAAAAGGGACCCTAGATATGATGAAATAAATGGGAGACACTGTAGAAGATTTATGAACCAGTTGTTTATGTTTCCCCAGTTTCTAAAGACACTATACCTATACGATCCTTTGTGGTTTTGTCATATGTTGTAATAAGTGTGCTTAAATTTTGAAGTATTAACAATGTATGTAAAGTATGGGTCGTTATATTTTTCCCACATGTAACATATATATGAGATGCCTTTTGTCCTAATTAATTTGGTTCGTCTATTTTGGATTAGCGCTTCTATTTTTCTTTGCACTCTTTTTCTTCCACTGTCTAACATTGAATTATCATATTGGTTTTATTTTATATATGAAAATAACATTTTGTTCGATTTATTATGAGCTAAATTTTTTTCAAAGGTAGTTATTGATTCTTAGGCACTTTTAACCAGCCTATGGGAATCAAGAAAACCCTTTAATCCATTCCATGTCCTAACTCAAGTGTATTATTTAGGGACGACTTTTGTTGGTTTGTGTAAAATCGGAATCAAATAATGGTTTCTTTCCCTATGGTTATCATGTCGTGGGATTTTCTGGTAGATATAATATAGGAATGTTGGGTCTTAAGGGGTAGGTTACATGAAAGTGTCCTACTAGATCTCATTAAAAGGAGCCATAAGTTACCATGAGATATTGGTAAGGGTGTCTATTGTATTTATTTTTGATCTAATATTAATTCTGTGATTATGTTAGACTAACTCAAACTAATATTTCTCACATATTGGATGGAATCTATTATTTCTTTGATATAGTACCATAACCTACAAAAGGATTCCCAGACATCCCTATGAGGGTGGTGTGGATTGTGTTCTATGAGGAACACCTCAAGTTGATCAAAATATTATTGAAGTGGTAGAGTGAGGAGTCCATGCTATGGGATAGGGTATTGTCCCTACAACAACTCAATCTAGGGAAGTGAAATGAGGGACTATAAATGATAAAGATCAAACCTAAGAATTTATTCACCATAAATCACCATTTTCAAGGAACCAATGATCCCTAGGAATTAAGGGAATTGTTAGAGAATATTGAATGGATTTTTGATTTCTGAAACTCCATACTCTGCCAAAGTGAAATGTGTCACTTTTCATCTCTAAGATCCTACCAAGATATGGTGGGAAACAATTGTTCAGAAAAAACAACATGAAAGTTTATAGGGGAAAGACTTCAAGACCAACTTCTTCTATTAATTTTTACCTAAATCATTAGAGATGGATAAATCTATAGAGTTAATAAACCATTAAAAATGTGATTGGACTATAATATAGTATTCCAACCTCTTCACCGAACTGGTTTGTTTATCTCACAATATTTTATCGAGTGATAAGTTGTATTCTTAAAGGTTTCGGATGGGATTGAAAATATATATTCAATATCAGGTCTATATTTTTAACATCACATCCTATAATGATGTATTTAATAGACCTCTTATGGAGATATTGACTTGGTTAGAAGGTCAGGGTTATTCAGGATTCCTCTTCCACCTAGTAATGGTTTCAATGGATCCTTAGGAAAGAAGAGTAAGTGGAATTAGGTTCACAAGGGTTGTGGTAGTGGATAATAGTAGTGGAATTATACCAAATCATACGTAATAAGTAGTAGTCTACCTTTTACTTACTAATAGTATGTAAATATAAAGAAAATGAGACATAATTTTTATGCACCTCGAAAAATCTATATATCGTGTGGACACTGATAACAATTACAAAAGTTCTATTATGATTTATTTTTTATATGTTATGGTATCGTATCATTGTAACCTAAAGGTTATGTGGTGCGGTTATAAGCTTTAAAGGCTATAAGGTTTTATCGAAAGTATTCTAGAATAAATTACTTTCATTTAGTGGAAGAGTTTCATGTGGAAGTTGATGTGAGCTTTACAACTGTGAGAGGTACTATATTTATTGATTAATCTTTAACGAAAGCTTTAATTAATACCATTACATCTCATTACTTTATATTTAACTATTTTCTAAATCTTTTAAAAATTATAAAAAAATAATTCCCTTTTTCTTGAAGTTGACAATGCATCTTTGAAAAAAGGAGAAGGGTTTTCATTTCCCATAATGGTCTCTTTTGACATCAAAATTCTAGCTACTTTGTGATTTTATGATTATGAAATTTGATCAATTTGAGGTTATCCATATAATTTATTGGTTAGTTTTCCATAAGGTAGTGGATTATTTCTATTATTGAAGGGTGTTCATTACTGAATCTGATGTGAAATTTTGGATGTTTCATGGAGAATGTTATCTGAAATCTAGTGGACCGAGAAATCCTTTATGGGAACTGAAAAATTTTATTTTCTCTTTTACGGTTAATCTTAGGAACATAATTGTGCGTTTTTAAGTTCCTTATGTGGTTAATGAATTTTTAAAGTTATTCCAACTAATTTATCTAGTCTTCCTATATAAATGGAAGTTGAGTTGTTTATCAATTTAGCATTGGGAACTCAGTTAATATCTATTCATTAAAATGGTATGGATCTAGTGGAATTGAATGAATTGAAGCTCCACTTGTATTATTTAAAATAAAAATGATTCAGTCATCATTTTGTGTCACCTTGGGAATCCCTTATTATATTTTTCAAAAAGTATTATGGGAATCTCTGTTTGTGAGTTTCTTATTATATTCTTAATTGGGTGATGATTATGAATAAGTATCCTTTTTGTCCATATTGATTAATTTTTGATCAATAGAAGTGTGGGGGTGATTGATTCTCAAAAATTGACTTTTGATCTGGATATTATCAAATATATTTTAAGGATTAAAATATTTTAAAGATCACCTTGAGGAGAAGGTATGACCACTTTGAATATCTATAGATTCCTTTTTGTCTAAATAATGCTCCAACTTTTACCATGGCCTTGTTGAATAAAATTTTCCATAGGTATCTTGACTACTTTGTCATGGTATTCAATGATGACATTTTGGTTTTATATAGAATTTATGAAGAGTATAAGCCTCTCCTAAAATCTATTTTTAGAATCATGTTGGATCATTACCTTTATCATAAGTTTTTAAAATATAAACTTTGGATTCAAGAGGTTATGTTATTAGGACATGTGGTTTATGAACCTGAAATTTTAGTTTATCCTTAAAAGGTGAAAGTAATCTTTTCATAGGAATATCCCTGTAATTTCTTTGAGATTTGAATCTTCATGGATTTGGTAGATTTTTATCAGAAATTTTTGAAGGACTTATTGAAGCATGCACCTCCATTGATTGATCTTACCAGAAAAGGGATGAAAGTCATATGGAATTCTAAATGTCATAATTTTTTTTGATGAATTGAAGTGATGTTTCAATTTAACACCCATTTATTTTACCAAAATAAGAAAAGTGCTATGCATTTTTTGTGATGGTTCAAGTGTTATATTGAGGTGTTTCTTAATATAATAAAATCATGTAGTGGAATAGAACTCTTTTAAACTTTAGCCACATGAAAATATTTTCCCCAATGATGATTTAAAACTTATATAATTTATTCATTCTCTTAAAACGTAGTGAAATTACCTCTCTGACGAAAGGCTATCTATCAATTGTGACCATAAAAGTTTGAGTTACATATTTTATAAAAAATACCCAAACAATAGGAAAAGGTGATGGGTGGATTATATTTGATATTTTGATTTCAAAAATGCATATAACCTAGGGAATCTAAATAGTGTTTTTGATGATTTGAGTAGAAAGTTTCCTTCTCAATCAGTAATATAATTGAAATATGAATAGAATCTGATGAGAATCTTTTCTTATATGCTTCTGGATGTGATGAAGAAATATACCAATGTTGTTCTTGCTAGTTCTCAATTGAATAAATCTCTTTAAAATAGTATTTTTCCCTTGAAACAGTGGTTTGAATAGTTATTTAGTATCAAAAACTCTTTTTGTTGAAGGGAGAACATTATAGACTGGTTACTCAAGTGATAATGATTTATTTATTTTAGAAACTGGTTTTTCATTTATTCTTCTTAGAGGAAATCTATGATGTATAGTTTTCATTTTTCTCAGTAGTTTATTCACCCTAATAAAATTAAGATTCATTATGACATGATGTTTTGGTTCTGGTGGACATGTTCTAAATGTGAAATAACTAATTTTGTATCTCGTTTCTATACCAATTAGTAGATTAAGATTGATGCCCTAAAGACTTTTGACATGATTTAGAGTCTCCTCATGTCCATCTAAAAATGGGATGAGATACCTATGCATTTAATAATTATGTTTCCTTAGACTACTTGAGGGAATGATTCTATATGGGTGGTGATAGGTCAACTAACAAAGTTGGATGATTTCATTCCGATTTGATACACCCCCAAGGCCGATGATTTATTAAGTCGGCATGTTTAAGAAATCACAAGGTAACATAGGGTACTACTTACTATTATTTCAGATAGTTATCCTTTATTTACCTCTATGTTTTAGAAAGAAATCCAGGATGTAATGATTTATTATGTTTTCTTGAGTAGAGTTTCCCATCCATCCGATAGATGTATAGATGAAGCATGCTACTCATATTTTAGAGGATATATTCTGAGCTTATATAGTGGAAATTTGAGGTTCTTGGGATATATATTTCGGAATCATTGAGTTCTATTATAACAATAGTTAATATAATTCCATTATAATGGATCTCTTAGAGGATTTATATGTATGATCATGTAAGTTACATCATTATTGGTCTAAGGTGGGTGAAATTTCTATAGTGGGACCAATAATTTTATATGAGATGTTAGAGAAGACTCATATTATTCATAAATGACATATATTCAGTATAAATATTTTATGAATCATCATCACCAAAATTAATATTAGGGGACTCGGTGTTCTTTATGCTTTTTCCTCAATTAGGTCAATATCAGTTTGAAAGGAAAGGGAAACTTGCTGCGAGATACATTGGACCGTTTGAGATCAATGTGTGGATTGGAAAAGTGTCTTATTAGTCATATTTTCCATCTCATATGACTTTTATCCAAGATGGTTTCCATGTGTCTCATTTTAATAAGTATCATTTGGATTCCTATCATGTTCTTAATTGGGAATATAGTGATTGGGAACTTGATATATCAATAGTCTAATGAATGATTCAAGTAATTGACTATCAAGAAAGGATTACATATGGGAAGAATATTTTATTGGTATGAGTGTTTTGGATATATGAAATGGATTCTCATGAGATTTTGGAATGATAATCGATGAATAGGATGCAGTGGCCTCATCTATTCTTTGACTAGTCTTCTTCAAACTGATTTTTGGGGACAAAAAGTGAGATGATGGTAAGAATTACCACATACTGATGTAATTTTTAGGTACTCATATACTTTTTTGATAGTTGTTTTGAACCATTATTGAGGTGTTTAAGGTTATTTTTAAGAGTTTTTTTAGGATTTTGTTCATGCGTATGGTTGGCACAAGGTTAAGAAAAACCATGCAGTATTCCCAGGAAACCATATGATTATGGTGTTTTAGGATATTATAATTTTTCACAGTGGGTACATATTTAGAGAAATTGTGTGACCAAAACATGTGAACAAACCATAAATCTTCTCCCAATGGATAAAAATAGGTTCATGATTGGTACACAATTTTTAAAACCATTCATCAAAATAGTGAAATGTGAATTAATTAATTTAAAAATTCTTCTTTTAAACCCAATACACCTCTCATTTCCCTCATTATTCCTCCTAAATCCTATTATCCCAACTACAAGGGTTACAATTATATATTTTGGTGATCGAAATTCTTCTAGAGAGTAATTTTGGTGGATCATGGGGTGTTAGATCTAGGAAACTTGAGGTACGATCCCGTCCATGATTTTTATTCTTAATAATTCTAGATATTCCCTATTTATCTTAGGAGGAACTATAATGAAGGGATATGATATATAGATATATGGTTTGTTTCATTATATATTGGGTTTTCAATCAGATCCATTATGATTAAGGAGGAAAGTGACTAGATCTATGTTAGTCGTTGTGCACTTCATTAAGACTTATATTGGTAAGAGGATTTTCTTTATCATTATTGATCTAGAGTTTATAGAATCTAGGTTTCTTGATTTTGGTTTCATGGTTTAGGTATCTTATTTTCTTATTTTTATCCTTTATCCCTCTTAGAATGTGTAATCTATTTGGTTTTGGGGTATACCATGCAATTTTGGTGGGTGGTTTCATAATTTTTTTTCATTTATTAAATAATATTTTCTTATTCACTTCCATTTTTTTTCTAAATTCACTTATAGAATTTTTTAAAATCTTTTATATGTGAATTTTTCAGATTCCTTTATATTGTGTATTTCCACTTTTGTAATTAAAATTGAAATGAATTTCAAAACATGTTTTATTGTGAATTCAAACTATTTGATTATTGATGTGTGGTATGCACTTGAAATGGTTTTAAACATCAAAATGAAATCCTCCAATTGTGGGTCATTAATTTTTGAAATTGAAAGAAACCAATGTGGGATATGAAACATGGGAAACCAGGGTACATTGGAGGGGGATATATTAGTTCAAGAACAATATTTTTTTCCAGTAATCTATCATGGACTAACACCACAACTCAAACTAAACATTATTATGATTAGGGGTTCACTTATTTGGGTATTATGTTATCTCTAAGAACATGTTCTCGGTATTTTTTGAAATTATTAATTTGATAAATGAGATGTGACAATCGTAGATAACTCATAACTAACCCACCATTCACTAGATTCCTTGGTGATCCTTTTAGATTGATTATTATAAATTCTGTCAAAATTGTTTTAATTATGAATGATTTAACACCTATTTATTTAAAAATTATTTATAAATTATTATAAAAGTAATGATTTTCAAGGCTTATTCTTAACTATGTAAATATTTATTTCATACCTTGTATTTATTTAAATGACTATAATTGAATTGTTTTATAAATAATTCTTATGGAATACATGGTGGGATCCTCCTTGGATCGTTTTTCTCACAACCTATACGTACCTTTGGGAACGTGAATGCATTATTTTTTTCTAAAATGGTGGGATCCTCCTTGAATTAATGTTATTCCATATAATTTAATTCTTAAAACTTCTCTTCTAATACAAAATATCATCAACATCAAGCAATATATTTTTCTATTCTCAACACCAACCTTTTTAACATCCATTGGTTTATACTTGTAGATATATCTTTTATAAATAACTTTTAGTATTATATTTAGTATTCAAACATTATTTAAATGTTCTTAATCTTCTCACATTTAACTAACTGATATATTATTACATACATTATTTTTAACATTTATGTAAGAAGAAGTTCCTATTATGTATTCCTTTGAGTCTCAATACTTTTCCAATTTTTAGCACAAACGATTTTTTCATAAGAAATATTTATTATTATGTAAAGAAGGGAGATTTCTACCTTTTCATCATCTTCAAATTCTCTAAAAATATCTTTTGTACGATTTAATAATCTTATATATTTCATAAGATGCTTTATTTAGTATACTCTTTAATAAATTTCATATGTATTTAAAACACCATAGTCATTACCAAACATAGTCACTATCCAACATACACACCTTATATATTCAAATTTTTATACTCTATCACCAGGTCATCCACACTCATCAACTCATAGAAATATTGATTCACTTCTTCTCAAGATCAAAACTTCCATATATATCACCTACGTGATTAAATTTTTAAATGATTTGATGAATTATAAATTCAAAAAACATAATAATATCACCTAAAATTATATATTCTTGATTTTTTACCTTCGAGAATTGCAGCTTCAACATCACTTTCTACTAAAAAATATTCTAAATCATAAGGTTTAAAAAAAATACAACACCTTTAAAATTCCAAACCATGGGTTCTTTATACACATATATTATCATATAACATATATAATAGGGGGAATTAGTTCCCACCTTATATACCACCATAAATCATTGAGGGGATTAGGACACACCCCGCATACTATCATATATTATATACCATTGAGGGGATTAACGCCTACACCATATACAATCATATATACAATATCGTTGGGAGGATAAATACCACCACGTAAACTATCATATATTATTTGGGTGTTAGCTCCCACCATGGATACCATTATATATCTTTGTGGGGATAATCATATACCCTATATACACCACATATCATTGATAGGATTAATTCCCACCTTATATACCACTATATATCATCATTGAGGAGATAAGAAGCTCACTTTTATATCACCATATATCATACTCATTGTGAGGATAAGAAAACAACCAAAGTAAAAACATATATCATACTAATCTGGGTGATAAAATCCTTCTTGGGTGTCACTATATACTATAATGATCAAATGGGTTGGCGATTTTTTTGAACCTGATATACATTAACTAGGATATACTCTGAGGCACACAAACTATTTCCACCACCACTTTCATACTAGGCTATAATCAATTTTTACACCTTATAAAAATCCTATATAGAGTTAATATATGATTGGGGAACCTAATATGGTCCCTGAGGTTAAATCATGGTCTAGACACTCCATATGGGTTCTTTACCTCATTTTCAAATCTTAGCTCAAATCTCATCACCCAAAGGCTAGAGTGTCCCTCATTATGGCCATAATTTCACCGTGGATTGATTGGATACACATGGAATGCAATATAAACCATCCATAAAGATGTTAATAAAATCCATCTCACTTCAAAAATTAAGCATGATGATCCCTCTAACATCAAACTTGTAAATGAATCCTTTTTATAGAATCCCTAATTGAATATACATCCATATACCCATGGAAAAGGAACACTCACTCCAAGATGCTATAAGGTATCCCAAGATTCCATTTGGCATATACCAAATCCAACCATCCCCAATATAAAGCTCTCCCCTAATAAAAGGGTATTAAGGGAACCTATCTAAATGGTTATTATTCTACAATCATGAACTTGTACCCCTCTAGAGTTCATATACTATATAACACACATTTATGGTCAAGATATCATCCATCAGTGAATGAGGTATCATGATATTATTCAAGGTTATATGGTTGAAAAATCACTTCCATATAACTAATGGGGATTATAGAAAAAATTCATTTTTAATTAAAGGTTGATCACAAGTGAGTAGGGATACTAAATATCACACGAAACACAATATAATTCATAAATCCTAAGTAGATATTTACAGACCAACTACCTCAATAAAATTTATTCCATTTAAAAAAATCTTAAACACCATCGCCTAAGAATGTCCAAGACCGATCAATAATCATCCATAAAAACATGGACATAAATCTGTCAAAAATCATATAGATTAATTATAAACCAATTATATTTAATTTAAATGTTAAACCAACATTAATTTAATAACCATTTATTTGGGAATAATCAAATAATTTATCATTAAGTGATATCATGGTATCTAATCCTTTAGAAATGGGGTGCGTATCAACCCTGACATCCAATTCGACTACTAGTGTACAAAAAATCCAAGTTATTATATAACTGATCCTTAAATTTCACCCAAACTGATAGAAAATTTATAAATAATTCAAGTAGTGATATGCCTCCAGTGAAATGATAGTAAAAAATGTATGATGATCCCCTAAGGATCCCCTCTATCCGTCATGTTAAAAATCCCATAATATCCGAATGATTCCAAAAAATCCTAAGGGAATTTTTTGTCCAATTATTTCTTAGATACAACATAATCGATGACTAAAATTGGAAAATAATAACCATGGAATAATGATAAAATATTACCTTAATGATGAAGAATCCCACCTTCAATTTCTATATATCTAAGAGCTTGAAAGGGAGAAGTGGAATGGAAGAGAATATTGACCTCACCCTATTTTTATATCTGAAAAACTAAAAATCCCAATGAGTTTTATAATTTAAAAATACCAAATGATCATGATACCATTAGTTTTAAACAAAACTATATAATGTACCATTACAATGTGAACTTATGGATCAAGACATGATTACTATAATGAAAACCCATCACAACATGTTTCTTTAGGTGATAGTGTGGTACAACTCCCCTTAGTATCAAAGAAAATGGAATCACTATCTAGGGTTATTTCATGGTGTGACCCATCTGATACAAACCTGTCACGGGGTTTGGTAAACAATTATTTCTCCAAAGTTAAATACAATATTAGTGGTAACCTAAGTTTGTATCTTATAGAGGAGTGATAAAAATATGTTGTAAATTTTAATTAGATAAAAATGGGTTAGGTTTATGTCTTTAATAAAAAATATAAAACAATGTGAAATTTTTTTTAAAGAAGAATGATTCATAAATTGAGGAGTTTAAGGATGTATTTTCTTTTGAATTACTATCGTTGGACTTAAATTTGATTTTAATTCGCTTCTTTTTAACTGGAAAAATGATTCCTTGATTGATTTATTATTTACCATTAGATGAAATTTATGATAGAGAGTATCTTAATATTATTACCACTCGGTAAGACCTCGTCCTATTGTGAGTAAAATGTCAGTAAATCACTCTCAACCTACTAAGGTAGTTACCAATCAAGTATTGGTGTACCTAGGAAATTCAAAAGTAACTCACTACTTTCACATACGTGCTATTAATTTATAGATACTCACCATATAATACAGTCTATTCCTTTTAGTCAAACTACATTAGGTGGCGGTAGATTATAAATTTCCAACCTATATAATGAAAATTAAAAAATTTCAAACATATAATACTATTTCAATAAAACCATAGAACAACCATTGGAAACTGAAATAATTTAATAGAATATAGAGTTTTTTTAATAATAGTAGGTCATAATAATTAGAAAATTATATTATTATCATCCTTGATCAATCATAATAACATCTCCATTCACAAGGTAATGGAGAAACATGATGGAGAATAATTCATCTAAAAACTATGAAAAAAATAAAATAGTAATGATATAAACTTTCCAGCTTCCATGACACTGCATCCCTTCCGAATATAGCATTTTATTTTTTTTATAGACAGTTTCCCCATCTTTTCCTCTAGTAAAACCATCAAAAGAATTACCCATATTGATTGTATAATGTTTCCTTCTTTCCCAGGTATTAAATATCCTAAAGATGTACGACTGTTTTTTGGAGTTTTCATTTTTTCTTAGGTGTGATTTTATTAAACATAATCTACATGAAATAATCCTATTGATTTCATGCATGGTGACATGTAAACTAAAAACCTAATGTTGAAATCTAGATGAATCCATTGAAGTTTTATTGTCTTCATCATTCAAACGATATTTTCAAAGGAATGAATGACACCTACATCGGTATATCACACCTATGCAAGTTCAAAATGTCACATAAGATGAGCTCAAATGAAACTTATAAAAATAAAATAACACATATTACTAGTATATAACACATATTATTGTGTGATTAATAAGTTCCAAGAGGTAGAAGATACATACAATGGGTATAATCACAAGTACAATAATCTTCCTTTTCCATTATTCATCCCACATGCACTGAGAATGGAACCTAATCAGGGCTGTATTGAAACCTACAAATAATTCCATTTTTTAAATATTACCATTAAAAACTATAAAAATTCTAAATTTCCTTATAAAAACAGTTTTATTAATTGATATTCCATTCAAACTCCTAAAATAATTATCAAATAACCCAATATTAAATATATTTTTTATTTAAGGAAATCTAAATATAGACAAAATAATTAAAAGTCAATAATTAAACCATTTTCATAATGAAAAACACAATAATGCTATAATATAAGTACGTAACAATTATACATAAAATTAGGAAATGACAGGATTTAAATAATTAAAATATAAAGATAAAATTTATATAAGTATTTTCTTTTCAATTACCTAACAATTATAAATTAGAATCATGAACAAATGAACGCCCAAAAATATTACCAAATAAAAATTTAAATAATAATACAATGTTATTTTTATTTAAAATCATGTTACTCGATATTATGATACCTCTTAAATAGTCATAATTCTACTTTTTTTCATTAAGTAAATTCAATTAATTTTTATTTTCTTTATCATATCTTGTACACTTATACCCACATTCCAGGAAATGTTTCACTCGATACTCAAATATGAATTTCAACAAAAGTTCTTCTCATTACAATTATATTTAATTTTCACCATAGAATTAAATAAATTATTCATCTTCATCTACTGAGTGAAGTATTTTTTTTCTTAATAGGTTGATTTTTTGGGTTATTTTAAATTTAAGGTGGGTGGTTCTTATTGTAAAAACATCTAAGGTAGATTTAGGAGTTTTTTATCAATGTTGAAGAAAAATACATGATTTTTAGTTTCCCTTAATATTTTATTCTTCTCTATCATTCTTTTCCACTAATTTATCTTTACTCATAGAGTTTTTTAAAGGATGTATCACTTTCAATGATTTTAGTATTAACAAGAATTTCCATTCTCTGGTTCCTTCTGTAGGCGATGTTTCTTTATTTCTATTTTTTATATTCTTGAAGTAAATAAGATCCTTGAAATTTATTCTTATAGATGTGAGAACTGTCTTTGCCCAGATTAGAAATTATAATATTCTAGCCAATGAGTTCTTGGGACTTCCATCTAGAAAATTTAATACTTCTTCTTAACTATCTTCTATTGTGAAAAATTTACTCAGTAAATTTCATAATATATTTAAGATTCAATACCACACTAGTTGTTCTCCAAAATCCCCTCATGCTTTATAGTTAATCTACCCTTATAGAACTTTAAGATGAATGATATATTTCCTCCATTTTCCCCCATTGTAACATTATTTATTTTTGAATCGAAATCTATAATGTTGTGTTTAACTTAGTTTTCAAATTTAATGAGATATACTATTTACAAAAAATTGTTCCTAGCCTTCGATGACATCTACCCCATCTTCCCCGCCTTCTTAATATATATTTATTCCAAAAATTATTGGCACCAAATTTATGGTACTTTATTTAGGTAAAAAATACTTATCCAAATATCTTCCTCCATATTACATTCCCCCATCCTTTATACATTAAGTTGACCAATACCTTGATTTACCTTCTAGATCAATGTGATATGGGTATTTAGCTTGAAATGTGGCTTCCTAAAAATATAATTCCTGGTTTTTAAGGGCTATAAAGAATAAATGTCAATGTAGGGTTGAAATTATAGTTCAATGTAAAAAAATTTTAATTTAAAATAATGAAAAAATATTTATAGCACAAAATCATTGAATTATATTGGGTTTTTTAATATAATTCTTAATAAGGTTTAGTTATTCCAACAAATCTTGGTTTTATCAAGAAATCGTTTAATGTAAATAATATGTAAAAAAATGGATCAAAATCCCCTTGGTTAAGTGAATAAATATACAAGAAAGTATTTAATGGTAATAGATTCATAAATAAATGTTATTATCTTGACTTTAACTCACTTATAATTTGAAAAAAAAAATTATTTTAGTATTCATCTAATGTGATTAAATTGGTGAAATTGGTTCATCAACATTGGCATAAACTCAAAAAATATAATAGAATTATATTTAAGCTCAATATATTTAAAAAAAACTAAAAATAAAAAATAAATTCATTTTTTTGAGAAAGAGACAGAATTTGAAAATAAATTGAAAATACTGAACTACAAATGTTCACTCTCCGATACATAAAATATGAAATATCCTAAATGTATTATTTTTTTCATTTAGATAGATTTTAAATGGAATCACACCATCCAATTAAATGTTAAGGATAAGTACAACCTTTTTTATTTATAAACAAGTTAGAGGTATGTGACCTCATATATTGGTTTTGTGGAAGATTCTATTGATACTTATTCATCTTGTTCATATTAACAGTGAATGGGTTATTTTTTCTTCCTTTAGAAATCTAAAAAACAATAACAGATAAAAATTAGTATTATAAAAAGGGGATTCCCATCTATAAAAAATCTTTCATGGAATTATTTTGAGTTTTTATTATATAAAAACATTTGGTAACCTGTATAAAATTCCTTGTATTAGATGATCTTGTCATGATCCACTCGAGTTATTTATTTATAAATTATAGAATTATAATAAGAATGTATTATAACTTTTTCTAATTCATGTAGCTGTAATCTCTTTTATTTTATATCTATTTTTAGTTCTAAATTCATATATCTCACAACCTCATATATTTTGTGTTCTATCTCTATTAGTAGATGAAAACTCTTTCCATAAATCAATCGATATAGACTCATTACAATAAGAGTTTTGTAGGCTATTTTACAATCCCATAAGTTTTCTTCCAATATAGTATTTTCCATTGGGTTTTATTATTTGTTTTCAAAATTCCATTGATTTCTATTTTATACATTTCATCTTTCCCATTTTATTATGGATGGTAAGGTGTGTATAAATTGTAATAGACTCCATAATTTCTCATCAAATATTTCATGATCCTATTAAAAAAGTGTGTCTATTCATCATTATTAATGGCTCTTACAATTCCAAATACACAAAATATATTATTCCTGAAAAAATCACACACCACTTTGACATCAGCAATTTTTCTGGCCTTATATTACACATATTTTAATACATAATCCATAGGTAGAAAAATTTTAGAGTTAACAAAATATATGAGAAAATATCCCATAAAATATATTCATCAAACATAATAAATTTAATGAATACAAATAGGTATTTTCAAAATCTCTTATATATTAGAAAAATTTCTAGAAAACAGACATTTTTTTTACCATTTTTACAAAAAATATTATATAATAGTATACAATTTTTTTAATAGATTAATGATTCTAACACTTTCCTTTCCATATTGTGAGGTGTAAATTGTATTCCATATTCTCTTTTGTGATAAAATTAAATTATAGATTGTTTTTCAATTTTAGGTAAGCATATTTTTACCACATGGTCATTAAAAATGTTCTAAATATATGTATCCTTCAAAATAAAAAATTTCAAATCTAGTTTAAGTGTGAAAATTAGTTGGTGTTATTAAAATGATATTTTACCAAGAAATTTGATAAATAATTAACCATATTGATATACCATGGTAAATATTCTTTTAATAAATAAAACTTCTCCCCTTGGATGTGATCAGTCAATTGGTCTCTAGTTGGAATTTCTTCTTCAATGGTATTAGGAAGAAAATTCAGGTGATACGTCAGATGGTTTTCAACTCATTTTTTGGCCTTAATCTCCATGTTAAACTCTTATTATTATAGTCACTTTCAAACCAACCACGTTTTGACTTTATCTCTCTTTATCAATTATCTATGTTATTTATTATTAGAAAATACAATGGATTTAGTTCCAAAAAATAAGACCAAAAGTTATCCTAATAATTTATACTTATTTTTTGTAGTTTTATTGTTGAGTTGTGAAATATATATGGTTCATGAGGCATATAAAATCACTTCAAGTATTCCCTTTATTATATAGGAAACAAGTTATTTCATATCTTGGTTAGAATTATAAAAAAAATTTATCAAATGGTTTCTCCATGTTATGTGGATATATCAATAGTGGTGTAATCAATATACTTTTCTATTCAGCAAAATAATTCTTTCAATAATAATTAAAATCAAAATCAACATCCTTAAAAATTAATTTAGTGAGTTGAAAATTAGACTTATTAAAATCTTTGACAAACCTCCTATCCATCCATCCAAAGTAAATTTTTTTATTAAGAGAAGAAGAAAGTACATAAAGAAGCCTACAGAGGTCTAAAGTAATGTAGACCAAGGGCATCCCCTCTGATCAAATGAACACATTCCGCCTTCAAACTATTAATCCGAAATATATGCGCGTCTGTGGAACTGTGGTCAGCCATGGAGGCCAGAAAATATGCAACCTTGTTCCCCTCTCGATATATGTGAGAAAGAGTAATGTTATGACCAAGAATATGGAGAAAAATCCTGATCACGTACTCTTTGGACCACAGTGTAGAGCAATTATCTTTAAGGGAGTTAAGGAGGACAAGTGAGCCCACCTCCATATCCGAAATGGAAACCTCCTCCTGAATGCACAAAGAAAGTCCTGAGAGAAGAGCCCGTACCTCTGTAGAATGGCATTTCCCCTACCCATAAAACAAGAGAAAGCCAGGATCACATCACCCTTATTATCTCTAACATATTTCACATTAGTGGTGTAAGGTATGGAATATATCACTTCAATTTTAGATTTATTGACATAATTTTTTTTTGAAATTACATCCCTTATGGTTATTCCTTTATTCACCATTGAATGCCATTTTAGAAAATTTAAAACCGCCTTATTTCTAATGATTATTTTCAATAAAATTTTAGAATATTCAAACAATGATCAAATGAATTACTAATTACAATGGAACCATCTAAAAATACTTCTAGATAGTCTTCAATATGATATGAAAATATACTTAACATACACCTCTAAAATGTACCTTAGGTGTTTCATATACTAAAAGGATACCTCGCCTAATAAATGGTTCAAATCATATACATAATGTTTGTCTTATCTTGGTTCTCTAGGGAAATATTCTCCAAACAATATTCTAAAAAACCATATATTAATCAATAGTGAGTTTTTTCCTACCATACTTTCTAAAATGTGGTTATGGAAAGGAAATGTGAAATGATATTTCCTAGTGACCTAAATTAACTTCCTATAGTCAATGAAAAATATCCAATTATTATGGATTCTAAAAGGAATGAACTCATTTTCACATTATTTTCAATGGTTAATCCAGTTATCTTAGGAACTAAATTGATGGACCCTACCCACTATGAGTTAGATATTTGGTAAATTATTTATACTTCCAAAATATTTTCTATCTCATTAATAATACATCCATTTAGTGGGATTTAACCTTATTTGGGGTTTCTTTATAATTTTAAAACTATCCTCAAGT
The DNA here is from genome assembly GCA_963277665.1 of Viscum album. Classification (NCBI taxonomy): domain Eukaryota; kingdom Viridiplantae; phylum Streptophyta; class Magnoliopsida; order Santalales; family Viscaceae; genus Viscum; species Viscum album. The sequence continues at coordinate 178,723,869 of OY728146.1, read as the reverse complement.
AAAATTATATTTGAAAAAAAATTAGAGTTAATTATTATAATATCACCTAAAATACACTTTATTCCTTGTACATTTTCATTAAAAAGTTCAACAAATTCAAAATCATGGTTAGGGGAAAATGTATTATAAATGGTTATTAGATGGTAATCACCATCCATGTGACATAAATATTTCAAATTAATGGTATATAGTTTCAATTCTATACTTTTTGGTTAATCTAAATATGAAATCTAGTTTGGGTTCTAGAATTACACTACCTATATTTCATACACAAAAAATTACATATAATCTACCTCATTATTGTTTAAACAACCCAATATATCAACACATATTCCTTTACTAATGCTTTAAAAATATTAGATATATTTACCAAATGCACAACCACTTATGTAGGATTCAAGTGTCCCATCTATAAATATATAATCACTAAGTGAGGAATCAGGTTTATGTAATCAACTAAATCACATAAATCAGTATATAAATAATGGTGAAAAGGATAGAAAACATATCTTGATTTTGAAAATTTGTGTTAAATTATGATGTGATAAGGGCTTATACAATTATTTCTAATTTCACTCTTTAATTCCCTTGAATACTTCCCTTTTTGGTGAAAATATCCTTAAACAAATTATCATTCTTGGGAATCTAATTGAGAGATTCTAAAAGCATAATATTTATTTTAAATTTTTGTAAAGTATCTAGAATTTATCCATAGAATTATTTTTGGTGGATATTTTTATATTTAATAATCATTTATGGGAATATAAGTGAGCCATCCTTAGTTTCCCATTGCTGGTTTTTATATAGTGTCACTTTTTTTATTCTAGTGATATATTCTAGTGAAATTTTATATTTTTTTTATTCAAGTTATGCATGGATTTTATCAGTTCTAGTGGTGGAATTTTGGTGAATATTTTTACCACTTATGGTTGTTTTCATTCTCAAATTCTTTCTTTAGTTAGACACGATTTTATATGGAATATTATTTTTGGTATTTTTGGATAATAATTTCACAATATTATTAACATGGTTTTTCAAATCATCTACTTTATTCCTCAACTCCTTAACCTTGGATCCTCCTATTTCTATACTATGGGTTGTACACTTACTAATGACTATTTAAGAGGGTTTTTTCTAGAAAGGGTGTGGTTTTTGGTAGGCAAGTTTGTTATAATGTTTATTTTATATTTTATAGAAATGTGGTAGGTTCATGTATTTTTTGGATTATTATTATTAAAGGTGGGTGTTATAGGTTTCCAAATCCATAAAAGACATATAGATGTATCCACTGTTCTAAATTCTATGGAAAACAATTTCTAATTTGAAAGGCTCCTGGACAACACTCTATGCCCTGCACTTTAGTACACGAGTCAGTGAAATGATTATATGATGAAAATAAACCTTATACCTTAACTTGTTCTAATTGTTTACTTCTCTATTTAAATTATTTATATCTAATATGAATTTATAGTTATTCAATTATAGATTCTAATAATAGATATGATTCATAATTTCTAACCACATCTATGCCTCTGGTACCCATACCTCTGGTGCCAAACTACTATGAGTTTTGAGAAATCATCTCAATCAGTCACTAGGATTCTTCTTGGTATTTATCTATTAGGGAACCTCTAAAATATGCATCTAGGATGTTTCTATCATTTTCCATGAAGTCTAGGTAAAAAAATATTTCAAAGTGGTCATCCTTGATTGATTAATGTGTGAAACTAGAACATAAGTTCTTAAACAACTCATATTACTCATAGAGAATCTCTCTAGAATATATTTAGATATTATGATACTTATTTACGGCCATTATCCTTGTGTTTGGGAAGAATATCCAATGATAAATCATTGTAGGTTATCTCAGTCATGAATCTCTCTTAGTTTTAGACTGTACAACCATTATTTTGTTACTCCTTCATGTGAAAAGGATAATTTCTTCCACTTTACTTTCTCCTCAGTTACTCTTTGAGGATTTAATATAGAGTAGAAATGTGATAAATCCATGATATATTTGTAAGGGTCTTATCTGGAAAGAACATGGAGTTTTTAAGGTGACTCAATTAAGATTGTTTTTAATTTTAAATTCATTTTATAAAGAAATAATATCAAATTTGGTTATTTTGATTAACAAAATGAGGTGCACAAAGGTACTTAAGGGTCCAGTTTGGATTACCATCCATGATGACAGGCTCATAGTGAAACCTTAATATTTTACTATATTCTATAATATAAATCTTCAGAAATTATAATTTCAAATTTAAAATATTAATTATAGTTATTATATTCCTTTCAATTTCTAGATCAAAATCAAATATTTTGTGATTGAAATATTATGACATGGAATTTGTCTTTTTTTAACATTGTATCACTGAAAAAAGTTCCAAGTCTTGATAAACTCCCATCATGGGGTGCGGTAAAATAAATTATTTCTCATAGGTTAAATAAAATATTGGTGGTTTAGTAATGTTTTCTCTAAGATAAGAGTACTCAAAATATTTTTTCACTTTTAAATAGATAAAATATGTGCTTTATATTTTTTTTAATAAAGTAAAATAATACAACAAAAATTCAAAAGAAGAATGATAATGATTTTGACGGGTTCAATGTTGGATTTAATTTTTCAATGATTTCATAGTATTTTAAACATATTTTACTTCTCTTATTAATAGTTGATAATCGTTGATTAATTATTCAATCACTGTTGGTTAAAAGTTTTTATGGAGACTATAATAAAAATATTACTTCTTAGCCACCCCCCTTCTTATGAGAGTGAAAAGTTATTAAGTAACTTCCCACTTACCAATGGAATTCTGAATTGGATATGAGTGTTCCTGGGAAATTCATAAGTAACTTGCTACTTTAAAACATTTTCCAACAATAACTAGATAGTAATCCCTTAACAAAACCTATTTATTTGAGAAAAACTACACTAGGTGGAGGTAGATGATAGATTTAAAATCTCAATAATAAATGATTAACAATTTCAAACCTAATATAAAATTACATTAAAATAATTGAACATCCATTAGAAGGTTAAATAATTCAATAAAACAGTGTTTTATTAATTAAAAGTAAGACTAGATAATTACCAAAGGATATCCTTCCCATATTCAATCACTGAAGATTTACCTTGACATATGAATGGTAATAGAGAAGAATAAGGAATATTATATCACTGAAAAAATATTAAAATTGAAAATAAAACAAAAAAAGATAGAACTCTAGGGAGACTAAACTCTCTATCCTCCAACAGGCAATATCCCATCTAACCCTAACCACTTTTTTCTTTTATAAAAGTTCACTTTCAATTTATTTTCCTTTGGTCAAACAACCAATCCATTTTTTATTTTTTAAAATTTCTTTCTTTCTCAAGGCTTCAAATTTACAGATATATGTAGCTATTATTTTGAGTTTTCATTTTTTCTTAGCTGATATTTTATTAAATAGAATTCACATTGAATCCTCCTGTTGATTCCATATATGTTGAAATGGTACCTAACAACCTAAGATCGAATTCAAGATGATCATATCAAATTATACTTATTCTCTTACATTAGAAAAATTATGCAAAATAAGGAATGACACCTACACTAGAGTCTTCGCACTTATGTTGGGGGAAAATGACAATTAAATTAGGCTCAAATGACACTTACTCCCAAAAACATCACACAAACACCAGATTGAAGACACCTATTATAATGAAATTGACATGTACATAGAAGCAGATGCCACCTACACTGTAAATATTTATACATAATATAATATTTCAATTCCATTATTCCTTTTACAAAAACCTATAATGAATCTTATGTAGGTCTATGGTGACAATGACCCATAATTTAATTTTACAAACTGTTGATTTCAAACCTACTGAAAATAAATATTTCTTTACAAAACATTTTTTATTATTTTATATTCCATAAAACCTCATGATATAATTATTAAAAATTATATATATTAAATTTAGGTTTTATTATAAGAATTCGAGAGAGATATAAAATAATAAAAATTTTAGAATTAGGAATGTTTTTTAATTAATCCCAAAATACTATGATAATTTAAATATGTGAAAAGTGTTTATAAAATGATGAAATAGTGGTATTTGAATTATTAAAATTTTATTAATGGCTTTCCACATACCCTTAATGACGTAGTGGGACCCCAATGACTATGATCCACTATGTGGCCCACATCTTCCTAACACAACTTATCTCACCATGCCCATCATCATAGAGTAAACCTGGGTGTCACAATGTGATTCTCTCTCTCCATGGGAAACCAAACCTCTTATATATATATATATATATATTAAAGAAAAAAACAAAAAAAAAACAAAAAACAAATCTATCAATGAGAAATAGCATTTATCTAAGTCATACACCACAATGTTCCGAACTCAAAATATGACGGGAAGGAATATTGATAAACAAGGAAAAATAAAAATAGTAGTGATGTTTGGGTGAATTATCACCTTAATAAATTTAAAAACTATTTATATTTTTAAAATTGAATAAATGGAGACACTGAAATCATAAGAACTTAACCATCCACCACTAGTTTCTTGTAACAAACACTGAAGTCAATTCCATATTTACTTGAATATAAGAAACAATTGTGGGAGAACATAAAAGAGAAAATAAATAATGACAAAAAATAATAAAATAAATTTTAAATTAAAATAAAAATATGTATTTATAATAAAAAAAGAAAGAATAACCCGAAATCAAATCTCAGGTTGATCACCAAAAACTATTTTATAATGATGCGAAACAAATTTTTATATATAACAGTGGAAGATGTTTTTTGTGTGAAAAATATAATTTGAGTTTAATGAATGATATAACTCATGAATTAAGAACTTGTTTTCATCATTAATTTATATAGAACTGTTGATAGTAGCTTATCTCTTATGATAATGGGGTTGAAATATTAAATCCATGCAGTTCATGTTTGGTTTTCAACATTTTCTTCTTCACATGATCTTTAATTTATATTGTGTCATTATTCCTTTAATTTTTGAGAATATGTAGCTGATATAGATGATAATTTAAGTGTATGAAAAAGTATTTAAGTTCATCCCCATGACATAATTGGTACAACTACAACATGATTCTTGAAAAATGTTAACAAAAAAAACTTCTTTCCACCATATCTTTCTTTACATTGAAGTGTTGTTATGTATTTTATCATTTTTCTATTCTATTTTTTTGACAAAAATCCTTAAAATGTTACAGTGTTCTTTATAGGGTGTTTTAGATTGAGGTTGTGTACTCCTGGTATTCCTTTTCTCTGCAACCTTGGTGATCCTCATCATTTCTCATAGGTGAAATTATTTAGTGAAAAGTCAACAGAAATTCACATGGTGAAATGAATATTCTATTTTGAACATGAAATTCTAAAACCAAGTAACTACATGGAGAAAACATTCCACATTTCGTGACTGATTACAACACTATGACTCTCACCACATAAAAGGATTGACCATTTTTTATGTAAATTTTTATGAGTTCCACTATTTAGCCCTCCACAATATTGTATTAATCATATTCCATCTATATTAAAAAAATCACTTTACATAAATTGAAAAAAAATTAAATTATTTGTTTCTAATGAATTTCAAAAATTAATGAAAATAGTTAAAATTTATGAAATAATCCATTTTCAAAATTAAGGATAATTCATTCTCAAAATCAAATGTGACAATTACCCTTAAATTGAAAAAATGGTGAGAATATATTTAATTAATTTCGAGGTATAATATGTGAAATTATGATTTTCATCATTCCCCCACACTTAACCATTATACTCTCTTGTCATCATCAACAATAAAGTTTAAAAAATATTTTATGGAATAAATGACAACACTACTCAAATGAAACAATCAAAGAAAATATCATTCCACCTACAAGGATTTAAATTTCCTAACTCCAAAAAAGGATCATAAAATTTGATTTAATAAAATTTCAATCCCCTTATGCATGTTGTACCTACCTCTATAGAAATATATTTCTCTCTTCAGTCAATTATTTTCAAATGTGGAGATTTTATCTTTTCGAATAATATGAATTATTTTCATAGAATTTTGATACTTATGATCTCTTTATACTACATGTATTAAAATACATTCAATCCTTATGTCTTTTCCAAAATATTTTGGTGTCTATGTTTTGGCGATAAAAATAATTTAAAAATTTTAATGTTGAAAGGTTCAGGTTGAAACCATAAATACAATGCATGAATATTCAAGTAAAAACATAAGAAATATACCTAACTAAATTCCCCTTAAAATACAAAAAAAATCATACTCATTTTTTAAATGACAGGGGAATGATTCAAATAATGATTTCAATGAAAGATTTCATCCAAATTATTATTATTATTATTTATTTATTTTCAATTTTTTCCTTTTTTCAATTTTTTCTTTTTTATGAAAGATGATATGATAAAGAAAAGTAGTTATTGAATGAAAAATCATATAGGTAAAAATAATTGTGAATTAAATCTTATCTTTATTTTATTTAATTATTTAGTTATTTATGTATAGTACATGATAATATGAATGAAGTAATATGAATATTTCCTCGGGTCCATTTCTATACCTCCACTACCCAAGATAGGGACACACACCAAACAATGAGTTTCCTCCCAAATAACACACACAAAATGATTCCCCCATGCTCAAAAATTAAATATCCTTGAAAAAATATTTATATTTAAGGCAGGTAAAGAATAATTTTCTTGTAATGTGTATTAAACCTATAATAAAATTTATAGATTTTAAGGGATGATAATGGTATATATAATGGTAGGTCTCATGTTTAAAATGTATATATACGATAATATTCATCAATTACATTAAGAAAAAATTCATGAACTCTAAAAATGTGAAAGATAAAAATCATAAGTTCTAGATCATAAAAAATATCTCAAGACTCAAGAAAAGAAAAAAAAGTTAAAAAGATTCCAATAATGTTAATAAATATAATGGGTCAGTAAATATTTCTATTCCTGATAACACTAGTTCACATGAGTAATATAATCTATCAAACTTACTTAAATTATAATTTTGAAACTTAAGAAATAAAAATACATACAAAAATAATTCAAATCCTCAAATATTTAAATCATGTGCTATTCTGGAAAAACCATGATGGTTAGAATTTTCTAAATCATTTTAATTATCTCAAGATCTTAAAAACACTCGATGAATTAAAATTATAAAAAATATGAAAAAATAACAACACACAAAATTCTTAAAAAGGGTTATAATACTCCCCAATCTTGAGATCCAACTAATCTTTCATTTAATCTCAAATATAATTAGAAAAATAAGGGTAGAAAAACCAAAGAGCATGAAGAATACAACTTGACTTTATTTTTCAATGGCATCCTTGAGTTAAAAACCTATATATTACGACATTAAACCAAAAATAAAGAAAAAACTAACATAAGAATTTTATTCATTTAAAATTAAAGAAAAATACAGTGGAAGGTAAAGATTAAAAAGTATCGAACTTGGTTTGTACCCCCAAGTGAGCATTGGCTTTAACTACTTCCATTTGGAAGTCCCATAATTTTATCCCCAACCTGATGGTTGATGTGGTTTTTTTCTCATGAACCAAAAATATTTTTTCCTTTAATATTTTTATCCGTTCAGACTAGCTATATAGGGGAGGCGAAAGAATGGGTCCTCTTCTTTTTTGAAAATAGCTTGCGTAGCTTCCTCTTGAATTACATGTAAATCCAACTCTATTGTTGTTGTATAATAAATTTTTTCAATAGTAAATTTTTAAAAAACCATCTATAATATTATTTAAAAAATTAATTATTAATAAATAAATATTCCCCTTTGATGAGGTGAGTGTGAAATATTATTTCTTCTAGCAAGGCCACTAATAACTTAGTCTATGTAGGATAAAATTATTCTATATCATTATCATCCAAGGAAATAAGTATTTTTTTCAAATATAAAAAATAAATATAGTGGGAAGTAATTTTTAATTAATTTTTAATAAAATCAAAAATAAATGAGTTAAAAGAGTGATTATCTCCTTGAGTATCTTTGTATTAAATTTCTTATTCTATGCTCAATGCCATTTGGATATAGGTTGTTGGAGTTAGAGTTAGGTAGTCAATCTATTTCAATATTTATTTAAGCTCCACCATTTGTTTGGAATATTAATCCAATTAAATATAGAGTTATAATGTTATTGATTTTTTATTCCTAAAAAATGGGATAATTACATATCTTTTCTTATTTTATAAAATGATACCAATACTTATCTAAATAATGTTAATCACACACATGTGCATCAGCTGATATGTACACTTCAAGAACTGCTTTTAGCAGTTAAAAGTGGTAAGATGTTAGATCTTCAAGTAGTTTTCTCACATCCTTCTCAAGTTTATCAACTATAAATATTGGTGGAATAAGACTCAACTCTACTTTAGATTTTTTTTGTGGTTTTTCCCACTATAAAGATACATTCCTCTTAAAAGAAGATGAGAGGATCTCCATTTGGTTGTTCAATTATTTCATTATTCAGAATTATATTTCACTTTAATCTTTAATTAATTCTCCCCACTAAACTCAGCATCAGTCAAAACAAGTAAAAATCACAAAAAACACATCTTTACCAAGGAAATAAAATATATGTAATGATGTTATTTTTTTAGTTTTTTAAAGTTATGATTTTTTTATATTTTATGAAAAATAGTTTTTGATATTGATGAAAATCCCAAAAAATATATCCAAATTTATGCATGAATATTTTTTATAGATCCTCAGTATATATTTTTATTATTACCCAATCATGAAATATGCTGTAAAACATAGGTTATATCTCTCTAGTATGACACATACACATACCGTACACCTATTATCACTATTTATTATCTAACTAATACAATAATTAAATCTATACAAATATAATGGGGGGATAATAAATGATTGATATTAAAATATATATGAATGCATGAATAACTCAATTAAAAAATAAAATACAAATATTTAAGTGAGAAATAGTGTCTCCCCTATAGAGTTTACAATGATGCTATCGTTATTATTTAAATAAATATTAATATTTCAGTCAATGTTGAAAGCAATAACTATCACTCAACATCAAATTTTTGGATTTCTATTACCCCACATTAATACCTCTGTATGTATGTAAATACTCTTCCAATATTCAGATAGGAGAGCTCTTTTATGAACAAAATTATATAAGTCACACACTAATGAATGAATGAAATAATCAATGAATTGAAGTGATATTGATAAAACAAGGAAAAAGACAAAAAAAGTAGCTAAAATAGGTTAACCCATCATATTACTTAATTTAACCACAATTGAAATTATTACAATACAATTAAGAGAGAAATTGAAAGTGCAATAATTGAAGCATCTCCTACTATTTTACATAAAATAAACAATGAATTTAGTCCCTTATTTATATAAAAATAAGAAATAATAGTGGGATAAAACATAAAACAAAACATAATATGAAAGAAAATAAAGAAAATAAATGTAAAATTAAAATGAAATTATATAAATATAGTAAACAAATAAAATAGAATTTTAAAACTAATTCAAGGTTAATGTAATGTATCATATTTCTCTGTGTTTTATTTTAATATTGTATGGGTATTCTTTTGAGACCAGGCTCTGAGACAGCATGCAGTTCCGAGACATAGTGATCCCGGAACAAATGTTTGAATTTAATTAAATAGTTAAATTGCATGCACGTACGGTTTTCGTGAAAAAGTGGAATAACTCCTGAAAGTTTTCTCTGATTGGAAATCTGAGGGCACCGTTGCATCCAGAGCAGCAGGTTTACCCTAGAAGAGACCTACCATTGGCTGGCACATGTCGGTGGTGAAATCCAGTTTTTGGACGTAACCGTAATAAAATAATTAATTAAAATATTTTATTAAATTTTGTTGCAGAAAATATCTTTTATCCTATTTAAATAAAGGCTTGCAAAGGGGTCTAGGGTTACAGAACTATAACCTTGAAACCCCTGGAGGCTCTGGGAAATCTCTGGAGGAAAACCCCCAATACGGCGACATCGTTCTTGACGAATTTCACTGGCGACGATGACGCGATGACTGGATCTTCGCCAGTGAGCGCCGTGAATCCAGGTAGTGCATTTGATCTCCTTTTGATTTCTTTCTCATTCTTGATTCCTTCGACGAACGCAGACTAATCCATGAATAGATTATCCTACGGATCGATCGTATTTGCGGGATGGGGTTTTCTGCGGGAATTTGGGGATTTGATTCTTGATGTTATTTTGTTTTCGTTTAATCTCCTAATGATGATGAACCAAGATCGACACGAACATAGATCTTGGTTCATCCATCTCAATTTTTTTGTTCTTTTCTCCACTATTTTCTCATATTCTTCATGCGTGCTCTACGTGTTCTTCGTGGAGGTATGAATGATGGATTATTGCGCATCCATTGCGTGTCGCAATGGTCCAAAATTGAAGATCGAGCATCGGAACAACCCCATGGAGGTGTGATGATGGTTTTGGTGGATAGATCAAAGCAGATCGGAAGATATCGCTCTTCGAATGATTTCCGCACATGTGACCAGAATAAGATTTCGTAGTCGATCGAAGGTCCAAAACCCATGGATTCGGCATAACGACGACGGGGCGACCCATAATCTTAAGTTTCGCATCAAACAGACAAGAGAAACAAGACATGGAGATATGGCTGAGGCGCATGGAAAAAAATGGTGTTTCTGGAAAAATCTCGACTACACGGCGTGTAGTATGGGCTACACAACATGTGTTCGTCGGCGAACCACCCGTCATGTACTCTGGGAGTACACGGACATGGGTTGGGTACACGGCCAAGGACACGACGTGTATAACCTTCCCCAGCCAGACCCGGTCAGATACACGGGATACCCCGTGTACTGGTACATGGGCAAGCGACACGGACGGACACTATGTACGGGCATACGGCCAGGGTACACAGGTGTTTCTCCATTGACAGGACACGGTGTGTGCCTATACCTACACTCCATGTATATGCTTTCCTACATGACTTAGATTTCAAAAACGGGCCGTTTACATGGGTAGTACCCGGAGTCATGGAACACGACATGTGATCCCTCTACATGCCTTGTAGTTGAATTTTACAGAACGTGGACAAATGACTCGGGCCGTTTACACAGGCAGTACCCGGGGTCATGAAACACGATGTGTAACTATACTACATGCCATGTAACCTATTTTACATGGTTTGGGGCAGTTGTCTTTTGTGACTTGGATGAGTTTTCATAGGGTTCGTACCCTTGGTCTTTCTCCTTAGGGTTTTCGGTTTCATTTCCTACATATAAGAGTATGGTCCCTTTAGCAGGACATCCAGAATAGAGTTGTTGGAATCCCCTCTGTGAGACTTAGGTCTATATCATCTATTAATTCTTGGAACCCTAGGTAGATTTATTGGTATCGACATGACCAACTTTACCCAGGCGCCGATCCTCTACTTAGCAGATTAGTTCAGACCGATTTGTTGGAATCACCCCATGACTATTGGTTGTGATCCTCATCCGAGCATCATATTCTCAAGTACATGTGGAGTGTGTTATCCCAGAATGAGTACTTCATATCTATCTCTTCAGACCTAGGAGTGTGTTCTCCTTATTACGTGCTTAGTGGAATCTTTGAGCTGGTACTTAGTGGTGGTTTCGCGATGGTCGATCGTGTATGAGTATATCTGGATATTCTTGTTATATGTTCTGTAGACATATACTGTGTGGAGCTGACTGAATATTTCCTTTGTGGTATTTCACTTGTTTTATTCCTTTGTGGTTTTCGGGGTGTCCTACTAGGTATTGTTATCCTCACCCCTATACTGGATTTTCCTACACGTGTCATGTCTTGTGCAGACGAGCGAGCCTTTGACAGGATTCTAGGTGGACCAGGACCGGATGATACCCAGTGAGATCAAAAAGGCCAAGGGATGTTCCTACAGTTATGGATTGCAGTCCCAGTACTTTTCCCTATAGGTTGGACCTTGTTACAGACTCTCTTTTAGTGGACTTGTACTTTTGGCCTAGGGTTTTACATTACTTTCCTTTACATCCTTGTCGTACTCTGTTGGTTGGGATTTTAGTGTATGCATGCATTTCCATTTCTAGTAGTTTTACTTTTCCACTTTGTGGGCTTGGAGTTGTGTGTGTGTGTGTACAGGTTTATAGGAAATGCCTCCCATGTTAGTAGCATGCCTACTCAGTGCTAGTCACTAGCCCCTGGCCTACTGGATGCGGGCTTGGGGAGTTGCGGCTCGGGCCCCACTGGGATGGGTTGTGACAGAGTGGTATCAGAGCTGGTCGGTTCTACCTTAGGACCGAGAGTCTGTGAGTTGGTTTGGGGCATCAGTGTTAAGTGTTTCGAGTTAGTCTTTCAGGCCAGGGACCCTATTGTTGGTGTGGGCGGCCGATATATCCATGCACCAGGACTCTGATAACTTTATTTTCAACTCGAAGCACGAGAACACTAGTTGCTGGTAAAAATAATCGTACTTGTATCATATAGGAGTGGGTTGTGGTTTCCATGTCCTTCTTGAGTCAGCTCTCTAGATATACTCACCGAATGAGATACATCTTGTTTATTTACAGGATGCCTCTGCGACGTGCACCCGTTAGTATCAAGCAGCTCGATCATGAGGATGACCCCCTCAGTGATGAAGCTTCGATACAGTGACCAGATCCCCCAGTTTTACGATCGGGAGGTGTGCCAGTTATTCCACAACCTATGGAGCAGTGTTTAGTGCCTGCTGCACCAATAGAGGAGGAGAGTATGCTGAATGCACTCCACGAGTTTCAAAGATAGAGACCCCTCAGGTTTCGAGGCGAGCCTAACCCTCAGGCAGTAGAGGACTGGCTTGAGGCAGTGGCCAGAGTCTTCCGTTTGGTCAGGACACCAGCAGACCAGATGGTGATCCTAGTAGCAAGCCTTCTACAGGGCTCGACAAGGCGATGGTGGATTTTTGTTATCCAGACTCAAGACGAGGAGAATCATTCATGTTCAGAGATTAGGCATCTCTTCAGGTATTAGTTTTCACCGGTTACCCTGATAGAAGTACGTATACAAGAGCTTCTTCATCTCCAGCAGGGAACCATGATGGTGGATGACTATTCATCTAGGTTTACCGACCTCTCATGGTACTCGATGGATATGTTCATGTATCAGTACTTTAGAGCTCATACTTTTGAGAGGGGATTGCGCCGAGATATCGGAGCTAGCATCATTCCTATGAGCATTCCTACTTATGCTGGGGTGCTCAAGCGGGCTTTGGTTGTCGAGAACTTCTTGGTATATCAGAGACAACCGACAGTTGTAAGTAGTGAGCGAGCTAGAGCAGAGACCTCGGCAGCAGGGAGCCTATTTCAGGGACCCAGGTGTGGGAGACGTTTTTAGAGGAGATCCCCAGATGGAGGATCTGCCGTACAGGGTTCGCAAGGCGCATCCAGCCAGTCTTGAGAGAGTCGATGCTAATCTTGTGATGATAGGGGACATATCGCTCAATATTGTCCGACCCGCCGTACTACTAACATGGGAGTAGTGTATGGACCACCGAGGTAGAGGAAACGTGTGGAGAAGATAGATCCGTAGGGCGGCGGATGTGGTAGAGGAGCTGGGATAGCAGTTGGAGGAGGTCGGTGTTTTGACCTCTTACCAGTACCACCCCTAGGAGGTCCACCCCAGGCTCATGGAGCTTGTGGATAGAGGTAGGGACAACTATAGGGAGCAGAGGATTATTACCCAGGAACTCCCAGAATGATTAGAGGTACAATCTGTGTCTTCCCTACATTGGCTGCAGTACTAATAGAAATAGGTTCTAGTCATTATTTTTTGGATTCTTATCTTGTTTGAGACCTTGAGATTCAAGTTGAGCCATTGACTCAACCCTTACGCTTAGAAACAATTACTGGAGAAGGTTCATAGATCACAAATCTTTGTAGACAGTGTGACCTGACCCTTGGAGGCGAGAGTTTCAGTTGTAACCTCTTGGTGGTAGCGCCGAGGACCTACGATGTCATTCATGGTATGGATTGGCTATCCCTAGTTCATGCCATGATTGAATGTTTTAGGTGAAGGGTGTGGTGTGTCTACAGTGATGGAACGAGGTTGTCCTTCGTCGGTGAAAAGGAGACCCAAGTAGCGCAGGATGGACTCGTGCATAGGAAGGTACAACCGATTTCACATTAGTTGGCTAGCCTAGCCCTTGGAGCAGAAGATGTTACGAGTTTCTAGTTTCCAGCATTAGTGGCTAAGTATGAGGACGTCTTTCCAGCAGATGTCCTCGGACTACCTCCCCATCAGGAGATAGATTTCTGCATTGACATGCAACCCGAAATGACCCTGATATCAGCATCCACATATCGGATGGTATCCGCAGAGCTTCGTGAGCTGAGGGTGAAGTTGGAAGACTTGTAGAAGAAGGGCTTAGTGAGACCAAGTATTTCACCCTGGGCGGCCCCCGTGTTGTTTTCCAAGAAGGTATATGGGAGATTGAGACTGTGTGTGGAATACCAGCGCTTGAAACAGGTGACTGTGAAGAACCGGTATCCACTACCGAGGATCGATGACCTCTTCGACTAGTTAAGAGGGTCACGGTAGTTCTCGAAGGTTGATATACGATCAGGCTATCACCAGTTGCGAGTAAGAGAAGTGGATATACTGAAGATGACTTTCATATGTCGCTACAGTCATTATGAATACTTGGTGATTCCCTTCGGCATGATGAACACCCCGATAGTGTTTATGGGACTCATGAACCAGATCTTTTAGCCCTATCTAGATTGGTTCATAGTGGTCTTCATCAATGATATCCTTGTGTACTATGAGTCTGAGGAGGAGAATGCGAGGCACAAAAGGATGGTTCTAGACACACATCGAGAGCACCAGTTGTACGGTAAACTCTAAAAGTGTCAATTATGGATACAAGAGGTCCACTTTCTGGGAAACGTTATCTCAGCAGATGTTGTAGCAGTGGACCCAACCAAGGTAGAGGCAGTGTTAGCATGGGAGCCACCCTAGAGTGTGATGGAGGTGTGGAGTTTCCTTGGGTTGGTAGGCTACTATCAGAGATTCATTATTGATTTCTCCAGGATTTCAGAAGCCATGATAGCTCTGACCCGAAAGGGCCAGCGTTTTGTGTGGACAGAGAGATGCCAACAAGCTTTTCAGCAGTTGAGACAGAGTCTGAAGAGCGCCCCGATCATGAGATTACCAGAGGAGGGTGTCGAGTATGTGGTGTTCTGCGAGGCATCGGGAACCAGGCTTGGTTGTGTCCTGATGTAGAGGCAAGCAGTGATTGCCTATGGCTCAGGTCAGTTGAGGCCACATGAGCAGAACTACGAGACACATGATCCCGAGTTGGCAGTAGTAGTCTTCACATTGAAGATGTGGCAACACTACTTGATGGGTGAGTGGTTTACCATCTACTCTGAACAAAAGAGTCTCAGATATATCATTTCACAAAAGGATCTGAATTTGAGATAGAGGGGGTGGATTGAGTTCCTCTAGGATTACGACTTTGAGATCGTTTATACTCCTGGAAAGGGTAATGTTGTGGAAGATGCACTCAGCAGGAAATCCAATTCGTAGTTGCTGGATGAGGCGATGAGGTAGTTAGCCTATTTATATTTATCCTTCATCGATAGATATGATGGATCTTACCTTCATTCGATGTTTGTTACCCCTCCACTCTTACAGTGAGTCAGGGAAACACAACTCGAGGATGCTAGTTGTGAGAATCTACATGCTCAGATATCCACACGTGATGCTGTGATGGATATTCAAAGGGGGGGGGGAGCACGTTGTTCTTTTCAGAGGGAGAACAGTAGTTTGAGTGATGTTGCAGGAGGAGGTTCTGGCAGAGTTCCACATCTCTCCTTTTGCGGTGCATCCGGGCATGGAAAAGATGTACCAGGACCTATGACGTCAGTGTTGGTGGCCAAGAATAAAGAAGAGTGTGGCCGAGTTTGTTTCTTGGTGAATTACTTGTCAGAAAGTAATGGCCGAGGACCAGGTTCCAGCAGGTTTGACTCAGCCCCTTGAGGTTCCAGAGTGGATGTGGGATGGGATATCCCTGGACTTCATGATGGGTTTACCACGTACGTCCAGTAGACACGACACCATCTGGGTGATCGTTGACAGACTCACCAAGTCATCCCACTTCCTAGCCATACAGGAGCATAGTTCAGTAAAGAGAATGTGATGCCTCTATGTGAAGGAGATATTTTGACTTCACGGAGTGCCATCCACGATCGTCTTATATCGTTCTGCTCGTTTCACATCCTGGTTGTGGAAGGGATTGTAGGATGATTTTGGGACTCAATTATGCTTGAGCATAGTGTTTCATCCTAAGAATGATGGACATACATAGTGTACCATCAAGGTTCTAGAGGATATGCTACAAGCTTGCATTATTTACTTTGGTCGTAGCTGGGAGGATCAACTACAACTGGTGGAATTTGATTATAACAACAGTTATCAATCCAATATTGGTATGGCACCATTCGAGGCTTTGCATGGACAACCTTCCAGGTCGCCAGTTTGTTGGACTGACCCAGGAGAGTTAGCACTCATGGGCTTAGAGATGGTGAGAGCTACTATAGAGAAGGTGCATTTCAACCAGGAGAGAATGAAGACCTCACAGAGTCGTCAGAAGTCTTATGCCAATAAGAGACGAAGGCCCTTGGAGTTCGAGGAGGGACTGTGGGGATTTGGAAAAGGAGACAAGATATCTATAAGGTTCATCAGCCCTTATATGATTCTATGTAGATTTGGCGAGGTGGCATACCTCTTGGATCTACATCCTCAGATGGACTGGGTACACAACATCTTCCATGTGTCGCAGCTTTGGAGATACATGCATTATTCATCACACGTTATCGACTGGGGTGAGCTGAACATCGATGACGAAGCGACCTTTGCTGAGTACCTAGTAGATATCGAGGATCGGTAAGAGAGGATCCATAGTGGGTCATCTATTCCCTTGGTACGTGTCCAGTGGCAGCACGGGATTCTCCAGGAGAGCACTTGGGAGTGGGAGGCTCAGATTCATGCATAGTACCCACATTATTTTGAGTAGCCTTTGTTTTGGATTTTCGGGGACGTAAATCCCTAAGTTGGGTGTAATGTAATGTATTATATTTCTCCGTATTTTATTTTAATATTATATGGGAATTATTTCAATACCAGGCTTTAAGACGGAGCGGAGTTCTGAGGCCCGGTGATCCCGAAACAAATGTTTGAATTTAATTAAATAGTTAAATTGTGTGCGCATACGATTTTCCTGAAAAAGTGGAATAACTCTTGAATGGGTGATCAGATCAGAAATCTGAAGGAACCTTTGCATCTAGAGCCGCGCGTTTACCCTAGGAGAGACCTACCATCGGCTGTCACAGGTCAGTGGTGAAATCCAGTTTTTGGATGTAACCGTAATAAAATATTTAATTAAAATATTTTATTAAATGTTGTTGCTATGAATATCTTTTATCCTTTTTAAATAAAGTCTTGAGCAGGGGTCCAGGGTTACAATCCTCATAACCTTGAAACCCCTGGAGGCTCTAGGAAAGATCTGGAAGAAAGCCCCCAATGCAGCGACAATGTTCCAGAGGAATTTTTCCAGCGACGATGATGCGACGACTAGATCTTTTCCAGAGAGTGCCGCAAATCCAGGTAGGGATTTTGATCTCCTTGGGATTTCTTTCCCATTCTGGATTGCTATGATGAAACTAGACTAATCCACAAATGGATTTTCCCATTGATCGATCGTATTTGCAGGATGGGGTTTTCTGTGGGAATTTGGGGATTTGATTCTTGAAGTTGTTTTTGTTTCATTTAATCTCTTAATGCTGACACACAAAGATCGACACGGACATCGATCGAGGTTCGTCCCTCTCTTTTTTTGTGCTTTTCTCCCCGATTTTCTTGCGTTCTTCATGTACGTTCTATGCGTTCTACTCAGAGGTATGAACAACAGATCATTGCGCATCCGTTGCGCAATGCAAAGATCCCAAATTGAAGATCTAGCATCGGAACAACCCCACAGAGGTGCGGCGATGGTTTTGGCAGATAGATCGAAGTAGATCTGAAGATATAATTCTTCGAATGATTTCCACACAGGTGTTCGGAATCGGATTTTGGAGATGATCGAAGGTCTGAAACCCACGGATTCAGCATCATGACGATGTGTCAACCCATAATCTTAAGTTTCGTAGTAAACGGACAAGAGAAACGCGATCCGCAGATCCGGACAAGGTGCGAGGAGGAAGACGAAATTTCTGGAAAAATCTAGAGTACAAGGCATGTAGTATGGGCTACACGGCGTGTGTTCATCGGCGGACCACCCGGTGTGTACTCCGGGAGTACACAGACATGGGTTGGGTACACGACCATGGAAATAGTGTGTATACCCTTCCCTGGCCAGACCCGGCCAGATACACGGGATACCCTATGTACTGGTACACGGGCAGGTGACAAGGACAAACACAATGTACGAGCATACAGCCAGGGTACACGGGTGTTTCCCTGTTGACCGGACACGGTGTGTGCTTATACATACATGCCGTGTATATGATTTCCTACACAACTTAGATTTCAGAAACGGGCCATTTAAATGGGAATTACCTAGAGTTAGGGAACACGACGTGTGATCCCTCTACACACCCTATAGTTTAGTTTTACACAGCTTGGAAGAATGACTCGAGCCGTTTACATGAGCAGTAATCGGGGTCATGGAACACAGCGTGTAACTATAATACACTCCATGTAACCTATTTTATAAGGTTTGGGATAGTTTTCTTATGTTACTTTGACTAGTTTTCTTAGGGTTTGTACACTTGGTCTTTCTCCTGAAGGTTTTCAGTATCATTTCCTATGTATAGGAGTATGGTCCCTTCTGCAGGACTTCCAGAATAGAGTTTTTGGAATCCCCTCTATGAGACTTAGATCCGGATCCTATATTAATTCTTGGAACCCTAGGTAGAGTTCTTGGTATCGACGTGACCAACTTTACCCGAGCGCTGATCCTCTGCTTAGTGGATTAGTTTAGACTGAGTTGTTGGAATCACCCCATGACTATTGGTTGTGATCCTCATTTGAGCATAAAATTATCAAGTACTTGCGGAGTGTGTTCTCCTGGAATGATTACTTCATATCTCTCTCTTCAGACCTAGGAGTGTGTTCTCCCTGTTACGTGCTTAGTGGAATCTTCAAGTTGGATCTTAGTGGTGGTTTCACGATGGTCGATCTTGAATGAGTAAATCTGGATATTCTTGTTATATGTTATGTAGAAATATACTATGTGGAGATGACTGTATCTTTCCTTTGAGGTATTTCCCTTGTTTAATTACTTTGTGGTTTTTGGGGTGTCCTACTTGGTATTCTTATACTCACCCCTGCACGGGCTTTTCCCGAACGTGTTGTGTCTTGTGCAGACGAGCAAGCCTTTGACAGGATTCTATGCAGACCAGGACCAAATGGTGCTCAATGAGATTAGATAGGCCTAGGGGTGTTTTGGTGGCTACATATTGTATTCCCAGTACCATTATTTACTGGTTAGACCTTGTTACAGACTCTCTTTTGGTGAGATTGTACTTTTGGCCCTGGGTTTTACATTACTGTCCTTTACTTCCCTATCATACTCTGTTGGTTGGGATTTTAGTGTATGCAAGCATTTCCATTTTCAGTAGTCTTACTTTTCTGCTTTGTGGGCTTGGAGATGTGTGTTCATGTGTACAGGTTTATAGGCAATTCCTCCAATTTTAGTAGCATGCCTACTCAGTGCCAGTCACCAGCCCCTGGCCTATTGGAGGCAGTCTTGGGGAGTTACGGCTTGGGCCCCACTGAGACGGGTCATGATAGTTAAGTCCCCTAAACTCTTTTTGATGAGGTGAGATTAATTTTTATAGGAAACTACGATAGTGGTTTTTGGAATGAAATAGTATATTTTGAGTTTTATAGGAAATGGACTTCACACATGCACAAATTTTCATCATCCTTCTTCCATGTGGTAGTGGTGGTAGTAGCTTCTTCCTTGTGTTCATAGAGAAGAGAACTTTATATCATGTGGTTTGTGAAGAGTTTTTTCCCATTTTATTCTTCCCATGATATTTAATTCATCATGTGGAATTATTCCTTTAATATTTTAGCACATGTATCCAAGGGATATGAGTGTTGAAGAGGCTAAAAAATTATTTGAATTTTTCACTATGACATAGAAGGTACCACCATTACATAGCACTTAAAAAATGTAGTTAGTTAGAAATTATGTCCACCTCTACTTTATTGACCACAACATGGTGTTATAGAATAGATAATTATCTATTATTTCTTCTAACCACATTCATAACCAATATTTAATAGTCCTCAACAAGATGCTTTATATCAAGACTATATACACATATATTTCTTTATTTTATGACCATGGTGATCCCCACTATTTCCCATTTGTGAACTTATTCATTGAGAAAATGACTAAATATCTTGTGGTGAAATGATTATGTCATTTTCAACACACCATGGAAAAACTCGGCGACAACATGGTAAAAAATTACCCATTTCTTAAGTATAGGAAATTCCATGACTCGTGTCACACAAAAGTGGTGCCTATTTTCAATATGAAATTCTCTCATGCTTTATAGTGAACTCCTCCATTGTATAGTTTTGGTTGTTTCATCCTTATATCTTGATAAATTCATCCACACACATTGAAAAAAATATATACGGATTTTCCAATGAATTTCGAAATTGAATGAAATATAATTAAAACTCAAGAATTAATACTTTTCACAATTAAGATAAATTGTTTCAAATAATAAAAAAATGTGACAATTATCATTAAAATGATACATATTTGGGTGGATATTCAATGAATTTCTAGATAAAATATTTGAAAATATGAGTTTTATTAGCCTTTAGAGCATATAATTACCTATTCATGGTGAAAAACACCATCCCATCTTAACATCATGGAATGGAATCCTTGCAATAGAGAATTCACTCTCCAGCCTTCACTGAGTAAACCACAGGCCACGACTTAACTGGGATTTCCCATGATTTTTTTCAAATGTATATATAAGATTTATTATGTGATATATAAGGTTTATCATTATCGTGTGATGATCTCCACCACAACAATACTCTCATATCCTAGAGTTTACCCTTAAATATCCCATATTAATCCTTATATATATATATATCATAGGGTGACCCTTATACATAATTTTGCGACCCCTAAATATCATGGAGTGGCCCTTACATACTATATGGTAACCCTTAAATATTGATAAGTTAACCCTTATGTTTTACATGCCACACTAAAATTACCACTGGTTATTGAATGATCAAAAGTTCACACCCAGTTGGCTCACTTATGCTATGGGATTGAGTAATGATCTCCACCTATCATGGTGCATACCTATTTTATCCTTAAAATAATTACACACATAACACCCATCACATTATTATACCCCATGAATATGATGTGACTTATCGACTTGATATCTTTGTCCATATGAAACAAAATACTCTAACTGACCAAAAATCTTTATTTAACATAATTTTTACCAATGTATGGTAGTCATTGAGTAAAATGGTAAGAGAAATTATAATAAGCTTATGAAATAGAGGTATATTTTAATACTGTTTCAACAAGTTTGGATAAGTCACTAATAATTTTTTTTATTCTTAAAATTTCTTTTATAAAATGAATATTTTTGAAGTTTGAAATGTTTTTAAGGAGCACTAATTTTCAAATAATAGTTAGTATACTGAAAAAAATAAATTCCTATTTAAAATTATTTTTCACAATATTTGATGATATTATTTTAAAGTTAAATTTATAAATTTTAGAATATGAATTTGAAAAAATTAAATTAATTTTTAAATTTATCATAATAGTATTAAATTTATATTATTTTTTTTGAAATTTTTAAAAATTATTGTTTTTAGGTGAACTGTGAAAAACTCCATTTTTAAAAATAACATGGATTTATAATACTATTAGTATATAAGTATGAAATGTAAATTCATTAAGCGTTTTTATAAGACCAAATACATATTTTATATGTGAATTTATAAATTTATAAAATTTTGGTTTTAATTTACAAACAAATTTCTTACATTTTAGTACTTGAGTAATATTTTTCAAAAAATTAATTTTTCTACATTATAAATTGAGTATTATAAGATAAAATTTCATCACTTTTATAAAATTAATATAATAAAATATATTTAAAATTTGGAATCATTATGTTCAAATTATATAATAAGGTCCATTTTTATTTTCAATAAAAAAAGAAGATTGTATTTGGTAAAAACTAGTTACCTTGGTAAAAATCAAATGAGGTAAAATGGTTTAAACAAGAAATAAATACCAAAAACATGTTCAAAGCATGTGTGAGAATGAGTATTTAAGGTCTTTATAAACATTATAACTTTTAATATCCATTATTTATAAATTTTGGATCTACTTTCATTGAGAGTGACATCCCATTATTTATTGTTTTGGATATTTAAAACAATGTCATCCCTTTTCACTTAATAAGGGGGAATTCCTCTACTCACTTACCCTCACACAAAAACTCACATTATTTGATAAAAAACATTTATACCCTATTATAAACATTCTTATCTACATTTTATTGGTTCTGGTCTTCTCAAATGTCCATCCCTCAATGGATTAACACCCTTTGCAAAGGAGATAATCCTAGATGTGTGTTACAAATTTCTAATGGCTCCTTTCTAATTTATATTCCTTTATATTTAATTATTATTCATAATATTATGTTACATAATATTAAATTTATTAAATAATTATCATTACTATACTATTTTGTGTTTAAAATTATGGTACAAGCATTAAACTCCTTTCCCCTTTCATTTAAGAAAAACAAAAACATGAATCATGCATACAGGCAGAATGCCACCACCATGATGAATTTTTTTTTCTTTTTCGTAACCACATAAAATAAATGGTAAAAATTAAAATTAAATAAATATTCATGGTATATATATTATATTTATTTTAGTTCAATTATAAACCATGTTTCTTCTTTCTTCCTCCACTTGAAAAATGAAATCATCATCCATATGGACATACAGACTACTTTCTCCATGGAACAACGAACTTGGTCTTTCACTGAAACATTTTTTTGAGGGTTTTAGTTTATATTTTATTATAATATATGATATATATAATTAATAAACCTCTTTAACATGGTGCCTTATTGATAAAATTTTTTTCTATTATTATAGGACAATCCATAAATATCGGTAAATAACCTGAAACTAGTTCATTATTGTTAATGTATTCACAGAACATGACTAAAACACTCATTTAATGGAATTATAAAATTTTAGGTATTTATAATACATAAATATTTATAGATTAACGGTTTTAAAATGATTAACTTTGGGATAATAAGGAAGATTATCATCGATTTTATGAACCTAGTTGAAAATAGTCAAGATTATTAACAACCAATATTGAGAAGGTATTATAACAATATATTACATGAAGATAATTTTTATTAATGATGATTACAAATAGAAATTCATATTAATATCATTTTTAAATTTTTAGTCAATATATTTACCTTTATAATATACGAGGTTAAATAAGTGTGTATATCTGGGATAATCCCGAGGGACTTTGTAACTCAAACTCTTTTCATTAAGTTATATAATTTATTATTGAACTTAAATTTTCAAAGACAGCATTTTTAATGATTATCTATTTTTTGGGTAAACATATTTTTTGATCGAAATCCATTTCCATGAAAGTTTTTCTTTAAATTATTTAAAAAATGAGTATTTTTTAATAGAGTCTCGTAACAATGACTTTTATAATAATGAATAGAAAATGTTTTCAGAAAATCAATTCCATTGATTTTGTTTTTACTATCTTCAAAATGATCAACCTCCAATGTAGTTATGTTCCTTGTTTAACCCAATAAATTTTTTCATTATGTGATTATTTTGGGTTATAAAGTTTTTAGTATCAAACAATTTAGTTTAAGATTTTATTTTATACAATTATGATATTTTAACAATCCTATTTTATTTCCATGTGGTCATTAGTAAAAGTGAATGATTTAAATTTTTATATATTATAAAACTTATTTTATTTCCATGGGTTCTTTTTGAAAATTGAATTATTGTCTTTTGGATATTATATGAAGCCTATTTTATTTCCTTGGGTTCATATGATTTGAAAAGTGAATGATTTTAAAGTGGCACAAATAAGTATAAATGAATGATGTTTATGGTCATATATCACCCTCCATTGAATTAGTTAGGATTTTATATCACATGATATAAGTATTGATTAGTTCATTTTAGTTTCTCATATGCATGATAACTAATGTCGTGTCTTAGTAAAATAATGTTTTCCCATTTTATTTTTTGGGTGACAGTTAAACTATGTTATCATTAAGTTGTTTTTCTCCCATGATTCAAGGTTAATTTTAAAATTTTTTAGGACATGTTATAACTATTATAATTATGTGAAAATATTTTATTTCTTTAATTTATTATGTTATTTAATTTGAATATCATGTATGTCTTGTGATTATCACTCATGATGCAATAATATTTCCCTTATGTTAATGTTTTCACTTATTCTTATAAAATCAACCTTCATGAAATGTTTATTTATCACTTGATGATAATTTTTTTCACTCCATTATAACATTTTCATTACCTAGGTTTAAAGGATGAGTCTTAAAAAATATATTTATAAATATATGGTTTATTATGGTGTATTTAAGTAGAAATGATCTCATGTATTTTAAAATAAAATTATTATGTAGCTATTATCCAAATAGACTAAAACTATCGTTCCTTGGGATACAATTATTTTTTATGAAATTTAATGTCTTAAATAATGTAATGTAAATTAATTTATATCTTTTTTCAATATTTATGGTATTTTAGGAATGGTTTTTTATTTTTAGAGATTTGTTTAGTTACGTTTGGGATTAATGTTAGAGAACCTCAGTGAAAACCTGAGAGATGATATTAAGTAAAAGATGATATTCTGAAATATTGATAATGTGTTTATTAAGTGATTTTCCTAGAAATGAATCCCAATTTGAATACTTTGAATTATATGTGGTTGTGGCGCTTATGAAACTAGGTGTAAACACCTCCAAAATGGTTGGTTGATCATTGAATCTATCATCACTCTAATACAAAATGAGTGGGACTAAGACATTACACCTAGGTAGAAACTATTTGGGATATGATTTAGTTTATAATATGATCTATATGAAACACCAGGAAGGATTTATTTCCAAGTTACTTTGATTTATTTTTAGCTTAAAATATCAGAAATGAAGTTAACATTGATGAGATACCCATTTTATAAGAATATACTTATGTATTTCAGAATGAACCACCTAGTCTTCCCCTAGAGTGTGAGTTTTAGTTTTCAATATAAATAAAACCTAGATCTATTCCTATCTCAAGGATTCTATATATAATTTCTCTCATTTAATTGGATAAATTAAATAAGTAGCTATGAGAAAATATGGACAAGGATTTTTTCTACCTTAGGGTCTCACCATGGCGTACAATGATCCTTTTTTGTTTCAAATAATGATGGAAAAATGTGACTTTGCATTTAATATCATGAGATTAAAAATATAAACATTAAGAACAAGTATCATCTACATCATATCGATGAATTGTTTGATCATATTAGAGAAGATCAATACATTTCAAAGATTAAATTGTGATGTGTATATCATTAGTTAACGGTCAAAAGAGAAGATATTTGAAACAAAACATTTAAAATGAGGTATAAAAACTATGGGTTTATAGTGATTCCATTCAGGTAAATTAATTCTATATCCTTATTGATGTATCTAATAAATATAAACTTTAGAGACTTCCAGTATCAGTTTTTGGTGTTCTTCATATATGAAATTATTATTTATTCTAAGAGAAAGTAAGGGTTTGATGATCATTTTTGGATTTTGATAATGAATTTAAAAAAGAGAATATATATGTAAAAATTTTCAAGTATAAATTTTTGATGTAGAGGTTGTCATTTATGGGTTGTATAATCACTAATAAGGGAATATTTTTAGATCATTTAATGACATTTGAACAATGGACCCTATCAAACACAGTAACTGAGATCCATAGTTTTCTTGGGTTAGCGGGATATTTTCTATTATTTATGAGAACTTTATCATGTCAATAAAATCAATTAACCAAGTTAACATGGAATAGACTGAATCTATGTTAGATAGAGGTATAAGAATAATGTTCTAAGGAACTAAATAATATATTGTTCACAACAACTTTACTTGCTTTACCCGGAAACAACTAAGGCTTTATGATATATAATGATGCTTTAAAAAAGGGATTGGGTTGTGTCTATATGGAAAATGAAAAGTTAATCTTTTATAACTCATGGAAATTTAAAACCCATGGGAAAAATTACTTTATACATGATTTTGAGATAGTGAGGGTGATCTTTTTGTTAATTATTTTGTAGAATTATCTCTATGGTGAGAAGTGTAATATATATACTAACCAAAATAATTTGGAATACATATTCACATAGAGTGATTTAAATATTCACCAAAGGATATAGTTGTAACTAATCAAATACTATGATTTATCAATATATTACCACCCTATCAAGGAAAATATGGTGGCTAATGCTTTGAGTAGGAAGGATTGTGCTACTTTATCTATGATGACTTTCCAAATAGACCCAATATTCATGGATTTTATAAGGATGAATATTATAATTCATAACATAAAGTTATTAATCCTATATTCCCCAAGTGAATTTTCAAGCATCCATTAATTTAAATGTGAAAGAAGCCTATAAATACGAGGTGGATATATAAAAAAGCTAGTGAATATTTTAAAGTTCAAATTTGATAAATATAGAGATATAAGGTTTGGAAATGGGATATGTGTGCCATAAAAATTATAATTCAAGTAGGAAACTCTGGATGATGCACATATCTAATTATTCTTTATTCTTCTAGAAATTAAATAGATGTATAGATACATAAAAAAATAATTCCAGAGGCATAACATGAAGAGTGAGATTAAAAAAATATGTATCTTGATTCTCGGTATTCTAGTAATTTAATACTAAATGAAAAAAATCTAATGGTATGCATCAACTAATAATTACACCAGTATGGAAATGGGAAAAATAACCTTGTATATCTTTGTATGACTCCCCAAAACATATAAGATCCATAATTATATTTGGGATTTAGTCAACCACCTTACTAAGTCTATATATTTTATTTCTATAAAAAAATATTTATTTCTTTACCAAATCATCATGATATACATAATTGAAGTGGTAAAACTGCTTGGAGTACTACTCCCTAATGTATCTTATTGGGATTTGAGGTTTACCTCGAGGTTATAGATATGCCTTGAAAAATTAGTAGATAGAAAGATATGTTTTAGTATCGCTTATAATCCTTAGATAAATGGTCTATTTGAAAGATATATTAAAACTCTAAAAGATATGTATATATCTTATTTTATAGATTTCCAGGGATGTTAGGATCAACACCTACTCAAATGGATTTCTAATGTAAAAAAATCATTCTTTCATCTAAAGGGCACCAAATAAGTCTTTTTATGGGAAAACATATAGAACTCTAAAACTCTAGGATGACATCAAAAAGATGAATTTGATAGGTACTAACGATATCGATGAAATAATAGAGAAGTTGCAAACTATTTAGTGATATATAAAAGTAGCACAAATTCAATAGAAGAGTTATGAGGATAATCAT
The DNA here is from genome assembly GCA_963277665.1 of Viscum album. Taxonomy (NCBI): domain Eukaryota; kingdom Viridiplantae; phylum Streptophyta; class Magnoliopsida; order Santalales; family Viscaceae; genus Viscum; species Viscum album. The sequence goes on along the minus strand of OY728146.1, from coordinate 178,696,046 downwards.
TGACAATATCTTGAATTTGAAGTTGGTGACAAGGGTTCCTTTAAATATCTCCTTGGATGAGTGTTATGAGATTTGGGAATAAAAGGAAGTCAAGACATAGGTATATCGATCCCTTTGAGATCCTAAATCATTTCATGGATGTATATTATCACTTAACACTGCCTCCAGATCCCTCAAAGGTATACTATGTCTTCCATGAGTCATTTTTAAGAATGTATATTCCATACCCGTAATATGTGCTAAGCTCAGAATATATACAATTAGAGCATGATATATATTATGAGGAATAACATGTGGAGACATTGGATTATGGAGATAAGGTGTTGTGAAACAAGACCACTCATCTATTTAAATTTCCTTAGATAAATCACCAGTTTTAGGAATTCACATGAGAACATGTGGATGTGATGAGAGAAAAGTACGATTACTTTTTTTCCTCCATGTAATAAAATTTCAAGGATAAAATTCTTTTAAAGGGATAGAATGTAACAACCAAAGTATTCATAATTTTATCTTCATTAAATAAATATTTTTTTTGATAGTTTTATGCACATTAAACTCCAAACCCTAATAGAACACATTTATTTTTGTTAAAATAGATATTGACCCTTGTATGGTAGTCATTGAGTAAGTGAGTACAAATAGTTATAACCAACTTATAGAATAAAAGAAAATTTTATTACTATTTCAAAGAGTGAAAATAACTAGGTAATAAATAATTTTTTTGATTGAAATGGATTTTATAAAATGTATATTTTTCAAATTTGATATATTTATAACTATCCCTAATTTTACAAGAATAGTTAGTATACAAAAAAATCCAATAAAATATATTTTTTCATAATATTTTATGACATTATTTTTAATTTAAATTTATAAATTTTGGAATATGAATTTTAAAAACATAAATTCATTTATAAACTTATCATAACAATGTTGATGTAATATTTATTATTAGGATTTTTATAAAATTATTGATTTTTATGTGAATACTGAAAAATCATATTTTTTAAAATAACATGAATTTGATGAAATTATTAGCATATAAGTTTGAATTTTAAATTCAAGAAACCATTTTATAAGTGAATATAAAATTTAAAAAATGGATGGTTTTAATTTACAAAACGTATTTGACATTTTTGAATTTGAGTTATATGTTTCAAAATATTTTTTTCAATACATTATACATTTAGTAATTTAAAATTATTTTTTATCAATTATAGAAAATTAATATCATAAAATTGATTTTAAATTTATAATAATTAGGTTAAAATTATATAATAAGGAACGTTTTATATTTAATCATAAATGATAAATTAATATGGTAAAAACTAGTTACCATGGTAAAAATTAAAATGGGTAAAAATGTTTTAACCATGAGTGAAAGACCACACACAAGTTTCAAACATGTATGGGAATGGGTTGTTGAGGAATTTAACTAACTTATCCCTTTAACTCTACATTATTTTCGAAATTCTGATCTAATTTTCTTGAATGTGAATTCAAATTATTAAAAATCTTAAGGTATTTACAGAAATGCATCCCATTTCACTTATAAAATTGTCACTCCCCTCCTCACTCCCCCAGACCACAACCCAGATAATTTTTCCCAAACACTACCAAAGACTCTACCAAAAATTTCTTGTCTCCTCCAAGGGTTTTTTCTTTTGAAAATACTATCCCTAAAAGGATTAACCCCTATTTCAATAGAAATAATCCAAGACCTAAGGTATTAATTTCTAACCGCACTTTTCTTATTTCTATTTCTCTATGTACACTTATTATTCCACAAATTACTTTTCAGCATATTAAAATAATTACATTAGCTTCCTTATTATAATGGTTTTTTATTAAAATGTTTATACAATAATTAACAACCTTCCCTAATTTCATTAACAAATATAAAAACATGAATTGTATGTTTGTTCAGACTACTGCCTCTATGAAGAAATGTGTATCATTTACATTCACTATATAACCTAGATAGTCAAAAATGGAAATTAATATATATATATATATATATATATATCATATTTTAGTTTCTAAAATGATAAACTATTTTTTTCTTTGTTCTTTATATTGAAAAACAAAATAATCATCAATGCATATATGTGGACTTCCATCTCCTTGGACGATGCATTTCATTTTTCACTACCACCTATATGGATAGTTTTATATTATATTTGATTATTATATATACTATATATAAGGAAGATATTTCATTAAAATGGATATTTATGTATAAAACAAAAATTATTGATCATTATAAGGTAATTCATCGATATTGGTAAATAACATGAAACTAGTTCCTCTATGTTTTGGGGTTCAAAAAACTCAAATAAAACTTTTATGTAATCTAATTATAACATTATAGGTCTTTATAAGACATAAATTAAAGTAACTTTAATGGTTTGGAAATTAAAAATGTTGGGATAAGAAGGATGATCAACACCAATTTTACAAACATAGTTTAAAATGATCATGATTTTTAACACCCGACGTTGTAAATATATTATAACAATATAAAACATGAGAAAAACTATTATAAATGAATATTATAAATATAAATTTATATGAATAAGGTTATAAAACATTTTATTGAGAATTGTATATTTATGATACCAGATTTTAAATAATTTCTGTGGAAATCAATGGTATATATAAGGGACTTGGTAACCCAATCTCCTTTCTTTGAGTTATACAATTTATTATTGGACTTAATTTTTACAAGATTTTCATTTCAAATTATGTTCTCTATTTATTTCTAGGGAAAATATTTTTTGATCCAAATCCATTTCCATGAATGGTTTTATTTTATTTTAATTTTTTTTGAAAAAGATACATTTTTAAAATAGAATTGTCATCTTTACTTTTATTGTTGGGAATACAAATGTTGATACTAAAATTTCTTTAATTTGTCATTGATTTTATTTATTACAAACACAATTATATTTTTTTAATAATGAGGTTTATTTTTATATATTTTTGGATTATATTTATTGGAATATTTATTTTGTTTTCTCTGGTATTATAGAAGCTCTTTAGTTTTAAATCACCAGAATTTTTATTAGTAATGTATTCTAGAAGTTCAAACTTGTATAGAATATCTTTTCAAAAGTGATATCCCAGCCCAGTGTTTGTAATAATCATTAGTTTTTTAAACCTAATGTTTGATAAAAAAATATATTTTTAGAACTGTTTTTATAAAGTAAACATTAGGTTTGGGAACTTAAATTTTGTGATAAACATAAATTTTAGAATTTAACATTTGGTTAGTTAACATAACAATTTTGAATAAATAGTATGTTATGAATATTAATTTGGATTTTTTTCTTATATAGTGAAACATTAAATTGAAATAGTGTTCTATGAAATTTTATTTTTTAATATTTTCTATGATTTCTGCAATGGTTTCACCTATGTAAATTTCTCATTATAATCTATTCAAAGAAGATTAAAAAGTCACTTAAAATTGAATTAAATTGTACAAATTTTTTAAGGAAATTATGATTTTTAGTGCCTAATTAAAATCAATTTTTAAATTGCTCTGATCATTTGGAAATAATAATTTTTCTAGAGGTATTTTTAAATCTTCTTGACCAAGTTTAAATCTATTTTATTATTTCTTCTAAATGGAATTATCTGGCTGAATATATATCAGTATCTAAGAGTCAAATTGTTTTTGAACACATACCAGAATCTATGAAATTTTGAATGCTAAATCAATTAATAATTTAAATTTGGGCTTTAAAATATTATTTTTTTACTACTTCTATATCAATCTGCTAATATTTTACTTTAGTTCATTAAATCTATTTTCTTGACTATAATTTATAGACATGGATGTTTAAATCTATTATTGTGTATTAATCCTACAATGGATAATTTTTCTTTACTACTAGAAATATAATCTTATTTTTCTCTATAATACCCAGGAGTTTCTTTAGAAGTATTGTACAAAGAAGACTTTATTTTATTCCTCTTAAGATATATTCTTTTTCTAATTATAGTGGTGACTTTGATTTGAATCTATATTCAATAATCTTAATATCTTCTTTCATTTATAGTGACATTATTTCACAGTAAAATATTTTTAGGTTCCTTGAATAAACCATGAATAACATGTAAAAGACTTGTTGTAAGTTTTCACTACTCACACTCAATTGTCAAGGTCCCTAGATAAAAGGACCTGTTTAGTGATAGTCACCAAGATCGCAAAGAGAGTGTTGGTGGAGTGGACCCAGGGATCTTTAATCCTCAAAAAACTATAAAAATTATTAGGTTATATCCTTAGTTTTCCATTGCATAATCCATTTGAAGAAAAATATTCTCTTATACTTCCCAAACCATAGATAGGAATTTAGTTTAAATTATCAAAGTGTTTTTTCAAAGGACACAATTCACCCCTTCTTATGTCTTTATATTATTCCATCCTAAAATTTCATATTATAATTTCTGATCTTTCAAGAATCTTATTTACATCTAAAAAACTTGATTCAAATATCTATATGAAGAAATATGTCTGTGACTAAGGTCATAGAATGTATTGTAATGATAAAAACTCCATATTTAAACAGAAGGAATTATAGATGCTATAAATCTCATATAATCAACTATTTCACAAATAATGGTTTTAGAATTTATAAGAAGGGGTTAAGCCATATGAAATTCCCGTGGATGATCAAAAAAATGGGATTCTACCAAAGAGGTTGAATATGACATTAAGACAAGATAAATGAATGTGATCATCTATGGACTTAGTCCTAATGAATTCAATTGTGTCTCTAAGTGTTCTACTACATGTGAAATGTGGAAAAAATTATTGTTTCCTATGAAGGAAACCATAATTTAAAACAGGTAAGGTACAATAAAATAAAATTTAAATTTGATAATTTTAGTATATATGAATATGAATGTATTACCAAAATTAATGGGAGATTAAATTAAATCATCAATAATGTTATAGCCTTGGGAACTTCAATTAATCAACTAGAACAAGAATTAAAAGTTCTTTGAGTTTTATCATCTATGTGGAATTAAATCCACATTTTTCTCAGACAATTCACACATATTAATTTTTTTACCAAATTATTTGATTAGATCCTTGATGATGAATGGAGTTTAAATAAAAGATGATGTTTTATATCATAGGATGATCAAAAATGAGGATAAAACTTTTAACATTTTTATCATAAAAGTTTAAAATAAGATAAATGAGGATGATATATGCTCAAATGATTCATTTTTTTTCAGATTCTAGAAGGGAACATGCTCAGTTAAAGATAATATTCAATATGTTCTATAAGAAGAAATGATTCAATAAGTATTTTAATGATTTCAAGATGAATGGTCATAGAATAAAATAGGTTATGTGTTATGAATGAAAATAGATAAGGAATATTAGAACTAATTTCCCATACCTAATGGTGATGAGAAAAATATAGAAAAATCTCAAAAAAGTGTGAGTATAAATGAAAAGTAAATAAGGATATGAGGTCTAATTGGAGAGTTTTAAATACTCCATCTTTTCTTAAAATTTATATTCAGAATAGGTGAAATATAATAAATAATAAAACATTTTCTTTTTGTCTAAGGAATATGTCATGAAACTTTACTAATCTTCTATTTCTATTCCTGATAGATTCTCAAATGAAATACTAGACGAAAAATACTCCATGCTTGAAAAGAAATGTGAATATTTGTTGGAAAATAAAAAAAATAATTAAAAAAATATTCACAATGTTATTCTTAGTGAAAAATATGCCTTAGAAAAACAGCATATATAACTAAAAAATTAAAAAAATTAATTATGATGTATTTTTTATGAAAAAAATTAAAGTGCTTCATGCTGACGTAGAATCATTTAAAAGTGATTCAAGAATATTAACTAATGGATAAGTGTATTTAATTGATATTTTTATAAATAATTTTCCTAGAAAATAAATATATTGTATTAAAAAATAGTGAAAAACCTAACATATATAGAAATTATTTTGTTCATAGTTCAAAGAATCACAACATGTATAAAGTCGCATATTTTAAATTTGATATTATAGTAAACTATGATAATAAATATTACATAAAAAATAATCAAATAAGAAGTAGTAAAAATGATTATATTTCATGATATTTATCTAAATTTTATTTTCACAAAGCTAAATTGATATGGTTACCCAAATCATTACCTGCTAACACTATAAGACCCCATATCATTTGGATACCAGAATAAATTTTTGTTTGATATTTTTTAAAGTAAAAATACACATAGATATAAATTAATTATCGTAAATGAATAGTGTATTCTTGAGTCACATGAGTGGAGAATTTAAAAATTTCCATACACTTTCAAAAGTATATGGATGCTTAGTTACCTCTAGTGAAAAGGATAAAGGAAATATTATTGGAGTTGAATCACTTGGAGATCCGAAGTCAATCATGATCACAAAAATTCTCTATGTTATAGGGTTGAGGAATAATCTAATAAGAATTTATCAACTCTATGATGACTTATTTTCTATATATTTTTCTATAAATGATTTTTATGTATTTAAAGATAAACTAATTATGTTTAGAGCACCTAGAAATGTAATGTTTTGTAATATAGATCTTAGTTCCCTATGTGAATTGAAAGAGAATTGTTTAATAACTGAAATAAGTAAATACTAGATATGAAAAATGATACATGGACATTACAAAATATTTTCCCTAGCAAATCTATCTAAAAAAACTTGTTTCAGATCTTTCCAATCATAAGTTCGACCAAAATGGACTTTTTGTTGCATTCTAAATAGTAAAATAGCACAAGTCATCTTTTAAATCTTTGAACAAGGATAATACATCTAAACCTTTATAACATACCCATATGGATTAGTTTAGACCCTCTATAGTAACAATATTGGTTGGAAGATTCTATGTTTTTATTTTGGTTGATGATTTTTTCAGATTTACCGAGGTTTATTTCCTAAAGTTTAAAAGTTAATTTTTTTTCTAACTTTATGAGTTTTATAATGTTTTTTCAATATGAAAAATATTTCAAAAGAATTTTATTGAGAATTGATCATGGATGAGAGTTTCAGAATTAGGAAATCCACCATTTGTTTCTCCAACATGTGTATTATAAATACTTTTTATACTCTAATAAAACCACAACAAAACGAAATATTAAAAATAAGGAATAAAAATATTCTATAGATGAAAATAACTATTTTGAATCAATGTAATTTACTTACTTATGTTTTTTAAAAATATATTTATATAGATTTCTATATCATGAATAGAGTTTTAATAAGGCATTTTCTTGAAAAGACATCATGTCAGTTATGGAATAATAGAAAACCTAAAGGTGGATAGTTTAGAGTTTATAGATGAAATTTATATATATTAAACACTAAGGAAATCATTTTTAATTATTATCAAAATGATTATGATGTAATATTTTTTTATGTTATACCTCTTCTAAATCCTTTAGAGTGTTTAATAAAAATACAGTGATATTTGAAAATTCTGTTTATGTGAATTTTGATAAAAGTGATACCTTTGGTAACAATTGAATTAAAATGGATGAATTAAATAATGTTTTGAATAACTTGAGTCTATATTCTTATAAATATATATATTTTAATTTAAATTAGAATATGATAGGAATCAATCAAGTTCTGAAGAACATGAAACTTTAGTACCAAAAAGTGTCTTCCCAAGACCACCTAGAGTTTAGAACAACCACCCTTTATAGAATAATATAGAAGACATATATGAATGATTTAATACTACTATATATTAAATAAACCTATCTGAGTTTTCAAACATCTTATCTGAGTGAATACCTAATACTATAGAAGAATTATTAGATGATGAGATTTGGATAAGATCCATGAAGGAAGAACTAAAATAGTTTAAGATGAATAAAGATTTGAAATTAGTTTATAGTCACTAAAAACATTTAGTGATAGGAAATAAATTGGTATTTATAAATAGTTAGGATGATCAAGGTATAATTACTAGGAATAATTAGAGGCTAGTTACTAAGGGTTACAACCAAGAGGAGGGAATAAACTATTGGAACACCCGTTTCCTACGCACTAGGCTTGAATCTATATTGATATTTTCTTCCTATGTATCTCATATAATCTTTAAATTATACCATATTGATGTAAAATATTTATTTTCAAATATTTATTTTGTGGAGGTTTTTTATGTTCAGCAACCATTTAGATTTAAAAACACTAATATGCCAAAATTATATTTTTAAACTTACTAAATCCATTTATGTTCTTAAATAAGAACTTAATTATTGGTATAAAAGGTTGAGTTATTTTATTTTGAAAAATATTTTTTCAATAGGATTATTTAATCATACAAGTTTAATAAAAACTCTACTTCAGATATTTATTAGCTCAAATATATGTAGATGTTTTTTGTCTCAACTAATAAAAATATTTTTCATGACTTTTCAAAACTTTTAAAAAGGAATTTTAATTGAGTTTGATAGGAGAATTGAATTGAATTATTGGATTTAAAATTAATTAAATATATTTTTAAAATGTATTGAATCAAAGTGAATATATTATTGATTTATTAAATTATTTTTTACTTGAAAATTGTTTTACTTATCAAACTCCCTTGTGTACTAATATAAATAATTATTTTTGATAAAGATAGGAATCAAATTAAAAACAAGTTATATAGTGGTATGATAGGTAGTTAACTATATCTTACAAATAGGAGACCAAAAAATATATTTTTTTGTTTTCCTTTGTGAAATATTTCAATCAAACCTGAAATAATCCCATCAAATTTCTATAAAAATAATTTTTATATATTTAAAAGGAACTATATTTCAATTACTAATTTATCCAAAAATTTCTAGTTTTAATTTAAATTCGTATTAAAAGGATGATTTCATAGGGTTCAGATTATATATAAAATAACTTTAGTTATTTTTCACTTTTTAGGAAAGATCCATTTTTCATGGTCTATTGAAAAGAAACATTTAGTTTCATTTTCAACCACATAGGAAAAATATATATCTACTGGCAGCTGCTATGCATAGGTTTTGTGGATGAAACACACCCTTATACACATTGGACATAAACTAAATCATATTCATTTATTATGTGATAATACTAGTGCTATTAATATTTCAAAAAAAACCTATGAGTCACTCTTAGACAAGGCATATTGATATAATGCATCACTTTCTAATAGATAATTTTCTAAAATGGTATATATATTTATAATATGTTAATTTTATGTATTAGATTGAGAATATTTACACTAAAAAAATTCTAACTTAGAGTTCTGAATTTATTGAGGGATATTTAGGTTAATTAAATTTTAATTAAATATTTTATCTTTTCTAATTTTCTATTTATGTTTTTAAAATTTTAATTTATTCAATAATTAAATCTATTGTTTAATATTATATTTTCACATTTTATTTGGTGAAATTGTATTTTCATTTTAAAACCCAAAATTATTACACCATAAATTTGGATTAAAAGACCAAAATATCACCTAGAAACCATTATAGTAAAAACCTTATCTCTCTCTCTCTATCTATCTAACCTTTGAACCTACACCACTTTGATATATCAATATCTCAATCTCTCTCAAACTATAGTTTCCAAATCTTGAAACCTTTGATTATCGTGATGATAATTACTATGATAACAGACAAAGCTAGTTTAAGTGGATCAAAAAGGAAAAGATCTTCCAAATATAATATAAAAGTTATATATGGAAAATTTATTGATTATAATTTTCTTTTTCTTACGAATAAATTTTTAAATAAATCACTGAGTTTCCAAGTATTATAATACATGCTTCTTTGGGGAAATACATATTACATCTATGAGAAATAGGTGATATAATTTTTGGAGAATGCACAGATTATCTTTGGATTCACCAAAGATGAAATATCTTCTACGGTAAATGAAAATTTATTTTCTATTTTTTCAATTTATAAGTATCATATTTTCAAATGCCCCTATGAAGTAGTTTTCTATTTCAATATAAGATTTATTGGGGATAAATCTAGTAAGTACCAGGATTTTATGTTTATCATATTTGGATCCAATCAAACAAAAAATGCCCGTAGAGGATTTGGAGGTTGAACAAAAATTCTTGTTCAAGTTTATTCAATTGTTATTGTGTGAAGGATAGATGAGTTATTGAAAATACTCTTCCCAAGAATTTATATATTGTTTCCCATATGGAGTAAAATAAAATTTAACTTAAATAGGTACATGTTCAATCATATGTATCATTTTTATAAAAAAATATGAAATAATTCCTTTTATCTCTATGGGAAGCCAGTAAATCTAATTCTATTAAAGAGAGGTATGATTGGTGATATTTTAATAGGGTTTAGATGTCATCAAAAGAACATACTAACTGATGGAATCCTGATAATGTATATATTTTTATGGAGTGTATACTAACTCAAGATGATTCCTCTTAGAGCTAAAAATGAAGAAATGTTAGGATCTCATACTAATGGGCATCACTGAATCTTGAAATTAGATGGTACTGCAAGATTTTGTGTGGAATATGTTGGAGAATATTGTGTATAATAAAGAGTTATATTACCCCAAGTGTATATAGGTTTAGAAGACTCTTCTAGTAGTGGGTCCAATATTCCTATCAGTACTAGATGGAAGAAAGTGGTGGAAAAGAATATCCCTTCTTAGATAGGGGGTTTATTCAGTTCCCTATAACCTTTCATGTTTCTTATACTGAAATAGAATGGTGGGAAGTGAATTTTTGGAGACATAGAAGTATAGATTATCCCATTGAATATGTATTTTTTTTTCTACGGATCAAAATTTTAATCAACCTATATTTTTTAATATAGGTTCAGTTGGATGTTTCCTTATATTATTATAAATAAATAGTATATTAACCTATTTTTGCTGATAAATTTTTTCATTATAGGGAATAACTTGGTGAGGGATCTAATTTTGAAGATTGTGAGATAACCCCTATAGTTGAGACAACTGAACAAATCAGAGATCAATCAATTTTTTCACATCATAGACTAGTTCACTCAATGAATAGAAACTGAACTGGTTGAGGAAAATGCCTCAAGTGTGCCTCCTCATATTCCAAATGACAATGACTCAAAGAAAGGGATAGGAGTGTGTATTTGGGGAGATTATGTAATCATAACAGAGTTAGAAACTAGCAAAAAAACCAAACAACATCAATAGATTTAAATAACTAGAGTGAGTAAGTAATAAATTTAACTAGGCTTTAATAAGAAATGAAATTCAGTAAAGGCCCGAATGACCATTTCAAACATAAAACACTAGTAACCTATTGGGATGACCATATATACATGAGAAAACAAAAGAAACATATATAAAAGTACATGGATCTAATGAAAAATTAAATTTAAATCACATACCCAGTATTTATGAAAATTTTGAGCTGATCTACCCCAATCATAAGAGTCCATATGAATCAATCCAATTAATAATAAAACCTTAAACCTTAGACCTATCCACCATGCCTCTTTTATCAACCTGAAAGTAGACATAAGGTCTTCACACACACCAAGGTGCATATATTGGGGGTGATAAATAAATATTAATAATCCACCCCAAAGATTGAAACTACACTCTATTGTTTTAAGTGTATTCTCATGAAAAATTCACAGCCTAGAAAAAAGAAGAACTAATTATTGAAATAAGAAAACCATATTTGATCCTTAGGACCATGATCCTGATCAACTATATTTTCTTTGTAAAGTGAAAAAATTTATCCAAGTGAATTATAAAAATAATACCAGGATCTAAGGTATGTAACCATGTTTTTCATGTATAATAATAATTAAGCATGATATATTAAATCCCAAGATACGAGAGATTTATTCAATAAATGTATTGTATGACCCATTGATAGGAATTTCTATAAAATTCAGTAATGGTGAGTCCACCCCAACCCTAAGGAGTATCGTAGGTTTTTCTCAGTGAGATCATTATCAATCATCATGAATATAATAATATCTAAGATCAGGGGGAAGTGAACCCACCCAGTGATATCATATGTAGAACACCATTTCCACCCATGTAAAATATGACCATGGGACTCTATGTCTATTGATGCCCACTAAATAAGAATTATAAAAATCACAAAGGAAGAAATACCTAAATATGGGTATTACCTTACCCACCAAAACAAAGGAGATGAGACATGCAGAGTGCGTGAAAATTTTAAGGGTTTACAATCACATAAACATTTCAAGGTTATGCAAAGACTCCACGCATAGCACATGACCTGTGGAAGACCCCATGGATCCCCCTTCATCAAACCTTCATGCTCTTACTAAGGCCCTCCAAAGAACAAATAGTCATGTGGTGGATACTAAATGATCTCCCTAGGCCACATGGGTTTTCATTGATAATAACATGACAAACCATCCAAAATCCCTCGAAAATTAGAAAGAAAAGTGCTCAAGGGTGGAGACCCCCATTGGTTGTAAGAGCTCATGCACCATAGCTCATTTGAAAGCATAAAATTCCTTGATGATATCCAAACCAAATCACAAGGCCCTTGAACATTGTAAAATAAAGAAAAGTGGATAATTATGAGGAGATGATAGGTTCTCTTGGTTTCTAAAAGGCATGCTACACACCCCTGGTAATCTGCAAGGCACAATGAGTCTATAGAGACATGACTGCCTCACCTCGTGAAATCCTTTTAACTTGTTAGCCTCAATATATGGTGGTACTAGGGTATGTCCATATGACTCTTTACTTCCCCTTCAACACTTCAATAGAAAACTGATATATTTTCCTACAAATATGCACACTCCCCCATTAAGACCCATATTGTTCATATGTGGCATCGTTACAAAATCGAGTAAATTTCCTTGACATTACTCAGGGAAATTCACATAACACCTAAACAATTTCTCAAATAAAACATAGGAGATAATGGGGAGGAGGTGAGAGGTGGTCACAATTTTTGAATGACACGTGATGCACCCACGACGACCAGCAAGGTGCTGCGAGACTTTACTAACACATCCACCCCATCTTGCAAAAGGCATTTGGTTTGTCAGCGACACTGTACGGAGGAAGTTGGGTATGTATGTGAAAATCCATGTTTCCCCTTTAGTTATATGAAGTATAATAGATGGATTTTCCATGATATGCTCACACAACCCCATATAGCTCATATTGGTCAGGCAACACATCAATAAAAAATAGGGTAATTATCCTTGACATTGATTATGTAATTTCGCATGAATCCCAACCTATGTCACATAAAACAAAATAAATAAAATAGGGAAGAGGCAGAAGGTAATCAAAGTCATCTAAATACATGCGGTGCGCCCAAAAATTCCACATTTGGGTCCCATGAGACACCAATAAAAGCCATCCTCATCTCATGAAAAGTTCCAAAAAAGTCATCAAGCATCTCACGGACATCTTTAAATAAGAACCTTGGGTCTTACAAGGGTTATTGGTACTGTTCATAGGACAAGATGAAACGTCCTTTCACATGCATGTCTGATCAAAAGATTATTTATTAATCAGTGACAATCTGATAAAGGAGAAGCTGACAGAAGAGGCTTCTGATTGTTGAAAATAAGGCAACACACTAATAACAACCCATGGCTAAGACTCGTGAGGCCACATGCCACCATCCCCCATCACCAAATCCATCATGGATTTTATATATATAAAAAAAAAAGTGATGAAAATAATGGTGTGGTGGGTCCTATAAATTACCCACACCAACTACAAGGATGGGTTGGGTTTTTCATCTCGGATCTCATTGTGACTACACATGAAAGAACTCTTGGGGTCTCATGCCAGTGCTAGAGAATATTTCTTAAAGAAACTGATCACACAACTAGAAAACCTTCCATCTGGTAATATACCAGTGAACATCCATAGATATCATGTTCCATACATAAGGTAATTCACATTATTGTTCATAGATCACGTGAAATGATATTGGCAGGTCATGCAAAGAACATCCCACATGTCTACTAGATCAGACGATACTTAAAATAAATTGATATTGAAAAATCCTAAGGAATTAAAAATACATGGGATAAAACCATGGTAAATAGTGATAGACTTAAATTAAATACATATTCGGTCACCCTCATGCACTTCTCATGAGTCATACAAGGACATGTGAGAGTACCAGGACATATTGATTAGATCTCAAGACATTCCTTCAGCATTCTGTTTGGGATGCGCAAAGTCCTCTAGATGTGTCAAATAAAGTCACATGGTCTCTTTTAGCGCACCCCCTTGGTCTCATGAAAACTCATAGTTCTATCATTAAATACCTGCAATATCCTTTAGATACATGTTTTGACTCATACAATGGTTTTGGATCATATCGTTCATGTCTCATCGATTCATCTGGGCATGACAACCAATCTCACAAAACGTCCTCCGAGCACGTCAACTAACAGCAACGACAACCTCTAGATACGATGGCCAGGTCTAATGATGAATTCCATGTATATTAGCCAATACGTGTGACATACTTCAGACCATGTCACCCTGACTCTTGCGACACCCCCATATGTGGTAGGACATGTTGTGCGATGGCTTCCATGATTAGACAACCAGGTCATGTGATGTCCCCCAGACAAGTCAATCGGGTCATGCGACACCCTCTAGATAAGAATGACATGCCACAAGGGAATCCCAGGATATGATATCCCTATCCATCCTCAATGTGTATGCCTTAAATATAAGGGTGACCTCAGTGTATAAGCTTTAATATTAAGGGAACTATGGCTACTCTGATTTCGGTTATATTTATGATACATAGTCCACCTATTCAAGGTTTAATCTCCATATTGGTCATCTAGGGTGATCTTGATATCCCAGAACATATCCAAAGAAATGACATTAATCATCTGCTAACCATTTTTTGTCATAACAATCATAGCTCTTGTTGGATTATGGAGTTACAATAATTATGGCATCAACATTTTACGCCCCAGGTTTATAAGGGAAACCTCAGTGCATAAGTCCCAACCACTGACATCATGTGGTATGTCCCCAATCAATAGGGAATCCATCTTGTTATAAACCCCTATCATTATTGAATCCTAGAGGATAATTATAAAATATCCAAGGGTGATCATACACCTTATCCTACCAAAAATTTAACACCCAAATGAACTACGAGAACTATGATTCCCGCCATAACCTGAATACATAGGACACCTTTCTAAGGCTCGAGATCTACACCAAACCTCCCAAGGACTATCCCAACATACATGTCCCATATACATACACCATGAGACTAATCATATATTCCCCCTTGTTTCTCACATTGATCAAAGCTCACATGGGTTTAGGGGGGTGCAATGAACATTTCATTGGACATGATGAATCTCCACTCACTAGGGAAATCCAAGTATGTAAGCCATGATAAGTGGTATAGTATGAACACCCCTAATATAAGGGTATATAACTTGGATCTAGTCCTAAGGGATTTATGAACTATGATGACTATGATTCCTTCCTTAACTAGGATATGTAGGATATATTTTTGAGACCTGAGCACAAAAATCTAGTGTATTATTACCCATGAATATGCCCACTCTTCATGATGGTAGACTTCAAAGGATTAATAAACTACATGGATTTTTATTCATATAATAATTAGGATATGTAGGAAACCTCATAATGTTTCAATCCCTTCCTCAGAATATTAATTTCCTCCTCACGTGGCAATACATTCTGAAGCATTTTTTCATATGGATTCGGCACATAAAGTGGTTACTCAACATTATGTGGATGGATGGAGAACCTCAGATACATACATATTGATTCACCAATGAGGCTGCACCCCCCAATTCATAAATAAGAATCCCTTTCTTTGTTTAATGAGAGAACATACCGATGAGACATTTTTTCAAGGTAACCAGTCCCACATTGGGATTAGAAAGAGGTACACGAATATATTTTAAATCTATAAGAGAGTCTCAGAGTAGAAAATAAAATCCCCCCAAAAGGGTGTGATGAGTATGAATTCCCATCCCCACAACCAATGTGAGTCCCTAAGAGTCATTGGGACTGAAAACTCAGATGGCCACTTTCCTTTGGAATGTATGTTTGTACACAACTACAGATGGGGTAACCATTGGGAGTTTCTTGGAAAAGTGGAAATGGTACCCAATGAGTGGAACCCCTTCCATGCCTCAAAGAACACAAAAAAACCAAAATGGTGAACCCAAAATGAATCTCTCCAATGACCAAATTACTGGTTATTATCCTCCAGGTCATTTTATTTTCCCTTATATGCAAATAAAATGATAAATCCAACAAGCAGATCTGTAACAACAAAACAGTCGGGTTATAATGAGTTGAGACAATTTGTTTTGCAAACCCTATTAAAAAAAGTAGTATGGCCGACAAGATCTTATAAATGATCCTATATAACCAGGGTTGTCCTAAAATAAGTCCATCCTCATTTTGACAACTGCAAATGAGTAGAATGGTAAAACAAGGTAATATTAGGGCAATTTTGTAAACCATGCATATCTGATTGAGCACATTATGAATACAATATTGCACTAATTGGTAACTTTTTTCCTTGTTGTCTGAATGACTACATATATTGATAACATACTGATTTGAGACTATGTCTTCATTATCAAGCATTCAGTCTAGAAAATAATCGATGGCTGCAACCTCTACAGGTCGTAATATAATATCACCTACTCGACAACACCAAAAACTCGTGGAAAATAAGAGGTTCTGGGAGTACCACTAACATGGTAAAAAATAAATCATAGAATATGTTCATGAAGTTCTCTAGGAAAAATGATCATAGAGTCCACATATCCTAGTAAAATCTATTTTTAAGCTAGTGGATCTCGTCACCAAGACCAAAGCCTTCTGGAGATTATCCATATAGTGTAAAAACCACCAAATTCCATATCAGATGAAGGTGGACTAGGACTCGAAATATGTCTCCCTTTAGATTTAGGTGCCACTAAGGAGAGTACCTGTCGAATTTCATCATAAACACCATCCCACTAGTACCCATAAGTCACATGCAGAGGGTTCCATCCAACACATATCCACCTCTAATGCCCATGCATAGGATACAAGGTAGTATCATAAGAGGTAGAAGTCATTGGATACCTATGAGGGGGATCATATTACCTATCCTTACAATAATGTCTGCTATCATAATCATGAATGGACTAGAAAGAAGTCTCATATTACTACTAATTCAGAACAAGTCTATTGGCATATTCCCACAGTAGACATGGGAGAAACTCATACTCACTCCTCTCTCTGCAAAGAGAATCCTTATATTTTTGTGGAATTATGAATAAATAAGTGAGAACGTATACCCATTTCAATTAAATACATATGCTACTTTATCATGGATATAGAGAATTTGTAGGCTCATATTCCTACACACACTTTACTAAAATTCCAATATATTTTAGAAACAGGTGAAGAACTCTGTTTTCATATTCCAGCACTATTGCAGATAAAGGGATAGATGCAAACTCTTATCCCTACAGAAAGAACAACTCTACACTCTGATCATCATGAACAAGTGGTTGTAATAGAGAAATCACGCATTCTTTCTCCAACCTGGGAGAATTATAAGCATATTCCGATGAAGGGAGAGGCATCAGACCAGGATCATATTCCTAATCCAACTGAGGGTCACCAGGTGAGAGTGGAACGTGCCTCAAGATAGGGAGAACATGCCTATTGAAGAAGTCAGGTGGAATATTAAAAAGTCCCATGATTGGGATCATATCCCCATTCTGGTCCTGGATCACCAGTTGATAGGGGCACATGCCTTGGGATAGGGGTACATGCATGTCGAAGAAGTCTGACAGAATACTCTAAAGGCCCAAGATCGAGCACATTGTCTTATTTTGTATGGGGATAACCAAGTTATAAGGGAACATACCTCAGAACAAACTCACATTCACATCAATGAATCTTCTTAGCATATTTTGATAGATCAAAAAATCTAGACACATGTTCCTACTTCCTCCAGCAAATGACTATGCCAACATCATTCAAAGGAAACATATGGGAAGTCTCATATTCCTTCTTCCAATTCAGAAGATTGTTAGAATATTTTGACGTGGAATACATATTCAGACCAGGATCATATTCATGATCCAACCAAGGCCCACAAAGTGAGAGTGACACATGCATCAGTATAGGCTCATATTCATGCAAAAAAAGACCAGTGGTATATTCTAAAGGCTTAGGATCGGGATCATATTCATGTGAGGACTGTCATTAAACAAGTGAGAATGGAATGTGAATTTGGAAAAGATAACATTACTTTCAATAATGAGAAGTATTATAAGAATATTTCAGAATCCTTTTAGCAGTAGGCTTAGAATCCTGCTTCACTATATGATTATATAAAAGTTTCAGCAACTATCACAAATTAATCTCATATCCCTGCAAAATTACAAAAGGCATGTTAGTATATTATAACCAAAATGTATAACATGGAACGTACTCCCAATCTGGTCAATGATAGTGTACTTTAGGTTGTTAGAGACACATTATAAACACCACAATGGTCCTTCTACTCTTTTATCGAAGTGGTAGTAGAATTTGTTCATTACCACGATAGTACTCCTCGTGGTAGTGTGGAGATGGATTGTAGGGACTTTAATCCTGACTTCCACTATGGTCAACCTCCACACAATGTTATCTCTCATGGGAAAGGAAATCCTTCCTTTGTCCAGATGCATCTATATAGAGAGGTGTTCAAGACTCTAACAACATCATATAGAGAGGTTCTTGAATCATCAAGGGAAACTGTATATGGTTCCCCATCAACTTCCAGTAGCACCACACTCTCGTCAGTAGGAGACTATCAGATCCATATTCAATGGTATAACTAGATGGAGGCATGTAATTATGATGAGGAGGATACTGACATTGACATATGGAGGGATTTATCCAAAGACAATCCCCTCATAATGTTTTGGCCCCTTGCTATTTCTCGCAATGAGAACCAAAATGATCTAGAAAATTCTTCCATTCCTTAAATATTCCAAAATATGTGGTCTACTCATTACTGACGTAAGGATTTATAAATACCTTATATTGCATATATGTTCCACCATTACACAATCAATATAATCTGTTTTCATCGAGAACTAGCTAATATCTCTATGGATTGGGGTCCAAAACCAGAGAAGTATACTGAAAAAATGAAACTTGTCCACCACCATTGCATCAAAACTCTTCGATTGAGGATAACCAAATCCATGTCATGCATTCATATTTTAGGATGTTGATATTATGGTTAATTACAGTTTTTTGACCCCCACCCAGAATATAAGAACCCCTCCGATATGAAATCCTATAATGTTATATCCTCTGATGACATCAGAGGATTGGGTAATTCTCAGGCCAGTTGGTCACTAAAACAGAATGAAAACTGCTTCAATAGTTCCCAGACAGTATGGATAGGGAGAGAGGGTATCCAAAAGGATTTCAAACTGGGCCCCTTAAGATAATAGTGGAACATTCTAAAAATGGAGACAAAATTTTCGATCACCCGGACAACTTCCCTTATAGAATGGTTCTCACCATGGGATGACATCGCCACCAGCTCCTACACAAGCATATTTGGGCCGCATCACATGGACGATAATAGAATATTACATGAAATCCATCTAGAAGAGGAATCATCCCCCTCGACCAGAAGAATATATACCACCACATCCACCCCTCGGATCGTTATTTCTAACAGGATTCAGGATATACCCTTGGCAGTCGTAGGTGAACCCCAACCCACTAGGATAGGTGCATTTATATCTTAATCACCCTCTCTAGGTTCATCATCCCCTGAGATGACCCTAGACACATCATAGTTGATTCCAGATCACCCGCTCCCACTAGGCTGTAGGTATTTATATAACATTATCTATCCTAAGAATCAACAAGTCCCTAAATGGAGTCATTGGATTCTAAAAAATTGGACCAATACATTCCAATTTCATCCCAAAATTACCCCCATCCTATAGGTATGGGGTAAATTTTATCATTATCAACATAGACAAAATCATTCTTCACTAGGTTGGGAGGAATCAATTAGCAGTCAGCATCCCACCAGCTCCTCCCACCACAATACAAACACTGGTTGGTCGGGGTGAATTCGACAACCATAACAAAAAACTCCCTCATGGTGACTATTCATAGACCAAAATGATAGGAATGTATGGAGAATAAAATTAGACCTTATAGGGTCCCCAAACCAAAATGGCCTAATATGGATGGGGGTTCGAATAATGAACCTAAAGAAGATAGTGCAGAATCTACATATTATGTTGAGAGTAATGGAATAAACAACATTACCTTATTTTAATCTATATACATTTTCACTATAAACATGGAAGATATTAATCATGATTCATGAGTATAAGGTTGTGGCATAGAAAACATGCCTCGGGAGGAAGGTAACTTGGATGCACCAAATGAGGCTATATAAACCAGGAACTAAAGATGACTCCAAAACATGGGACCTATGAATATTGAGTGGATTATCCACAAAATAATATCACCAAGGGGAATGGTACATCTACATCCTAATCACCCTACCTGATGAAATAGGGTTCCTTCCCTAGAGAAATTGTTATTACAATATAAGAGACAAATACAAACTCTCTGAAAACTCAACAAGGAGTTACTCAAAGGCAATATTCCCACTGGGTATCATCTTCAGGAATAGATGTATGTTATACCTCCCAGGATTGATCTACCAACAGGAGAGGTATTTTAGCATCAAGTTGTCTTTGGGTCTAGATAACCAGTCTACATACATGAGGATGTTGAAAATGATCTTGACGTTCTTCTATTGGGGAAACAACTTCTCCCTCATCTTGAAACCTGTTCAATCATGGAACAAATAAAAAATAAGAAATATTTAAAAGTTAAAGCACCTCATACACCCACACGAGATCCCTATATATGTGAGACGTCTCAAGAAATGATTACCCTGGAGCTCTATAACAACATTGAGTCCCTAACTATTCAAATGGAAGCTATGTATGTGTGACGTGGACCTGCGCAGCCTGAGAGGAAGCCATATCCCAGTTGGGTGGATGAAACTTTCCCTCCACCGAGTTTCAAAAATCCTAACATATCTACATTTGATAGTGTGGGATACTCCGAACAACATCCCACACCCTTCATATCCCGATTTAGGACAATGATGGGAACTCGAGATTAAGAGGAAGAAACATTTCTAGGGTGTTTTGTATAGACATTGACAACGCCAACCTTTTTTTGGTATAGAAGCATACCGACGTGATCTATTTATAGATGGTAAGACCTTTTTCATCAATTCCTTTATAAATTCAGTTCTATACTGAGAAATATAATGATCATAGGCCTAATAAACTGAAAAATACATGAGAATGAGGGGGTGTTTGACTTTATAGTAAGGTGAAAGGTTTTTCCTACTCACTCAACATACATCTCTCACAAGAAAAACTATTAAAACATTGTATTGAAAATATTTGGGATGAGTTGAAGATACCATTGATTATAATGAAATATCAAGGTGGATTATAGAGTCTTCTAAAATGGCCATACATCTAGAAGAAGCAATCCAGTATAACCAATCCAAAACATGACTCATGCCCACCTTATAGGGGGAAAGGCCATCTAGAGTAGAAGATACAACTATCACTCTCAAGCAAGTAGTAGTGCCTATCCAAATAACTAGGTAGGCCCCAAACTACCCAACACCTCCTATCAAGAGGCCATAACCAAAGAATTTCCCTTGGTGAGAAGAATAGAAAAATCATGGTCGTATAGGATTTGAGGAATGGATGAAAAAAGTATACTCCTTCAAAAATGAACAAGTCCCTAGTTATTTCTTAGAATCCATGGATAATAACCTACTCACACACCAGTAACCCAGGAAGCCTGATGGGGATTAACTTACTGATCGTCTCGATTACTACCCTTTCCATAGAAGTATACATCTTAATATCTAGAACTTCTTCATCTTCAAAGATTTCCTTCAAGAATTATTAATTCAAGAAAATTAGAGTTATATAACATTGTAGATCAGGTGTCTTGTATAACCATGATCAAACTAAAAGAAGAGGCTAATTGGAAAAAAGTCTCGTCCAAACGTGAGTGAAAATTTGATGATTGAATGACCTAAAAGATAGTTGATTGATCTCTTTCCACTCTAATATTAGAATTGTGAAAACCCACAACAGCTCCAACACCCATTAATGGTACACTAAATGTGACACCTAATGGTGTGTGTGACCACAAGAAGAAGTAAGAAACAGAATAGGAAGAGTGTTATTCCCCTCCAAAGTGAGCATTAACTCTCGTCGACTTCTTCCCTGAAGCATATGAGGAACGAGAACCACCCCACCAAATGGATTCCTCATCATAAGAAGGACTCTTATTTATTTTATTAAATATGATACACTTGTTAGACCCCTTCTTCAATGGTGAATTTTCTCTAAAGCATGAATTTCCCGCATACAACTAGGGAACATGAGGATGCATGTGCTAGAGATGAGGATATAGGTGACATCACAGACAAGATCAAACCCAATATTCTGGTTATATCACCATTGAATAGATAAATGCAACCGATACTCATATGAACGCACTCCAAAATGTTCAAATAAGACAAGTAGGTAACTCAGAGCCCTCAAATATTTTCTCACACCCAATTTTCCTGTATGAACACCTGGAGGGGGTCCAATCTGATCAACCTAGGCAACGATAAAGGATAGAATAACCTATTCCATTGGAAGAAAATACTATATCAACCTATACAAAAGAAGTAGGTTCATCTATTCCAAATGTGTCGGCTCCTCATCCACACGTCTAGGAGAAATCCCATATCAGGAAATGCTGACCTCTGGCACACAAATATGACATTCTAAAACAGCTGGCGATAGTCCCAACCAAGCTCTCTATACTCAATGAGCTTCATATTTCAAAATAACTCAGATAGGAACTCACTGAATCCCTCTAGATCCCACAAGAATTTTATACAGAAGTCACTATAGCCAAGGTCTATCGGGTGGAGACCATGACATCATAATGTCATGTCGTCATATCATTCACTAATCGAGATCAAGAGAAAGACCATCAAGGGAACATCATACCCCTATATGTCTCAGGAAGACTCAATAATGTCAGTGTCCAAAGATCTCTGATCAATAATGGTTCTGAGATTAATCTTATCCCCATTTGAACCCTATGACATTTGGGATATGGATAAGGGGATTTGTCTCCCACTAAGCTAATCATCCAAGGGTATGATAAGCATTAGAAAATGAATCTTTTAAAAATAAATCTGTAAGCCCAGTTTGTGGATATTACATCAGACGTTGAGTTTATGGTAATCTATCAAGACACTTCATATAACATCCTGCTTGGAAGCCCTGGTTCCACAGTCACTTAGAAATACCTTCAACTTTCCACTAGTGTCTAAAGTATCATGTTAATGGAAAATTCAGCATACTACATAGTGATAGTGATCCCTTTGAAACTTACGGGGCCACATATACTGAATAAAACTTCTATTAAAATGAAGGAAAACAAAAAATGGTGGATGATTATTTTCATGTTTCCAATTCCAATGGCTTGAGGACCACCCCTGTGAATCCTTGGAGTATGATCGAAGATGACTATGTACTCCCCATAAACCAATTTGAGGACATAGATTTAATACTAGAGGTCCAATACCCTCCTATCCCTAGTGATAACAATGAATAATATCATCTTTGAAATACCTCTAAAATTACTCAGTCAACATGGGATGATAACATCTCTTCTCCTGGACTATTTCGCCGTGATAATGATAGTAAATCCCCAGGGTTTTCCCCATATAAAAATGCCTCTGCAGACTCAAATATGGAAGAGATAATATTGACCATGGAAATGAACCTCCATCATTCGAGGATGGTGTATCCACCACCATTGATAAACACAGACATATAAATCTTGGAGTAGAGTAACTCTCGTGGCATAAACTAATTAGGGCCTCATTACCCCTCAAAGAGCAGGGGATGTACATCACATTTTTGAAGAAGTGTCGATATGTGCTTTCATGCAACTATATAGATATTCCTGAAGTGAATCCAGATGTGTCTACACACCATCTCAGGCTACCATATGAGCATAGAGGCTTCAAGTAGGTATCTACAAGAACCCAAACCTCTCATGCCACCAATATATAGGAAAAGGTTGATAAGTTGATTGAAGCCAACTTTTTCTGGGAAGTGAGATACCCAATATGGATTTCCAAAATTTCCATTATCAAGAAGAATAATGGGAATATTAGGGTCAACATTAATTTTTTGATCCTTAATTGGAATTTCCTAAAGGACGATTTCTTATTTTTGATCACAAAGCTCTTGATCGATGAAACTAATAGTTTACAATACCTCGCTTTCATGGATGGGTACTCGGTGTAGAATCAAATAGATATGGTCCCTGAAGATGAAGAATCCACTTTCATTATAGTGCCTCAAGGGATCTTTTTCTATCAATTCATTCCCTTTTCTTTGAACATTTTCACCACCGCATATCAACACACCATGCACCATATCTTTATACCAATCCTAAGAAATATAGCCAAATTTTATGTCAATAACCTAGTGGTTAAATCCTGAAAGTTATTTGATCACTTAACAGACCTTCAAAAAAATTTCAAAAAGATGCCAAATCATAGTCAGAAGATGAATCCGCTGATATTCACATCCAGGGTAATTTTGGGGAAATTTTTTGGTTCTTTGGTATGCCACCATGACATTGAGGCTGTCCCAGAGAAGAATAGTTCTATATTGGTAATGTCACCCTCCAAAAATTTCAGAGAATTGATTAGAATACAAGGTGACATTGATCACATTTAGCAGTTAATTGCCAACCTAGCTAGAAAATCTCTCCCCTTCACCTGGCTAATGAAGAAGGGAACCGCCTATCAATGGGATGATGACTTCCAAAGTTCCTTAAAAAGTATCAATAAGTACCTACTTCACCCATAGGTTCTGATGCCTCCATTGGAATGGAGGCCACTCATCATATTTGTGGAGTCTACGGAATGCTCACTAGGATCCCTCCTGACCCCAAAAAAGATATGGGGAGCGATAATAGTTTCTATTTCCTCATCCAGAATATGTTAGTTGTTGATACCTGATACTACGATTTCAAGAAGAACATACCATGAACTCATATTCATAATAAAAAAGCTGAGTCACTACTTGAAACAGCAAAAAGTCCAATTGGCCTATCGTACCAATCAACTCAAGAACATCCATGGTTTTCCGATGATGACTGGGTTCTTGGCCCGATGGGTGTTAATTATTTAGAAAAATGACAATTAATTTGTTTCATATAATTCAGTGAAAGGGAAATCCATGAATGATTTCATCCTAACACACCTCACCCTAGTTAATATATCAGATGGAACTGAGCTCTCAAATGAATAGGTCTTCTATTACAATGACACTAACTACCACAAAATAGGGAAAGGGAAGCACTGCCATTTATTAGTGCTAAACAGAAAGCATTAATAAATGGGTATGCCTTTATCAGCGGTATCTAAAAGCGCTGATAAAGGTAGATCCTTATCAGCGCTAAAAAGCACTGATAAATGAATGTTTTATCAGCGCTTTTATTTTAGAGCTGATAAAACATACCATTATCAGTGCTTTTAACGAGCACTGATAAAGGTTCTATCAGTTTTTATTTAATAACCCTAACAAGCCATCCTCGCTTGAACGCGGTCAAGATCTCGTGGAAGCTGAACCAGGCCCCTCGCCACCGCGACCTCATCCTCATCTTCCTCATCCTCCTTGTCCTCGTCCTTCCTCCTCCTCATCCTCCTCCTTCTCTACTGCCGCCGCCACCTCCACCCCCGCTCCTGTTACTACGACCGCCGCTGCCTCTGCCGCCTGCACCCTCACTGCCGCGACCACCGCCACCTCTGCCTCCGCTGTCGCCTTGCCGCCACTGCCGCCTCCGCCTCTGGCGCTTCCTCCACCGCCGCCGCTACCATTATTGATATTCATTTTCAGGTAAATTTCTTTTCTACTACTTGAATTGAACGTGTGAAATCCCGATTTAAGGTGTTATTGCAAGATTCAATGGATTATTGATATTATTGAGTTATTTATTTAATCCTTTCACCTTAATAAACACATATTGAATCATGTTTCGTGGGTTAGATGTTCTTGAACTCTTTTATGGACACCCCTTGAGTGTTCCAAGTAAAATTATCCCTTTAATGTCAAATTATTAACTACCCTGAACACCTATTTAGCTTATGTCAAAGATTTTAAATGAGGTTTCCCTTGATAAAAGGGTATATAAATGGAATTGAAGATACATTATAGGAGTTTGGACTAGATTATTATTGGAATTTACAATGTAGTAAATTTCCATGTTGATTATGGCCCATTTTGAAGGCCCTTTGAGAATTATTAGTGAATATCCATTTTTGGTAAAATTGAATGTGTAATAATAATGAGGAGTGAATTTTACATGATGGATTTATTTATTTTAATGAATTAATTAAATGAATTGAAATTATCTATAATGGGTTGGAAGGGAACACCATCTACTTCATGTTATAGAGAATGATAATTGTGTATTTCATTTCGTTGAATGAAATTGTACATGGATAATGGGACATATGAGATGTTTTTCTTCATGTTTTGTAATATAAATATGAATGTGAATAATGCCTTACTTATACAAATGGTCCTAATTAAATTGATGGATGGGAGGTAATTCCCCATTCTAGTTAAAATTAAAATACACCTTTATAGAGGACACCATAAGATGGTAAGGTAATTATTGAGACTATAGGAAAATCACACTCCCTTACATCAGGTGTTGAGAATAACATATAGCACCACAAATACTAATAGGATGGTGGGATTTTTTCACCACACCAATTTCATAGAGTTATTACATGATGGATTACTCCCCATCATGAGTTCCATCTAGTTCACATTGTTCTATTCTTGATCACTATTATGGTTGGATTTCTTTTCTCGAGGTATGTCATCCTTCTGATTCCTATTTGGATTTGTTTACACCTATGGCTTGAATAAAAATTAGTGATCAAATAGTGATTTCTATCAATAAATTTAAATCTATTTGCCTGAATTTTCTTTTGGGGTTTGTGGGATGTGGTAAATGGTGTACTCGATTTTATATTATTTTATTCTCATGGGTTTCCCCTATTTAATGTTTTCTTTTCAGTTGGAAATATCCTCTATTGTGCGCCTCTCCTCTTCCACGTATGCACCTCTTCCTTGTGCTTAACGACACATTCGCGGTGAGTTTTCTCCTATTACTCATTGGATTCCTCTTGTTCACATGTTATTTATGTTTTGTATTGATGGTTATAATGTGAAATGTACGGGCTAAACGCCTCACTGAAAATCATGGCCGTTGGTGGTCCTTATTTGCGCTCTAAATGAATTGAATTTTGGTTGGTTCTTGTTGAACATTGGAATATATAAATTGGTAATATACGTATACTTGACTTATGAATGAACACCCCAGGATGATAAAACTTCTGTGATAACCCGTGAATTAACAAACAAAATTGAATAAGGGATGCTTTGTAAAATCTAAAATTTTGATTGTTTGGTTTTTATGGTGTTGCGATTGAGGTGTCATTATTATAAAAGATTCATCCACCTAATGTGGTTTTCTAGGGGCATGCAGCAATAGATCCTTTATAGGGGAACATGAATGGAACCATAGATTGGGATGTACTCAAACACTCCTCTGATAATAGGTAGCTACAGTCCCATTGGAAGTTTTGGTCAAGGGAGGGGATGTTGTACCACCATGCAGGAATGGCAGTATAAGGAAGAGTATATATCATATAGGGAGTCTGTATCCAGCCTATGGTTTAGGGGATAGTTATATGCATGTTATGTAGTCTACTATGGCTATTGTGGATTCTTGAACATCTACTGTCAATGGATAAATTCCTATTTCATCTACCCTTTATTTTATTTTTTTAAAAAGAGAATCACATTCCTTTTCTTCACTCTTTCTGTAAATGTTTTAGGCCTGGAGGTGTAAAGCTTTGATAGTGTTATCAACATCGACCCACTATTTGTATTATAGTCCAAGAATATAACATGTTGCAAGGAATGATCTCTTGATATTGGTGGCTATCATTTATTTTGTGAACCACCCATGCTTTATATGATAATATTTTATTTTATTTTTTTATGGATTAGTTTGTTTTATAACAATCCAAAATCAATTGTTCCCATATGAGAGTTACCTTTTTATCTCCAAAATAGACAGAGTTATTTTCACCTGGATGAGAGGAATCTTCTATCTGGTCATGTAGAACCAATTCAATCTATATTGTATTTTCTCATGGCTCAAATAGTCAGGCATATTGTAGATGTTTCTAGAATGCTGTAGGATTCTTTTTCCCCAATGGTAGTACATTTTTTGGATGTTTTCACTGATGAGGTATAAAATTTACTTCTTAATAAAGAGATAAACTTTATAATCTAGTTAGTTTTGGGAGAAAATTCAGTTTCTATCACAATTTCTAAAATAACACCAAAAGAGCATCAGTTGTTTGAATTACAATTTGATGATATAGAATATAATGGTTTCATATGGCATAGTACTTTACCATGGGGTTTTATAGTTCTCTAAAATAGACGGTTTATTGGTATTTATTATTTTGTTGGACTATTGGAGATTGAACCTGATGAGAGTCATTAATATGTATCCTCATCCACGAATTGATAGTCACGTTGATCATCTATGAGGTTCTATGATCTTCTTCAAGATAGATTTTACATTAGGATACCATTATATGAGTTAGACATCTATGGACCTACCATGGACTGTTTTTAAGAGTAGTTATGGCCTGTATCAATTTTTAGCGATGATTTTTGGTTTAACTACTGTATTTGTTGTATTAAGGGACTTGATGAATAGGATATTTCATGCTTTTCTGGATCATTTTTTAGTTGTTTTTTTCTATTAAATATTAGTTTACTCCCAACCCATAGTTGATCTTGACCAACATCTTATCATCACCTTGAGTACATTGAGATGGCATCATATTTATTACTATTTTCTCCTGCTACTCATTGGTTTCCTCTTGTTCGCATGTTATTACTATTTTATATTTATGGTTATAATGTGAAATGTACAGGCTAAACGCCCCGTTGAAAATCGTGGCCATTGGTGGTCCTTGTTTGCGCACTAAATGAATTGAATGTTGGTTGGTTCTTGTTGAACATTGGAATATATAAATTGGTAATTTATGTATACTTGACTAATGAATGAACACCCTAGGATGAAATGAGTTTTACATCACTCACACCATGTATAGATACCATAGAGACTTGATGTGTATTTACTATACACCCCTAGTGGTCATGTAAGGACTACACACCGTGTATTCCACAAATATGTGATGCATAGCTGGTGAGGTGACTCAATATGTATCTAAAGTACACGCCTTTAGCTCATGTTGTTATAAATGTCTTGTATTTTCAAAGGCATCATTCGGTCTTTGTAAGACTAACTTGGAATAAATTTGAAATATGTCAGATTAAATCAGGTATCTTATACATACACGATGTTCACCCTACTAGACACACCATGTATATGGATTTCACATGTGTTTAATGGCATTTGTACCATGATTTGTTTTTATAAACCCCAAACAATGCTACCAGATTAATTAAAACATAATATTAGGAAAGTTCTCGAGATAAAACCCATAAAGACAATGAATATGAATAAAGAATGGATGAATACCAATCGATTGACAAAAGAGTATGAAGATGGCGTGAAAGAGTTTATCAAGTTTGCAGAAGATCATGCATATGACCCGTCCCAAATCCTTTGTCCGTGTTTACGCTGTTGTTATTCAAGACAAATTAGTCCAGAGGAGTTGGAAGAACACCTGATCTATCATGGAATAGATCAAAGTTATACATGTTGGAATAAACACTGGGAAAAAACCAATGTAGGTAGTGACAAAAGAAACACAACATTTTATAGATCATCTAATATAATTAGAAGTGTGAACAGTGAAGACGATCGTATGGAGGGTGTGATTATAGACGTGAACGATGATAGAAGATCGTATTGAGGAAATGATAAGGATAATTGAAGATGAACATCGTGATTGCCCAAAATTGTTTGAGAAGTTAAAGAGTTGTGCAAAAATTCCATTGTATGCTGGTTGCACTAAATATATAGCATTGTCAGCCGTATTGAATTTGTATAATTTGAAAGTAGGCAACGGGTGGAGTAACGCCAGTTTTACAGAACTACTTGCTCTCCTGAATGACATGCTCCCAGAAGCTAATGAACTCCCAAGCTGAAACCACTGAGGATCAACAAAATCCATTTTCTGTATCTCATTTTTTGAACTTGTATTTGAGCACATGTGTTGTTTTTGGACTTGCACAATTATTTCTAGGTAGATGAATGAGATAATCGGTATCGTTGAGGGATTTTTTGGAACCAAAATATATGTCCCATGATAAGTCAAGTAAGGGAAAGGATGGTTGAGATGAAATCCAAGCTCAAACGACCAGTACATCATCAAAATAATCAACCATGTGATGAACCATCATGTAGAATCTGGTCCTTGTGATGTTTTGAGGTGTTTATGGAATGTATGGGGTGTCTGATGAGCCCCATGGCCACCATAAATAATATTTAAAGATAGCTCCACATTTGTTTTGTGCCCCGCGCCTCTTTACAAGGATCACGCCATTCACATGGTCCATCTTAGCACGTATGTCCCATTCATCCAATTGCTACTCTTGGAAGATCTTGAGAATCTGACAATCCATAAGCCCCACAAAACCCATACTCATCTAACCAAGAGTATCTCTAGTGTTAAGGGAAGATAAACATGGGTAATACCCACAACGTACCCTATTTAAATATATGGGTTTTGATCCTTGTATTCTAAATAGGGTACGTAGGAAGCCTCCATAAGGTTAAATCCCAACCAATGGTAAACCATGGTGACCCCCTCACTGGGGTACACCTTCACTTATTTTCCCTCTTGTATTTCCCTTAGTTGCATCCGAATAAGTCTTCAAAATGAGAAACCTTACCTTTATGGGATGCACCACACTTGGGTTAGACCTCATTGGGTGTTTTGATCCATCTACCAAGTAAACATTCCAGGTGCTCCCTCATAGAGATGTACCTACCCAATCCACCTTGCTAAGTGTTTTGATCCACGCAGGTCTTACATCTCTGTAAGACATTAAATCATGACCCTCTATCCTTGTGGGATGTCAAACTCATGGAATACCACATGTTAAACATGGGTTTCCATTAATATATTCAATATTAATGTTTAATCAGTCCTTATTAAGGTATTGTGGAGGTGTGGTTTTATGTTTTACAATAGATTTCGTAATATTCCAAGCTTTATGTAGGTGATTCCATGCTTTTACATTATATGATTATTTTATTATGCTATATTTTCTTGATAAGTGTACTATATGAAATGTTTGTGTGGTTAAAAATGTGTTATCAAAGTAATTTGGGGTGTGTATAGACTTGAAAGTTATTTTTAAAATGAATGTAGTTGTATTTCTTGTGGATTTTAATGCTTAAGTCCTTTAAATGTGTTTGAAGAAATGAGAAAGTTGTGTGATGGATGTTTTCAAATGGATTTAATGTGTTTGTGAATTTTAAAGAGAGTTTTCTTATGAGATGTAGAGAGTCTATATATGTGTATTTACATTGAATGAAAGTAAATGAGAATGTGTTGATATATATGATGTTTATAATGTAAATTGAGCACAATTTCCATACAAGGTATTTTATTTATGATGTGCAGGGGACAGGGTGAGAGGGCAGGGGTGGTTTTCTGGTGGAGGGGGAAGGGGGAAAAGTGGTAGGGGGGAAGGGGTATGGTGTGTGCTGGGTTCTTTTGAAATATGTAGGGGGTGGGAAGGGGGTGTGTAATGGGAAGGGGGGAAGTGCAGTGGGCAGGGGTGTGCTGGGGAAGGGAGCATGGGGTGTTCAGGGGGCAGAGAGTGTGCAGGGGTAGGGGGTGTGCTCGGGGGTGGGTAGTGTGTAGGGGGTGTGCTGGGGAAGGGGGCAGGGGTGGTTCTTTTTTGTGGAATGGGGGGACATATAACCATGGTATTAAACTGTGGCTATAGGTATATATCCAAGTTTAATGTCATTGTAAAAGGCCCATCATTGGTATCCAATAGAGGAGGATAATAGGGTTGAAGATATTCCACCACTCATTTAATGTAATTGATAATATTTGATTTATCTCAAAAGTAAGGGAGATATCCCATAGGGGAAGGTAGAAGGAGGAGAGTGCATGTAAAGGATTTTGTTGAGTGGAATGAGGGATAAATGAGGGTTACCCACTTTAATGTGAGACCATCATAACCTTAGAACCAAACTGTAGGTTTATCTATTCCCCCTCGAATAATTAAATAGCACACGTTCTACTAAACATTGGGCCATTTTATTATTATAGATGATTATCCCTAACCATGCACCAATTTCTTTAATTCGTTATTTTATGATTTTTTCCTTACTAGTATAATTCCATTTAGCAACCCCATTATTTATTTCATTATTGTATTACTAACATAAAATTTGTTTTATTATGTAGGTGAAATCTTTTTCCTCAGTTCGAATTCTTTGTTCGGAAACTGCCACCATAGAAGAAATTTTTTTTAGAGTGGATGGATGAAAAAAGGATGGAACATCATTGTTTTTTAACTATTTGTTGGATAAATGTAATTGTAACCAAATTAAACATTGTTGGAAATGTATATAGAAGTGTGTTGTTTTGTATTCATGATTTCAAGTAAATGTATGTATCATTTTTTTTCTTCTGTGCATTGGGTGTGGGTGTTGTGTGTGCTGTGTGCAGGTGATGTTTGGACTCTGTGCAGGTGTTGTAATGTGTGCAGGTGCTGGGTAGGTTCTGTGCAGGTTCTGGTTTTGGACAGCATCTTTGGCCTTTATCAGCACTAGTTAAGCGCTGATAAATGGATAATATATCAGTGCTATTTTGAGCGCTGATAAAGGTAGTTTTTATCAGCGTTCAAAATAGCGATGATATATTATACATTTATCAACGCTTTTTTTAGCGCTGATAAAAGTCCTCCTTTATCTTCGCCGAGATTAAGAGCGGTTTTTTAGCATTGTTAAAGGCCGTTTTTAGCACTATTATTAGCCATATTTGTAGTAGTGACTCCCGGAACATGGGAGATGTATTTTGACGGCACTTGATGAAGTATTATCAGCACAAGGTTGGGAAACTCGAAGCTCAATTATGTTAACTTGGGTATTGTATTTTTTTCACCTGAAAAATTATTGTTTCCATACCCTTTATCACTATCCTAAGGCTACATAAATAATGAGGCAGAATACTAAGCCCTCATCGTTGGATTACAATTATCCCTACAACTGCAAATATACTACCTAAACATCAAAGGGAATTCAGAGTTAGTGATAAATTTGGTTAATGGAAAATATTCCGTAAATAATAGAGAGTTGTCTCCTCTCATAGGAAACATAATGGGACTAATGGAAGAATTGTTTTTTGATCCCACATTGAATCATGTCCCCCGATCATAGAATGCTGGAACTAACACATTATCCAATGTGGCCACTATATTGGGTGACACTAATCAGGAAGAAAAAATCATTAGAATTACACATCAGATAATGGTCTCAACAATCGTTATCTTTAATATGGAAGAGATCAATCCGGTCAACACAACCCCAAGGCGTGATGCACCAATATTCACACCTGGATAGATGGATCCTATTATCATCTATATACAAAATGGGACTCTCCCAATGGATAGATCCAAAATGGAACATATTCAGCATCGTGCAACAAACATTACCCTATATGATACCCCAAATGGAAATAATACCCTCTATAAGCAAGGTTTCGATGGGATCCTTCTTAGATGCATAGTAAAATGAGAGATTCCTGTCATCGTGAAATAAGTCCATCTGAGATATTATGGTGCCCATCAATATGGGACATGGCTCTCTCACCAGATCAAGTGGTTAAGATATTGCTGGAAAAACATGATACAGGACTATGTCGAATTCACTAAAAAAATTCATGTGTAAAAAAACCATGAAAACTTCATATATGAACCTCTATAATTTCTACATATAGTTAAATATTTGTGGTCATTCTCCATTTAGGGAATGGATGTTATGGGGACATATCCCCCAGCCACATCTAAGAAGTTCAAGTACATCCTTATTTCTACTAACTTCTTTTCCAAATGGGATGTGTCCATACCCCTCATGGAGTTAAGGATGAATAATATCATCAACATATTGAAGTCCCATACCATCACCAGGTTTAGAGTCCCTCACACAATATTTACAGACAATGCCACCAACATATGTTCCACAAAGATGAAGAAGCTACACCATGAGTACAATATCGATTGCAATCACTCATTTCTCTATCATGAAAAAAAGTAATGATAGAGGCCTTCAATTAGACCCTATCAAATATACTCTAGAATATTATGAAGACGGATAAGAAGTATTGGCCATAAAAACACCTCCATGCTATATGTCCCTACCATACCACAATGTGTACTGCTACACAACCAATACCATACTCACTGGTGTATAGAACTGAGGTAGTTTTACCCATGGAAGTCCAATTTTCCTCCCTCCGTGTATCTATATGTAGATAAAACTCAAAGGATGAGAAACCAAAAAAGTGACTAGATGAATTAGAATGGATTGACAAGAATAGGCCGCACACACTGCACAACCTTGAGGTCCAATAGAATCAGATTTCATGAGAATTTAATAATTATTTTTTCATCTTCTCATTCCTCTATGGGAAATATTTTTACTCCTCATGACTCCAATGGTACCCAGAAAGAATCCCCCAAATTGGAACCCAAATGGGAGGGACCTTATATCATGTATAAGGTCTACTACAAAGGGGCTTATTAATTAGAAACAATGGATAATGAGCATGTCAAACCTCCCATATATACAAGGTTTCTCAAGAAATACATCTCATAATCTGTCATCCTGGGCATCCTAATTACAGTAAGTATCATCATTCAGCCCGACAACATGAAGTTAAACAACATGGAGTTCATCCTTCCTGCAATATGTTAAACTACACAGTTTTCTATGAACTATTCATGGATTGATTTATGCCATCATAGGATACATAGTGACACCCAAACCTCTATTATAGGTCTCATTCATATGATTATTTTACATTCATGACATGTGATCCAATTTCCTTACCACATGACGTAAAACTGCATGGAACTAGAACTTCTCTCTTCTTGATGGGTAACCCAATATACTTATCTCATGATGTAAAACTACATAGATCTGTGATATCCATCTCCATTGACATTGAGTTATCTACATACATTCTACATGATGCTAAAGTGCACAGTTATTCTAGAACTACATAGGGATTGATTCCCATTTACAATGAGATACTTAGGGATTCCTGGATCCTATATCATGGTAGATCTACTACAGGATGCAAATTTCCCTTGTTGTACCCCCAAATATCTATGTGTAGTAAGGAAACTCCTGTCATTCCTTGTTTCTTAGAGCATAGATAACGTGAGCTTAGGAATTATGGTAGGGACATACCTTCACAATTAAGGCATGAAAGTACACAAAAGGTCCATTACACTCTTGAATACAAGACCTTAAAAGTTCTACCATGAGTCCTTGACACATGATGTTAAACTACACTGTCGATGTCATTAACACCTGGAAATAAATTGAATGGTTCTTTATAACTACATGGGGTTTGAGTATCATTCTCATGAGATACATAGTGACGTGCTGACTTATTCCTTTGGGCCTAACTGTAATATTCCCATCAATTAAAATTGGTCTGCCCTCATCTTCACAGTATAATGTTAAACTATATGGAATTTCCATAACTATGTATGGATTGTTTCTCACCTTTTATTTCATATGTTGCAATTCTTGAATGTACATTCTTGGACCCAACCACAATGGTTCCATTTATTTATGTTAGTTTATTCTCATCCTCACTGCATGACATTAAACTATATAGAACATCAGTATCTACAGGTAGCTTGATTCCAGTCATCACAGGATATGTAGCAATGCCTGGATCTCTAATCCTAAGGATTATTTTCAATGGTAAATGTAAATAATTTCCACCTCTATGAATAGGTTATATCTTCATGGAGTATTTCCCATTCAAGAAATACATTTGACTTGATTCTTTTCCTCATAGGATACATACTGACACCAAAATTTCTAAACTCTGATCTCGGTCCTAATAAATAAATATAAAAATTCTCTCCTCTTAGTTTATGGGCTAGAAATACATAGGAAACATCATTAAGAACTATGTATGGCTTGATTATAATCATCATGAGATATGTGGTGACTCCCAAGTATCTATCTTTGGGACTATCCCTGAAACATCTACACTTTCACATCATTTCTTACATCCTTGTTGCATGATGTTAAACTGCATGGAAGTACATCTTTACCATATAATGTTAAACTGCATGGAAGTAAGTAATCTCACACTACATGAAATTAAACTGGTTATACCATAACCCATATTTAATCCCTTTTCAATGGACCACAATATACTACCCCCGGAAATCCAGAGTATGGAGTGCTTCCACCATCTTTTAAAGCAGGTAAATCCATAATCCATAATTCATGCATGAGGTGTCGCAGATATCCACAATCTTACATGGACCTTGGAAAGGATATCTAGATATAAGAACCATTTTATTTACTATTCTTGTATACATATGTCCCCTATGTATGAACCTATGGACATCAACCAAATGTGTCACTCTAAAAAATGAAATTCTGATCCTGGGGAGACCTGACGTCACTGCGACAGGACTCAACACCTCAGCATGTCGCAACTGCTACCAGTATGACTGTCCCATATCATTTCTCATGACATTAGAATCTTGGTCCATGATTTACAACATTTATATCTACCGATTAGAAGGATTTTGGGGTTCTCTTAACCCTTGGTATCCTAATTAGGCTCTTGTATAACATCTCCCATTAATAGGTCCATGTGATTCATGAACCTACACATTCTATACTTTGGTCAACATTATACAACCACAAACCCAATCCAATAATTGTCAAAATTACAGAACCTTATACCTCTAAAAAAAGAGACACAAAATTCTCCAGGTTGAAAACCCATAAAGCGATACCATGGAAATAGTCATGTCTCTGCAATCTAAAATCCTCATCCTCAAAATTTAGGTAAAAATTTGGGAATCAATATGTAAGGTATAAAATATCATCAGGTCTACCCAGTATCCCTAGTAAAATACAAACTATATTAAATAGATACCATTTTCTAGGAAAAAGTTAGAGTAATTGTTTTTCACACCACCTCACAACGAGAGTACGTTTTTTAGGTGGTGGAATAAATTTTTGAGTACTAAAACCCTCATTGGATTTTACTCTTTCAATAGACCACACTTCATGAGTTGGGGTGTATCGGATCATCAAAACCATCCTTGTCCCTTGGAAATGTTATCTAGATTCAAGGGCCCTTATCTTGAGTATGCATACATGCCCTTGGATACTTCATATGTGCCTATGTCTGCTAGCCAAATGTGTAACTCTGAAAATAAACATTCCAATCCTTATAATCCCTGAAATCATTGTGGTAGAACTCAACACTTTAGCATGTATGAACCACTCCTTGTATGACTATCCCAGAACATCAACCCGAATCGATCACTCTGGGTCAGGATTTATAATCCCCACTCCAAACTATCTAAGAGAATTATATATCCGTGATGTTATGTCAATTTTTTTCATACCCTTTCTCAACGATGGACTATGGCACATCATTCACCAACCTTTGATATCCCACACCTCATGATTAGAAACCGTTAGGTGTAGAGCTCAAGCTTCGTTATTTAAGATTTAAATTTCCCTAGGGTTCCATAACCCTTTCTAGATAGCCTTCATTCCCTATCCATCTTCATCATATAGATGTTTGAGTCTTCACGAACCATTCATGGCCTTTGGTGAGAAGAGGAGATCATCCTTCTCTTGGTATGCTACAGATTCATTAGTTCCTTAACCCGCCAACTAAATGCATCTTCTCTTTTCCATAATGGGGAATCAATCATTTTGAACCTTAGAAACATTGTGGCTAAACGTGGAATCTCATAATTTCATCAGACATACCCAGCATTTCGACACCATCCCATATTCATGGACCCAAGATTTTGAGTTATGAAATACATCAGGCATACTCCATATATCTAGGTGGATCCAGCTTCCATAATATTTCTCCTTCAACCAATATCACCTCCATAAATCTTCCATAGCCCATGAAAAAGATATCTGGATTCAAGGACCATTTTATTAGTAATGAATGCATGCCTATGGCTCCAGCATATGCACCTATGGTCATCACCGAATGTGTCACTTTGAAAAAATATCATGTTGATCCTTGTGAGCCTCTGCAACACCATGGTGGGACCCATCACCTCATAGTGTTTTAGGTCATTCCTAGCATGTCGACACCATATCCCATGATCATATAGAAGGTCCGAGCTGAAATACCTTAAACTAAATCAATATCAGGTCCAAGCTAAATGGAATTAATCTAAATCGATAGAATGTTTAATATAAAAAACATTAGACAAAAATAAACATTAGGTCCAAGCTAAAACAACTTAAACAAATGTTATAAAATGTCCAAGGTAAAAAACCCTAAACTAAAAGAAATATCAGGTCCAAGATAAATGAAAGAAAACTAAAGTGATAGACGTTCTGAGATAAAATACCTTAAACTAAATTAACATTAGTTCTGAGATAAAAGACCACAAACTAAATCAATATTAGGTTCAAGCTAAAAGACCCCAAAATAAATCATGAGCATAATAGATTTAGAAAGAGATTTTAAGGCTCTCCATATGGCCTTTGAAAAAAGAATATATGACCGCCAAGCCTATTGGATTTGGAAAATAATGGAGCACTCTCCCTTTGGGACATATATTTTACAAGATTACTGGAATAGATTTATTAACAAGGGACACCAAATTAGTGGGAATTCTTGATAGTTTCCTAAAACAAATATCTAAATCCATACATAGATATTTTCTTGAATCTATGAAAATGATGGATATAATTTTAGATTCTTATAATATTGGAACAATGAAATATCATGCACATCATGAATAAAAGGAAACTGGATGATACCATATAAATTTCATGAAACCTATTCATTATATAAAAGGAGGGATATACACATGTGGGAACCCCTCTTAGGTAGGTGCATGATGGAGGAAAAAATGAGAGCGCTCTAGAGAATGGGTGGCCAGTGGAATAAGTTACTCTCCACCCCCTATATATACTAATTTATATTGCTCCTAAGGGGGTTCATTTGTTGAAGCCTTCCAAATAAGTATCAGAAAAATCATAAAGTAATAAATACCAAAATATGGGTATTACCTTCCCCAACAAAAACAAAGGAGTTGAAACTTGTAGAGCACATGAGCCTCTAAAGGACTTGTGATCACGCGATCATTTCAAGGTCAAGAGAAGACTCCATGTATATCATATGACCTACAGAGGACCCCATAGATCCATCTTAATCAATCATTCCTATTTTTACAAAGTCCCTCTAAACAACCATTGTTTATGTGGTGGAGAAAAAATAATTTCCCGAGGTCTCATGGTTTTTCATTGAAAAGCACTTGATAAACCATTGAAAATCCTTTGAATATAATAAAGAAAACTATTAAAGGGTGGAGACAACAAGTGTTCGTAAGAGATCATGTTCCACAGAATCATTGGAAATAATAAAATTACTTGATGATATCCAAACCAAATTGAAAGGCCCTAAAAGTATGTAAAATAAAATTAAGGGGACAATGGGGAGGTGGTGATAGGCACTCAAGGTCGTAGAAAGACATGTGACGCACCCCAGGAAATCTTCAAGGCACCGCAATTCCATGATGACATGACTGCATCACCTCACAAAATCCTTTTAACTTGTCAGCCTCACCCTACAGAATTTCTCTGGTATGTATAGACGACACCAAACATCCCTTTAGGAACTTCAAGGGTGAATATGTATATTTTCCAACAAATATAATCACACCCCCCATACGAAACATATTGGTCACGTAATTCAACGTCAAAAAATTGATTAAATTTCTTTGACATTACTCATGAACATTCTCATAACTCCATATCCTTTGTAAAATAAAACAAAGGGGATCACAGGGTGGATGAGAGAGGAGTTATTGGTCCCTGAAAGACATGCGATGTGCCCCCAACAACCTGCAAGGTGCTAGAATACTTCACCGACACATCCACCCCATCTCATGAAAGAACATTTTCTTGTCACCCACGCCTTATGGAGGACTTTGGGTATGTCTAGGAAAATCCATGTTTCCCCTTTGGTGATCTAAAAGAAAACTTTTGGATTTTTCCTTGATATGATCATGCACCCCCATATGGACCATATTGTTCACAGAACACATAACCAAAAAATAAAGTAATTTTCCATCACATTACTTATGAAATATTTCATGAATCCCATACTCTTTCACATAAAACAAAGGAAATAAAAGAGGTAAGAGGTGGAAGGTACTCACGGTTGCTAAAAGACATGTGGCATGCTTGAGAAGTCTTCACTGCAGTCCCACAAGACCCACAAACAAGCCATCCTCATCTCACAATAATTATGAGACAAGTCATTAAGAATCATTCGAAAATTGTTCAATAGGAACCTTGGATATCACGACTGTTGTTGGGCATTTATAGATTACAAGATAAAAATTCTCTTGACATGACCTCATGGTAAAACATGTCTTTATTAATTGGAAATAATCTGATAAAGGATTCATTGATGGAAGATACTTGAGATTGATGAAAATCAGGCAATGCACTCGGAACAACCCATGAAAAAGACTCACAACACCATGTCAGGCCATCCCCTTTCACCAACTCTAGCTTGGATTCGTGCTAGATACATTATGAAAAGTTCTAAAAAATGAGGTGGTGAGACTTATAAATTCCACACCCCAACTTCAAAGAAGGTGTTGGATTTTTGATCTTAGAGGTCACTGAGACTATGCATTGAAGAACACTTGGAGACTTAGTATGGAGCCAGAGTAGATTTCTTGAAGAAACTGATCACACATCTAGGAAACCTTCCATCTGGTTATATACCTATGATCGGTCAGAGCGATCATGCGTTATACATAAGGTATCTCACGTGATCATTCATAGATCATGTGAAGGGAAACTGGAAGGGTTTATGAAGAACATATTTCATGTCAACTAGATCAAGTGAGATTTAAAATAAACTGATACAGAACATGTTGAATGCGTTCACAATAAAAAGGATAAAACCAAGAACACAAGTGGAATACTTAAGTGAAAGACATGTCCATTGGACCTCATGCACTTCTCACAAGTCATAAAAGGACATGCGGTAGTACTAGGTATCTTTGCTTGGATCTCACTACATTCCTTCATCAAGTTGTTTGGGACATGATAAGTCATCTTGATGTATCAAATAAAGTCTCATGGTCCCCCTAGGAACACCACCATGGTCTCATGAAACCTTTTGGGTCTATCACTCGGGCCCTATGACATCTTTCAGATACATCACTTGACACGTACAATGATTTTCAGTCATATCATTAATGTATTGTCGTTGTATCTAGGTATGAAAACCAAGCTCGTGTGATTCCCTCTATGATAGTAAACTAAGACTGGTGACACCCTTTGTATATGACAATCAGGTCCCATGATGACCTCCATGGATATTATCCAAGACAAATGACATCCTTCAGACCATGTCTCACTAACTCTGATGATACTCCCATATGTGTCAAGATTGGTCATGTGATATCTTCCAAGACAAGATGACCAGGTTGTGCGATGTCCCCCAGTTAAGTCAATTAGTTCATGCGACACCCTCCAGAAAAGCAGGCCAGGACACAATGGAATCCCATGATTTGATAGCCCTATCCATATTTAATGTTTATTCCCCAAATATAAGGATGACCTCAGTGTGTAATCCCCAATATAAATAGAACTATGAAGACTCATATTATTGCAACATTCAGGATACGTAGGCCACCTCTTCAAGGTTCAAGCTCCATTTTGGTTATCTTGGGTAATCCTAGAATCCAATCCCTTATCCAAATAAATGACATTGATCATCTTATAACCCTTTTTTCTAACAATGAGAATACCTCACATGGGATTAGGGAGTTTCAATGATTATAGCATCTATACTATATGCCCCAGGGTTATAAGGGAAACATTAGTACATATTCCCCGACTGCTAACATCATGTGGTATGTCCCCAATAAATAGGGAATACAAATTATTATGAACCCTTATAATTACAGAAACCTTATGTATAGTCATAACATCTCCAAGTGTGATGATCCACCTTATCCTACCAACAGGTTAAGGGATAAATGAACTATGATAACTCTAACTCCCTCAATAACTGGGATACATATGATTCCTTTCTAATTCCCGATATCTATACCAAACATCCCAAGGACTCTCCAATCATACAAGTCCCATTTACATACACCATGAGACTAATCACTTGTTCCCCCTTTTTTCTTACATGAACCATAGATTGTGTGGGCTTCGGGGGATGCAATAAGAATTTCATTGGATATCATGAATCTCCACTCACTAGGGAAATCCTATTATATATTCCTCGATGAGTGGTATATTATGAACACCCCTCATATAAGGGTATATACCATGGGGTCAGTCCCAAGTGAATGACTGAACTTTGATGACTCTGATTTCTACCATAACTAGGATATGTAGGACATCTCCTTAAGAGACAAGCTCAAACATATGTTGTCTTAGAACATGCACATTTTTCCTCCCTGCACTATGTTAAACTGAATGAAATTAATGAACTACATGGGTTTTGATTCCTACAATAACTAGGATATGTAGTACTCCTTATAATGGATCAATCTGCTCCTTAGAATATAAATAATGTCCTCATGTGGTATCACATTCTGAAGAATTTGTTCATATGGTTTCAGCACATTAAGTGGTTACTCGCCATTAAGGGGATGGATGAAGAACCTTGGATACATACAGATGGATTCACTAATGAGACCTCACCTCCCACTATTCATCAATGAGACCCCATCTCTTTGTTTAATGAGAGAACTAACTAATGAATTGCTTTTTCAGGGTAATCAGTATCCTATCAGGATTAGGAATAAATATATTAATATGTATGAAATCTATAAGAGAGTCTCAGAGTAGGAAAAAATTCCCCACAAAAGGGTCTAATGAGTATTACCTCCCATCCTATCAACCAATTCTATTCCCCAATAGTAATTGGGAAAAAAAGAAGATGAATGTTGGACTTTAGAAAGAAGTTATGTACCTAGCTATAGCTGGGGGAACCAGTGGGAGTTTTTTGGGAAAAGTTTAAATAGTATCCCAACAAGTGGAACCCATTACACTCCTCTAAAACTAGGCGAATCAATGTCTAATATGGAACACCATTTCCAATGTAGAATGCCTTGTCTTCTAATCTCAA
Organism: Viscum album; assembly: GCA_963277665.1. Lineage (NCBI taxonomy): Eukaryota > Viridiplantae > Streptophyta > Magnoliopsida > Santalales > Viscaceae > Viscum > Viscum album. The sequence continues at coordinate 178,652,438 of OY728146.1, read as the reverse complement.
TCATAAATGTGGAATGACATGTCTACTAATTTAATTCACAACTACTGTATGGAATGTCCACTAATTTCAATAAATGATGGGGAACTTTATGTCCACCATCTAAGCATGTATGGATCATAAAGAAGATCCTATGTAATACCTATGGGAGTCCCCATTATTTTCATCAAATCATATCAAGCCTCATGGTCTAAGTTCCTGGAATAAAATATCGAATCTGTAGCTACATCAAGAGTAACTATATAATAGAATAAGTAATTAGTGAGTGTGAATGAATTAATCAAACAATCATTACTTCCATATCCCCTTATCTCACAAGTTTGATACGGGTTATAAGGTTACACCTGCTACAATCTCCCCCCCAAACCCATAATGCACAAGCTCAGGGTCTTTCAAACATTATGTCACCCATTGGGTCCCTCAAGTCAAACCACTAGAGAGGCATCCTAATTTAGATCATTGATTTCCACAAATAAGTTAATTTATACCTATAGGGATCCTATTTGTGAGAATATAATAAAATAAATCCCTATTAGGATCCTTATAAATATTAGGATACCAGAGGAATCCTATACATGATTATCATAAAGAGTAAGTGGATTAATCCTACACTGGATGCTAAAAAGGTTATGTAATAAGTGTCTTCCAACGTGGGATCCTCAGTCCACACTAGTTTCTAACAAACCATGGCCTCAGAAGCCTAAAAAGTACACCTCTAAAAGAGGATGCAATCATGGGAAAAGCCACAAAAAATCTATTTATGGAGATGTCTCATAGAACAACTTATATGAACACCTCACTCAAGGTTAGTCTAAAAACCAAACCAATATGTCTCATCTCAGTCCCCCTAATGAGGGACTATTGAAATATACACCATATTGGGACCTTGGTGAACCCATTCCAAGTACACTAACCATTTTAATGATACTACAATGGATATCATCCTAGGAATAACTCATGAGAGATAAGAAACCCTATTTATGGGAGTAAGAACCTCTCCATTATGAACTGCTCGCATCAGAAAACATCTTAGGAATCCTAAAATCCCATCAAGAGTACCATCGTGATCTACATAGAAAAATACTCAAAATAGACCAGTCAAACATCTAATTTAAAATATGGGGGTGTAAAAACATGAAATCCCCAAAAAAGTGTATGATGGGAGAAGTATATAGTGAATATAACCGAATATATGATGTGTAATCTCAAATCCACACAAACACATTTATTTTAGCCGGATATGGAATGTAAAACCCAAGTACATGGCATGTACCCTACATGGGGTACCTTCATGTGTACCACACATGGACTAGTGATTTTTTTAATGTTTTATGTGAACTTATACATGTATTTTATCTCACATGGGGTCTACTAATGTACCATACATGTTCAATTTTCCCTACATGGGATTTTAGGCCATATACTTGACTATATAGCCGAGTATTACTACACGACGTGTACCCAGGGAACATGATATGTAGTTCCAAAAACTCTATCTTCCATGTACTTAGATACATGGCCATGTACTACTACATACCATATTTTCCATGTACATGATATGTACTTCCAAAAAGAAATCTTCCAAGAATATTAAGAACACACGACATGTGTTCTTGAACAACATGTCATGTAATAGAACACTACAATCATCCATCCACCTTATTTTTATCCTGTTTAAGCATCGATGAACCCCATGGGGTTATTAGTACTCATAATAGGGATATAAAACAATAGATATGTAATTATATATGAATTTATGACATAAATGTAAAAATGTGCCACCTTTGGGAAGAATCCACCAAATCTTTACTCGTATCTAGGATATACAGCTACAACACAATGATCTAACTCCTCTTGATATTAATGATATAACTTCTATTCAACCCTATATATCTCTTTATCTATCTATATTTATCTCTCTCTCCCTTAAACCTTCTTCCTATAGACCATGGAATGGGGAATCCCATAGGGGTGTTCATTAGAATCCATGGGAGGAGAAGAAGGAAAAGAAGAATAGAAAAGGAAGAAAAGGTTTAGTCCCAAACCTGACACTATACATGAGTTTATTCCTTATCTAAGAAAGATACCATGTTTTGTACCCAATTAAAAATAAAAAATCTCAATCAAATTCTTCGGTAAAATTACATCACTGAAAGAACACATACAAATACATTTATATCTAATTAGTTAAATATTAAATATAAATTATTCAATGAATATTTGAATGTCTTTAATTCCCACAAAAATTCTATCCTAGGGTAAACACATGATTCTATGACCAAAAGAGTGGTCAAAAATCATTTAATACTTTCTACTAAGGTCAAAGGCCATTTTACCCCTCATGAATATATAAAAGAAAAAATTTAATTTTTTTCTTAATCTCAGAGTCCAAAAAAACATAGGTATTTAGAACCTTCCCACTATAAACCTTATCATCCCCAAAAATCCTTGGTTATCAAATCATAACCATTATCTTAACCCAATAATATATGCGGTAATACTATCTTGAACATATGATGACAAATAAAACAACATTAATAACTCTCCCAACATTAAAGACATCCAACCAAGACTGATCTAATACATATCACCATAAGAGTATCCTTATCCTTGACTCACAACCAAACTCTATGTTCTATGAATATTTATATGTACATCACTAAATTTAATGAATGACATGAAATAAACCACTGATATCGAGCATCAACCCACAATATCAATACATCACTCGTTCCTACTTCTAGATAACTATTTCCATGGAAAAAAATCCAAATTTCAACTCATAAAAAGGGTCACCACCCTTAAACAAACAATGGTGTACTACAAAACATATATCTTACCTTATATTTCTTCTTGATAAAAAATCTCAAGTGATTCATTCATCACAGACGAAAATATATTTTAAAAAATTTCATTGTATAGACAATGCTCTCCAGACACACTCAGGAAAGTGCCATGATATTGGGAATTATCTTATCTAGACTTAGAGCACACTAAATTCCTTTGATAGGCATGTATCACAGTCCTCAATAAAAGAACACATCAAACTAGGATATACAGTTCTTTAACAAACCCCTAACAACATCTCTCCCAATAACGTGTGTCCAGGTTCTACTATGGATCAACCGTCTCATGACCCCAAATTTATTCTCGATGTCTCCTCTACCTTGGAGAGAAATTTATAATTTTTTCAAAACTATTGAGAAAAAATGTCTCTAGTTATTATTTTATACCATTTTTACTTGGATAGAAAATTTCCACTCACTAATTTAGGGATTAAGTGTTACCATTCACAATAAAGTGTACCATTATCACCCAACTCATGATCCCATGATGTGTCCATCAAAGGCCAAGCTAACAATGCTACAAGAAACACCGGTACGATTAATCTATAATCTCCCATTGAACTTTTATTCAAAATAAATCACCTCATTGTGGCTTTGACTTATTCCAAAACTACCCATCACACTACATTTTTTCTAAAATTCAAGAATCAACAAAAAAATCACTAGTTAACAAGGCTAGGGATCCGAACACTCTTTCCCATGGTATTCAGTATTGATATCCAAAAACCCAAGGGGCATCCTCAATACCAAAGGAATCACCATTCCTATATCAAAGAACTAAATCAAATACCTTGTATCTATCTTAAAATGAGTGTAAAACTAAGTTCACTATATCAAAAGGCATTCATAATAAATTGGGATAGTTCCTATCGTAGGTTTCCATAGATTAAAAATGAACATTAACTCATAAGGGTCTAAGTCAAGTCTCTATGTATCTAAAATAGTCTCATCGATCAAGTCTCATATCAGGGTAACTTTTTTTTGAAAACATATCGCAAAACAATCAAACATCTCTAAAGGAGTTAATTATAACATCGACCTAGAAGGGTCAAAACCTGTCAACAATGTTATAATTATACATGTTGTCAACTCCTTGTTAGGGAGGAAAAATCCATTTATTTTTTAATTAGAAACCCATTTAATACCACTGAATTAGTAAATATTTACTTATGGAAAGAATTCTAATGGAATCTCCAAGAATGCATCGACCGAATGAGCCCAAATCCTCTCAAATCATCCTCATAACGAACTGCTCCAAGGGGGGTCATGACATATACCATAAGGGAGATACTGAACTGGTCCCCACAGATCATATATATATAGTAATACCCCTAAAGGTTTTAGTTTACTATAAATGTTAGGGTACTTATAAATATCACATAAGAGGAATAAACCTAATAAATATAAATTAAGGTTGGTTATGTAAAATATTATAGTAATATCGATGGGAAAACTCCATGTAGGTTGTTATGAATATATAGTTAATCGTACTTGAAAACGATACACCCACAAATAGTTTACTAAAGGGTGTCATATACTGAAACTGACCAATGATGGAAAATGATATACGCACTACATCATATCAATGATCTATGACATACAACAATCACATGGTCCAATAAAGTATATTTTCATTCCAAGAAATGTTGGAAAAACGTATAGGTTGTTACATACACCATAGATAACCAAACCAAAGAAAAAATACCCCATGACGGGTTCATCACTATGAAACATACAACCTATCAACCTAATAGGTTCACTGCACCTCTTAGACATGAGTAATGAGTCCTCATCATTAAGGTCGAATGTCTTACCGTAGATCCACATAGTCTTCCATCAAGAAAAAAATGTATATATGGTAGTTTATTCATGTTGAACTCCTCCAAGAACCTATATATGATAATACCATTTAAGAGTTTATTTACACATGAAATAATTTATCTCATCATCAGTAGTACAATATCAAACTAGAAGGCTTATAAAATGAGAACACCATGTTCCAAATATGATGCATGAGAATCCTACTGCCTTTGTTGACCAATAGTCAAATTCCATCATCGAAATTTCACAAAGAGGAAAATAACCATAAATCCATAATAAATAATAAAATCGAAAAAAAATTGTATCTATGTAAGAGAACATAAAATACAATTGTTACATTTCCTACCAAGAACAACAGTCTAAAAACTATGACAACTAAGACATCTTACCAAAATAATTATTATCGATGCACCCGTCCGACATCACTCAAAGGATCTGAAACATTTCTAATAAAACTATTTACCATATCCAAAATAGTAATGAAAAAAGAAGAGAAATACGTCTTATATAATTTTTTAAATCCCATCCTAGTTCAATCTATGAATTGTAACCAAATCAGTTGGCAACAAACCCTCAAGCATGCCTCGCAGCATTCCATAGGCTGCTGACAAGCCGTAAGGGTCTTGGGTGTGTTTTTGGGGAGAATATTTCCTTATATATGAGTAAGTGACCAAAGTAAATAAAAAAATAACCCATATTAGTAAATAAATAGTGTGAAGAAGTATTAAATATAACGATGATGTAATAATAAATGAAATACAGTAAAGGCTTGAACGACGTTGTAATAAAAAAAACTGATCACCCACTCGGATAACCTTATATATAAAAGTAAATAAAAGAAACATAAATGAAAGTACATGGATATAATTCTAACTATCAGTTAATCCATATACCTAACATTCATGAAACTTTAGAGCTACTCTAGCCTAATAATAAGAATCTGCATAAGCAACTCCACTCGATCATTAAACCATAGACCTCAATGCTACCAAACATGTATCCATTGTAATCCTAAAAGCATATATAAGGTATGAACACACACTAAGGGACACATAAAAGGGGTGATAAAAAATATCATTAGTCTATTCCTAATATTAAAGTTGTTATCTTCTTTCATAAGTAAATTTTAATGCAAAACTCTTAGAATTTAGGAAACATAACTAACAAAATAAATAATAAAAACTGTAGTTAATCATTTATTTCATGATCACACTCAACCATACCTAATTTGGATAGCACTAGAATGACTCTAATAGTTTTACATTATACAAATAAATATAGGACTCAAGTTACGAAACCATGTAATCAACCTATAATGATAATAAAACAAGATATATTAATTTTAAATTCATGAGAGATTAATTAAATAAAATATAGGACACCCCCATTTATAGGAAAGTCTATACAATGTGGTAACAATGCTTCCACCCAGACCCTATGGAGTATCTCAAGGAACACCTAGGTAGATCATCATTAATCCCTGAGAATATCACAATATCTAATCTTGAGGGGGAATTGTTACCACCTAACAATATCTTCTATAGAATACCATGTCCACCCATCCCAAACATAATCATGGAACAACATGTCTAATGGTGAATTCCATATCCGATATGGAATTCCATGTCCCCTAATCTCAATCATAATTATTGCACAATATGTTTATTAATTCAAATCATAAATGGGGAATGTAATTTCCAATAATTTTAATAAATGATGAGGAACACCATACCCATCATCCAAACAAGTAAGGCTCATAATTTGGATCCTAGGAAGTTCCTTTGGGAATCCCAATCATATGTGTCACATCATATCAGGCCCCATGGACTGAGTTCTAGGAAGAACATATTGAATCTATATCCACATCAATGGTAACTATGTAAGCGAATAAGTAAATAGTGATGGTGGGAGAATTCCTAAAACCATCACTACATCCATAGATCCTCATCTCATAAGTTTGGTATGGGTTCTATAGTAACACCCACTACTATCTCTACCCAAACTCATAAAGCATTGGGTCATGTTCAATTAATCATCATGGAAACTACTAGATTCTTCATTTCAAAGCAGTAGAGAGTAATCTGACATTGGATCCCTAATCACGCAATAGTTTCTAAAACCCCACAACCTCATAGAACTAAAGAGGCACACATCCAAGGGGGGTGTCCTCAAGTTAAAATCCACAAAACATTGGTATAGGGAGATGAATCATATCCCCACTAAGATCAAGGTATCACTATATACTAGACCAAACACCCAAAAAACCAATATCATCATGTTTCATTTTAATCCCAATATCCAGGGACTATTCCAATTTACACTTGAGGGGGATCATGGTGAATCCAAGCAATGTCCACTAACCATTTTCATGACCCACAAGTGGGTCTCATCCTAGTTCTCACTCACAGAAGATAACATAAAATATTTAATGGAAGAATAAACTCTCTATTATGGATCAATCAACCCATAACGACTCTTAGAAGTCCTAAATCCTTCTCAAGGGTTTCACTATAATGATGTCTGTGTAAAATACACAAAATACACTAATGATATGTCTAATTATAAATTTTGGGTGTAAAAACACAAAAACCCAAAAAAGGGGTTGTGAGGGAGTAGGGAATGACATGTATACCTGAGTAAATAGTGTGTACTCTCAGATCCTCACATGGAAATTTACTTCATTTAGAATTGTCATGTAGAACCCAAGTATATATAATGTAAAACATATAAATAGAATTTACCTTTCTTGGGGAAATATCATGTGTACCACATATAGATTTTCCATGTGTTTTATCCTATAAATGTACTTATATACAGTGTGTATCCCACATGGGGACTTTCCATATACCCTACATGTCCAAGTAACCCTACACAAGTGGTCTAGCCATGTACCCAACTACATAGCTGAGTACAACTGTACTGAATGTACCCTAGGTATATAGTGTTTAGTTTTGAAAATTCCATTTTCCTGTGTACTCAGATACATAGACTAGTACCACTAAATTATGTTTTATCTAAGTACATGGTGTGTTCATCAAAAAATTCATATTCCTCAAATATGATTAACATACTACATGAATTTTTGTACTAAACGTTGTAGGATCATATTTACATATGGGAAAATCCTTCAATTAGCCCAAAACCCTGTTTTCTCCTAGTTAAGCATAGATTGACCACTTGGGGTTAATTAGTAGTCATAATATGGATATAAAACTATAAATAAATAAATATAGTAGGATTTATATAAAAAATTTAAAACTTACCTATTTTTGGAAATAATCCGCTAAAACTTTACATATATCCGGGCTTTGTAGCTACCACATGAGGATATAGCACTTCCTGAGATCTGTAATGAAACCTATCTATGTCTTTATCAATATATATCCATATATATCTCAATTTTATATCTAGATTTCAATAATGGGAATCCCACAAGTGGTTTATGTGAGAATCCATGGGAGGAGAAGAAAGAAAAGAGGAAAATAAAGGAAAGAAAATGAAAAGAAAAAAAATAAGGTTCTTGGGACTGACCGTAATTCATTAAATGAGTTTATACCTCATCTAGGAAAAATAACTCTTTATAAACTAAATAGAGAATATATAATCACAATCTGAAACTCAGGTGATAGCATATAAAGGAACAAACTCATGTAAAAATATTAATAATTAATTAATTAATAATCAATTATTCCATGAAAATTTGAATGAATTATATTTCCACCAATCTACCATACCATGGTAAACACCATATCTTGAGACCGATAAAGTGTTCAAAAAAAATATTTAAGATCATATTCTTGGAGGAAACAACATTTTTCCACAGTGATAATTCAGAGGAAAAATTCCAAAATTCTTTAGAATTTCTTAGTCCAAAAAAATAGGTCATTAGAGGTTTCTCTTTTATGAAAGGTACTTATAAAGGAAAACAGAGGAATATGGTGAAAGAAAAAAGTCCTTGGTGAGTTTTCTTCTCATTATGGTGATGATGTATAGGTTCAATAACTTCTATTAGTTGAGGTTAAAGAACCCTCTAAAAATGCCAAGGATGTTCTTATGAAATCTAAATATGATTCCAATTTTGATGCTCAAGTGATTTTTTTTCTAAAGTTATATTGTCCTGTATTGCCTAGTTAAAGGATTAAGATGCGAACCTTCAGTCATAACTCATGTTTTTTGGAAATGCTGTTGAATAATTAAATAATTCATCTATTTCTAGAATTGAATTTTAATATCTCTAGTATTAAAATTAGAGTTTAAATGAAATATAAAATTCAAAGAATATTTTGGATTCTTTTAAGAGGGATATGGATGACCGAGTTGGATAGATCAGAGGTGAAATTTTTTCTAAGTATGATTATGGTTATTTGAATAAGTTCATATCAAATCAGTTTCAATATTTCAGCACTAGTTACAATCAAATAATAGATTATACTTCTAGTGTAGAAAGATCAAAAACTATTTTTATAACAATAGAGTTTTTTCAAAATATATTATGTCCATGAATGGAAGAATTTATAGTATATAATGTGATAGTGGTCCCCTGCATGCTTTCACTGAATATTAAAAGGATCATGTTGTGAAGTTTAATTTTTCTATGATGGGAGTTTAAAGTTTGGTAAAATAGGTAGTTGCTATGATAAAAAAAATATGTTTAGTATTTAGAGATTGTTCATTTTTTTTGTAAGTGAATCTGGTTGAGGTACTTAAGATTTGACAAGATTCAATGTTTTTAAAGAAGAAATGGGCTAGGCCAATGAATGAAAATTTCTTCCTATAGATGAAGTATTTTTAAGATCCTCATTAGGCTATTCATGATTCCCCGAATATATAATCTTTTTCTGATGAGCCTAAAACTAAACCCAAAAATGATATACCCTTGAGCTAAAATTAGTTATAATCTAGTTTATTTTATAAAATATATTTTGATGATTTTCTATTGTCTTAATTTTCTAAATACTATAGTTTTAATTTTTTAACCTATTCAATTTTTAGGATGATTTTTTTTATTACATAACATTCTATAATGGTTATATTCCACATTAAATTTGTTTTACATGATTTTTATAATTTATTTTTGATTTCACAAACATGGGGAAAATTTAAGTTAACTAAAACATTCTAATATAAATTTATTTAGTCTCTATTTATTTGATTCATAACTAGAACCTTTATTTTTTTATATATCTATGGGGTTTTTGATCATCAAAAAAGGGGAGATTTCTTGGAATAAAAATGTTGATATAACAATTTAATTCATTTCTCATTGATTCTAATGCTCACAAACACCCTCGATTTTTAATTAATGAAGTTTCTTTAAGTGTACTTTAGGATTATATTTATTGGAATATTTATTTTTTACCTTGGAATTGTGTTAGTTATTTAGTTTTAATTAATCTAAAGTTCTATTTTCAAAGTATTCTAGAAGTTGAAATATTTATGGAATGATTTTTCAAAAATTATGTTCCAACCCTATATTTAAAATAAATAGTAGGTTTGGGAACCAAACATTTGATTAATAACACTACTTTTAGAACATTTATATTTTAATTAGAATTTCGGTTTGATAACCTTAAATTTTAGATGAAACCTAAATTTGTGTGATTAAAATTTGGTTAGTTAACCTAACATTTGGAATCTACCATACATTGTGAATCATAATTTGGAAATTATATTTACATAGTGGAACCCTACGTTGCACTTGTTTTCTATGAGATTTGAATTTTGAATATATTTTTGAGATTTGTACAATGAATTCAACAGTGTAAATTTCTCATTAAAATTCATTCATCAAATACATAAAAGGATCTTCAATAATATATTAAATTATTCATATTTATAAGGGATATTATGATATTTAGTGGCTGATTAGATTTAAATTTTCAAAACAACTTGTCATTTCGAAATTGAAATCTATCTACTTATAATTTTATATATTTTTGGCCAATTTTAAATTGATATTTTTATTTATTATTAATATTATTTTATATCCGAATATTGTTCATTATCTAATATTCAAATATTTTTGAAGAAATATCTGCATATATGATGTTTCACATATTGAATCACCTTATCATTTTCATTGGGAATTTATTAGGATTGTACTTCTACAATTTTTTTTGTATCTGTCTCTTAATATTTTTCTATATTTAGTTGAAGTTTTTTTGTCTACTATACTTTATAGAAATACACGTTTCAATCTACTTATATTCATATGTCCTATTTCTGAGAGGTTTTCTTTTCTACTATCTATATCATTTGAATATTTTCTGTAGAAACCCAGTGTTTCTTTAGAAAGATTGCGATAAAAATATTTTTAAATTATTTCTCTAAAGATCATTTATTTTGTTAGTTTAATGGGAAACTGTGAGATAAACTAGTACTCAAAAAATATCATCTCTTAATTCTTATTGATTATATGTTTCTCTCAATAAACTGTGTTTTTGAGGTTCCATGTAAAAGAACCCGAAGGCCCTGTAAAATCATTGTTATAAGGTGTCAACCACCTAACCTTAGTTATCAAGTAACCTAGATAAAATTAATTTTCTAGTGAAAATTACCATTCTTTATTAGAGAGTGTTGGTAGAGTGGACTGTGGGGTCTTTTTTTCTAACCCACTATAAAAATTATGGAAATATTTTATTTGGTTTTTTGGAACATAATCTAATTGAAGAAAATAGCGTTGAATCAATTCCTAAATCACATAAAGGGATTATGTTCAAATTATCCATGTGTTTTTAAAAATGTCCCAATCCACCATCACCCCATATTGTTTCTTTATATTATTTTAACATAACATTTACAATGTTGAATAAAAAATGTTTTCAAAAAATATCTTTTTTCATTTTGTTTTTAATTATCATTAAATTTATCTACATCTAATTGAGATATGTTTTTTGTTTCACCTAATATTTTTCTTTTATTATGTGATTATTTTGTGTTATCGTGTTTTTGTTATAAAACAATTTAGTTCATGATGTTATTTTATACCATTTAGATGTTTTAAGGAAACTATTTTATTTATATGGGATCTTTATGAAAATTGAATGATTTTCATTTGGTTTTTGTATTAAACCAATTTTATTTCCATTAGTTGTTTTTGAAAATATAATTATTTCAATTTGTATGTTATATGAAACACATTTTATTTCCATGGGTTCTTTATGATGTGAAAAGTGATTTTTTGAAGCTTCACATGTATGTATGGATGAATAATAGTTGGGATCCTATATCACCCTTCAATACATTGATTAATAGTATATATCTCATGAGATAAGTATTTCCAAGTACATGTTAGTTTCTTTTAATCATTGGAACTGGCGGTGTAGCTCATGAAAGTAATGTTTCCCTAAGATAATGTTTGTTCCATAGTTAAAGGATATTAATCATTATGACGTTATGCTCTCATGATTCAATGTTTATGTTTAATGTTTATAAACTATGTTATAGTTATTATGCTTCCATGTTGATATTTGGGGTCATTAAGTTATTAATATATTTACTTTTAATCTAACTTATATGTTATGATTATTACTCATGATGTTATGTTTTTTACCATATAATAATGTTTGTTACCTAATCTTATTAACTCACCCTTGATGAAATATTTATTCATCCATTACAAAGAATTTGATCTCACCAATTTCTTATATTTTCATTTCATTGGTTTTGAGGATAATTCTTACTAATGAGATTTATAGAGGATATTCTAGTATGACCCCTTTAAAAATAAATGATCTTAAGAATTATAAAATAAGATGATTATATATCTTGTATCCAAAGATACTAAACCTACCAGTCCTTGTAATATTATTGTTTTTATATGAACTATATCAAATTAAATCATATAATATAAAGGAATATTTACCCTAGGTCACTATATTGACCATTATTTAACTCTTACATGTTCACCCGCAATATCTCTTGGTCCTGTGAACACATCCAAAAACACCTCCTCAAGAAGTTTGAAGCCTCTAAATCTGGATTTCCGCAGATTTTATGAACTCGTAATGATATATTTCATTTTAAATTTTCTTTCTTCTAATTTTATCATGGTGTGTTCCTCAAAGGATGACTTTTCATTCTCATAAAACTCCAAAAATTATATAATTCTTCTCTAATACTCCTAAAAGGATGACAATTTCCACTAATTCTTCCTAATGGATAGCTGATAACATTCTTGGATGACTATAAATGTTAAAGGGGCCTTAAAAACATTCTATGGTTTTTTAAATCATATAGTGTATTATTATATGACTTTAATATATAAAGAGACCTTCATGACATCCTATGTATGTTTGAATTTAAAATTTCTTTCATGGATTACTTTAAACACTAAAATAATATTCACAACATTCTATGGATATTTATATCATAAAGAACCTTCTTGGGTGAATTTAAACTCTAATGTAAAATTTCTAATTTCATGTGGGCCATCAAATCACATAGAACCATCTTGTATAGTATTAAATATTAATGTGACCTTTGTAGTCTTTGGATGGTATTAAAATCCAAAGTAAATTTAATTCTATTTAGACAATTTAATCTCTAAGGTGACTTTAATAGTTTTCATATGGGTTTTATCTCCAAAATGAATTTTACAATCATATCATGATATTTTAAACCACAGAGTTCCTTCAAAATGGAATTAAATGATATATGCACTTTCCAATATTACTTTAAACTATATGATGTCATCATATGAATTAAAATCATAGAATTTTCTCCTATAGGACGTTAAAACACAATGTGTATTCTTATGTGAATGTATAATTTATAGTATTCAATTTACCTTATGTGAAGATAATAAGATGATAGTTTTTGAGAGAACATCACATTCACATAAATAATAGAAGAAATTAATTTAAATGAAGTGATATCATCGTAGAATTAATATAAAATATTAAGAACATAAAATAACTTTTCTTGCCACATGTACAGTGAGCTATCTATCGATAGAGTTTGATTGTTAAAGATAACTATGAAACAACACTCATGATCTTTCCTATAATGTTGGTACAGTGACTATATTTGAACCCCCTGATCACTAAAAGGATTCCAAGCACCCTCTTCATGATATTGAATGGGGAAAATGAAGGAAGGTAGTTTTTTCTTGGATAGATAGTCTTTAAACACCCAAAAAGAAGGAATATGTCCTTTATATGGGCTCAGTTTAATTAATAAAGGAGGTCTAGAGTCAATTCCAATGTTTAACAATCGACATACATTACGAATAATGTATACCCATGCACTTTTATGGTTATTTAAAGTTTCAAGGATTATAAAATTTTAATAAATATATAAATAAATAATATCATTGATTAATAATTGAATTTAAACCATTTAGGATATATGAAAAGAGAACATGAATCACAATATGAAATATCTTAAACCACATGTATATCATATTCTATGATATAAGCATCTCATGTATATCACAACATATGATTAAATAAAAAATAATATCCTTTTAATTTCATCACATGCATTTCATGAGTTACTAAATGTATGGATTATATAACATGTTTCAATAAATTTTAGTTCGTATCCATAAATCGCCCACTTACACTAAACTCTAGTATGAACTTTATGAAAAAAATCAAAAATCTTTATGAAACCATCCAAACTCTTTTGGATAAGGTTTATAAAACTCTTTTATTTTGTAATGATCTTAATTAAACACCCTTATATATCCATATTAACATGTCTACCATAATATTTATTTGATATATAGATTATACAATCCCTTTTTCCAATTCATTTAGTGACCACTAGACAAGGAAAATTTAAATCTAGTATAGTATAAGTCAAACATTTTAAATTATCTAAGTAAAATAATCATAATTTTTTTTAAATTACATGTAAATAATTTTAAAAGATATGAAAAACACATGTAATTCATCTAATAATTTAAGTTTATTTCTTTTTCCACTTGATCAAATGTTCAAATGTCTTTTATGAAGGAGATATCGCCTAAATCCATAGTTATTTATGATATATTTATAGATTGAATATAGTCTTGCATGAAAATTTGGATTTTCATGCATTGGGTATATTATTCTGTGTGTACCAGCCCCTTGAACCAATATTTTACACAATCTATCATTAAATATAATCATTTCATATTTATATGAAACGTATAGGGAGTAAATACATTCAATTCATCCATGAATCGACCGTGTTATTTATTAATGCGTTTTAAAAAATATATAAATGAGAGGATAATCATGGAGCATAATTGAATTCTTATTTAATTATTACCATGTGATGGTAGTGTATGTGTTATCAATTCCTCATTCTTTGATGAAAATCATTAAACTCGAGGCTCTCTTTAATATTTATCCTTTGCATATAGTGGTACTAGGATACTAAATAGAAAAGGATAATCTCATCAAAACATCATATAAGTCAGTTTATCCAATGGATACACTATAAAGGTGGGATGCCTTTTCCACCCAATGATCTTTATCCGACCAAATGATGATGATGATGATCAAAATGTTACAAATTCTTTTTGGTGAAAGGTATTCCTTTTTTTATAGTATTCATCATTTAATTTTCACACATTTTACATATTATCTTGCATAGAGACTCTGAGAAAAGGATTTTAATAATTTCCACTTGATCTAATAATTTTTATTAGACTCCAAAAAAACCCTTCAATTGTCTCAGATCTAGGCCATATTTTATTAAATCATGAGTGGGAAATTAAGAAATGAGAAAATCTATCCTTGATTTATAGGTTTTGTAAAAATATGTAAAATGGTTTTACTATTACATATTGAGGTCTGTAAAGGTAACCCAATAATTACCCTTACGTATCTATGATATTTAAATATAATAAAGTAATTCACATTAAAAGAGAAAGTATACCCAAAACATACCTTTACTTGAAGGGTTAATATAACGCCAGTCTCTATTGTAACCTTTTTACAAATGGTTTGTATAATGGAGTTACACAAGGGTATGATATTGATTATCCTTACACATAAAGGTGTTGTCGAGTTTTAAAATATCATATAAGTTTAAATATTTTAGGCATAATGGTTATAATTTTTTTAAAAGGGTTATGTAAAGATATCTAGTCTCTTTCCCTTATGTGATAGGTTGTATAAATGTTGAAGAGGTTTTCTTAATACAATGTAAAGGTAACCTCTTTTTTACCTTTTAAAAATGTTTTCTGTAATGGTCATTTATACTTTACCCTTATGCATATAGGTACAAAATACACTTAATGTTATTTGATGTTTACCTTTACATAGTGTATGGGATTTAAAGATTACCGTTATGAAAATCAAAAGCGTAAAGGGATTACCTATACACGAGGTTCTGCATAATGGTTATCCCATCCTTATCCTTATGCAATTGACACTGTACGAGGGTCTTATCCACACACTATACATGTATTTTAAGGTATAGGATGGTTAACTTTATGGAGAGTGTCTATGTAAGGGTAATGAGAGGATACCCTTACACTGTAATGGGTTTCTATGTAAGGGTAATTAACAAATATTTAAAAAAAATTAAATTGTTAAATGTTTTTAGTGGTTTATACAATATTTTTAAATCATTATAAAAAATATTTTGGGTTATTTTAATTTATTAAATGTTTATAAATTAAATAATTATAATATTTTTATAATTAATTAAATTCATATGAAACATTTTATTATCAAGTATTAAATATTGATATTTTAAATATGTTTTAATAATTTAAATGGAATAACAACAGATCTAGAAATAAAAGTATTTATTTAAAAATAATAAGTGATAATTTATAATGGGTTATCTATTTTGAAATAAGTAAATAATATAAATATTTTATATTAAAATTATGAATTTGTCAAAATTAATTATTTTGAATTGTTCAAAATAAAAGGGGGATGATTTGGATATTATTTAAGCCACATCAGAAAGTGTTTTAGGATTTATATGATCATGGATAAATTTATATTTCAATATGTAATATTAGATTAAAATTTTTACATAATAGAAATTGGATTATACATATTATCATGTATTTTAAATAGAAAATCCATAAAATGATAAAATTGAAAGTTTAAATATTTGAATGAATGTAAATGGTTTATGTTAAATTTTATGGAAATCCATAATATAAATCTGAAATTAATTTCATTTTGTAATTTCATTTTATTTATGAATTATTTTATAAATGTTAATCTCATGTATAAATATCTAAAATTTTCATTTATTTAAAATTCATTCCCTAATTTTGTCATGCTTAGTAAATTTTTTAATAAATGTCAAGATTTTTTGTGATTTAGTTTCAAATGTTAAACTACTTCTATGATAGTGATTTGTGTTTCATGCTAGGTATGATAATGAATTTAATTTTTCATCTACCTTCACATCAGTTTTTAATTTAAGTCATGTGACTGATTTTAGTTTTTGAAGTTTTTGTATATTATGTGTTATATTTATTATGAATTTGATTGTCTATTGAGTAAAATATCTTTGAGAAGAGGCATTTGGGGCTAGACCACAAACCTACTTAGAGGTTTATGCCTTTTTTAGACTGGGAATGAGGTTACACATTAATCACTACTAGATTAATCATATGGATAACTCAATGTTTTTACATTAAGTATTTATGTTCCTTATGGATGTGATACATTCAGATATGTATTAATATATTTTACTTCTCATTTTGGGTGGATAATATAAACTATTGGGTTGTTTAAATTGTTACGTATCAATAGAGGTTGAAAATATTGGTTTGGGGAAGGAAAGAATATTACAATCTAAATTAAAAGAATCATACATATATAAAAGGGTATAATATAAGATAATATAATTGGATTAAAAATACCCTTCAAATACTGAGTGTTGATATTACTTTCAAAGTAGTAATTGTCAAGAACTAAATCGTCCAACCATATAGGTTGTGCTATAGTTGGGTGACCTGATATTATCTTGTGTAAGGAAAGAAAGAATGTCTGACACTGGACCATCCTTGGGTAGGTCATATCATAGTTGGGTTCCCCTATATTATCCTTTTTATCTTATTAATGGTGATTATTTTGGGTTACATTATCCAAGATACCCTAATAATATTAGGTGTCTAGATTAATAGATTTTAATTAATCCATATGATAGAATTGAAAAATGGTTATCTTCTCAACAATCCAAGAATAATATATGATATGATTTCGATGATTACCTACCTAAATAACTAATTGGTGAGTGAAACTCCACAGAATACTCAGTTCTTAGTGAAATATTGATCTTGGTCCACTAATGGATATGATGGATTTTATAAAGGGTTCATCGTTTTTTGGGATCCTATTGAATGAAATTACTTGTTAAATGGTTTATAATATATGATAATCGTATGATAAAATCATCTCTAGTAGATAATATCATCATTATCAAGATAAAATTTTAAATTATTCTTTAAAATAATGAAATTTAATATAAGTATCACTTAAGAATGGAAATATAATAAAGGTTATTAATCAATATTGGCGATTCATGAAAAGTTTATGGAAAATTATATGTGTCGTGATAATTATTTCCGTATTAACCAAGTGTTAATGATGTTAAAAACATAATTTTGATGATAGAGGAAGTATAGAGTGATTCATTTAAGGTTTAAAAATCATTAGATGCAAAATAACTATAGGAATATTAGATCCCCTCATGTACTCAATATGATTGGGTACATCAATTATTTTTGTCTCGTATACCAAATATGATTTGTCACATCAAATGATATTAAGTGTGATTGAATATTATAGATGGATTGGGGAGATTAAAGGTTTCTTTAAAGATTTAATGGTTATTAAAATAAAATCTATTATCCTGATAGATATATGATATCAACTATATGACTTATAAGTGTTGTAAATATATCAATGGTCATAAAGAGAAAGGAATTGAGGCTTTCATTTTGTATTAATGTAATGGGGAGAAGGAGTTACCTCTTTGATAGCATGGATACTTCATGTTTTGATAAAATTTTCAATAGATGTGTATTTGATATCATTTATCTCTTGATAAGATCATGAAAATAATTATCAATTAATTAAATGAGTTAATGTTTTTTTCAAACATAATCTATATTCATCATGGGGTATTATAGGTTGTGAAAAACTGTTATGTTTAGTGTGAGTATGATTATTTTATAGAGATAAAAAATATTCTCACAAGGAACAAAATAAAGAATATAATTCATTGTGTGCATAGGATGAACTATTATGTATACCACATGGAGTGTTATAAAAACTTATTTGGTATGAAAGGGGTGAATTGAATATATTTGATTCCCTATTACCTATGTTTGGAAATATACCTAGCATTATTGCCTTCATACCTTGATACCTCACTTAAGAATGTCTACATATTAAATTAGCTTATACGAGGGTGGTTGGATATGCTGTTGGCCACGTCATCATTTGGAGCTTATCCAAGATGTTATTTTTCCTCTCATGTGGAGAGTATGGCATCAGGGCCCTGGATTGAGATAGAATATTAGAGTGTGAAGCCTCACCTAGATATTATATGTATCTATTTGGATATGGTACAAGTGATGTGCTTATCTAGAATGATGAATTACATGTTATGTATTCATTGAACAGTTCATTATACACTCAGATAATCAATACCAGATGGGTTATCTATATGGTATTGACAATTTCCAAGTCCCATGGTAACTCAATTCAATAAAAAAAAGATATTATAATTCATAATTGCATATAATGAAGACTCGTGGAAAAAAGTTTAATGATATATGTGTTTGTTTCTAATCATGCCAAATACCTTTACAGCTCGAGTAACAATGATGATTTACTAGAGGAAACTTTTTTTTACATATATGGATCCCAAGATTCATATTTTTTTTCAACATTATAAATCTTCATAGGATCGCAATTTGTTAACTGAATGGGGATTGATTTTGGTGCAGAGTGATGATCTAATGTTTTTTATGGTTAATCCAAAAAACTTTTCAGATGGGTATTTATAAGGAATTTCATATGATGTGATATAAAGTGAAGTTAATGACATATTTAAAAACTTTCTTTGTAATATATCCAAAAGGAGTTTTAAAAATGGTTTCATAGGTTATTATATACAATACAATTTAATGTGAAATAGAAAAACATTTAGGATTTAGTAGAAGTGGGATATTAAAGGATATATTACCTAAATCCATATTTATAAATGAAATATTTGTGGTATGTATATAATATTTCATGAAAATTATGATTTGAATTTATTGGGTAGATTATTCCATGTATATTGGACACCCAAACCATTATACACCTATGAAATTACAAAAATGAAATCATTTTATGTTTAAGAAATATATAAGGATTAAATGAAGATGAGGCATTCATGAATCATACCTGGAATTTATTCATTTTTTTTAATTCATGAATAAATGGGGGAATAATAGTAGATAATCCTAGATTTCCTAATTAACAACTACCATTTGATGGTAGTGTATATGTGATCAGTTCCCTATGTTTTGATGAAACTCCCTGATCCCGAAGCACTCACTAATATTTATCCATTGCATATAGAGGTACTATAATACCATGTAAAAATGTTAAATCCCATCCACATGTAAGATTATTTAGTTTATCCCATAGATACACTGTGACGGTGGGATACTTTTTCCACTCAGTAAGAATTATCAAACCATATGATGATGATGAAGATGTTGTAGATTCTCTTCAATGTAAAGTAATCAATGTTCTATAATATTATTCATTCTATGTTTTACATAGGTTACATGTAATATTTCCTGGAGATCATCAAAAAAAGGTTTAAATCACTTCTAGTTGATCTTATAATTGTTATTATAATTTAAAAAATCCTTTATTTTCTTATTATACTAGTGGATAATTCCATTTTTGGTTAAACTCAATCGATGAAATTATCAACAACATACCCAACCACCCCTTTATTATCTCAACCAAAAAGTTTTCATAAGAATTGTATGAGAGAAAGAAGGTTCACTTTCTATGTATTTTTACACCACAGGTAATGGGGATTTATATTAATTTTACACCCTTAAGTATATCAAGGATTGTATGACATTATATTTGATATACTTCATGATTTAGACCAAATAATAATTTTTAAATTATTATCTCAAGAGGCCACTCTATATTACAAAGAATTATGGTGAGAAATACCCTTTATTAAAAAATGTTAAAACACACAAACCTCTTTTGAGGGATAAGGGGGGACCCGAGAACCCAGAGGCACACATGCCTTAAGATACAGTGGACAAAAATCACAATGGCACAAAACAATTACGAAGTACGTGTCCCAAAGTCATATAGACCCAAGAACATGGGTTAAAATATCCCCAAGGCCAAGAAGATGACCCAGCTTCTGCCCGTACACACACTCCGTAGGACTCTTGTCATTTTACGGCCATCAAAACCGCCAAGAAGAATCCAAAAAGATCTGATCTCAAACAATATTTGGACCAGATCACGAACACTACCTGATCACCACATGAACAGACCAGTGTCACCATGCCCGCCTACACTATCTCCTTGAAGCTGAACAAACCAGTGTTGCCCTGCCCACAACCCTCCTGCATCGTTGCCTTGACCACCCAATGAGATAGATCCATAAATCCACTCTTCCACTTTCAAAAGAACCATAGTTCACACCATTGCATCACAAAAACCTTTTAGGGTTTATTTAGAAACACTTTCAAACCACTATTTACTGAGTTTGACCAGATCTGGTGTGTCTAGAATAGATATAGGGATGTCAACCGCCAACAAGAGGCCCCCAAATATACTCACACATAGAAGAATTGTCGCCACCAGCTAAAAACCAAGATCATAATAATATGAACCTTCACTAGGGAATATTTCAAAACATAAAATAGGAGACTGAATCTAAATCCACCATTCCTATACCTCCAAGGAATCCATGTCCGCTTAGGAGGAGCTGCGTCTGAATCCGTGTTCTAAAAATAAAAAACCAATATATATTATATATTATACTTATACTAACAATAATATTTACATAATATCATAACCCATAATAGTTTGTTATGATCCTTGATTAAATAAAACTCAAAGTTCTACCTTAAAGGGTTATTATAATTTTACTATTTATATTTAATATATATACATCACACATGATGAATACATGTTTCCATTATTATAAACCATGATACATTTCACAACCATTACATAAAATATCCCATGCATATAATACCGAGATATTCAACACCCCCCCCCCATAATGTTAATAAAGTAAAGATTTATTAAGTAATATTCTATAATTTCATTTGTACCGACCCAAAAATGTTTATATATACCATCTTATTTATTTATATAATAAAATTGTATTTTTAAAGGATGTGTTTTGGACTTTAGTGAGAATAGGGTTACTTGGAATAAGAAAAACTTTTATTTTCATCATCATAGTTCTCAATTACAATATCAATGCTATGAACCTCCCTATGTTTAGTATTGAACTCCTTGATCCAAACACCTTTCTTCAAAACATCTGATGTAACGATGTGCTCTGCCTTTGTTGATGAGTCTTACATGGTGTCCTATTTAGAACTCTTCCAACTAATACATCTACTACTAATTCTATACATGAAACCATATTAATATATTAAATAATATTTAATGTTTTGGAAACTATCATCAATGTTACCCTTTACAATGATCTCACCATCACCTCTAAATAATAAGAACATATCATTACTTTTTAAGTATTAATACTATTCATCACAACAATCCAGTTGCTCTCACTAATATTATATTGGTATATAATAGTAATCTAAAAGAATAAGTGACATTGGGTCATGTACATATCCTGGCATACATGATAGGTCCTATGGTGTACACATACAAAATCATACCCATCTTTTAAAAATATTTATAAGGGGTTTAAATCTTCTTATGATTCATTACGTGTAACAATGGTGAAGACCTATTCTTAGAGTTCTATATGATAATAATCTTTATAAAATTACCAATATATGTGTTCTAACTCAATTTAAGTAACCTATTTGATCTATCTATATACATCATCATACCTGATATATAGGATGCTTCACCATTGTCTTTCATTGAGAATAATTTTCCTAACTACAAATTTATGTAAACATGGGGTATAAATTCCAAAAAAATCATGCCATCTGCATAAAATGCTACAAATTCCACATAAATTCTACAAACCCATTGATATATACAATAATCATCCACTTTCTTGATGAAACCATACTAAATGATTGCATCATTAAACCTGATGTTCTTATTCTCTGAATGGTACTTTAATACAAAATAAGAAATTTCAACTTTCAAGCCTTTGCATACTCATTTAGGAAATAAAAATCCTTAGGTTTTGTTATGAACATATCCTTAGCTAAATTTATATCATGGAAAGTTGTTTTGAAATCCATTTGATATACCTTTAATTATAATGAGTTCTTATGGGAAAAATATCTTAATAGATTCTATCATCAAAATTGGAGAAGAGGCCTCTTTATATTCAATACCATGAATTTGTTTTTAATATAAATATAATAAATGGAATTTATATAAAAAAAATTTCATTCATGTCAATTTTATTATGGTAAACTGACTTTCATCCAATAGATCTCACCCCTTCAGTTGATTTCACCAAGATCCAAACTTGGTTAGTGTACATGTCGTCTTTTTCTGATTTAATTCCCTCAAAAAATTTCTTAGAATCAAAACTATCATTGGACACTTGATAGGTTTCTCATATATTAAAAATATATCATCAAAAGTTTCTAAAAGGAATTAATGTCACTCATTTTATTGAAAAATTCCACTATACATTCATGGTTCTTGTGTAACCTTAGTGAGTTCAGTTTTTATAACCAATTATGAAACTATCTTACTTTATATCTCTAAATAAATTACTATTTATTTCTCTTAAACCTCTCCAAGTTTGACATTACTTACATTTACACCAGGATTTATATGTTCCTTAGGAGTGAATATAAATAATCAATCAATAAACATTTTTTGTGTAGTGGGATTATGGAAATTATTTCCCTTAATTTCTATTGTATAACTAAAAAATAGTAAATCTTCTAATTTATGGTCATGTTTTTCATAATCCAAGAATCGTATATATTCTTAATGACCCCCAATTCTCATAAAAGACAAATTGGGACATTTAAAAATCCATATTCACATGGTTTTTGTAGGGCTTATTTAGATTGAATGTAATTAAGTATAGAATACAACACTTTTTAGAGAATATCCCTAATATGATATAAGATGGTCATAGTTACTCATCATTGACCAAACCATGTCCAAAAAGGTGAAATCCCTCCTCAAAAACACATCATTATATTACAATGTTGTAGGAGGAGTGAGTTGCAAAATAATTCATCGGTATCTTATATGATCAGTGAATCCATATCTATTCACTGCCTCAATCTCATTATACAATCTTAATACACTTAGTTAGTTAATTATGTACTTCACTTTTGAGAACCCAAAACTTTTCAATGGTTTAAATATTTTATCTCATAAAAACACATAATCATATTGACTAATATTATTTCAAAAGGTGACAAAGTGTCTATACCCATTACATGATTTAATATTCATTGGTCCATATACATCACTATGTATATGATCTAATATTACACTATTTGTCTCACATTTTTTAAAACAACTGTAGTATCTATGGGTGATCATTGAGATAGGGGTGAATAAGTGATCTTAGAATTTTTTAGAAAAAAACTTCACTACTAATTATAGAGAGTGATATGTTTTCCACACATCCAAATATACACCAACACAAGGATCTCAATGATTTATACGGTTTACTTCTCAAATGAGAAGACTAATACTTATTGTGATTCATAAAAACCTTTGATCATATGATCCACTAGTATCAAACAATGAATAAAACTACATAGTTATTATAAAAAAAATAATGTAACACATCACCTAATAGTGTTTCGATGAATCACATAGGCATGTGTATCTCATGCTTTAAAATGATATAATAATAAACAATGATTTAACAGTCTTCTACCAAATATACTTTAGTGGATTTTTATATGGAACCAAGTTATTCTTCTCTTTATATTCATTAATAGTTTTATGACACCTCTTTAGTTTTTATACACAACACAACATGAAATAACTTCCACCATAGTCTACACATTCATAATGAGTGGTGTTATTCAAAATAAATAATAATAGAAACTTCTTCTACCCCTCTGTTATTTTTCTCTAATTTTCATGATTAACCTATAGTAATTATAATCTCTTTCAAAACATATTTTTTCATGCCCAATATTATTTATGTATCACTAAAAAAGTTGGAGACCCATTTTAATTTGTACTCTAAATTGAAATTAAATATAATAAATTATTCTTAACAGTTTCTCAACTTCTTCTCATTATCTTATATTATTTCTTCTAATTTTTAAAACACTATTTCATGTCACTACGGCATACTAGCACCAGCTATAGTGTGGGAAATATGTTATACTATAACTGATATTATATTATTCTTATAAACTCTTTAATTTGTGTTTTTAACCTCCCCATCTACTGAATTGAATAAAAACCCATTTTTTAATTTTTCAACCATGATCGTTAAACTTTACAATCTTATAGAATTATTTATTTTTTCAAAATATTAATTATATAATTCTATAATTTTACCAAAATTATAGGCAACTAAGATTTCTTTTATAAATCCATGTAATATATGAAGTTTATAGGGTTTATATCATTTTCAAAATCTTAGAATTCATCTTAGCATCTAACAAAAAATGTTTCATCATTGGGTTCATTATACCCTATGTAGTCTCATGGTAACCTACAAAGATAAGATATTATATCCTATTACAGTAATTGTACCTTCTAAAGTTCCATTGTACCTTATGAAGATTCAATATAGGGTTTATATACCCTATAAAGTCTCTATTGTACCTTATGAAGTTACACTATACTCTATGAATGTACCTTATGAAGCTCCTCTTCTATGAAATTTCACTAAGTGTTATACATTATGACGATCTTCACATACCATATGAAGGTATCTTAAGAATTGTGTTCCCTATGAATTAATCATCTATTTTCAAAAATTTGATTCAGTGTGTGCCAAATGAAATCTATTAATCATTCATACCTTATAAATATTAGGAATATATCCTATAAAAATTACCTTTACATTTTATATTAAACATCAAATTATTTCTAATAACACCATACTTTATAAATAAACTTTAATCATCTTTTATCTATTCAAAAAACTTCATCTTACTATATACATCTTATTTTAGGTAATTTTGAACATAATTTATGTATTTTATAAAAAATAAAACATAAAAACCCATATTAACTTCATTATTGTTCATTTCACACAATATTATTCAAAAAATACAAAAATATTCCCACATTCTCAACCTATTATAAATAGATAATAGGATCGACAATTTTACATTAAAAGTTTCTTTAGTTATTTATTCTAATAAAAAAATACTCAATTTTCAAACAGTTTATAATAAAATGAGTGTAATAATCCATCTATATAGAGTCTTTATAGGATTTTATCATTAATTTTCTTAGGTGATAAAGCCAAATATATTTGGTCTTATAATCAAACTTTACCTTCTTATCTTGAATATTATAAATTGGGTTTTTCATATCCATAATACATAAAAAACTCACCATATTCTCAATTACATAAAAACTTTCATTCTTATATATAGAAATATTATTATTAATATTATTAATTAATGAAAATACAATCATTGAAAAAAATATAGAAATTAAATTCCTATTAATGTTATGTACATAATTGAAACATTCAAATTATAGCTGTAATAAACAAGGTAGACTTAGGTCATAAGTGTTGACCTCTAATACAAAAAATATTTCCCTTTTTCCAACATGTAGGTCTAGTTTTACATTCATCAATTATCTTATTTTTATGAGTCTATGTTTATCGGTATAAATGTTTTATGTACACCAGGTATCAAATATTCATGAGTCAAAATTTGATAAATTTATTTCTCTAGTATTCACATCTATATGCAGGGAATGATTCTTTTTAAGAACACTTCTTAACCTTAGATACCAATCTGGGATATGATTATAGGTCTTGCCTATAAGATATATTAGATTTATAATCATGGAGCATTCCATAATATATAACCAAGAAAACTCTATGGGTGAGTATTGTGTTTTAAATATTTATATCAAGGAATTTTAATAAAAGTGATCACATTAAAATTACGACCTCATACATCATTAGATTTCGTGGATCAAGATACATATTCTAATAAATAATAATTCTTCTATAGTGTTACTATTATCACTTTGTTATTAATGTATAAAATAATTCTGATCATATCACATATGACTTTAGGACATTTTAGTGGAAGAACCTTGGAAAAATCCCATCATATGGAAAAAAATGAACTTTGTTCCTCTCATATCCAATCTCATAGGGTTTCCCAATTAAGAATATACTAAATCTAAAAATGAAATTCAGTTACCTAACAAATAAGATCAACCAATTACACCATTCCTGACACAAGATAATCAAAATACACACATCATTGGAAAAAACCAACCTGTTTGGTAGATCTAGGTCTTGGTATGTATTTTGTCCAAAAGAAATATCACATTTATTATTTTATGGGTTTTCTTAGTCTCACCATTTTAATATATAATACATGTATATTTAATTTATAAATATTTAATCCTTTCAAATATTTATTATCTCTAGTTTTATCCCTATGTGTGTGCATTCTTCAAATGATTTCTTTTTAGAATTCCTATTCTTTCCAAAAAATTAATATTTTCAATCCGTATTAATGTGTAAGTCTTTACAGAACTCAATTTTTTTTATTTAACATAAAAATATAAGATAAATATATCTATAAATATCAAAATGAGTCACTTTTGTAAGGTACTTGAATTACTTTATTTTATATTCATAAAGTAATATGAAATTAAAATTCATCACAAGATAAATCATGATGAGACAAGTAGCCAACCCAAAATTTTATAGATAGAGCATAAGATTCTAGGATAGTGAGCAGCATAACCCAAAGTCCTACTACCCATGGTTCAATACCCAATAGATATTTTAATTTTATAATATTTATAACAAAAATATGTGTGTAAACTATAATTATTCTATAAATTCATGCTCGTAACTTTATAACAAACCAAATTCAAGGTAGAAGAAAATTAAATTTTATGCTATCATAAATAACATGTAATGTGTGTGACAAAACGTTTATTGGAATAAATTTTTATATAACTTATAGAATTAATAATATTTACATCATATAATAAATTTATTTACTGAAATATTTAAATATGAATAAAACAAATAAATTAACACATTAATTTTTTACTGAACATGAGATATTAATATGATCATTTCATATTCCATTTATTCATAAACATATTTCATTAATAATTCATAATATTTATCTTTTAAAAAAACAAAAAACTATAAGGATTTTATATAAAATAATTTTTTAATTTTAATACTATATCATATTTAATGATAAAACCCCTTTTTTTATGGAACAATTCAAATTTCCACATAGGATAAGTTTTATCACAAGTGGTCTATCATATTTTATGATATGTGATATCATATAACATGGTTCAATGTTTGAACTATATTTAAACCAATTGTATAGACCTATGACCTTGTGGATAAATTAAATATGGTATCTTAATTTAACTTTTGAATTAACTGATGAAAACATATATTTATTTCATTTTTTTCTTTGGGATGAGAGTTCAATTCTCATTTTGGTTTTTCTACTTGTATCTTAAATATTTAGGGTGAAAGTTTAAATGTTTTGGCCCAATAATGAGGATTCATAGAAGGTTTGAAAGTTCAGGTGTGGTTTGAAGGTTGTATGACCTACTATTTAAAACTACAGGTGGCATTGAGTAACCCAGTTGGAGGTACTAGGTTAGAGGTACCAGGTACCGAGTGAGGCTAACTAGTGTGGGTGTTGTTCTGGAGGGACTGCAATGTGTTACCATTAAGACCAATCTAGATATTCATTAAAAGTTAGTATTTTAGTTGTGAAATTCGAATCCTATTAGCATATTTTGGGGGACCTTTGAACCTTATTTTCGTTGGATCACCATAATCTCTTCTAATCGATTCATTTATTCATCACATTCCTCTCTTATTTATTTTTGATAAAAGGGTGATCCAAGGGTATTTTTATATCAATTACAATGAAACAATTCCCCTATCATATCTTCCTTCCTTTACATTTTCTCTCAATTGTTTATATTATCTTAATTGAGGATGTTTGGTTTTTTATATCACAAATATATGGTGAAAACAATACAAAGATTAGAGATCCTTCCTATCTTATATAAAAGAAGATTTCAAGGGTTATTTACCATCTGATTATTGATGTTTTGATATAAATTGATTTATGTATGATTTAAACGTGGTATTTCATGATTATATAATGGAATTATACAACGTGTAGGGCGGGCTAATTGATATTTCGTATTAGTATGGTATCAAGTGTATTTTAAGTGTTATATTTTCATGTTTCCTTTGATATTTGGTTTTCTTTATTTATGATCAATTTTTATTCTATATTATTTGGTTATTGAATATTTTATAATGGTTAATATGCTTTTAGTAGTCATTAGAGTATAATTTTGAGGTCATTGTAAATGTTAAATCTCACCAAAGGTTATGGAAGGTGTTCTCGATCATTCTAGTGAATTACCAAGAAGTTCATGTGACATGCTCATTGATTATTTTTAAAAACTAATAACGATATTTTTAACTTTATTTTTATAATTTTGAATTATTAATTTTTTAATTTTATTTTGTATAAAAATTTATTTTATTTTGTAGTTGTATTATTTTTAAATAAAACATTGAGTTTAGTACTCTTACTTTACTCAATAAAATTTTATATACTATTTTAAGTAAAAATGTTTTTTAAGTAAATGATTTTCTATCCATATTAAACTAGAACTGGAATGAGTGTTGTTAAGAATAACCTATTGGTTGTTTTATTATTACCATTCCTACCATATTACACATATATCTTGTAATTGTGCTTATATATAATTTATATAGAGTATTCCTTATCATTTTAGTTATAGTTATAATAATATTAAGTATTGAAATAATATCCCTTAGTTATGGTTGTATCATACTAATTAAGTTACTTACAAGATACTAGTATTCTTGGAATCAAACCATGGTCTAGTTTCTTTTAAGGAACCATTATCTTTTGAAAAATATATCATCTCAGCAATTTGATAAACATTACAATGTGTGATCATATCTTCCCATAGTAACCTGAATGAAATAAGTTGTGATATATGCTAAACCTTTAGTTAATTACATACCTCAATGATGATTAATGGATCTGTTATCCAAGTTGGGATAAATAGTTTGGGAATAAATATTATTATTTTTAAATGTCATCATAAAAATTACTAGAAAAAAAGATAACATTTTATAAAAGGAAGAGTTTGTACTTAGCTAAGTCCAAGACCTTTATTTTATAAAGTTCAACATTTTTAAACTCTTTCATGGTAAAATATTTTTCCTTATTTTAGAAAAGTTTATTAATATTATTTTCCTTGTTTTAATAGACATTTAAATTATATTTTAAAGGCCTTTTCAAATTTGGATTTTCCTTCACACATGTATTTCACCTAAATGTTTTCATACATTCATTTTATTGAGATCTATTATTTCATGAAAAGTTTTAAAAGAAAAGGTTTTAGTGTGAAATATTTATTAGTTTAAATACTCTTACCTTTCCCACTATAGATCTTAAATTGTTATCTAAGTGAACCAATAAGCATTATTTTGAATCTAAAAAATACTGTCACGACCCGTCCCGCGGGACCCATGTCTTTACTACCCCAAGCCCACCTCGCAAATTCCAGGGCCTAGTGAATAGAACCGAATGCATTATCCCACAATTGAGAGGAATTTTCATGAGTACCTGTATGCACACACAAACACACAACCACGTCCAAAACAACTGGAAAGGAAAACATGCATGCCACTAAACAACCATAGAGTAAAGGTACAAGATATAATTCAAATGGGCATGAATACAAACCCAAAAAAGATAAACTGAAAATAGGAAAGTAAGAAATATCTCAGTATGATGTCTGAAGAAGACCCCACTTGAAAGGTAGGTAAGGAGTGGTTGTCTAACACTGTAGAAGTACGTCCTACCTATCATGTCTCACTAGGAACCACCTGGTACTTAGCCACTGAGGTCTCTGTCGAAGTGCCTGTCCTATTCACCAGACACAACACATGCGAGTGAATCCCATATAGTGATTATTAAAACAATACTCATTCGGGGAACCCGAAACCACAAAGATAAATTATAAGTGAAAAAACACGATGAAATGTACATTCATCTCTACTCAGGTATATGCCCATATAGATACAATTAACATCCAAATATACTCATCTCATCCACTAAGAAACATGAAGTCCCAACCTCATATCCAGAATCTGGATTCTCACTGAAGGCTCAAATCATAACACACAAAAGAAGAGATCACAATCAATGAGCTGGGGGCACTAGTCTGAGAGATAAACTCCATCGAGGAAATTATACTAGGTCCAACTCTAGTGTCGTACACTAGAGGTCTATTCATAAAAGTCTTTCACCCAATGCAAGACTAAGGAAACCCCAGTGAAGAGGCCCTCCCCTCGCCATAGTGCCGAGTTGAGGGAGCACTTATCTAGAATATCATGTGATAACCTAGTCGCTAATGTAAGGAGTGGCATGCACCTTAGTCTCGTTGAGGGAACACTTCTCCTACTTCAGTATCAATCACTTCAAGTGGAGGGTCCTGCTCCTCATAGATGTGTCCTATAGTTTAGGGAGCTCTAACTTCTATAGAGGACCCACTCCATGTCCCTACACAGAGACGGGGGAGTACTACTCTGTAAGTGAGTACATGCACTCTGGTTCCAACAGAGGAGTACTACTCATGAAGGACCTGCACCCTGTTGTGAAATGGGAGTACTAATTCATATTTCGAGGACCCTCACCCTACCTTATAGTGGGGTACTAGTCTGGGGCTAGAGGACTCGCACCCTTGTAATAAGGGAGTACCGACTCTATTAGTTTATTCGCTATGAGGATCCCACACCCTAGTAATTTAGGTGAGTACTGATCCCAGTACAGAGGACCTACTCCCTTGAATGACAGAAGACTACCGACTCTGCCAGAACAATGTGTAAGGGTGAACCTCACCCTGGAACAATAGGGGAGTAACGACTCCAATGATTGGGAACCCACACCTTGGTCCCATAGAGGAGTACCTACTCTTCCTTTATGAACATCTCTAAGAACTCACGCCCTAGTACTTCAGGGGAGTAACACCCCTGAAATAAACAACCTGAATGAAACACACCCACACCCATTATGTGGGTAGTCGTGTCTATACCTAAGTAGAGTAATAAAGAGTACAAGTTCCCTGAGTATTCAAGGATGTAACCATCCTAGCATATCTTCAAAAGAACCACCCCAACTATGCTCAAAGTCTTCTTGTATCAGGAGGGCCTATGCTTCAAATCAATAGTCTATCCTTCAAATTCCAAAAAACTCACTTAGTGTATCTCAAAAGGACCATCTCGTCACAAGGTTCCTAACTCAATAGACGAATCATCAAACTGATGCTCCGTTCGAAGGTTACAAGTGTTTTAGCGAAGCGATGGCCGGTTGGGTCTGGGTCTGGTCTGACTCAGTCAGACCGAACCGGCCCATCCCATTGGTCCCAGCCCGGACCAGATGGGCCCAACCCGCCTAGCAGGGCATGGCCCGTGAGCACTATCCTGACCCATCAAGAGGGTGTTCAGTTCACACACCCCTGGCTGGATAAGTCAAACGCCACTCAGATCCTGCATGCGGTCCCTATTGGACTGCGTGCTAGTGCACCATGTCATGGCCCCATCTATGTCCCACACCATTGACATGGTCCAGTGGCCGCTTCCCAATCTGTCAGCAGTCAGCTTGCTACAAGTGGCTGTTGCTGCACCACCACGACCCGAGTTTTCCGCAGACATGTCCGTCTCAGTGCGCCGTTGTGGCACTCTAGTGGAATTTTGCACAAACCACTGGTTCCACTCTAGTGGTCCATTCCTCGAGCCTTCTGTGCCTCTTGCCTACATGGGGCACCATCTTCCCAGCTACATCCTCAGAAATTCTTTATCCTCAATCCTAACTTACGGCCTTGAAGAACACACAAGAACTCAAAATGGTACAGGGTCTCGGAACATGTTTGTGTCTATCCACACCCTCTATGTTAGAGTTTTTAAAACACGAGGGGACAAGATTATAGTATTATCAGAATTAATCCTGATGCAAAACCCTGATAATGAGCCCCCTCCCTCAAGAACAAGTGATTCACTGATCAACATGTTCGTGGGTTGATCCACATTCATTGTTTTAGAATGAAGAATGAGAAAACTAAAAACACAAAAAGTAAACCCCTAATGAGGATATGTTCATTTTTGATGTGATCCATCCATGAGGATTCACATTCTGTTCGAAGCCATTGGCGTTCGTCGCTCTTTGGTCCCATTATTCGAGGTGTGTCATTTTCATTAGAGATTCGTCAACGTTCTTCATGGGATGGAATTTCATCATCATCCTTTAAGGAAATTATATCTTTGATTCTCCAACCTGTTATCTTATTAAAAGAGAAACTAGTTGCAAAATTTCCATTACGTTGCGTCGTCGTGCAGTTATGTTGTTTTATTCATGAAACATCGTATCCATTATGCTTAAATTAATGAGTCATTACACTGCACATTTAAGAGCCTTATAAATGGGATTCATTTCATTAGACTCATCATCGCCTCATCGCTGCACCGTAGTGTTGATGTTCTACCACTCAATAGTGAAGAAATACCAAAAAAATAAATTTTTCAGTTATTTTATTTTTTTCATCTGAAAAGTCCTAAAACTAACTTTTTCGGTCGACCCTCACCAGTAGAAGTTAGGTCCATTCTTAGGTAATGTAATCATTCTAGATGAAACCATGACCTTTTATTTTCAATATGGGTTCCCATTTAGAAGTTTCTAAAATCGTTCATGTGTGCCATTTTAATTCTCATAAAAAATCTAAAAAACTATCTTTCCCCCTTGACCCGCGCTGGTCAAGGATAAGCTCTGCCTAAGGGAAACATGCTCTCATGAGCTCAATGGTACTCTCACATTTCCAATCCAAGTTATAGTTTAAGAGTTATATGGATTTGAAAATAAAATAAATGTTACTTAATTATTTTATTTATGACAAAAAACTATCTTCCTCTATTGGCCCGTGCCGAACAATGTTTGGCCTTTTCTAGTTGAATCTTGATGATCTGAGTTCAATGGTTCCCTCATATTTTTGATCTGGGAAGTGGTTTAAAAGTTAGAAAAACCCACTGACACGATTATTTAATGAACCTAAAAAAATCCAAAATATATTCCGGCCACTACGAGCCTCGGAATTACATGTCGTCTTAGAAACTTGTCTCATAGTAATCCCTTTTATTTTTTGAAAACAAATCATGGAAATATAGGGTATTACATTAATCCCCCCTTTTAGTGATTTATGTCAACATAATAAAAAATAAGGGCTAATCCAAGAAAAAGGGGGTAATGAGCACAAATCTGATCCTCCTACTCCCATGTTCTCTCCTAGAGATTCCCTTGCTACCAATGAACATGCAAAAGAGGAATTGAACACCCATGAAGGACCCACTTCTGATTATCCTCTATCTCCATTGAGAACTCTGCAAATGTCGCCCAATCATTATTGTCCATATCGCCTCAGTCGATGATGTGTGATGGATCATGTATGTACCTTCTCATCCATGACACCGGAAAAGCATCATGCACCTGGTGCATCTATGTGGGATGAACAATGTGGTACGCCACCTCACCAACTCTAATCATATTATAGAAATTTATGATAAACCTAAGAGATAACTTTCCGAAATAGGAATACTACTGCACTCACTAGAGGCATCCCAGATGAGTATGGATGGTTAGAAATTATTCCATGCTACAGAATCATCATTAAGTCTAACTATGACACCACAGAATAATCCCAAGAATGACTATTTATGACAGACTACCTTGTGCTGCATGGGATTCCCTTTCACCATTAAGGGATCCCCTACTTCACCATCCCAAACACACTGAATCATTTTCCTAATACAATCAATCTATGTAATAACAGTAGTAGTCCATACCAAGGATGACGTCGTTAGACATATACGCCATGACTAAGAGATCCCAACAACAACTACCACCTCTAAGAGTCAGGTCACACTATCATCACAAGTGTTTGATCAATGGGTTCCCCCTATCAGGAGTCTCTAAGTGTGAGGTTCAAGTCCACGGCCCAACCAGAACCTATAATTCTCAAATAGAACTCACAGGAAAATGATAAAAACTAGAACCGATGTCTATTAAAATGAATCCAAATAAAGAGGAACATATCATACCTCGAATCTCTTAGGGAGATTTTTGGTCATAAGGCATGACTGCATGCATTTTTCCTTACCCACGTCATCCTACTCCCTGATCCTAGCGCGGACCACCTTGGGGTAGTGGTGGAAAAGCTAAAAACTACCTGCCACCTCCTACTCAACATCCAACTCCTATACCTCACCACCAATTTTGTGGAACTCCATCTCCAATAACTAAATTTTCCAAGGAGGTTCCTCAACCGGCCCCCTCTCAGTGGCACGGTAGGTCAGAAAATCTCTAGAAAAATTCCCTCTATAGTAGTTAGCGTAACACCGCCTCTCCTGTGGTTTATCTTCTCCTAGAAGCTGCTTCTAAACCACAAACCCATGTGTCTGTGTTCAGGAAAGGGTATGCCTCGAACTCCGAAAACTGATGGCTTTTCATCTTCTAGATCTATAATATTCCTCTCTATTTTCACCTCTTCCGTAGGCCACATCCTTATTTTCCTGGGCAAGGAAACTCTCAACCAGCTGGGTTGACTCCAGCACCCCAGCATTTATCAGATTAATAAGGGGTATCACCAATGCCCTGATCTCCTGACGTAGTCCCTTATTGAAGGTTCGGGCCCTGATGTATGGATCCCACACCATATCCATAGACTTCTGAGAAAGATATATGAATGTCACCGAGTACTCAGCTTCCATCATGCTACCCTACTACAGGTGCAACAACTCCTGTATACGCACAGAGTGTAACATCGCCTGAAAGAACTCCTCCCTAAAGAGGTGTTCAATGTCTATCCAGGTGAGGGTATCCTTATTTTGAATTTAGATAATCAGGCTCCACCGTCTCCCCACCAGTACCTATAATAGGCTCATACCCAAGATATCCATATGTTCAAGAGGCAACCTCACTAGGCGGAAGACTCGCGTAACTTCCTCAAGCCAATACTCGGCCACCTAGGGGTCAGTTTCAACCATGAACATAGGAGGTATCTTCCTCTCTAACTTGTGTAGGGAACTCAACCTGCGCGCATCCTCAAGTAGTAGTGCTGTTAGAAACTGCTGATCGATGGGTGGTGGTATTACTACTGCACCACCCAGTAGGGCTATCTCTGGTACTGGTCCCTATACTGACACCTTATCACTTGGTAGGCCATCCTCATGGTCTCCTCCTAGAATCCTGACTGGAAATCTACATGGTGGCATCTTGAAATGGGTCAAGATGAACCACAATTAATAGAGTAAATTTGGAGAGATGACTCAAGAAGGACATGGAATGCACAAACCATTTCTATATGATGCATGTACCATTAATTTCATGGAAACCAGTTTCCTAATGTACCGAGACAAAAAAGTAGGTTATTAGAGTCCCAATGAATAGATATATCGGTCGCCACACCAACACTATAACCTTTGACTAGAGAGTCGAACTCGAAACATCTTAACACTGTATCTTTGCAACTCAATCAAAACTCACAACTCTTAGTCCAATGGTGTAACTGAACCCCCTCTGATACAAATTTTTCACAACCTATCCCCCAGGGCCCTAGTTTTGACTACCCTAAGCACGTCTCCCAAATTCTAGGGGCTGGTGACTACACCGAAGGCATTATCCCATGAGTTGGAGGCATTTTTTCGAGTACCTGTATGCACACACACACACACACAACCATGCCCCAAACATATGGAAAGGAAAACATGCATGCCACTAAAAAACAACTGAGTAAAGGTACAATATATAAGTTTAATGGGACAAAATACAAACCCAACCATAGAAAAACTAAAAACAGAAAAGTTAAAAAGATCTATGTAAGACGTCTACAGAAGACCTCACCTGATTTGTAGGCAAAGAGTGGATATCAAAAGTTGCGGAAGTACATCCTCCCTGTCGTGTCTCACTAGGCATCGCCTGGTCTGGGGCCATTGAGGTCTCTGTTAAAGTTCCTATCTTCTTCACCAGACAAAACATGTGAGAGTTATTCCCATGTTGGGATGAGTAAAAAAAATACTCAGTAAGGACCCCAAAACCACAAAGGAAAATCACAGGAGAAAACCCACAATGAAATGTAAAGTTATCTCTACTCAGGTATATGCCAAAAAAAATACCATCAACATCTAGATATACACCTCTCATACACAAACAAACATGAGGTCCCAAACTCATATCCATCATTAGGATTCTCACTGAAGGCTCATGTTGTAATACACAAACTAGGAGATCACACTCCATGAGCTCATCCATCTCTGGTAGCACCTTTCTGATAGATACAATTCATCAGGTACATTCTACTAGGTCATACTCTAGTGCCCGACACTAGAGTTCTATTCATCACAATCTTGCACCCAACACAAGACTAAGAAAACTAAAGTGAAGAGGCTTTCCCCTTTCTACTACAAAGAGTTGATGGATCACTACTCAAGAATATCTTGTGATACCCCAGTCACTCTTTTAAGGAGTGGTCCACACCTCAGTCTCGTTGAGGTAGAACTTGATTCTACTTAGGTATATATCTATTCAAGTGTAGGGGCTCACTCATCATAGATGTTTTTTATAGTAGAGGGAGCTCCAAATACTATGGAGTACCCCCTCTCTGTCGTTACTCATAGACAGGGGAGTAATACTTCATAAGTGAGGTCCCACACCCAGGTTTCAATAGGGGATTACTACTCATAAAGGACCCACACCCTGTTGCAAAAGGGGACTACTACTTCATATATCAAGGAACCAAAACCTACCCTTGTTTCCCTCGGAATTTGGGGATGAACTCCTTGATTGAAGGTTCAGACATTCCAATCGGTTTCTAATGGGTTTTTTCATAGAACCGGAAACATCCAATGATTCCACATCCATTTGAACCTACTTTTCAATGGTAGGCGCTCATTAGTTGTGGACTGATGAGGCTTATGAATTTCAATTGTTCGAGAGGATGGGAGTTCGGACTCATCACACCTTTTTGAGGGGAGTTATTGCCTACTCCGGGACTCTCTTTATAGATTTAAGTCATGTTCGTGAATCTTTATTACATTACCAAGTATAAAATGAGATTTCCTTTAGATATGACAATCAATGATCGATATGTAGGAAATTTAGAGAATCATTTATATGTATTAGAGGTTCGTCGTTGCTAGAGAATCATCTGTATTTGTTAGAGATTCTTAGCCAATGGTATCCTTTGATACGTAAAAGTCTCTCAGTAATTTTAATGTCCATACTAGTTTTAAATCCACTTAGTGGGGCAATTGAAGTTTATTGTCATTCATAAGGACATGAATTATTTCCGAGTTGGGATCGAACCCGTAAATGGGATACCTACGTATCCTTTGTTTAGAAATGGAATCATAACCCACGTAGTTCGAGTAAGGGAGTATGATGTTTATGATTGATGGATCAAAGAAGGATGTCATAATTACTTTTACACTCTAAGATCACGTGAGTCATGCTCGGTGTGATAAAAAAGAGGTATTGGTAAAAATCAAACAATTGTTCCATGAAAGATGTAATCATAAGTAATAATGTGGGACTTATGTAGGTTTGACTGCCCAGATAAATGAATATTAGGATTTACTTCAGGGAAGAAATCCAAGAACAGGGTCCGTAAAGGTATATGTGCTCTATGGAGTTTTGAATACTCTAACCTAGGGCTTACTCTTGAAAAGAGGGCCCAAATTAGGAGAGGACTTATTATTGGGTTTTTACTCCTAAGAAGGAATACCAGATCAATGGTAAATTAGGACTGGTTAAGAGGAATTAAGACAGAGGCTTACTCCTGAAAAGGAGGCCCAGGTTAAGAGACTTGAAAAATTAAGGGACTCGGGGCTTACTCCTGAAGAGGATACCCATATTTATGACTGGGGCTTATTTCTGAAATGGAGGCCCATGTTAATGATTATGACTGGGGCTTATTCCTAAAAAAGAGGCCCAGGTTAATAGAATTATGGTTGGTGCTTACTTCTGAGGAGGATGCCCAAATTAGGGGACTGGGGCTTATTCCTGAAAAGGAGGCCCAGGTTAAGGGAATTATGGTTGGGGCTTACTCCTGAGGAGGATGCCCCTATTAGGGGACCGGGTCTTACTCCTGAAAAGGAGGCCCATATTTTGAAATTATGACTGGGGCTTACTCCTGAAAAGGAAGCCTAGGTTAATGATTATGACTGGGGCTTATTCCTTAAAAGGAGGCCCAGGTTAATGAGTAAAACTGGGGATTACTCCTGAAAAGGAGGCCCAGGTTAATATAATTATGGTTGGGGCTACTCCTAAGTAGGATTCCCAAATTAGGGTACTGGGGCTTACTCCTGAAAAGGAGGCCCATATTTGGAAATTATGACAGGGGCTTACTCCTGAAAAGGAGTCCCAGGTTAATGATTATGACTGAGGATTATTCCTGAAAAGGAGGCCTAGGTTAATGATTACAACTAGGGCTTATTTATGAAAAGGAGGCCCAGGTTAAGAATTCTCTCATCTTAAAGGATGAGGTTGAATGAATCAACTCTCAATATTTAGTGACATAAAGATGTGTAAATCACTAGGTTTGGAGAGATATTCCACAGAATTCCTTTCACATAAGGATGTAAAATCAAGAAATCATGCCATAAATGGCTTTGAAGAGTGTCTTGAAGACTGAATCATGATTAGGAGAGGTGGAATGGCTTAAGAGGGGTGAAATGGGCAAGAAGGGCACCCAAAAAGGCAGGGGCGCGCAAGTTCTGACAGGCGCGCTAGTACTGCGTGGGCACACAAGTATTGGTCGTGTAGGTATACCTGTGCGACACATGGGTACTTGTGCATTTGTAAACCAGCATGATAACACATGGGTGATCCATGACCAATGCCTTTAGAATTATCATGAGGTACTTCCAGAATAGAGGGCACATGTTTTGGTGAGGAAGTAAGGCGGCACGCAAGTATGTTCATTTCCATTAAGGGTAAAACACCTTAGGCACACAAGTGTTAGTGAATTATAACACTTAGACCTTACTCCACTTGTTTATACCTTCCATTATAGGTAAAGAATTACCTTAGAGGTGTTCGAAAGACCTGAAGAAGAGACTTGGGAATTCAGAGCTCTAAATATGAATTCTGGAAAAATTCCTCCCCAAATGGGTGGCCCATAGGGTCTATTTATAGGCTGGAGAAGACCCCAGGCAGTTATCCTTTGGGGAGTTCAAGTTACTTGTGCGACCATTAGGCGTCGCGCAAGTGGACTTGTGCGACAGTGAGGGAACTTGTGTGACCTTTGTGCCTTTGAAGCATTTTTCATGACTTTATCGATTTTTGATGTTTTCATAAAAGGATGAATCAATTTGTGCTAAGTCATTTTCCTTTCCATTAATTTAGACTGTGTGATGAAAAAGGAGCGTCAACAAAAGTCCCCCCTCAGAGTTGGATCCGAAATAAATGCGGATGTGACTCTGAGGAAAAGAAGAAAACCAAAGGAAAAGCGACGCACAAGTGTTGATGGCGCCGAGGGCGGCGCGCAAGTGCACGTCACATAGGTCTTGGCACGCAGGGGTGTGACCTTTATTCGTGTAGGGTACTGGCCGCGTCTATAAATAGAGGGTCTTACTTTCGTACAAAGAATCCTGATTTCAAACCTTCGAGCTCTCGCCGCGCAGGTCACCTTCGCCACGCAAGTTTCTATGTTTTCCAA
Organism: Viscum album; assembly: GCA_963277665.1. Classification (NCBI taxonomy): domain Eukaryota; kingdom Viridiplantae; phylum Streptophyta; class Magnoliopsida; order Santalales; family Viscaceae; genus Viscum; species Viscum album. The sequence goes on along the minus strand of OY728146.1, from coordinate 178,611,658 downwards.
TGTTTCTTTACTGTCACGCTGCTGTATATGTATCTAGACATGTGTGGTGATACTTGCGTGCCAAATACTTGCGTGGCACCTCCATACTTGTGCGCCAAGTTATAGACTTGCGCGCCTTAATGCCTTTGCCATTTTTTTCTGAAATTCCTTCACAAATTTTATGAAAAATAAACTTACTTAAAAGTTAATTTATTCAACTTTCCTGCAGAATCAGTGGCTACAAAGGGAATCAGAATGGCTGATGGACTAGCTAGCAAGTGGATTAATGATATGATGAACATTGTTGGCCATGATTACTATGATATCTACGACAGCACTCTCCCAGATTTGGCTAAGTACTTGAAGAAATATCATCTTAATTTCCCACAGAGCATCTACTTGCCTCTATATGGTCATGGTCATCTGCAGGGAGTCAATGTTCCAGATGAAAAGAATTATATGTCTAAGATGCAGTTGCACTACTACTCCTCTATTTCGATTATGCTATGAATTAAGAGCAACAACAATGGTGTGAACTTTCAAATTTCTTCCTCCATGTCATTTTCTTGCAGATATGAAAATGGAAAACCAATGGGATGAAATGTTTTCCGCTGTCGGTTGGTGGAGAGAAGACAAACATGGCATTAGAGAAATATCTGAAAAGAGTACTCTCTCCAAATGGATCTTTACTTCCAATGCTTCATTCTCAAATCTATGTATCCATCTTCCAAGTCTCTTGGACAGAAACAGAGTCACTGTTTGATCAGTAGAAAATTTTCTCAAACCGCACTTAAGAACATTCTTTTACAATTGTTCCAAGAAGAGCTGGTATCACTACGTCTCTTATGGTATCCAGTTGAATGAATGAATTCTAGGTGGCTGTTGATGAAGCTCGGGATGCCGTAAATCAAATGAAGAGTTATTTTGAAAGTCTTTTGTAATCCCTAAAAAAGATAACAAACTCCAGTCTGTGGATGTCCTTCTAACTCTTGTGCATCAATGAAAAAAGCACTTTCATTATCAATAATTTGTGCACCCATTTTCCTGCTACCTGATTTAAATTATACCTAATCCGATGGGCATAGTAATCATAGTTTGATTTTTATGAGGATTATTATAAATAACCCTACAAACTTTGAACCTTTTAATTGCTCAATATTACCTAAAACACACAAAATGTATGTTTAGTGAGCTGGAACTTGACTTTTATTCAGAATTCCTTTGTCTTTTGCGGGCAGTTTAATGTCATGCACGCCGGACATAAAAAGGCTAATGTTTAAGGTCAAAATAGTTTTGACCGAAATGGATTAAAATTGACTCAATTCCTTGACAATTTATCTGGAAACATATTACCATACTCAAGTATGATGGAAAATATGTAAACTATGACTTAAGAATATTTGGATCTAAGGAATGATATGAAAACGAGATAAAAGGCATTAGAAGAGGTAGTTACCAATAATTAAGTTACCATTATTTAACAAACCCATTAGGGGGTTGAATTATGAGGGGCCACCTAAGGGAATTGGCTGTATAGTCAAATAAATAGTATATTTTGGCTAACAAGTCTGTTATGTGGACTGTTTATGCAAGGCCGCCTAAGGGCACATGCTGCATAGTCAGGAAAAATAACTCTCAGAAATTTACTTTCCTAGTGCTAAAATCCATTGAAAGTTTATTGAGATTCAAATTTTCCAAAGTTTAGAGTTTTCTGTATGGAAAGAGGTACTTGAATATGGAGAAGATATTTCCAAACAAGATTATTGAAGAACTGGATAGATATCACTCTTACGAATGTCTGACCCAAACGTAGTAAAGGAGAATATAAACCATAGACTTGAATAATTTTCAGATCATGAAAAAGGATATGGGACAAATATGTTAAGGATGGCTATTTTTGTGGATCCCTACATACTGTCATTTAAGACCAATAAGGACAAAATAGGCTTTCTTCCCAAGAATGATGTTACCATTATTTAATAAACCCATTAGGGGGTTGAATTATGCAGGGCCACCTGAGGGCATTGGATGCATAGTCAAATAATAGTATCTTTTGGCTGACAAGTCTATTATGGAGACTGTTTATGCAAGGCTGTCTATGGGCATGTGCTGCATAGTCAGGCAAAAGAACTCTCAGAAGTTTGAGATTTTTGTGACTAGAAGTCAAGAAAAGGGTTATGACGATCTGAAAATATTTAAGGTTAGGATTATGACACATAAAGATGGGTATTGTCCAATGTATACAAAGATACACAGATCAATGATAACCATAATCATGTTGTGGCTGGGTCCTAAATTAAAATGTTGGACTTCAATACGTATCCCACAAGGATGAGAATCAAGCCATACTTAGTTCTTAAATTACAGTTTAACATTGTGTGGGACAAAAGGATTAGAGATCTTAGTTTAGGGTCATAGAGCTTGTACCATTTTAAGAAATACACAGTGTGTGTTTTCATGGGGAATTTTCAGCCAAGGGACTGAAAGAGGAATTTGGGGTTAGGCCCAAAGACTTGGGGATGGATTCGAGGGACACTCAAACGTTCCTATGTATCCCATAAGGATGGGAATCAATCCGACATTTTTCTAGAAATACCCTCTGTACAAATTTGGTTCATACATGTGAAGGGTGAAAGGGGACTTTAGTACAATGATGGTTTAACCCAAGATAAAAGGTTTGGGCATTTCCATGTATGCACGTAGTATTTGAAATGAAACACGATTGAATAGTCAATGTAAATAATGGTTCCCTCTCAGGTGAGGGTATCAAAGAATAATGTAGTTTATTGTCATACTCGACAAAAGTGTTGTATAGTTTAACGTCGTATAACAAGGACGAAAGTGAACCAAATGTAAAGATATTGATTCTAGGGGCGGTTTCACGAATAAACATCGTATGAGATGGAGGTGAACCGATGTGAAGAGATTGGTTTTGGGCTTGAACATTGGGAGGTTACCTATGTACCCAGCCTAGAATGCAAGGATCAAATTCCGTGTAGTTCAATTAAAGAATGAATTAATGATCAAGTTGTTCTTGGGGACAATGACCTAAAAAATGATGTTGTTGGGACTTACACATGGTTAGTATCCCAGAGAGAGTGTTATTATTGAGGTTTGCTCTAAGCTCACGTGAGTCATACTTGTTGTGAGAAACAAGAGGTAACAACAACCTTAACGATGGATAGTTTAATGTCATGTAGGATATATAAAGGGACTATGTAGTTTAAAGTATTTTAGTTAGAACTATTGGTGCTGCACAGTTTAATGTCATGTAGCAGGGACAAAGTATAGTTTAATGTAATGTAGGATGTATCAAGGACTTTCTGTATAGTTTAGCATCATGTAGTTAGGAGTATGGGGAAAATATAGTTTAATGTTATGTTGGACGAAAGGGGGACTGTGCAGTTTAACGTTATGCAGTGAGGAAAAAAGAGTACACCATTTAACATCATGTTGGACGTATTAGGGAATATTTCACATTTTAACGTCATGTTGGATGAAAAAGGGATGATATAGTTTAGAGTCATGTTGGACAAAAGTGCGAATAGTTTAAGTTCATATGCATGGACCATTGACGATGACGTTTAAAGTCTTGCTGGATGGTGGTGTAGTTTAAGGTCATACTGGACCTTTGATGATTATGTAGTTTAACATCTTTTCGGACGTACGGGACTTTTATACAGTTTAACGTCATGTAGTTAGGATGTCACAGTTTAACGTCTTGCTGGACGTAAAGGACTTTCAAATATTTTAGGGTCATGTGCATGGATCGTTGATGATGCAGTTTAAGGTCATACTGGACCATTGATGTAGTTTAAGGTCATACCGGACCTAGTTGCAATTTAAGGTCATACTGGACCATTGATGATTATGTAGTTTAACGTCTTTCCGGACATAAGGGACTTTTATACAGTTTACCGTCATGTAGTTAGGATGTCACAATTTGACGTCTTTCTGGACGTAAGGGACTTGCAAATATTTTAGGGTCATATGCATGGACCGTTGATGATGGAGTTTAAGGTCACACTGGACCATTGATGTAGTTTAAGGTCATATAGGACCTAGTTGCAGTTTAATGTCTTGCTGGATGTAATTGATGTAGTTTAAGGTCATACAGGACCTAGTTGCAGTTTAAGGTCATACAAGACCTAGTTGCAGTTTAAGGTCATACTGGACCTAGTTGCAGTTTAAGGTCATACTGGACCATTGATGTAGTTTAAGGTCATACAGGACCTAGTTTCAGTTTAAGGTCATACTGGACCATTGACGTAGTTTAATGTCATACAGGACCTAGTTGCAGTTTAAGTTCATACTGGACCAAAGTGGAGTTTAAGGTCATACAGGACCTAGTTGCAGTTTAAGGTCATACATGACCTAGTTTCAGTTTAAGGTCATACTGGACCACTGATGTAGTTTAAGTTCATACAGAACCTAGTTGCAGTTTAAGGTCATACTTGACCATTGATGTAGTTTAAGGTCATATAGGACCATTGATGTAGTTTAAGGTCATACAGGACCTAGTTGCAGTTTAAGGTCATATAAGACCATTGATGTAGTTTAAGGCCATACAAGACCTAGTTGTAGTTTAAGGTCATACTAGACCATTGATGTAGTTTAAAGTCATACATGGCCTAGTTGCAGTTTAAGGTCATACTGGACCATTGATGTAGTTTAAGGTCATACAGGACCTAGTTGCAGTTTAAGGTCATACTGGACCATTGATGTAGTTTAAGGTCATACAGGACCTGGTTGTAGTTTAAGGTCATACTGAAACATTGATGTAGGTTAAGTTCATACAGGACCTAGTTACAGTTTATGGTCATACTGGACCATTGATATTGTTTAAGGTCATACATGACCTAGTTTCAGTTTAAGGTCATACTGGATCATTGATGTAGTTTAAGGTCATATAGGACCCAGCTGCAGTTTAAGGTCATACTGGACCATTGATATAGTTTAAGGTCATACAGGACCTAGTTGCATTTTAAGGTCATACTGGACCATTAATGTAATTTAAGGTCATAGAGGACCTAGTTGCAGTTTAAGGTCATACTGGACCATTGATGTAGTTTAAGGTCATACAGGACCTAGTTGCATTTTAAGCTCATACTGGACCATTGATGTTATATTTTGTGTTTATACAAAATACTTCTTCAAAAATCTGGCATTCCTTGGAGTAGTGATGAGTTCTCTATCCATCGAGATTAATGAATAAGCTCCATTGGAGTAGACCCTATGTATCGAGTAAGGTCCTTCCCATTTTGGCTCACGCTTGGGAGGTTTCATTCCTGGTATCATTGGAGTTTTGAGAACAAATACCAATTCTCCCTGAGTGAATGAACGAAGACGAAATTTTTTGTTAAAATCTCGTGCTATTCGATTCTGATAGACTTCCAAGTTTTGCAATGTGCACAATCTTTTCTAATCTAATCGTTCCAATTCATTCAATCGCTTTTGAGATTTTTCATCTGTAGATGACTGATCACAAATAGATACTCTGAGCGAGGGTAGTTGTACTTCAATGGGCAAGACTTCTTCCATTCCCTATACCAATGGATATGGAGTTGATCGAGTTATGGTGCGAGTGGTAGTTTGATAAGCCCATAAATCATGAAAGAGTTTATCAAGCCATGATTTATTATCTTTATCCAGCATCTTTTGCAGTATATTTGATAGAGTCTTGTTGAATGATTCTATCTGGCCATTGGCCGCTGCATGATATCGAGCCGAATGGTTGGATTTGATGTTGTATTCATGATACAATTTTTTCACCTCGGATGAACAGAAGTTGGGTCCATTTTCTGTCAATATGGTATGAGGGACACCAAATCTGGTAATGATGTTAGACTTGATGAAGCTAAAAATGCATTTAGAACTGACTTTCTTGAGAGGTATTGCCTCTGCCCATTTGGAAAAGAAGTCAGTAGTAGTAAGAATGTACTTAAACTTCTTGGCCGTAGCCGAAGGGTAAGGTCCCACCACATCCATTCCCTATGTGGAAAATGGACATGAGTATTTACCTGTATGAAGAAACTATGGAGGTTGATGAATGAAGTTGTCATGTAATTGGCGTGAATGACACTTCTTTGTGAAACCAACACAATATTGTATCATTGAAGGCCAAAAGTATCCAAGCCTTCGAATCTGATCAGACAGTCTATGTCCAGACTGGTGGGAACGACAGACTCCTGCATGCACTTCTTTCATGACAACCATTATCTCTTTACCATCAATTCATCTGAAGAGAACTCCATCAAAACCACGTTTGTAGAGAATTTTCTCTAGGGGATCTGGGCTATCATAAAGAGTAAAATTGACCACATGTTGTCGGATTTGTTCTTTCTCGGCTCTATTAGGTGGAAATGTTCCATTTTGAAGGTATTCCCTGATAGGTGACATCCATCATGTAGTATGAAAATATGGTTCAGGAGTGGGACTAATTTCATTAATTTCATCTATTCTGATTCGAACATAAGGGGAAATTGTTTGACGGTGGGAAATACTGATGGTTGTCTCGTCTCTATTTGGATCTACCAGATCTGTGGCTATATTAGCCTGTGCATCAGCTTGAGCATTTTGTGATCTTGGGACATAAGAAAATGTCAGTTATAAAGGGAATTCCACCATTAACTCTCTGACGTAATCATATAAAGGTATTAGTTCTTATTTTTGTATGTAATAATCCCCATTGACTTTTTTGATTACCAGGTATGAATCACCTTTCACCTTTAAGTGAATCACTTGTGATTGAAGCACTAATTCCAAGCCTGTGATGAGAGCTTGGTATTCTTATTTATTATTGGTACCACCTTCCCTCCAAAATAAGGAATAAGGTAACACTGCCTTTTCTAGATAAATGAGCACAATTCCTAAGCCAAATTTTTTGAATTTAGGATTTTCCATTTTCCTCACTGTTGGATTTCTGGAAGCACCATCAAAGTACATTTCCCAAGCTTGAGGACTTTCTTGAATAGAGAAGACTTCTTCATGAGGGAGTTCAATATCTGAAGATGTGTCTTCCATGAAGGGTGTTCAACCAAGAAATCAGCCAGTGCTTGGCCCTTTATCACCTTTTGAGACACATACTGAATATCGAATTGCTACAAAATAACTATCCACCTTGCTAGACGTCCTATAAGCATTGGACGAATAAGGATGAATTTGAGCGGGTTATTTCGAGATACCAATTGGACCTCATGATGTTGCAGGTAGTGTCTCAACTTCTGAACTGCAAATATTAATACCAGGAAGCACTTCTCAATACTTGAATACCGGGTTTCTACTTCAATCATAGTTCGACTGAGATAGTAGAGGTTGTTTTCATTCCCAACATCATTCTTTTGATCAAGAAAGGCACCCAATGATCACTCTAGAGCTGTCACGTAGAGGATAATTGGTCTTCCTTCAACAGGTGGAATGAGTACCGGTGGACTCAAGAAGTATTTCTTGAGAATATCGAATGCTTCTTGACATTCTTCAGTCCACTGGTAAGTGACTCCCTTCTTCATCAATTTGGTGAAGGGTAAACTTTTTCCTGCCAAATTGGAGATGATACGCCAAATATAGGCTAAGTGTCCTTGAAGTCCGCTTAATTATTTCAAATTTTGAGGAGTTGACATACCAAGGATTGACTTGGTCTTCTTAGGATCGACTCAATACCACGATGGCAGACAACAAAGCCGAGAAATTTTCCTGAGGTTACCCCAAAATCACATTTTAAGGGGTTCATCTTCAAATTATGTTGTCGAAGCTTGCAGAATATGACTTCCAAATCAGCCAAGTGATTAGAACGTTGTTTGTATTTAACCACCAAATCTTATACATAGAATTTAATAAACTTCCCTAAGAAGGGTTTTAAGATATGATGCATGGCACGCTGATATGTTGCACCTGCATTCTTTAAGCCAAAGGTAATTACCCGGTATCAAACACACCCTGAGGGGCTCTGAAGGCTGTGGATTCCTTATCTTATAGGGCCATTAGGATCTGATTATATCAGGAATATCCATCCATGAAGGAAATTGCTTCATTGCCAGCTGTTGTATCAATTAAAAGTTCTGTAATCGGAACTGGGAAATCATCATTAGGACAATGCTGATTAAGATCTCTGAAATCAATGAAAACTCTAATTTGTCTGTTCTTCTTCTTTACGGGGATAATATTAGCCAACCACATGGGATATTGAACTTCTCTGACGAAGTTAGCTTTGATAAGCTTATCCACTTCAGCTTTAATTTTGGAATCATAAGTTGGGTGTGTTCTTCTCGCAGGTTGCTTAAATCCTCGATGTTCTTCTGGTAAACCCAAATGATGAGTAGCAACATCAGGATCAAGCCCGAGAATTTCTGTATAGTTCCAAGAAAATATATCTTTATTTTGCTTTAGAAATGAAATATACATATCTTGCTCTTCATGAGTCATGGCCGCACTGATTAAAGTGGGGTGTGGATCTTCTTTTGTACCCAGATTTATTTATCTGAGTTCATCCATAGTGGTAGAGATACCCTCTTCAAATGATGGAGGAGCATCTCTGAGATATTCCTATTCTTCTTCATCATGTGTTATTTCTTCCATTTCTACTTTCATAGTAGATGATAATGCATATTTTTCATGATCAGGAGAGATGTCAAAATTTGCATATCTTGAAGAAGAAGCTTCCATTTCTGACCCGATTGATGATGAAGGGTCTTCTTTGGGTAATAAAGAGGAGATGATGGATTGAGAATCGACATCATTGTTCACCTCCTATGTCACTATAACTTCTTCTGGCCTAATTGGTGAATTGTAGACTTGTTGGATTTCAGAAGATGAAATGAAGACGTCACCATTTGTGCTTTCATCACTGCTTGGTGGGTTACCAATTTCTCCCATGTTGTCTGGCTCGATTGCCGTAATTGACACTATGGATCTGTCCATAAGAGTATTTTGATTTGGTTCTATCTTGTCAATTTTACTGATAGGCAACACATAATCTGTACTCACATGTGTAAATGGATTTACTGGAATCTTCTCCAAACTATATGGAGCATTAACTTTGATAATCTCCCTAGTTGTGGATTTATCCTTTCCCTTCATGTGATAGAATTAAGCCTCAATGTATTGAGACTCACATGTCTTGAACGAGGACTTATCACCATACAATGTCCCAACTTGACCATCGAAACAATATTTGAGACATTGATGGTATGATGAAGGGATATACTCATGCTGATGTAACCAAGGTCTTCCAAGCAAGATGTTGAAAGCTGTGTCTTGATCAACAACCATGAAATACAAATTGGATACAAGATCTCCAAACTGAGTTCTGAGTGTAACTTCGCCTAGTGGTTCTTGTTCATTTTTATCATATCCTTGTAACATCATGGTAGAAGGAGATAAATCAGATTCTCTTAGGCCCAATCGACGAAGTGTACGAATGGGCATGAGGTTCACTCCTGAAACATTGTCAATGAATGCTCTTTGGATGTCTATGACATTGACCTTGCCAGATATGTACAAAGGTCTAATATTCCCATGCACAACATCATCTTCATCTTTATCAGTAAAAGATATTATTACATGGAATTCTGCAGGATTATTCTCTATGTGATAGACTTCAGCTGCAAAAATTTCAGTTTCAAACTCTTGAGGACTAGACAAAACCTCTATGAGTGCTTCCTGAAGATCTTTTGACAGATTCAAAGCATCCAGAATTGATAACTAGGCTGGTACTTGGGCCAAGTGTTTTAATACATCATACTTTTGATCCAGAGGTCTATGTTTCCCAACAGGAATATGTGGTTTAGTAGGTACCTTGGAAGCAGATGTTTTGGAAGTTGATGCATCTTGTATTGGGATAGGAGTTGGCAATATTCCTGGTTTTGGAAGATTAGACCAATTAGATCCATTTACTTGCTGAGAGGAAGAAAATGGAACCTTCAACCGGTCTTCCAAAATAATTGTGCCAAGACTGAATTTTCTATTGGTAGAAGAACATGCATATTCTTTCTGAGCTCACTGAAGGGATATACCACGAGTTTCTGTTGTGTACACAGTTCTAGCAAGGGTAGAATTTGAATAGTGGCTTCTGAAAGATCCACGTTTTCCCCTGTATCCTGAGCCTTTGGAACTTCCTCTGATTCCCCTATTTGATACAGAGAATTCAGGCTCATCGAAACTGAAACTGCGACTGGCATATGGATATGTTAATTGAATCATATTAATAGAACCAAAGATTAACTCTTTGCCTGATAAAGACTCTGCCTGATTATCCTATTTAGGCTATGTCGTTTGGTGGGGCGGTGCCCATGGATTTGAAGTAGATGTCATGAAGTCCGCCAGAGTCAAAGACAACATAGGCTTTGACACATACTCATCTTCTTCTGATTCTTTTTCTTTCTTTGAATCATGCCGTTTCTTTGAGGACTTTCCCTCTGAAGAAGAGGGTTTTGCCGCAACATTCATGGCAGAAGACAGAATCGTTTTCTTTAATTGTGTTCGCAATGTAGCATGATTTCAGTTGATTGTCTTTCTGACCATCCAATCATCATACTTATGTGCATTTTTGCTTTTGACTACTTGCCATTCGCCTTCCTCCTCTGGAACTGTAGCAGTAACACATTCTACCTTAGCTGAAGAACCTTTCGGTTTGACTTGTCCCGAGTCGAGCATCTTTTGAAAAAGGTTTTTGAAGAAAAAACACTCCAAGATGGGATGCCCCAACATTTGATGAAAAGGGAAATAATTGGGATGGTCTTCATCTCTTTCCTTGTTTGGCCTCATAGGCCTTGGCAATTGAACCAGATTATTTTCCAGAGCCAAAATAAAGTAACAAGGAACTTGTTCATTTCGGAAAGAGTATGTTTTTCTATTTAAATCCTCAAATTGGTTTCGTCTTTGATCTCTTTGATCATTTGGATGAAACGGCCTTTGTTGTTGGCTCTCAGGAGGTGGGGCCCTTCGAGAAGATGAAGGTCTTTAAGTAAAAACAGGTACAAGTTCTTGTTTAAGAATAACTGTAGCAGTTTCTGCTTTACCCATTCTCCTTCTGGAGCTGATGGAATTACACGAGATTTAGCCTTAGCCTGTATAATGGAATCTTCAATCTGTTGAGCGATTGAAGTAAGGTCTGGAAACCCTCCTGTGTATTTTACAGGGATCAACGGTGTGCATAATTCTTCATGTAGATTTTCCCCACAGATTGGCAACAGTTCCTCTTGAGGGAGTGCTAGGCTCATGGAATATGTTAACCCCTTCCAGCGAGTGATGAAATCCGAGACTCTTGCATTCTCCCTTTCCATACAATTTGTAAGATCAAAAACTGTTGTCTTTGGAAATTTTGAACTGAATTGAAGAATAAATTGTTGACGGAGATCTTCCCATCCGGTAATTGACAGGGATTTCAAGCTTGTATACCAGACAAAAGCTGGTCTTTGCAAGGTTCGCACGAAGCAACCGAGTTTCACTGCTTCTTGCTGCTCCAAAGTTCCCATAATAGGATTGAAACAGGACACGTAATGCGTCAAATTCTGTTCAGGGTCGCCTAATCCATTGAAAATAGGGAATATAGGGTTTCCAAAATTTGATGTGGGAGAGATTGAATCAACCCATTTAGGGTAAGATTTCTCTTCCAATTGAACCTATGTACGCTTCCCTTCCATAATTTCTAACCAAGCAGTTAATGACTCAATGGTAGTTATTAACTTTTGAGAAACATCCGTTTGAACTTGGACTTGGGTAGGTGCAATGACTAGGGCTTGGACAGATGTGGTGGTTGGTGCTGTAACTGATTGTAGTACTGCCACTTGTTGTTGCACTTGACCCGTAGGATTAGAGTTGTGAGGGTGTACTGATAGAGGAGGATATTCTTGACCCATCTCAGTAGCTTCAACAAACTCCCTTGGATGACTAACTCCAGCATGCTTAAAAAGAAGACTACCCTGAATTAGTTCTACATTAAACCTCCTTAACTCCTTCATCTCATCCTCCTGTTGTGCAAGCCTTTTCTCTAGTGAGAGCGATTGGCCTTCTCCAGAGGAAGGATATGTAACCTGATTCTTTCTCCTCCCTTTGTTGGATCCTTTTCTGAGAGGGGGAAGTGGGTTACTTGAAGGATTACCTAGGTTCTGATAAACCCTTTGATTTCATGTACGGACACCTTCTTCATTTGTGTCGGTGCATTCATCTTCTTGAATAGGAACCTCTTCATCTGAGTCCCCTGAGTGAGCCTCATCTGGTGGATCTACATCAATGAAATTGATGACTTTGATTGATGAATATTGCATCACATCCCTTTTATCAGCATTTCTATGATATTGTCTTATTCCATGTCTTTGATGAGACATTTCCTTTTTTTTGATTCAATACTTCAGGAACTTCTTGACGAACCGTAATTTGGAGGGAATCTCCTGATAAATTGGCTCTTCATTGCACTTGAGGATTCTTTCCCAATCAAGAAAAGACTGAATTTCTTTGAATAGGGGATTGATGATTTGAAAAAGTCCCCAGTTCGGTGGACTGGGTCTATTCTTGATGTTCCCGCTCAACTCCTCGAATCCTATTTGTTGATTCTGAGGGATGGTTTAAAAGAGTCCCCAGTCTAGCAAGCTGGGGTGGCTCTTGACATACTATGTCTGAGAATTTCTTAAAAGTTTTCCTGATCTTGTGAACCTCAGTCTGGAAATTAGATGGATGCATTAATCTGTATCCACTTTTATCACCTGGTTCAAATGATCGTTGGATAATTTCCGACACTTCTGTCACTTGATGATGGGCTTGCTCCATATGAGAGGCCTCTTAAATATTCTCCTTCGCTTGATGCCGGAGTAATTCAACAACTTTTTCTCTGTATTCTTGATTTTGAGAGGAACAAGTAGAGGTCTTTTCTGGGTCATGCTTTTGATTACAAACAAAGCCCATTGACTATGGCCGGCCATGGGCAATAATATTGCATGAGACCATTTTCGGCATGCTTTGCTGACTGGAGAGCACCATGAAATGAGTGCTCCAGGAACACCCAACCCTCTGACACGAATACTGGATGGGGCATTGGAAATTAACTGACGCAATCTTCTTAGTGCACCAAGGCATGAACGTTGAAGGGCTCTCTGCTGCTTTTCAGCCTTCAGATATCAAGAGACTGATAGAGATGCCAAATAAATCTGACGTTGTAACCCTTATATTATCTTAAGATTATTTTCATATTCATCATAAGATAATACTTTATTTTTCAACTAACAAAGATTTTTCCATATTTTGAGACGAATATCATGAATTCCATCTTCCGTCAACATTTCTGGAATGTCATACTGAGAGTCAGCCAGAGGCCAAAACATGACTGGAACTTCACCTTTCGCCAGTTGTTTTCTCATGTTCAACAATTCCTCTTTATCATTTGATGAAGATTATTCTACCTATTTTGACCAGAGCTGGTGCTTCTTTTTTGCTTCATTGGATTTAATAGGACTGGTAGAGAAATCACTGATTAAACTAGAAGATCCATGACTTAGGGGTGGTTCGGAGAATGACCTACACCCTGGGCTATCTTCCGATTGAGAAAGTATTTCACCTGCTAGCGATGAAACATTAGACATGACTGGTTTGGAATTTGCAAGTGCCTCAAGGTAAGAGGGATTTCTCGACACTACATTGTCCACTAGAGAATTTTTTGGGCAATGTATATCACTATTGCGGAGAGGACTTTCGCAGCGAAATTCATCATCATGGGGAGGACCACCATAATGGATTATAGAAAAAGATGAGATCTCTTGCTCCTTGGTCTTCTGAACACACAGAGGGTTCCTGTGGCTCTCATCAGAAGATGAAACTCCGAGATCGAACGAATTGTCATGATGCAAGAATTCATGAGGAAGTGTCTATTGAAGACCATCGTAATTAATGTTCACACTATTGAGAAATGAGGGATTAGAATCTTGAATTCCAACAGATAACTGTATGAGGGCTTCAAGAACTCCAGCATCGAGCAAGGCCTTATTATAGATTGGCTCTTGATCTCCTGACTGTGCTGGGCTGATCTGTTTCTTAGACGCCTTCTTACTCGCTTTGGAAACCACTTGTTGAAGAAAGTAGCTGCTCTGAGCAGGTGTATGTGCCTGATCAGAAAAGATGGCCAGGTTTGGTTGACAATCTCCACTCAAATCAGGTGTATGTGCCTGACTTGGTAGTCCGTATGATATGGGGGAGTATGCCTCACAACCCTCTTGGACTGGAACAGATGTGTGGGTCTGTTCTGGAGTGAACTGTTGATGTGTCACTCTACTAGTAGGGATAGATTTATGTGTCTTTCCCTGTGATGATGCTAAAGCTGTTATAATATCTTGGCAAGCATCCAGAATATGAGCAGGGATTTGCTTATGCTCTTTCACCATTGATAAAATATGCTTGGTGACTTTAGCTACTAGAACAGGGATATACGTCCATTCCATGATTGGAGTAGGTGTGTGTGCCTGCTTCTGTCCTCCTTTTCCTGTCAGCGAATCCTGACAGTACTCAAGTGTAGGGGCAGAGAGTTGAGTATGCCTCCTGTTTGTCACTGGAGCTTTCTGACTGACTTCTCCGAATGCTACCAAGTGAGACTGTTGGTAGGCTTGATCAATACTAGTAGGTGTGTGTGCCTGCTGATTGCACTTTGCCAAACGTGGTTGACGAGATCCATCATATGTAGTCAGACGATCCTACTGACTAACTGATGACGTATAAACAGGTGTATGTTACTGTCTATAATACTCCACCGGAATTGCCTGACGGGATTGGCGTGATGCTGCTAGACGAGTGTACTGGACAACAAAATTAAAACGGACAGGTCTATGTGCCCGCTCGTTGCTTGCCACTAATTTAGGTTGGTGTACATCTCCGGAGATGGCAGAGATGAGAACCTGCTCACTGAAACCGGATTTCTCTTCTGGCGATTCGTCTTGCCTACTCGGGTTCGAGGAATCTGAGCCGAAATCCTAGAGTCAGTACCCTCATCATGTTAAGGGCACACTGTCGCACGAGTCTGGCGGCGATTGTTGGTGGGAGCCCTCTAGAAGGACTCCTGTCTGCTTGAATTAAGGCCATGAGGGACCTGCTCCTTCACCTCCCCAGAATAAGGGAGAGAATGTTGATTGCGTTCTGGGGATAACGACCCAAAACGGTTGGAGACAGTAGTCAGCACCACCTGCTTCTTGATTACTGGTCGTCGTTGTCCGGATGACCGATGTGAGTTGTTCACTTGGAGGGCTTGTCCGGCAGTTTCCAGAGTTTGGATGGAACCGTGTTGATGGTACTCCTTAACCAGTGGATTTGATACCCAGCGTTGAAGACGTTGAGTAGGTGATGTCATCATCAGAGCGGACGACGATCCAGCAGGAGTAGCCGCAGTGGCATTCACAGCAATAGTATTCATAGGTGTGAACTTGAGAGCAGCCATTCTGGAAATGCAGAAGATCTTAGAAAAGAGCGCCTGTTTGATATAACAGACATAATCAAGATAAGAGCAGCCACTACATCTTTTGGATGAGCACATATATCAATGATTGTTTTTGTTGGAACTCTCATTTAGTTTTAAATAGGGGCAAACAAATAGGTAAAAAATCATTTTAACTTGGTTAAGGATTCACGTCGGGTTCACCATTTTTTGTTTCCCTCAGAATATGGGGATGACCTCCTTGATTGAAGGTTCAAACATTCCAATCGGTTTCTAACGGGTTTGTTCATAGAACCGCAAACATCCAATGATTCCACATCCATTTGGACCTACTTTCCAAAGGTAGGCACTCATTAGTTGTGGACTGATGAGGCTTAGGAATTTTTATTGGTCGAGAGGATGAGAGGTCAGAATCATCACTCCTTTTTTAGGGGAATTATTGTCCATTCCGGGACTCTCTTTATAGATTTATGTTATGTTCGTGAATCCTTATTACATTACCAAGTATAAAATGAGCTTTCCTGTAGATCTGTCAATCAATGATCGATATGTAGGACATTTAGAGAATCTTTTATATGTATTCGAGGTTCTACATTGATAGAGAATCATATGTATTTGTTAGAGATTCTTAGTCAATGGTATCCTTTGATACGTAAAAGTCTCTTAGTCATTTTAATGACCATACTGGTTTTAAAGCCACTCAGTGGGGCACTTAAAGTTTATTGTCATTCAGAAGGACATGAATTATTTCAATGTTGGGATCAAACCCGTAGATGGTCTACCTACGTATCCTTTTTTTAGAAAAGGAATCAGAACCCATGTAGTTCGAGTAAAGGAGTATGATGTTTATAACTGATGGCTCAAAGAAGTATTTCATAATTACTTTTACAATCTAAGCTCACGTGAGTCATGCTCGGTGTGAGAAACAAGAGGTATTGGTAAAAATCAAAAAATTGTGCCATGAAATATGCAATCATAAGAAATAATGTGGGACTTATGTATGTATGACTGCCCAGATAAATGAAGATTAGGATTTACTTCAGGGAACAAATCCAGGAACATGGTCCATAATGGTATATGTGCTCTATTGAGATTTGAATACACTAAGTTGGGGCTTACTCCTGAAACGGAGGCCCAAATTAGGAGATGACTTATGATTGGGTTTTTACTCCTGAGAAGGAATCCCAGATCAAAGGTAAATTAGGACTGGTTAAGATGAATTAAGACTGGGGCTTACTCTTGAAAAGGAGGCCCAGGTTAAGAGACTTGAAAATTTAAGGGAGTTGGGGCTTACTCTTGAAGAGGACTCCCATATTTATGACTGGGGATTATTCCTAAAAAGGAGGCCCAGGTTAATGATTATGACTGGGGCTTACTTCTGAAAAGGAGGCCCAGGTTAATGATTATGACTGAGGCTTATTCCTAAAAAGGAGGCCTAGGTTAATAGAATTATGGTTGGGGCTTACTCCTGAGGAGGATGCCCAAATTAGGGGGATGGGGCTTATTCTTGAAAAAGAGACTGAGGTTAAGAGAATTATGGTTGGGGCTTACTCCTGAGGAGGATGCCCAAATTAGGGGACTGGGGATTACTCCTGAAAAGGAGGCCCATATTTGGAAATTATGACTGGGGCTTACTCCTGAAAAGGAGGCCTAGGTTAATGATTATGAATGGGGATTATTCTTGAAAAGGAGGCCCGGGTTAATGAGTACGACTAGGGATTACTCCTGAAAAAGAGGCCCATGTTAATAGAATTATGGTTGGGGCTTACTCATAAAGAGGATGCCCAAATTAGTGGACTGGGGCTTACTACTGAAAAGGAGGCCCATATTTGGAAATTATGACTGAGACTGCCTTCTGAAAAGGAGGCCCAGCTTAAAGATTATGACTGGGGATTATTCCTAAAAAGGAGGCCCAGGTAAATGATTACAACTGGGGCTTATTCCTGAAAAGGAGGCCTAGGTTAAGAATTATCTCATCTTAAAGGATGAGGTTGAATGAATGAAATCTCAATCTTTAGTGACATAAAGATGTGTATATCACTAGGTTTTGAGAGATATACCACAGAATTCCTTTCATATAAGGAATTAAAATCAAGAAATCATGCCATAAATGGCTTTGAGAGTGTCTAGAAGACTGAATCTTGAATAGGAGAGGTAGAATGGATTATGAGGGGTGAAATGGGCAAGAAGGTCACCCAAAACGGCAAGGGCGTGCAAGTTCTGAAAGACGCGCAAGTACTGCATGGGCGCGCAAGTATTGGTCGCACAGGTATACCTGTGTGACACATGGGTACTTGCGCGTTTGTAAACCAGCATGGTAATACTTGGGCGATCCTTGACCAATGCCTTTACAATTATCCTGAGGTACTTTCAGAATAGAGGCGCGCAAGTTTTGGTGAGGAAGTAAGGCAGCACGCAAGTATGTCCATTTCCATTAAGGGTAAAACACCTTAGGCACGCAAGTGTTAGTGAATTCTAACACTTAGACCTTACTCCTCTTGTTTAGACCTTCCATTCTAGGCAAAAAATTACCTTAGAAGTGTTTGGAATACCTGAAAAAGAGACTTGGGCGTTCAGAGCTCTAAATCTGAATTCTGGAAAAAATTCCTCCCCAAATGGGGGTCCCACAGGGTCTATTTATAGGCTGGAGAAGACCCTGGATAGTTATCCTTTAGGGCCCGCAAGCCACTTGTGCGACCATTAGGCATCGCGCAAGTGGACTTGTGTGACAGTGAGGGAACCTGCATGACCTTTGTGCCTTTGAAGCATTGTTCTTGCCTTTGTCGATTTTTGATGTTTTCGTCAAAGGATGAATCAATTTGTGCTCAATAATTTTCTTTTCCATTAATTTAGAAAATTTGACGAAAAAGGAGCATCAAAAACCCTATAGGGGGTACTAATCAGTTGCTAGAGGACCCTCACCATGGTAATAGGGGAGTACCGAATCTCTCATTTTATTTTCTATGGGGGATGTGAACCATAGTACGTTAGGGGGACTACTGACCCTAGGCTAGAGGACCCACTCACTAGCCTGAAATAGGAGTACAAACTCTGGCATAACAATGCGTAAGGAGGACCCGCACCTTGGAATAGTAGGAGTGTATTGACTCCAATGTTTGGGAACACACTCCCCGATTCCATAGGGGAGTACCTACACTTCCTTCATAAATATCTCTAAAAACCCTCACACTAGTCCTTTAGGGGAGTAACACCCCCAGAGAAAACTATTCAAAGGAAAAGAACCCACACCCATGACATGGGGAGTCCAATATCTACCTAAGAAGGGGGATATGGAGTACCTGCACCCCGAGTCATTAAGGGAGTAACCATCCTAGAATCTCTTTAAGAGAACTACCCCGAAATTGTTAAATGTCTACTTGTACCATGAGGGCCTAATCTTCGAATCAGTAGTCTGTCCTCAAAGATCCCCAAAATCACACTTAGATTATCTCAAAAGGATCGTATCATTGCAAGAGTCCTAATTCCATAGACATCACATAAAACAGATGCTCCATTTGAATGTTACAGGTGTTTTAGTGAAACGAGGGCTGGTTGGGTCAGGTTCTGGTCTAACATGGTTAGACAGACTAGAACTAACCTAACCCGGCACATTGGGCTTCATCCGGACCAATTGGGCCTGGCCCGCTAGGCTGGGTGTGGCTCACCAGCACCTGCTCAGCTTGCTAAGGTGGGTCGGTTTCTATAACCTGGATGCCTAGAGGGTGTACATTTCGTTCACCCCATGTCCAGCTAACCTGACCACCCATCAGATCCTGCACACGGACCCCGTTGGACTGTGTGCCAGTGCGCTGTGCCATGGCCTGCTCCATTGATGTGGTCAGGTGGCCACGTCCTTGTCCATCAGCCACCGGAATGCAGTCTACGACTCTTTCTGCACTACCACGTACTTGTCATCTACAGAGTGCCGAAGTGATGTGCTGCCACCCACCCCCGACCACTGTCAACATGCCAAGAAGAATTTTGTGCAGACCACCGAGTTTTCTCCCATGGTCCGTTCCTCGAGTCGTCTACACCTCTGGCCTCCATAGGGCACCAACTTCCCTTCTATGGATTCAGAAATTTTTTATCATCAATCCAATGTTACGGTCACAAAGAACAAACTAGAATGCACAAAGGTGGAGGGGCTTGGGACTTGTTCGTGTCAGCCCATACCCTCAGTGTTAGTGTTTTGAAAACATTGGGTGGGGGGGGGGGGTAACATTAAAAATATATCAAAATTAATCTAAATGAAAAACCCCAAGAATGAGCACTCTCCGACAAGAACAAGTGATATATGGATCAAACTGTTCATGGTTTGATCCATATTTGTTTTTTTGAATTAATAATGGGGAAACTCAAAATAGAAAAAGTAAACCCTTACCTATTATAGGTTCCTTGATAAAGCGATTCTTCCATAGGGATTCACATTCTGTTCTAAACTATTGGCATTTGTCACTCTTTAGTCTCATTCATCAAGGGGCGTTGTTGTTTCTTTCAATTCAGCGCCATTCTTCACTAGAGGGAATTTCCTCGCTATCCATTCGAGAAATTCTAGCTATGATTCACCAACTCGTTATATCATTAAAAGATAAATGTGTCGCAACATTTCTATTACACTGCCTCATCATGTCGTTACGCTGTTTCATTCATGAAACAAAGCATATGTTATAATTCAATTAATGATTCATTACGCTGCACATTTAAGAGCCTCATTAATGGGCTTCATTTAATGTGACTC
The DNA here is from genome assembly GCA_963277665.1 of Viscum album. Classification (NCBI taxonomy): domain Eukaryota; kingdom Viridiplantae; phylum Streptophyta; class Magnoliopsida; order Santalales; family Viscaceae; genus Viscum; species Viscum album. Next base: position 178,591,535 of record OY728146.1, on the reverse strand, counting down.
ATCGTCGCATCGTCCCTGCACCATGGTGTTGACATGCCACCGCTCAACGTTGAATAGAAACAAATAAATTAACTTTTTAAAGTTATTTTGTTTTTTTCTTCCAAAAATTCAAAAAACAATCTTTTCTGGTTGACCCTTTTCGGTCGAAGTTAGGTCTATTATTAGGTAATTTCTTAATTTCAGACGCAATGGTTCCCTCATATTTTCAATCCAGTCACATGTTTAGAAGTTTCCAAAACCGGGCACATGCTTCATTTTAATTCTCTTAAAAAATCTCAAAAACTATCTTTCACCCTCAATCCTTGTTGGTCGATGGTGCTATCAGATTCTCAATATGAGTTACCATTTAAAAGTTTGAATAATTTAAAAATAAAATAATTTTTATTTATATTAGTTACGACCAAAAACTGACTTCCACTGTTGGAATTCACTGACCAACGTTAGACCCTTTCTAGGTGAATCCTAATGCTCTGAGTTCAACATTTCCCCTGATTATTTGTTATGGGAACTGGTTTAGAAGTTAGAAAAAACAACTCGCACGATTATTTGATAAACTTCAAAAAAAGTTCAAACATACGTTATGGCCACTCCGAGCCTTGGAATTACGTGTCATCTCAGAGTCTAGTCTTGTAATAATCCGATATAATTAAAAAAACTCATGGAATTTTAGGGTATTACAAATACATACTATTATTTTTCTTGTCAGAATTTATTATTCATTTACTATCCCCTAGTACAGATTATTCCTCACTTAATATTTTCATTCTGACATGTTTGGATTTATGATATTATACTTATAAGGATTCTATATCACATTAACCATGGTTTTATCATTCTTGGTTTGATATTGATATGCTTATTTATTTCCATGTTTTATTTTTCTTTATGATCTTGATCAATATCATGCTAAAATGATATGTAGATTTTGAAAAATATGTATGTTTACTTTTTTCTATTTCGAGAATTACTATTTCTTTGATCGTTCTATTATTTGAGCATGGGTATTGCTTCGGTTGAAGATAAAAATCCTAGAATGGGTAAATTAATGTTATATAAAATATAAGAAGGTAGAACTTATATGGATAATGATTAAAGTAACAGTATCATATTTACCTAAATCTTATATAAATCTTCTCCTATTTCATAAGTGATGAGCCCCCCGGTTCTTATATTATAGTATACACCTACACCTTTTCATGAGATGTGAGTTTCTACCTTGATTCAATAGGATGAATTTCCATGTTATTAGTTTGTAGGGAACATGAGCCCTAGCCTAGTTGGTGAGGTATCCTTAAGTGCATCCACAAGACCTAGGTTCAAAACTAGGTAGAGGCATATTTCCAGGTACTATAGCAGGTACTATAGTAGTACTGTAGCAGTAATGTAGTAGTACTATACATTGTGCAGTACTGTAGCAGGCACTGTGGTAGGTACTATTTGGTACTGTAGAAGCAAGAACATTTCACCTTGGGCCCTCGGTTTGGGCTTGGAGTCCTTAAGTCTTTCAGGCCACTGAGGCCTTCATGTCAGCAGGGATTTCAGGCCACCTCAAGGCCTTCAGGCCACATGTAGTTTCCCCACACACACTACAAAAAATGAGCAGCCCCATAAGAGGATTCAAAGCAGGTGCACTTACCAGATCAGAGACAAATGGATTTGTCAGAATGAGAGGGTATGGATATGCCATCAGGACCGGCCTATACTTGCAATGGAAGCCTAGCCAGACGGCCATGCAATGGTGGATAGCTACTATCATGACGCAGATGCTGAGGAGGGGTAGTTCCTTGTAGATAGTCTGGTTGAAATACATAATGCCTTCGAGTTATGTAATCTCCTAAACTTACGTGCCTTGTAATATCTGAGCCTACAGGCCATGTAAGGGTTCCCCCTCATCCCTTGAAATGGGGGTTATAAAAAAAAGTTTTTAGGTATTGGCTACTGATTTTTCCTTCCCCACTCATATCAAATACCAATTTGTGGATTAATGTAGGTGTGTATAGATATAGGACCTCCTAGTTATACTGATCTATTGGTGACATCCTTTTATTTAACTTTTAGTTTTTTAATATTTTATTTTCATTGATTTAAAATGTTTTTTAAAATTGTTTTACTATACTTACATAATGCATAGATATGTTCATACATAATCCTATTTATTAGTTGTTGTATTGAGACACTATTGGTGATATGATATTGAGTATGTATATACTTACACCTCACATGGAAACCACGATGTATATGCAACATAAGTCACTATCTTATTGGTATGTTAGGTATAGAGGTGGATTTTGGATGATTTTCTGACTAATTAAGTGTTGGTATGGGTTCATGAATTTAATCACAATGTGGTGTTAGAGTATGATTCCATGGATAGAATGTCTGGTGTTGGAATGATACCTATTCTATTATGTGGTTTCAAGTATGTCTAGTTCTCCATGGCTTGACTGCATTAGTACATCAAGTCTATTATATGAATTTTAGTACATTTATATTGAAATTTCATTGTTACTTTATATTGTAATTCAATTATGGCCTGTATATTTTGCGTTTTTGTCCCATACTACCCATGATTTATTGATTATTATTAATTATTTAATAATTTTTGGTTTCATATATTTTTTTGGGCTGAACCAGTTTTAGATTTTATAAACTAGTATTTTTTATATAGGATCGTAGTTGGTGCACAATTAGCAAGAACCATACAAAACCTATGAAGGTGCATCTATAAATTTTTCATACATTACCACATATATATCTAACAGTATCCCTAGATTTATGTTATTCCCATGAGAGGTGTTAAGAGACACTAGTAGAGGCATGGTATTGAAATGTGGGTTGGCCAAATGTGTGGCTAAACCACGTGCAGTGTTCAGAGCATTAAAAAAAGAGGCATTACAAAAATCACCTCCTAATTCTCCCTAAATCAGCCAATCCCTCTCCCCTATCCCATTTTCATTCAATACAAATATAGGGGGATCCCTCATATTCTAGAACCTCCCCTCATTCCTTTATTTGTGTACTTATTGATTTCGTTTCGTCGTGTGATCATATTAGGTTTTTATTTGTCCTCTTATGTCACTTATTTCATCCTCTTTCTTCCTCTCCCTTTCTCTCTCTCTCTCTATGTCACATGTTAGACTGAAAACTTGGTCAGAGATTCTATTTGATTTATACTAATTTTTAACTTTAATTGGTTATTTTTATTTATTAGTTACTTTTAGTCGTGTGAGACTACTTGGAACTTCTGGTAGTAGTTTTGGGCCACACAACGTGATGGAAGTGGGTTTCTCCTTCAATTTGAGGTAGGTTACCCGAAGTAAAAATGTTTAAATTTCAATCCAAGATTTCATTATTGTTTTAACATGATTTTTTATTATATTATTAAGTAAATAAATTATAGAAATGATTTTTGATGAAAATAATTGGGTTGTTTTAATATTTCCACACTTTCCTCATATTTATGGAACGAGTTCCTTTCAAAAAATCATTTCTCCAAGTTGTTTTGAAATATTCAAAATCCAAAGTGCTAATTTGGATTATCATATGGGTTTAATTGTGTTAATAAGAGCACCTAAAGTTGTTTTTTTCCTTTCAATCAGTTCTTTATAAAGTCTTAATGGAACATTTTACTTTGTAAAATATTTTTTCTAGAGATTTCTACCCCCTTTTTTCATATCAGAAGTGACTTACATACATACATACATGCATGTATGAATGCATACATGAATAAATACATATACACATATATATACACTCTTTTTATATATTCACACTATCATTAGGAATATTTTCATTGGGACATGAGGTTTTTATATTTATATCAAGGTGTATATGTGTCTAAGTGTTAAGTGTGGTATAGAGCATTAAAGTTATGGAATTAAAATTGGTTTTACAAAAAAAAAAATATAATTATTAAAAGATAAGGACAAGTTAGAACTTTATAAATATTTTTAAAGTGTATAACATGCTCCAATGTAGTCCTACAATTTTATATTGCTTTTGGACTCTTGTTTGATATGATTAGAATGTTGGTGTGATTTTTTGAAATGGGAATCTCATTGGTAGTGCAAAGAGGGGAGGTGTTGTTATATTATTTTTTTCATTTTTATATGAGTTAGTTTGTAATTTTCTATTACAATTACACTACATATTCTGTTTATTTGAATGGAACATGGGAAACCTTGGTTTCTAGGATGGAACACTAGGAAAAGTATGATATTCATAACCAACCATACCTAGAAACATTACGATACAACACTAACTAAACTATAATGATGGGGATTTTTTGGATTGAGAAGGAGACAAACCATTGCATCCATGATTGATCTTTGAGAGTACGAAGTTCCATGGTCCCCAATAACCCTATATACTTATTGAATTTTCATGTTTGTTTCTCTCACTTTACTCATATAATTATGAAATAGTTTTTTAAGTTAAATATTTTTTAATTTCACTTTCATGACTATAATAATATAAAACATATTTTACTTCCCTATGTTTTGTAGAACTTGATTAATTTATCATTAGTATTTATATTTCATTGAGATCCTTACTTTCTTATCTTGTTCGCTCTTATAAATGGTTTCTTGGAAGATCCACTCATTTATTGGAAAACGGTTTTTGAAATCAAAGTAGAAAATGGATTTTGAAGTATTATGATGTTATATATTTTAGAAAGAAAATTGAAAACCTTATTTATATATATTTATACTTTCAATATATCAGGAAATGGTTCTCTCTTTACAGTTAAGGTATAGGGTCTGGTTTTCTATTAGCATCATCACTTAGTGCTTATGTCCTCATGGAAATATATCTCTATCATATTTGGTTTAATGTTTTTAGATTATATTTTGTTCTTTACCATGGTGAATCATTGTTCTTATGTGAAGGGAGGTTCCTTTTATAGTCAGAACGATACATGTATGATTGTTTATATTTATTTTAGTTTCCTTTACTATATTTTCCACTTAGGATTTTATCACATTCTATGGATAGAGGGTAACTACAGTTTTTGGTGGGTGAATCATATCCTTTTGAGATGGGATTATTTTTCTTATAAGAGAGGGTGTTTATAGGGTGATAGAAGTTTTTGGTGATCACTTATGTTTAACTACTTTCTTAGTTTTGGTATTAGTATTGTTATTTATTTATTTTTCATTGGCATGGATTCCTGATACACGAGTGGGTCATGCCAAAATTTTATTTAAGTTATCAATACTATTTTTCTTAAAAGAAAATCAAGTGAAACCATTCCCCAAGTGGTATATACTTGAAACCAAGGAACTTGTCCCAGCCCATGGGGGTCGTGTTGTGGATCTGTATGAGCATCTAATGAAAGGAAAACTCATATTAGTTCGTAAAAAAATTGTACCATAGCTGGAGTAATGTTATTTTCTCTATAAGAACCTTTTGTCTATTTGAACCATCCCTTCTTATTTTAAAAGTCAGGATGATTGAAGATAATATTGTGGGATTTAGGTGGTACATGTATGTATAGATACTCAAATTATTTTTACTTTGGATCTTCACGTAACTAGAAAATATGGGCCTTTTTATTTAGATCTTCTATTTTTAGGATGAAAATAGAGCTGTGTTGTTGGTAAAAAGTGAGATCACGTCGATTTGTAACCTATGTGGAGCCTATTTATGTGGTTTTTTGTTACTCCTAATGATGGTTTTGTGGTCAAAACATGGTCCACCAAGATATATAATCGATTATTTTCTGATGACTAGTCCCTTCCTGGTTGGATTTATGTTTCGTGTTATTGGTCAATTGAGTTTTGAAAAATGTTTAATAAATGGTTTTAGACTATCGTGGGGTTTTGAATAAATGTTTTTAATATTTTGAAAATGGAAGCATGTGTTTTGAAATGGCTATAAGGGGTTAAAAATATATATTCATTTAAAAGGGTTACTTTTTTATGGGTAAACATTTTAAAATTGGATTTTTATGGTCTTTCAACCAAAAACCCAACATTAAAGATATGTAAACTCATTTATTGAAATGGGTTACTAAAACTGCGTTCATTAGTGAAATTATTTGGTTTTGAAAAAATTTCAAAAATGATAATATTAAAATTTCATGAAATGTGGTGTTTTTCTATGTGGAACATTGATTTTTAACATTTGGTTTCTTCTAAATATAATTTTGGAATATAATTTAAAGTTAAATTGGTTGGATTTTTCAAATGGGGATGAAAAAATTTTAGGGTATGTTTTCAAAAATAAGACATGAGTTTTTAAATACAAAGGAGAATATTTTAAAGGGAACTAGGTATTTTTCTAACAATTTTTTTTTATTTTTTTGAGTTGTGTTTTTAGTTTTATCTTTTTGATTCATATTGGGTCTGTTTTATTTGGTTGGGAAGAATGAATCAATCTTTAGGATATTTTCATATTTCTCTATTAGAATATCAGTTCCAGTGATTATTGTTGGCCATTTTTTGGTGGTTTTGGCTTTATGATTTGAGGAAAATAAGTACTTTTATGAAATTATGAATAATATTTTCTCTAGGTATTACCATTGTTAATTATTTAGGGATTATCAATTTTTTAATGATAGTCCAATTTGATAATTTCCATGTCCCTATGATTGAATAATTTCTTTGGATAAGAAGATTTTGGGTGAGTGGGTAGGATGATTGGGATGGGTGGTTTATTTTTTTGATCAGTTGGGTTCACTTAGGGTTGGTGTTTCAAGATAATGTTCTAGGTTTTCCTCCCTTAACCCAATATTAGAGCCCAATCTGATCTTGTTGAGGTATTTTTGTTTGAGAATTTATTGTTTTTGGGGATTCTCAACTGTTTCATGTTCTCCTGTTTCATTCAGTTTGGCTTCTTGGGTTACCAAAAGAGGTTCTGTAATTTGAGCTACCGAAAAATATAGGATTGGATAAGGAATTATCAACTTCTGACTACGGGGAAACAAATTCTTAAAGATATTATAGATCTATCCATATGACATGGAGTGAATATTTTCATGTAGTGGTGGGTCAACTGGGTGATGATTGTTTTTCTGAGAATCCTTATATTCCTTTTCTTGATTCACGCTTCTTTAGGTTTTCCTATGTTCTCTATCTAATTGTATCAAAAAGTGAATTTCTGAAATTTCTTTGTTTGTTTTCTCCATTTTGGTAAAATCTATTATTAATTTAGTGGGAATCCACGTTCATTCCCTTATTTTAGGAGTTCAGGTTTAAATAGAAGTATCCATTTTGGAAATTATGAATCATGTTGTTGTAATGTGGTGGATATCGTCAATCCAAGCATCATTTACCATAACTTGCCTCTCTGTAGGTCTTTATAGCTATTTTGTATTGGAAGATAAAAGTTATATTGGGATCCAAATATTTTTGGTAGACCAACATCGAAGGATCTCATGGAGACATTAGTTTTCAAGCTTCCTATACATGGTAATCCTTTATCACCACCCCTATCAATCCTTAATCAAAGCAATGTGGTTGGCCAAGACCATGGGTAATGAAACTGATGTTTGTGGAGATCCCAAATAGACCATGAAACTTTTTATTGGTTATTTCTATGTTATTAGTAGTTTTTTTCTTGTTTTTAGTTTTTACATAGGGATTTGATTCTCTTCCATTCGTTATTTTATTGGATGGTTCAGTTGCATGGTCTTTATAGATGTTTATTTGGACCCCAGTTTAGTTTTTTGAGGATAATATATTATCCTCTTGGGATTTCAAGGTGTTTGGTTTTAAGAGATGTGAGTTTTTTTCTTCGTATATAGGTATTGGGGGTTTCATCTTGAGTATTATTTCATCCTTTCTTGTGTCTTAACCAACACAATCTTTTGGGATATTCTAGGGGAATAATATCTAATCCTGGGGAGAATCATCACCCATCAACCATGATTTATTAATTATTCCCAATTATTTATTTATATTTTGTTTCATTTTTGTATTTGTGTGATGATCCAATTTTCAATTTTAAATTTTAAAAATTTGGATTTTATGTATAGGCACACGGTTGGCAGATGAATAGAATAAACTGTGTGCAACTCATTAGGTGCACCTATAACTTTTTTTGAGTTAATTTCATGATTGGTAGTATATTTACCTAACCATTAACACAACCCATGCTGATTTTCATGATCCCCTAGTAAAGGTTCATGATTGATTCGTCATTTTGAAAATTGTATGGAAAAACCATGTGCAGTGTCCAACTCTTTTAAAAAAGTGTTTTTTTTCAAAAATACCCTCCCTAATTTCTCCCTAAATCTCCCAATCCCTTTCCCCTCTCCTATTTTTCTTCGTCCCATAACCAGGGGTCTTCTTTTTTTTTCACAACCTCCCCCTCCCTCAAATATTGGTCATTTTTCATGTTTTTCCTTCAGGTGATCATCTCATTAGAGTATTTATCCTCATCTATTTCTTTTTTCTTCCTCCTCCATCATCTTTTGTTATCTCTCTCTTTGTGTCACACCATGGTCTAGAACCTAGGTTTGGGTTTTGTGTTGATTTCTCTTATGGTCTAATTTTAATAGGGAATTAATGTTCATTAGGGTTCATTTTGGTCATTTGAGAATCCGTGGACCTTAAGACGATGGTTTCAAGTCATTCATAGTAATAGAAGTGGGTTTTTTCTTTGGTTTGAGGTTGGCTACCCTATTTTCTAACTATAAAATTGAAATCCATGATTAAATTATTTTGTCAACTTGTGTTTTTATTATATTATTCCATAAATAAATTATTGAATGGTGTTTTTATGAAGTGATTGGGTTTGTTTTATTATTTACACACTTTACTAATATTTGAGGCATGAGTTCATTTTATAAAACCATGTTCCCAGGTTTTTTTTGAAATATTAAAAACCTTAAGATCTCATTTGGGGGTTGTAATGTTTTGAATAATGTAAATTTGATATTATTAAAGATTTTTTGTCCTTTCAGACAGTTCTCTATAATGTCCTAATGGCGTGTTTTAGTTTTCAAAAAATTTGTCAGATGATCTCTACCCCCTTTAGCATATCAGAAGTAAATTAGACACACACACACACACACATATATATATGAATTACATATTTTTAAATATTCACACATGGAATTGGGAATATGAGCATTGTGAAAAAGGGATATATATGTATATATGTATGTAAATATATATATATATTTATATATATATCAGGTTCTATATATTTCTAAGTGTGAAGTGTCGTTTGGAGTGTAGATGTTATGACATAGAAATCATTTTTTTAAATAACCAATGTCTACTAATAAAAATATAAGGGATGGTTGGAGCTTTCTAAATATTTTTTAAATTTAACATTATATCTAATGGAATCCCAAAATTTTATGTATATGTTGGACTCAGGTTTTATATGATTGGAATATTAGTATTATTTTAAGAATGATGTTACATATTGGTAATGCAGAGAGGGGAGGTGTTATTGTATGCTTTCATTGAAATATTTTGTGATTTTGTGATTTATTTTTATCCTATACCTCCCTTATGCATTCTGGTAATGGGAGTGGCACATGGTAATCTAGGTGTAAAAATAATGAAAGTATATTAGAAATGAAATTCCTTATCTAGCAAGATTATGATATAATAATAACTAAAATATAACGATGGTGATTGGTTGGATCAATCAGGATAGGGAACATCATGTGTGTGGTTGATCAACAAGAGTGTGAGGATCCTAGGTTCCTACTATCCCAAGCTACATAGGTATTTCACATTGTGTTTTCTATCATTTTACATTGGTCTTTATGGAAATTTTTTTAAATGCTTTCTTGATTAGTTTTATTTTTATGTGCAAAATAATAAAAATGATATTTTACTTACCTCTGATTTAAAACATCTTATAATGTTCTATTTTATATTATGATTTTTTATACTCCTTAATTTATCAGCTTCTTACTTTATATAAAAGGTTTATTTGAAAATCCACCCATTCTTTGGGAAACTATTTTTGAAATCAAAGTAGAAAAATTAACATTGAAGCATTATATAATTACATGTTTTGGAATAAAAATGGAATACCTTATTTTTATATATTTATACTTTTAAAAAAGAATAAAATGGATCTAACATTAATGGTAACACATAGGGTGTGGTTTTATTTTTGAATCCCAACTATGTGATTATGTGATCACGCCTCTATCATTTTTTAGTTGTAGGTTTTGGATTATAATTTTTTCTCACTCATGGGGAATCATGGTTCTTAATTATTGGGAGGTGACATGTATTATCTTAATGATATAGGCATATTTTTACTTTCATTTCTATTTCAATTTCCTTTATCAGAATTGACTCTTGGTATTTTATCTCTTTCTATGGAGTTGGGTTTTTTTCCTTAAAGGAGTGGGTGTTTAGAGCTATAGGGAGGTTTTCGGTGTTCACTACTATTTTTCGTCTTTCATTGTTTTGATATTAGAATTTTCTTATTTATTTTTATATATAATTTATGTTAGATGTACGGATGGGTCATTCTTAAATTTTATATATATTTTTGGAATATTTTCTTAATTAAATAATCGAGTGAAATTATTCATAATTTGTTCTTCCTTGATACCCAGTCACTTATGCCACCCCATGGGGATCATGAACACCATTTGGGACTTATCACATACCATTTCAGGCATCTGATGGAGGGATGACTCAGGTTGGTTCATGGTATTTTTTTCTTCTGAAAATTAAACTTTTGAATGAGCCATATCAAATCCTTATAAGAACTTGTTATTAATTCTTTATATTTAATTATAGTGTTCAATTTCATCATCAAACATTGATCCAAGACCCATGATATGTATTTCCAACCCTTATGGATCTGGGAACACTCCTAGTCCATAGTAGTCTTGATTTAAGAAACATTTGGGTGTTTAGTTTAGGGTCACTACAAGTAATATTTGAGTAATGTTTTGGGGTTTTTTATTATTTTAATTTTATATATTGGTTATAGGATGTTAAAACATAATGGGTATACCATGTGTATATTTAGTGATCATGGTTACATTGGGATCTTAAGATACCATGGGTTTCCAAGAATTCAATCTAGGAATGAGTGAGGAACTTCTTAAAGTATCTTAAAATTGAATCTGGAAAAACATAGGATGAAGGTTATAGGGATTATTCATGAGACTCTCATTAAACATGTCCATTCATCATATGGCTTAATGAAATATTAATATATATTAATTTCATTTAAAATTTTAATGTTTATAATTGAATGTACTTAATTAAATAAATAAAAACTAATAAATTAATTAATTTTTTATGAATACCTTATTAAATGGTATCTAATTAATTATTGTCACTCATATATAAATTTATGTTAAGATTAATGATTTAGTTCTTATTTATTAATGTATTATAGAATTATTTTTTTTAGAAAAACTATGTTAAATACTCTAATATGAGGTGAATTCAGGTATGATAGATTAAAAAAATTGTCTCTTTGGATCTTGTTTCAACATTAAACAAAACAACATTCTCCCTTCTTACCATAACAGAGAATAATATGATAATTAAAACATGCACATGAAACCAAAATTTTAATTAGTTCTTCCTCACTAGGAAATGTCCAAGAATCATTCAAAGGAAATGTGCATGTGTTCCAAATCCACTAAAGCTCACTATTGTTATAAAGATCGGAGTGGACCCACTATCCCTGCTGATTTACATCAAATCACAATTTGAAAGCTCAATGATCTCTCTACTGAAGTGTTATCATTACTTCTTCAAAGTAATATTATATTGATCTAAATAATCTTTGAATATTTTCACACTGAGTGTTCCATGTGTCTCAATTTCCACTCGGTAGATGAAATGAAATTCACCACATAATATTTTTTTTCGGAGAGTCCTTTCACAAACACTTTTCTATCCGTTATGAACTACCTTAATACCTTCATGGAAATCACTACACTAAATAGCATGAGTGATTCTTGAAAATCCTTTTATTTTCATACTTCCTTTTCTTCATGGACTGTTTATGCTTCATGACCCCTTTTCCTTTATGAGATATAGTTCCACACAAACCCCTTAGGTGAACTATCTTCATGAACTACCTCATTCAAATAATTTCTCCTTCTCAAACCAGATTAGACTTAGCTAAATTCTTACAATTATGATATTATCTAATGAAATTAACTATATATAGTTATTTTATTTGGGTTACATTTTATAAAAAATAAACTCTACAAAACCCACTAATCACAATTACCAAAAAATCCTTTACAGATTAGTTATCACCACATAATGAATTTGTTATATGGTCCTCAAAGCACCCAATTCTTTTGAATTGGAATTTAAACCACCATCCTCATCTAAAAAAAATTACTTTGTGGAAACTATTAACTCACCATATTCTACCAAAAGGGATGAGTCTCTTATGAAATGATCTTACTATGTGGTTCACATAGTTCATAACCCTTTGTAGTGACCTTAATTCACCACCTTCATCTACAAAATGTAAAACCTCCTTTGTAGTTCATATAGAAAATATTATATGTATAATACACGCCTTTTCTAATTTTCCATTTTTATTCAGCACACTACTTATTCATTTATGCAATTATGATATATGAATATAATTCCTTTTCTATAAAAAATCTTATTTTGATGCTAAAAAAATGGAAAACACTAGGAAAAAGTGTCACCTTAAAAAAATATTCTTCAGAACCTCCAACCATACTGAAATTCGATCAAGTATATTTTTCAGTGAAAAAAATCATTCCAAAAACAATGATATGACACATTTAGTTATTTTTTCACAATAATATCTTCCTTTGGGTTAGTTTCCAAAACATAAAAACTTATCATACATTTCTGTCGATAAGCACGAAGGAAATATCTGCTATAGTCCACCACCAACATAGTGTGACACTAGATAGTGATCAAATATTTACTCAACACATACTCTAATCCCACATGATTCAAGACAGGGATGAGAAACAAGAGTAACATGAAAGGTTCATCAATGATCTAGGTCATCCTTGATACCAATAGATAATCCTTTACCAATAATAAATGTTCTATGGAACCAAATGGAATATAGCATGTGTCACCTGAGAAGACACATAATTATTAAACTAATCACATCATGAACTACTTCTAACATGATTCTAAATTACCTAAACTACTTAATCATTATATGGTTTAAAACTCACCCAACTTCATTTCCCCCCCAAAAAGATTTTCCCCCTATCATGATCAATATATTTTCTCTTCTTTTTAAATGTACCCAAAGGTCTCTCCTTTGTGGCTGCAATATTATAAAGAATGAATACTAGCACATAAAAGAAAAACACACCATACCACATAGAGAGGGGGTCCCACATCCAAATATTTTCATGAGTGGGGAGTTGAATTTACTCTAAGATCCAGTTGATTCCACAGAAACACCTCTTTAGGTAAGTCCTTCATCATAATATATGAAACTTGTAGTTTTTTTTGGCGCATACACAAACATCATAAGACCACGATCCACTTTATCCTTGATAAAATTATAATTTATTTCAATGTGCTTTGTCATGGAGTGATGGACCATACTTTTTATAAGGTTATAGCTGTTGAATTATCATAATTTATTCTGATCAATGAATTCACTTCAAACCCCATATAATCAAGTTACTTCTTCATCCATGTTAATTACATGCAAGAATGAGTATCCATAATGTGTTTAGCTTCTACAGTTCTCTATGAAATGAAATATTTTTTCATTATTAGCCAAGAAATACGTAATATCCTATGATTTAAGGAACTGCCAGACATTGATTTTCTATCATATATTGAACAAGAACAATCTACATCTGTATAAAATAATAACTCTTACTAAGATTTTTCATTATACAGTAAACCAAAATACACAATTCCCTTGATATACCTAAGTATTATTTTCACTATGAGTATGTTTATTTCCTTGGGATTGATTTCATATGGCATTTCATGGCATGTGGAAAAAATAATATCTAGTCATGTCACTATTAAGTACAACATACATTCAATTATTTACCTATATTCTATGACATTAATCACTTTTCCTTTTCCATATCATAATAGTTTCATCTGGGTGTCCACCAAAAATTTTATCTACTTATAATTATCAATTCCAAATATTCTCAAAATATCTTTTTTATATTTGGATTAAGAAATAAATGTAAAATTACTTCCTTGTGTCACATATAAACTGAAAAAAAGTCCATTTCCCAAATAACTAACATTAAAAACCCACTTTCCATGAATTTTTCAAACTATATTCACTATTATTTATCTGATACAAAAAATATTATTTCACCATCATACTCCAAAACCATCATCCTTTGATTATTATCATTATTGAAATATAGTTTGTAATCAACTCCACCATGCTAAAAACTGATGTTTTTTAGAAATTGATTGAGCCTTGAATATCATGATCTCAGTGCTTGTTTCAACACATATAGTTCCTCCCTCATCCGAAAAAACTTTGTTATCATCTTCATCAATGAGAAAAACATATTTCTTTTTGATATACACTTTTTCCTGAACACCATTCAAATATTCTGACTTGATCTGGAAAACATTGAACTCTCTTTGCACTACTATGGATAAGAATTACATCATTATCTCAAACCTCACAATAGGTGAAAATGGTTCATCAACATCTGTACCCTATATCTTGAAGTAACCTTTTCAATCTAGTCATGCTTTTTCTTGAATCATTATGATTTCTCTATTTAGTTTATTCTGGAATATCTATTTGGTCTCGATGACATTATTTTCTAACGGTCTTGAAAAATTATCCCATGTCTTATTCTTTTATATTTGGTCAAGTTATTAATTCATTGATTAAAACCAAATTTCATCTATTGATTCTTCTTCAAAACAAATTGGCTATACCTATACCAAGAAATATGCTTTCTGCATGGTCTTCAACCTCATTATCTACACTAGCACTGTCTGATCATCGATTATGTTCTGTTTATCAATTTTGGCTTGAATATTTGATCTTTTTGTAGATTCATGTTTATGATCATCCTTTTTCGATATCATAATATTCTTTTGAATCTTCACCAGACACAAGAACTCCCTCTTATATTCTCATCTCTTCATCACTATCTTCTGGAAAATTTTCTAATATTTATTAAAGATTATTCTCATTTTCGATCACAAACACATCATTCCATTCTACAAATTTTCCCATCCACATATTGTAACATTTATATGATTGTAGTTTTATTGAGTAGCCAAGAAATATCCCTTCATCTTTATGGTATTCAAACTTCTTGTGTTTATCCTTTTTGAGAATGAAATACTTACCTCTGATGACTCTAAAGTACTTAAACATTTGATTCCTTCCATACCATATCTCATATAGAGTCTCATCTTCTTTTGATTATAATGAGGCTCTATCTGATATATATACTAATTTCATTAATACTTATTTACAATAAAATTATGTAAGGCCATTATCAATGATAATTGTTCTAGCCATGTTGTTCATAATTCGATTTCTTATCTCAACTACTCCATTTTGTTACAGAGTTCTTACTGCGAAAACTTGGTGCCTTATCCCATGTTTCTAGAGATAATCTTCCACTTCACTATTTGTGGACTATTTTTTAGTATATGGTTAAACCTTTTAGTTTTTTACCTAGAATATTTTCAACTTATGTTGTATAATGTGTCATGAAACTGAACACCTTTGACTTATGGGTGACTATTGAAACCCTTTCCATTATTCTAAAATCATCAATGAAGAGAACATAATATCTCCTTGCATAAATAACCCTTGGTGAAATAGTTCCACACACATCAATATGAACCAACTCAAGCTATTTTGTTGAACTTTTCTCATTTTTTATACATCTTTTAAACGACCTTCACCTGTTGAAAATCATCACATGTGTGGGTAAGATCATGTGATAACCTAGGAAAATATTGAGTAGCATCACGTTTCACAAGATATTCCAAAAACATTTGGATAAAATGAACAATCTGTTTATTCCACAAACAATTTTATTATTCCATGGATATAAATAACATATATTCTTCTCCACTTGTGGGGTATAGATTCCACTTCATATTATTTCCCAAAAAAACAACTTCACTATGATAAAAAATTTCATAGAGAAACTTATAGAATGTGTTGAGTCTCACATTTTACTGACACTTAAATTTTTTAACTAAGACCTTAAAAAACCATACATCTCTATGTCTCTTGTATTTTCCCCCAAACTTGGCTTTTAACAATCTAATAATCTCCAGGACTTCATCATTTCAAAATATTATTATACCTTCCTTATTGTATTTGATTCCTAGGGCTATGTCATTATTTCCTATCATATGGAAGTTGCATCCACTATTAATGATCTTTATTCCAGTTTGATCTGTTATTATGAAAGTAATCTATGCAACCACTACATGTTCATCTATTTTATTTTCAATCCATGTCTTTGAATGATATTATTAATCATTCTCATAATATGATAGACCAATTTTTTCGTGTAAAGATGCAAACCAATTTTTTTCCTTATCATTTGAATATTCCTTGAGTCTTTTTATTATAACCAATTTGAGTTTTTTCTAGCCCATTTTTTGTATAGTTGATGTATAATAACTGTCAAGGTGTCTAAATCCTCCACACCAGAAACAAATACCCTCAAATGATATCCTGGAATATTGAGCTCTGTTTGGATGCCTATATTTCCATTTTTCCCATTATTACCTCTTGGGTTTGGAAATAAATTTTTTGATTGTTGCATATTTACATAGTAATAACTCCTCATGTGGCATGTATTCTTTCATGTCACCGTTACACTACTGGTTTTCCCCTAGGTTTTCGAAATCTTTTTATTCTACTTCATAACCAAATCAATCATTAATAGCATATAGGGTTCTTGTGGTGTGACTTAAATAATCACTAATTTCTACTTGTAATCAATCCCCATATTAGCAATATAGTTTAGATCTACCATTTTCTTCTCATGTGATTACTTTACAAATTTTATTATAAATCAAAAATCAAGTTTTCATTATCTACCACCAGAGTTTCATGATTCTCTAAATTCATGAGTTTTTCATGACATTTTACCTTTCATCATAGGCTAAGAACTTCCTCCTCAAGCTATTTCTTGTGTTTGACTTTATCTTTTACTATGTTGGAAAAACTACTAATAATCATAGTCTATTATAAAACATTGATCTTGTACTATAAGATTTTATTAATGGTTTCTTGTTTATCATATTTAATCTTTTCAATTTTATCCTCTAGATTATACTTCTTTTATTAATTTTCCTACATATAATATTTTGGATCATTAACCACCATGTTGGATTTCTTTGTTTTGTCTCTCCAAACATCTATATCTTCAAGAACAACATTTAATTAAAGGTAAATTCTTCTTTTTAATTATCCTTCTCCATTGTCACTTTCTTCCCATATTTTGGAATTTCTAACAACTACTACCATATAATTTTCTTCCTGATCTTTGCAGTCCTCCATCTCTTATTCGTCATATTTATCTAAAATTTCATCTTCTTTTGAAATAAAATTTCACTTTTTATAGAACTTTATCTTGGTATTTATCCTAACTTTTAAAATGACTGATGACTTCTCCCGAGAAATTTTACCATCATCCCCATCATTGTCTTAAATCTTATTAGGCCACTTTATTGAATGGTGTCCAATTTTCTATATCAAAATCATTCAATTGGAAGTTTCACTTTGAACATTACTCTTTATATGTTTAGTTATGTTGATAGAAATGGCATGAAATCATCCACATTATCTTCATCCTAACTATCTTTAATAGATAGCTTCTTCATGGACATGAATTCCACTTCTTTGTACTTCCCATTTTCCAAATATTCATTATCACCATTTCTAATCTAAAATTCGAAATGAGTACTATGTAAGCTATTCAATTTCAGTTCCTTAAGGTCATTATACTCTAGTATAGATACATTTTTGTTGAATATAGGTGGGTTTATTCTTAGAATATGCTTCGAAATATTTAGATCTTTGATAATTTCTCTAAGACCACTCTTGTCTTCCATAATAATATTCACCTAATTGAAGAATGCATGTACATACTCATTGGGGTGCATTATCAAGTCCTTAGATTTGTTCCACAGAACATAAAACATTGATTCTTTTATTTTTTATCACTTTAATAGATACTTATAATATTTACCTGTAGAGCATGTGATGTCTTACATGAAACCACCTTCATGTATATTTTATTGGATGAGGTCCCCCCTAAGACATTAATCCCTTTGGAAGTAGTATCCATTTATATATTTCATTCTTCTGATAAAATATAACTATCTATACTATTAGAAATACCATGAATTGTAGATATAAATATACCCATACCCAATGATCATAAAAATTGTTGCATATAATTCTTCCATATTTGAAAATTTCTTCCATCTAAGATCAGATTCTCACCGTGATTAACTAATTCCATTTATTCTACGAAGATAGAACCACTGACTTTAAAACATTTACTCTGATACCAATTGTTATCCTACTACATTAAATACCTTGAGAGTGGGTATTAATTAGGGTATATCATATTAAAAAATGTATCCTTTGATCGTATTTATTCATTAATCAAAAAACAATTCCCTCTCTATCTTATAGAAGTGAATAATATGAGAAAAAATACATGAAAAAGACGTAAAACATTTACTTGGTTCACCCTCACTGGGCTACATCCAAGGATAATACAAAGTAAATGTGCCTATTTACCAAATCCACAAAAGTTCACTTATATTAAAAATTTCAGAGAGGACTCACAAACCCTCCCAATTTAAAACAAATAACAATTTGAATTCTCACTACTATTTCTATGGAATTGTTCCCACTGATTATTTAGATAGATCTTTGGTTGATCTGGATCACCTATGAGTAGTTTCTCATTGAGTGACCCATTAACCTCTATTTTTACTTAGTATATGAAATATAGTTCACCATGTAACATAAAATTTTCATAGATTCCTCTGGAAAACATTTATTGATCCTTCACATACTTTCTTAATCCATTTAGTGAAACATCTACACCATATAGTGTGAGGGCATTGTATACTAACATTTTTTCTTAGATACCCTTCACTTTGTGGTTCACTGATACTTCATGAACCCTTTTCCTTTGTGATCTACAGTTCCCCACAAACCCCTTAAGTGAACTATCTTTAAGAACTACCTTCTTTGAAGAATTTGTCCGTCATGAAGCACTTCATACATTGAAAAATTATTATAGTGATTATATTGTTTAATGAAATTATTTATCACTATAGATGTGATTAGGGGCCCTTTATATTGGAAATTAAAACCCAAAAAAACCAATCACAATTAAAAATAATTTCTTTATGGATTATCCATCAATGCGTAATGAACTTTCTATGTGGTCCACATAACACCTAATTCCATTATGGAAGAATTAAAATAACTATCATCATCCACAAACAAAAATACCTTTATAAAGACTATTCACTCACCACCATATATTAAAAATGATAAGCCTCCCATGATCTGAATTTTAAAAGTGATTAACATAGTGAATAACCCTTTATGGTGACCTTAATTCACTTCCTTTATTTGTAAAATGTCTAACTTTTTTTTTGGTCAGTATAGCATAGCTGCTATGCAGAATCTATACCTTTAACAATTTTTCTTTGTAATTCCACATATTCCCTATGTTGTTATCCAATCATGATTTGTGGAAATAATTTATTTTCTCTAAAACAAAATCTGAATTTAGAGGCCCAAAAATATAGAAAAAATTAGGAAACATTACTACCTTCAAAACATATATTTCAGAAACACAAACCCTAAATAAATGTGGTCAACTAGATTTTTAACAAACATTATCCTTCGAAAAACACTGAGATGAGACGTTGAGTTATTAATTCCCAATAGGTTTACTACCATTTGGTACCGTCTGAATAGTTTTTATGTATCAATCATATAACTAGTTCCTCATTTACCAATTTCAATCTAGAATGTATCTTCTTTCCTATTTACTATCCTAAAATTTAGTATGTTTGTTTTTTTCTACCGAGAAATTAATTATTCAAACAATTTTGAATTATTTTTATGTTCAAGTTGTATATTTTTTCATTTAATTTTTATTATAAACTATTGAGAAAATTTATAAAATATTTTATTATTTCCAAAGTAATAAAAAATGTTTTATAATTTCATTTTTCATAGAAATAATGATTATTTATTTGAAAAAGTAGTGGTTAAATTTTGTAAAAGTAAAATGGGAAAGGTATTTTCTCAAAGATTATGTTTAAAATGAACCATTTTTTCAAAACTCAATGATTTTGCAAATGAAACTTAGATTTTATTTTAGAATGTAAATATAACATGATAAAATTCTTTTGACATGTGAATGTTTTAAATAATGTAGATAAAGTGGAAGGAAATACATATGTAAATATCATATAGTTCATATTGAGTGGAGTTTTATAGACATGAGTGGAGTTTAGTTGGTAATGTTTTGCTGAGGTATATAGAGGGTTTTATTGATTTTGGAGATTATGAATTATAACTTGTATGAATTTTTAGAATAAGTATTGAATATTTAAGGATAGGATGTGTTTTGAGTGTTATAAATTCTTGGTATTTATGGATTTTATTTGTTTTCAATGTTTTTCATTGGATATGTGATTATGTGTTTTGATGCATTTTATGTGTTAGTGTCTCTTTTACCTTGTGGACATTAGAATTTTTAGCTTTTGGAAATTTGAGATGGATTAGGGAGTCTCCTATGGGATGAGTGGTGTGTGTTTTGGGTTATGTATTGGAGGGTTTTCTTTCAGTTGGTAATATGTGAGGTGGGGTATTTCGTAATGAATGGTTTTATGGAATTTAAAGTGATAAAATGATTTATGGTGGGGAGTTTTTAAACTCTCATGTCTTAGAGAATGATTTAAATGTGGGATTTGGATTTTTATTTTTAATTAAGAGATTAAAAAACTAATTTTTCATTTTTTGGGGGGAGGAGAATATATTTATCGTTTTAGAGTTTCCCATGTATTTCGAATAATGGTGGTTAAATGATATGTATTTTTTGGGATGAATTAAGGTTTCATGGGAGACTTGGAAGTTTGAGTTTGGTTCAAATTTGGAATCATATATAGTTCAAAACTGTATGTGGCATCAGGTTCATGGTGGGAGGTACCAGGTACTCACTGAGGTTAGGTACTTTAGGGGTGAGTCTAGAGGGACCACTAGTATCCTAGAGGTCCTATAATCAGTGCTCTATAGGTCTAAAATATATTTTCATTAAAAGTTGAAAATTTTGGTTATTTTTTCCTTGAATATTATTAATCTTTTCTAAGTGGACTTGGATATTATTTTCCCAATCCAGAAGCATTCCCCTCCCATGGATTACCCATGTAATACTTTTACCCTAATTTTTATTCTTGATTAAAGGGTGATTTAAGTAGGGTTTTATGTAGAATCCAATATAAACCTTCTCCTCATATCTATTATTTAATTATCCTCCACTCTTATTTTTTTCTTCCATCTTAGATATGTATTTTTGGTTTTTTATTTAACCATTTTATGGTGAAATAACTATTAAACATATGTTTTCTCCTCTCTTATCTAAAGGAAGATTATATGGTTTATTTTCCTTGTGTTTTTTTATGTTTTAATAAAAATAGTTTGATATATTATTTACCATAGGTATTTCATTATTTTTAATATAATTAGAGGATGTTTAGGATAAGATAATTTTGTATTCTTATTGGTATGGTATCATGTCTAGTTTAGGAGTTATCTACATATGTTTCCATTGAGGTTTGGTTTTTTTTATTTACAGGGTAATTTTATAATAGATTATTTGGTTATGGGATGTTTCTAATGCTTAATAAGTGCTATTGGTAGATTTTGGAGTATTCTTTGGAGATTGTTGGAAATTATAAATCTTTTATAATATTATAATAATGGGTCTAGACCCTTTGGGTGAATTATTGTGTAGTACCTAGTACATTCCTCCCACTTATATTTCCAAACAAATAATAAAGTTTAAAAATTATTTTATAATATTTAATGAATATATTTTTGAAAATTATTTTTCTATAAAAATTTAAACTATTTTCTTTGAGTTTTTTTGAACTATATCATATAATTTCTTACTCTTATCATAATAAAAATATTTTAAAATATGGGTTTATGGATTTAGGATTTTTCAAAAAAATCATAGTTATTTATATTAAAATAAAAATATAATGTGTTTTGTTAAGTATAAATCATTGTTTATTTGTATTGGTTTTTATATGTATTAATACATACCATGTTACACAAATAATTTTATACTTGTTTCAATTTATAAAGTAATAGATAATTAATTATTAATTTATTTATAGTTTTAACAAACTTGATTCTTGATCTTAAATCCATTAGTATTGGTTGGGTTTGATTAATTATGTTAGTTGTGGTCCTCTTGTATGTTTGAGATCAAACCCTAAAATGGTTTATTTTAGGTGACTGTTATATTAATGATAAACATATCATCTCTATCTTTTGAAAAATTACAAAAGGTGTGATAATATGTAACCACTATAACATTGTCAATTATAATTCCTAAACTATGCTCAACCTTTGGTTATGTAAATACAGCATTGGAAAGTAATGGTTTAGTTAACTAAGTGGAGAGAAAAATTTGCGACTACGTCTTTTTTTTCTAAATTGCCTGAATCAATTTTTCTATACAAAATGATTTCATTTTCTAAAAGTTCGAGTTTTGTCTTATATTAAGAAATGTTATTTACTTCATAAATTTAAAATAAATTAAATTATTTCGTAGGAAATCCTTTTCCTTATTTTATAAATGTTTTATCAATATTGATTACCTTTTCTTAAAAAAACTAAGAGTATTGATTGAAAATGTTTCCAAACATTGGTTTCCATAAAAAGTAAATATTAACTTAATTTGTTTTCATACATTCCATTAAATTGTATATTTAAATGGAAAAATATGTTTGATTAGAATTTTTTTATTATTAGAGACATAATTTTTTTTAAAATATTTTCTTTCACTCTAGGGATCTTAAATTGGTATCTAGTTCATTACATAAGAATTTTTAAGTTTCTAATGAATATATATTGTCCTTAAACCTTATAATACCTAATTATTCATTTGGTTTCACCTATTATAGACTAGTCCTCACTTATGAAAAACATTATTCCATGTTTTGGATTTATTCTTCTATACCAATTAGGATTATAGATTATATTATCCATGAGGTAATCATGTTTGGTTTGAGGTTAACATTCTTAGTTATTTCCATCTTGTAGTTTCTCTTATGATATTGATAGACATAATTTTAAAATTCTTAGTTGAGTTTTACATATTCATATTTCTAACCTTTTCAATATTAATCATGATAATCAGTGTTTTTTTAATATTTCATCATCCCTACTACTTTGGTAGATGATAAAAATACTAGAAGGGGTATATTTCAACTATACTAACTAAAATATGGAATGACGTATACAAATAATTATGAATGGGATATTATTAGAATGAGATAACTCTTGTATTTCTCTTCCCCTATTCCAGATGATATGAGACATATATTCCTCGAATCTAGTATAAAAATTCCCTTTTCCATGGGATGGGGTCTTCCCCCAAACTATTATTGGATGAATTTCAATGAACATAGTTTTTATAGATTGACATCCAATTGGTCCTACCCTACTCATGTTAGATTTCTATTCAAGGATAAAAGTATGTATTCATTGGTATTAACCATTTAGGTTATATGGATTTATTGGATATAGACATTTATTCATCTTCTAGTTTTTGTTTCGTTAATTATTTCTCAAGTTTTATTGATAATTTTTTGTAAAAATATTTTACTATATTTATTTAAATGAGAGGGAATGTTTTTGAACACTCATATTTGTTCACTATTATGTCAAGACACTATAAGTGGTGCCATACTACATATGTATATGCTCACACCTTTCATGGACATATCAGCAGATATAAGGATCAATTTTTTTCCATTCATTTATAACAGGTACGTATGTGGTTATTGGATGATTTGATAACTAGATGGATGATGGTATAAGTATGTGAATTCAGACTCATGTGGTATTAGAGGAAGAGGCTAGGTTTAGTATATCTGGTATTGGCATATCTCATATTTTAGTCCATGGTGTTGAATCTGTTTAGTTGTACATGACTTGATAGAGTGAGTACATTTTGTCTAGTATATGGATTTTTTTACATAAAATAGATAATTAATAGTTCATATATTTTTTTATTTGGTTATAGAATTTAGTTTTCCATTTTATCTTGGGAATGTCCAACTGATGGATGATCCATGTTGACCCCTTCTGAGAATTGGTCATGACTTTTATCAATTTAATAAAAGTGGGAAATTATCCTTTAATGTTGAACCATGATACACAATTGTTATCACCTACCCCTTCGGATTGGGGAATTCTACCAAGGTAGTGGATGTCTTAAATTGAAAATCATTGGGGGGTATTCAATTCATAGTCATTACACTACCCATATCTTGTATATCACCCTTATGACATGACACTCTATTTTTTAAATAGCACAATATCAAATAAAAAACTATGATAATTCTTATTATAACTTATGATATATTTAATAATCATGGTTTTTATGAATGATAGTCTTTGAATCATTTTTCCATAACCTACTATATATAAAATCACTTGTATAGAACCGTACGATATCATATAGCATATTTAGAAACATAGAAATCCATTTCCAAAAATTTATTCACATCATATCATAGCTTATGATATAGTAAACTGAATATTATGATACACATGTTATTTATTTAATAAGTATGAAATCCTATTTATTCCATGACGAGCATGGATTTGATCTCACAAATGGGTTTTGTTAGAGCCTCACAAACTCATAAACAGTAGAATAAACACATTTAATGTCTAGATCTATATTCATATAAAAGACATTAAATTTAAAGAATAAAACATAACCAGGAACACCAAAAGCCCAATGAAATGTATCTCAAATAATTATTCTTGATGAATATTTCCAATAAATAAAACATAGGATCTTGACTCTTATGTTTTTATATCAGCCACTGGAGTATATGTATGTTATGTGAGCAACCCTTGATCTTTATATAGTGTTCTAGTATCCTCTCATTGAAGATGAATGAATAATTGGTAAGAATAGAGTTTTATCTTATCTCAATAGTCTATATATACCCAAATGGTAAGGACCATACACTTTATATATGTTCACTTTGATTGATGGTGGAGGTTTAGTGATTCTTATAACATTTTATAGTCGAGATAGGTTACCCATAACATATACCCATTCGATAATTAATATTATTTAATATTTAAATGAATATAATATATATAAAGTCAAAAATAATCCGTCATGATGATTTAGAAGTGATCATAAACCATTTGGGATACTTGAAAACACTACATTCAAGATGATATCATATATTTCAAACCATTGGTATATAACATACTGTGATATAGGCATCTCATGCCTATCACAACATCTGATCTAATACCCAATCACAGAATTTGACATGAATCACAACATGTTATGTTTTATATCCTATATTAATCGTCCAACATTATTCACCAAAAATTAGATCTTATCCATTATAATATTCCCCATTCTATTTTCATATAAGTTTTTCATTATAATTAAAATTTTTGTGCATTAATAGCACTCATTTTATTAACATAGGGTATTCACCCTGTTCAAGTGGTATGTGACATAATTAACTGATTTATAGAATTTTGTCTTATGGAATATTTTTATAAACACTCTTAAAACTATATGATATTCACACAGTAGATAATGATATCCTTTATGAGATGATTTTAACTCTCCTCCTATAAAAAATTATAAGTACATCACTAAGTCACAATTATTTACATAATAAAGAAGAAATAGATTTAGAGGAAGGAAACCATGGAAAGAAAATATTTGATCCAATGGAAAATCACTTCCCTCCATTTTAAGTGATTATGTTATTTTATACAACCTGACATTGTCTATTCACTGAAGTTATTTTACATGCTTATCCAATAGTATCCAAAATAAAATGAATGGAAATATAATGTGATGAATTATGGAAACCCCCAACCAGTATTGGGATAAATAAATTTTCATTTTCATTTGGATATGTTATTAAATGATTATGTATACCTACACTACCACTATTTCTATTTTCATGGTTTTTGTGTTTCCTTATCAACTATATCTCGCACAACTACTTCAGTGATGAATGCTCGACACCGTCATTCATCGATATGAGATAGAATTCATTATTTTGATAAAAAATATTTATATATAATACCTAGAGGAATTCATTTTATCAAGGTGTTCCCTATAATAAAATATGGATAGGGGAGCTAATCGCCATTACTATATTAAACCAATTCAGGATTCAATGTCCTAAATGTGAAAATGCACACCTCCTACATATAGAGGATGTATATTTTTAGTAAATAAAGTATTCTGTTAGGGTGTTACAGGGGATGGTTATCTCAACCTATGTTAATCCTTATTTAAAAAGAACTAATTATTCTATAACTTTTGAATAAGACACTTATATTGATCATTCAATCTCAAGAACCTCAAATGAGTTCCTATACGTGATAATTTTCCTGCACTAACTTAAGGGGAATTGATTCCATCATGGGTTCCAAGACTCATGAGGCCCATCAACACCTTATAATGATTGATTAAAGTTATTTCATTTTTCTGTTGGGTCTAATTCCCCTAAAAATATTTGGGAGTTCTTGCATGGCCCCACTAAATTATTACTCTCCCCCCTGAGGGGTGATAATCATCATAGATATATTTCCCATGAAAAATAAAAAATTCATCACATATGTCCCCTTCGAGATGTGACCATTAACTATCATAGAGGTCCTCCCCATAAATATGCACCAATAAATCTCTATTTAGGTCATCCACATGATGAAACATTAATCAAATACCACATAGTTCCTCCCTATATAAATATATCAATCTACCATCATGGAGGTCCTCTTTAGGATGTCGAATCAATACACCAACCATGGGTTTCATTCCCATGTCAAAGAAGATACCTTCCTAGATCAATCACTTAATTAGATATTTTTTACTTATAGAATGTATCAATATTAAACTCTCCTAATTTTAAAAATATCCTTAATATATAGAAGGAAATAAATAGAACTAATTCCATTGTACTTTGTTTTAGATATGGACCAATGATTTATGGGACTGTTGATGTGAATGATAGAGGTAAATATTGTCCTCAAGGACATCCATAAATATATTTAAATTGGGGTTTATATAATAATACTCCTTTTCTATGTTCCTTTGTGACTAAGGAGTTGAGTTGCGATTCAAGAATTTTGAGTATTAAATTTCACAAAGATAAAGTTCCTTGGACTTTTCTAATTAGGATTATCCTAATATATTTATTAATTATAGTGTTCCCACGTACCAATAGGTGACCTTCAAATTTGATCTAATTTTATTAGATTTATTTTCATTTACTGATAATGAATAATTTATAGTATTAGACACACTAAAATTAAGTTTATCATTAATTCCTTCAATGGACATCCACCACTTGATCCTGGGTGAGGTTGAAAACTCCCAATATTTTTCATCCCATTCTAAAAACTCAGTGAGTTAGTGACCTATAAGGTTAAAAATGAATAGTTTATATTTTTATAAAAAAGGCCATGATGAGGTATGAGAAGTGATAGTTGAGGACAAAATACCTATAATATATTAGACTTTTACTCGTTATTAGTACCACATTCCTTATCTAATAAATGATAATTTTATAGAATACATCTGGTGTAACTTGTGGGAAACATTAAACTATTCTATTTTTTTATGCATGGAATAATACCAATATACAAAACATATCAAGATGCTCTTATAATAGTGATGAAAAAATAACCTTTCTATGTGTCTGGTGGTAATGGACACAAAACATATTAAACATAATAACCACATATATCATGTATGTATAAATTATTTTTGTGTAATAAAAATGTCTATTATGGATATTTATCCTAATGTGCATATTTTTGAATGGGAAATGTATAAAAAAATCACCCATCCCTAATATATCTCAATTCAATGACAATTATATATTTCTATAGTCTATAGAACCTTTATAATGGTTTTCTAAGACTATATGTAATTCTATTTCTCTAAAAAATTCCAAAGAGAGAGGTGTGAAGATGATTGTTAACATTAATAGAGGGTCTTCCACATTTCTAAATCCTAGTGGAGGTATGCTCTATAGAATCAATAAATTATATCTTCTTACAGTAGGTCACTAATAAATCTCCACTGCACCATTTATAGGGAAACACTAATCGAAAGGGATTGAGGCATTTTTACCTTCATCACCCCACCAACTGATGCTTTCTAGGATATGTTCAACTTGAGACACCACCATAAATTCATCAGCATTGAAAACATAGATATATGGGATGAGAGTTTTTTATCAAACCCCCTACATTTGGTTTGTATTGATTTGAATTTAAGACTAATTACAACTGAATGATCATAAAAATTATTTTTGTTTCTCAGGAAAGGAGATTCCCAATTTACAACCATATAAAGACTTCCTAATTCCAATCAACGGTTAGTGGAAACCCAAGGTGATTTAATCTTTTTAATCCACCATAAAAAGATTAGTTATATACTTATCACCATCATATCCTAATAAAATAGACATGATAATAATACAATGTCTAACAAGAGTAGAAAGGTGGTATAGTGCAACCATGGGCTAATCACATCATGGTTAGGGATGAAAACATTGATTATTAATTAGTATTTGATATCATTAACCATTTCAAAAGTGATAATAATATTGTATCCCTATACATTATATTTATAAATTTCATCATAAATATAGCTATTGATTACCAAGGGTAGACATAAAATAATGGGTTAGAGGAAGTTAATTTATTCTTAGAATATACCTCTCAATTTTAGGCACAAGATGATGGGGAACACACTTTATATCAAAGGATAACATGAGTACTACGGTCTCCAACATAATTTTTACTTCCACCAACCCAATGTACTATAGATAAGGGAATACGTTTCAGTATATCTATGTTTTCTCATTCACCCAAACCTATTGAATCTATCTCTAGGAATGAGTTGGTATTTATTATCATAAATGAGATTAATAATATTAGTAAACTCTTTATCAAACTTCTTTGATACCATATTATTTGTTATGATAATGTTCATATTGAAACAAATATTCCCTTTAACTATAATAACTTGAAAAAAAACCTATTAGTTCTATCTGCAAAGGTTGAACCAAGTTGTTCAACTAATCCATGAAATTATTAAGTCATCCAACTAATATCCTCCCCTATGGATCACAAGGGATTTCCTCCTATGAACCATAATAAAATAGTGTTTCAGAAAATATACATGATGTGATTCCAAACATAGGGAGTTACATAATATTGTGAGACATTCATTATATTGACTGTATTACCTAAATGAATGAAATTCACTAGTAAAACCTAAGAAGAAACCATACCCTAATTAGAAATATTTCACCCCTCTACCGCCAAATTTTTTAATCACAACATCACATCCTTCAATGTCACAATTGAATCAAAATAATATATCATGAACTTTTTATTCTCATCATGGTAGAGTACTAGGGAATAATAAAAATTAAATGAAAATAAATATTAGATATTTTTTATAAACTTTTGAGGGTCCTACATATTTAAAATATAGTAAACTGACAATTAGATTTATCACTAATTGAGAAAACTATCATTAGAAGTCTCTCTATCAATTAAAATATATTTTGAGAAAGATAATAATTTTTTTAGAAAGGTGGAGCTTTGGTCAAAAGACCAAAGCAATTTTATTTGCAAAAAGAAAGGTTACATGAGTCGAAAATACAGAACCAAATTACAATCTTTAACATTCAAAGGAATCAGGTTTTCTGGGAGCTCCTCCAACTAGGTTATTCCATGAGAAACTCCTTTATTGGTGAGGGAATCTACATCCATATTTTCTTCTCGATAAGTATGGGTTGTAATGTAGTTTAAATCATGGAGAGAGTGAAGAAAATTCATCCTGCGTGTAATAAGCAACCAAGCTAGATAAAACTCCCCCTTCCAAATGGCCTGCACTACAGTAGTATAATCACTTTCAATAAAAATGTTGTTCAAGACATGGAGTAATGTGAATGATATGGCATGAATCACACTCATCATCTCAGCTTAAAGAGAGGTTGCAGTACCACCACCTCCAAAAAATCACCCAATGATGTGTCCAAGATGATTTCTAATGACGACACCACACACAGCGGGTCCTGGATTTCCATTAGAGGCTCCATCCACATTTATTTTAGTGCAACCTGAAAGTGGAGGTCTCTAAAATACCTCAAAATTTCATTTTGGTTGTATGAAAATGGGATCAACCTGAAGACATCTCAGTATCATAAAGTCTTCCACAAAGTTGTTGCAATTTCCTTTCTAAATCAATGCAGCTTCCTGAATAGCGATGAGAATTATAAATTTACCTGCATTAATGTTGTTTCAGAAATTATTTTAAAGAATTGAATTTCTATCATACAAAATCATATGAAACAGCTCTGCAACCCCAGCAAGGAAAAAGATTTTTATTTTTTGTGAGTTATCCATAGCAACACAATGGTTAAGCTGATCATCGATAGAGTTATGAATCAGCCATCTGAAATCAAAAGTGTAAAAAATTTATTTCCAAAGATAAGTGGCGGTAGCGCAAGATAGAAATAATTGATTAGTATATTCTCTATATGGATTAAAAAATGACATTTTCAATGAAGCTGAATTCGAAAAATTTGAAGACAAGAGTTAGTGGGAACCCTATTGTAGGCGAGATGCCAAATAAGAGTGAGTCTTGAGTGTTTAATCTAGGGTTTTTCAAATTATTTAATCCATTTCAGGACATTTTTGGTGTTATGTAAATATTTATTATTGAACTTTTTGGAATTTAGAATCCCATTATGAGGAGGTTCGCAAATTAAGAGATCACACGAGGTAAAAAAGTGATAAGAATCAATAATTTGAATAATATTGTCAGGAATGGTATCAATGTGAGAATTATGCACATTACTAATAGTGGGGTTGATGTTATTAGGGATATGGTTATGGGGAGTCAAAGAGATAAGAGGAGAACTAGTCCAGTTGTCCAACCAAAATCTCATGGAAGAGTTTCTAGAGATCATCCACTCAGCGTTGTGCATAATATTGTAGTACATGTTTCTAAAAGAGGGCCAAATGGAAGAAGTCGGGAAATTCTTGTAACCTCTTTTCAATCTATCAATGAACCTATTTTTGATGAAATCAATCGAGGGGGAGTCATTGCAAATCAGGTTCCAAGTTAATCTGGCTGGAAGGGCATCATTAAAGAGTTTAATGTTTTTAATTTCAAGGCCACCCATGTCTAAATTTTTACATCAATTAGCCCAAGGAATAGTCACAAGTTTCCTATCCAAGGTGCTTCTTGTCAAAAAAAAATTCTTAATGTGAACATTTAATTTTTTATGAGACCAGCTGGCCAGTTATAGATCATCATCGAGTAGACCAGTTTGGAGACAATAACGGACTTGATAAGGTAGACTCTCCCTACCATGGAGAGAGATTTTCCTTTCCAAGATGAAAGCTAATTAATAATTTGGTCAACAATGTTTGAGGAGTACCAACCTTTGGGTATGACCCAGAAAATGGGAACCCCAAGGTATTTGAAGGTAATTTTACCTTATTTGATGTTAAGCTCATTGATAATACCATTTTTACTACCAGTTGGAAAGTTTTTCCCAAAGTAGATAAAAGATTTTTTCTATCAAATTACTTGACCTGAGACCTCCTCATAGTGATTGAGAGCAGTTTTAAGAGTTCAGATGTTTCTTATATCACACTTTAAAAATAGAATGATTTCATCTTCATAAAGGAGTTGAGTGGGGGCATTCACATTTTTGTTAGCATTAATAGGTTTGAGATTGTATTAGTCAACAAGGCGAGTTAGAATATGACTTAAATAGTATTCTACAATAGAAAAAAGAATTGTACACATGGGATCTCCTTGTCTGACTCTTTTAGTGAAATTGAGGTATCCTCTAGGATATCCATTGATCAAGATAGAAGAATGAGCATAATAGAAGAGGGTTTTAATTCTATAGATGAAGACGTCATTGAAACCAAAAACATGAAGAACTTTGAAGATGAAATCCCAATCCATTGTGTCAAAAGTTTTCCTAAAGTCCAGTTGAATGGAAATGTTGCCACCTATATTTGTATTAGTTAACATGTAAGTGCATACAAAGGAATGAAAAATATAGTCTTGGATGGATCGACCCTTGATAAATCCAAATTGGTTACAGGAGATAATTTTATCAATAATAGTGTTAACTCTATTAGCAATCAGCTTTGTGATAATTTTATAGAGGGTGTTGATAAGATCTATAGGACGAAAGAGATGAATTTCCAAAGCATTATCAACATTGGGAATCAATGCAAGGAATTGGGAATTTAATCCATGAGGTAAAAAGCCGTTAACAATGAAAGATTTAATAATCTTGGATACATAATCTTGGATGATATCCTAATATTTTTTATAGAATCCATTATTGGAACCATCAGGACCCAGGGCACTATCATGATTCAAACCAAAGACAATGTCTCTAATTTCATGATCAAGGGGAACACCTAGGAGAAAACTATTATCAACATCAGTTACAATTGTCGGTATGATGTCATTAATGGGGTCATTGTTCGTGCTAGGACCATTGAATACAGATTCAATGTAAGAGACAACATGGTTGACAATATCTTCTTCTTTATCTAAAAGGTTATCTCTATCCTTGAGGGAAGTATAGGGTCTACTATCTTTCTAAACTCTTTGTAAAGAGTTATAGAACTTGGTATTACAATCACCATCAGTTAGCCATTTGATTTTAAAATTTGGTTCACGAATGTTGTCATTGAAGGTGAGAAGCGAATTAAGGTTCATAGTAATGTTAGTTTCTTGATTGTGATCAGAATAAAAGTCTGAGTGGGTGTAACTGTTTTGAATTTGATGAAGCTCATTATCAAGAGAAAGGATGGGATTATCAATTTGTTTTTCATTAATGATGAAAAAATGTTTGATCTTGTGTTTGAGATATTTTAATTTAAGAGGACATGATAAGTCATCATCGGAGTGAGTCGTAGAGGTCGAAAAATGATTTATGAGATTACAAAATTCAAGATCTGAGAACCAAGCATTGTTGAATCTAAAGGGAAGAGAGGATGTCTGAGAATTGTACGAAATGGTGACCAAGATACGATGATGATCAGAATGAATTTTTGGTAGGATGGTGCTGGAAATGGTATCCCATATATCTAAAGCATGGTCATTAGTAAAGGCTCTATCCAGTTTTCTCACAACCACTCTATTGTAATGATTCTTGTACCAGGTTTATTTGGAACCTCGGAGAGTAATTTCAATAAGATTGTAGTTTTAAATAGAAACCTTAAAATCCCTCCTAGAAATATCTGAGTGAAGAGGGCCAATTTTTACACTAGTAGAATGAATAGCATTAAAATCACCCACAACAATCCAGGGGGAATGAATTTTTGATCTCAAAGAGGAGAGGTCATTCCAGAGAATCCTCCTATCTTGATATTTATTCTTAGTGTAGATAAAGGAAAAAAATATATTGTAATTATCAATCATAAATTCACATGTGTAACATTGATTAGTAATATGGAAAACATTAACATTAGATAGAGAGGAATGAGTAAAACTCCAAAGAGTATCAAAATTGTTATTGTTTTCACATGCTCCGATGAAGGTGTATCCAAAATGACAAAAGTGAACTAAATCAGGGGAAACATTTATTTTAGGTTCATTATTATAAAAAATTAATGTATTATGAATTTTTACTATTATTTTTAAAATAATAAAGGTATCAAAGTTTTCAATACCTTGACAGTTCTAATATAAAATCCTCATTCATATCTACGTTTGGATTTAGAACTCCCTTTTTTTCATACTATCCGAGCATTTATGCCAATTTGATCTTATAATATTTTTTGACATATTAGGTCTTGTATTAGAACCTTTCTTTCCTTTAGTAAGATCAAATAAGTTAGTGGTATCACCTACCGATATAGATTGAGTGACAATATCTTGGATGTTATTATTAGTAGGTGATGAAAAAGAAGTACTAATATCCTTGTTGTTACCAGAATCTAAACATTTATTATGCAAACTAGTATGCTAAACAGAAGTGTTTCAGGTACCGGGTAAGGAACATAGATTTTGAATACCTGTTTGGTTAGTAGTAAGATCAACTGGCCTCTATTCTATGTTCAAACAGTGAGAAGCACTACTCTACCTAGTGTTGTATTTATTCTTCTACTCTTTTTCTAATTCCATTGCAGTCAGTATCAGGTACCTGGATTCCTGGACCCGCTGAATGTTAGCAGGCTATGTATCTCCATCTTTAGTATTAGCAGATTATAATTCTAAATGTGACTCCACTACTGGACAGATTTTATCTATTATAACCGAGACAATAGGGGGAATATCCTGCATAGGAGCCTGTATAGAGATATGGGAATCTTCTACAAACGTAATGGATATTAGATCATTTTAGCCACTATCAATAGAATGGATTTTGGTAACCAAAATAGGATGTTTGTTCATATGAACATTAGTGTGATTCAAGGGAATTGGTCCAGTGTTAACATTACTACTCATGAATTTTCAAATTTGAGGGAAAACAAGAGAATGGTTATTAGAATCAGATTCCATTGTCTTGTTGCAATTCTTATTTGCAACCCCTATTGTAACAAAGGTATTCAAGGAGGGCGTGTCATTGTTTAGTCCATTTCCTAGAGTTGAGATGGTAAGATCCTACTTTGTTTGCACATGAGTTTCCCCTTGGAGTCTTGTTCCATGACTAGGTGCAGTGGAAACACTACAAGAAATACATTTTAGAGGAATAGTTGGAGGAAGATTATCTATCCTACCCATATTAGTGACATCCTTATTGGAGTTAGAGCATGATACCTTCTCAAAAGTATTAATAACTACTCTCTCCAGTTCCTGATTTGAACGTTTTATGGTATAAAGAACCATATATTCCCATTGGGCTAGAAAATTTTGGTCCAAATTAAAATTTTCTTCCTCTTCAGCAACATCATCCCAAGTGACACCTGAGGATTCACCTAAGAGTGGAAAATTGTGTGTTTTTTTAACCAGACATCATTTTTCTTATTTTCTGGTAATTCTATCATAGTACCTTTATCCTTCTTGTTATTCTTAATTCCATTCCTTTCATTTTCAATTGATGGGTTAACTTATTTCCTAACCACCCTGCAATTAGAAATGTTATGAACAATGATCTTACATAGATCACAGAATAGGGTTTTCGTCTATATTCTATTCTGATTTCATTTTTTTACGGCTTTGCATTGATGGTAATGTAATTAGGAAATTTTGAATCAAGGTTTTTTTCTACCATCACCCTCAAAAAAATCCTAAATTCAGCATTTAACGTTATATGATCTATTTTGAGAGGGGTTCCTATATAGGAGACAATGTCATTTAAAATTTTTGGATGCCAAAAGAACTAATTCAGATCGTGAAGTCTAATCCAAACCTGTGCCATTGTATTCCTAAATTTATGTGGGTTGAAAGAAAAGTCCAACTCAGATAATCTGAGAAAACCTGGTCCCATATTCAGATTTCCAGTCCTCCCAACTCTTTCAAGATCTTCTTGTGTTCTTAAAAAAATATCATAGTACCCTTTTCCTATCAGTATCAATTTACAATTTGAGAAATTCCAACACTGAGAAATAAACAAATGTAAATTAGTATGGTTCTAGGGACGATCACCTTTGAGGTATGATATGTAGCCCATAATAGATTATCTTCATATTTGAGTGTGTTGTAGAAGAGCATCCAGGTCCACGTCCACCAAGTAGCCGCCATCATCAAGCTTTTTGAAGAGGGGCGCCTTTGATGAATTATCTGCTTCTAGAGTGGTCCCCTTTAGAGAATTTAGAAATGAGATCCCCTACGTTCAGCCGATGGGTGTTTGATTGCGGTCCTTTACATCTGGGATTTTGACTCTTTGATTGTTCATGACAATATCTTGGTCTGATATGAGACGCTTTGAAAAAGTAGGAACGAATCGAGGAGATTCAAATCTCCCAGGCTTGAGAAAGGAGTCCGCCATGAGGTGTGCGATCGAGAGAATGGGTGAAGGAACCCTAATCTTCTGATAGTTTTAGTGAGAGATAGTCTCATTTTAGAGAGATATCCACTTTACTGCTGAGAAAGATAATAATTCAATACCACTCCAATTTAAAATAGTGGATGAATAAAAATGTATCTAACTTCATCACCTAATGTAAGAGCTTATCAAATTCCACTGATATGAAACTTATGTAAGTTAAGCTACATGAAATTTTTGTAGAAATCCTTTTAGAGTTTTTTTGGTATTGATTCCCTTGATGTATCTAAGAATATTTATGGAGTTTTTTTGAGAAGAAAGACACTTATAAGTTTCACTCTATCAATCCAAGACAAAATATTGGTGAAACTTCCTATATCAATAAAGATACATGAAAAGAAAGATACAACGGTGGTGGAACTAACTCCCACCCCTCCTATAGTCATGTTTTTGTGGAGAAACCAGCCAAAGATCAATAACCTCATGTATAACCTCACTCATCTACACAATATGGGTATAATGATCAAATATGTCAATAATTTGAGTACAGTAAGCTCTATATATATCATTTCCATCTAGTAAATATTTTTGAGTATTTTATATGTGACTTAGAAGCTAACATTCTCAAGAATTTGGAGAACAAGAAACTTGATGAAGAATAATTAAAAAAATATCCCAATTAGTACCTATACCTCCAATTTGTAAGAAACATGATAAAATAATGTTTTGAATTAAAGGATATTATCTAAAGGATAGTGAATAATGTTTGAGTGGAGTTGAATAATCCCAAAAAGAATGTGTCTTGTGTTTTAGTGACACCCCTTCATCAAGAAGAAGGTTTTGGAGTGGAATAGTTATAGTAAATTCCAAATATGGATGTATATTTTTTAATGAATATACATTTTAAAAATTCATATCAATTTAAATGGGATGAATCTTTCCAGGCGGAATCAATTTTTTTAAAACCTTGGTATCTATTATGACTTCATTCATGGTGCTTCCTATGCTACAATCTTTCAATAAGATAGTAAATCATTTTCACTGGTATAAAAATAATGAATAGTAACACATGCATATAACTAATCCATATATTACCCTCTTATAATTCATTACCTTAACATTAAGGATGTGGGAATTTCCTACCTTAAAATAATATCATTTCTTTGATGAAAAATAAATCCTTTATTTTTTTAATTCCATTCAAATAACAAATAAATACATAAAAACAAAAGAGTTGGAGTAAAAGTAAAGAGGGTTTATCACTAATCATTGAAAAATTATAGGAATACGATTTTTTATAAAAACAAAACTCCTAGATATAGTTATATCCCAAATAAAACCATACAAGCTATTAAAACAAGGTTTTAGATGATTTTTAGATTTTAGAGTAAAAAAGGCATGATTTAAGGACAATTAATGATTCTAAACCCCTCATATGTCTATTTGATCAATTAATTATATAAAAATAAAATATAAAACCTCAAACTTATACATGTTTTGATAATCATAGTATATCAGAAGAAATGGTATCATCACATCAAGCATTATAATGATAATCCCCTCAGTCAAAGGATACTTATTCACTTCAAGTCCAAGGGAGGTACCATGGAGAAAATAATACCCCATTAATATAAAGATATGATGTGATAAGGTATCTCAATACTATAATAAAATGAATTTCAGTGTTTGATTCTATTTAATTTTCTAAATAACCCATGGGGTTCCTTATTGAATCACTAACCAATCCCCAAGAGTGTAAAACTTAAGAGAATACTACTAACGAATTATATATTAAAGAATGTGAGATAATGAAATTTAATATATTAATATCCTTTTATAGATGATTAAATAGTGGGTGTATGAGGAAATATTCAACCCCTCTATGTTTTTAAGAAGCTCGACGTTATATAGATTTACCGAACCCTAGAATATAATAGCTTTTGAATCGATCTTATTTAAATCATAATACTCAATTGCCAAAAATATATAGACTCTAGACTAGACTTATCTAAACCAATGATCCAGGGTTATGATAAAAGTTAGTAGTGGCCCTTGGGTATGATTTGGTTGAATTCATAGTTTAAGGGTTTATTATTTGATACAATGTTTATTTTGTCTGATTAGGATACCAAATATAAGGATATTTTTTGAGGAACTTGGTTCCATTTTCACATAACCATGTGTGGAACCATAAGTAGGATATATTAAATATCACATAGAG
Organism: Viscum album; assembly: GCA_963277665.1. Taxonomy (NCBI): domain Eukaryota; kingdom Viridiplantae; phylum Streptophyta; class Magnoliopsida; order Santalales; family Viscaceae; genus Viscum; species Viscum album. Next base: position 178,553,102 of record OY728146.1, on the reverse strand, counting down.
GTAGGTATGAATAAGTGATCTATATTCATTTTTTGTTACTTTCAAAACAATCTTCTCAACTTATTAAATAATAGTTTATTTTTTCTCCTATTTCACTCAAATTCCAAAAACAAAAGGGTACACAGAAGATTTATAAGTTTTCCATATCAATTCAAGAAGGATTATACATGGTTTCATATGGATTTCTATATGATCATGCTACCAACTAGAATAATCATGTTATTTTGAGAGATAATTGTATATATTTAAAACATGTGTTTACATATCTCTTGACTATTCTTTAATGTATCCTACACACAATCTCATCCCATAATTTACAATGATCATTTCTTTTGGTAAGAACTGATATATTTTCCACTTATAGATTGTTTTCAATTGTTTTATGTGCTGGTTTTTTCTTCTTGTTCTTATTCTTCAATAAATCAATAATTTCAAGATTTTTCTTTAATTTTCACGTGCATCACTACATGAAACAACCACTATATGCAGCTTCATCAATGGAATAGTTCTTCAAATATTTATAGAATAAATAACTTCACATTTCTCTCCCTTATGTGAAATTTATAGCCAACTCACCTAATAAACATTTCATTTTTCATAAATCACAATATCTTATTCTTCTTAAATAAATATGTAATCATGGATATTCATGAATAAAATTCCGATTATTTTCCTCGTTCTTATTTAGAAATATGTCTTCATAACTGTAAAAATATTTTCATTCTTAATTATCTAAAGACTCTTCTATTTCTCCTTTATGATAAAAAAATTATCATGTCATTCTCTCTCCACACTAGTGAAAAAACTATTTTTTACCTCTATTTTTAGTTTTTTCACATCATTTTATGGTGATGTTATTGATGGTGACATAAAAAATCATATTTTATAACGTCGGTTAATATAACTGAAATAAAAAAAATATTTTTTTGGAGTTTTATATTGTTTTTTATTTAATAAATTTTGTAAAATATGCTTTGGTGAAGGGTTTTTTACATCAGTTATTAAATAATTGACATAAAAAATAGTCTACCATGCCAGTTTTTATATAATAGATGTGAAAACCATAATCTAGATGCATTAATCATGAAGATTATTAAATAACAGATGATTAAAATGCATTAGTATGAATTGTTTTTACATTGGTTGTTAAATAATCGACGTCAAAAACTATATAGCATATTGGTTATAAAAAACTGATATGGAAAACAACATTTTTTACATCAGTTATTTTATAACCAATGTAAAAAAGCCAAGGGAATTTGTTTTTAATGTCGATTATAGAATAACCGATGTAAAGCCTAATTTTAATAAATAGTAATATATGAAACCTTTCCTCCCCACTGTTGAACCAGACCTTAAACAACCAAAACTAGACCAGAAACTAGAGCAGAAACAAGAACAAATAGACCAAAAAAAATCATAACCTATAGAAAATTTTCAAGTTCACATTTAAAAGATTTAAAAATTATAATATTGACTAAAACAACCCCAATCCAAAGAAAACAATTACCAAATACACATTTATAATTACAACATTCAAAATTACAATATTCACTACAAATAAACTAATTTCAAATCAAACATGTAAAATAATTTGACCATTCGATTTTTAAGTGTTGAACTCTTGTGTACTATATGGTTGAGGGTCATAAAATATCTAAAAATCTAAAATAAATTACTTAGAATTTATAATGATTGAAATAAATGAAATATTAATGAATAATTTATAATAAAAGATAACCTGGTCAAACATTGCAACTGTTCCTATTATAATTATTTCATACAGAAATTTTAATGTATTGCATCTTCATTCGATGATGCCCTGTTTTTTAGGAAAATTCCATTTAAATGAGTATGTCAACTCAAAATATCATTATGTAATCCAAAATTTACTAATTATAAATGAATATTCAACCTTACTTTTACATATTTGATCTTAGCAATCTTTTTCTTTGTATATATTCAAAAGAAATCCCATCCCCCATTAAAAATTAATATGAAAGAAATAAATATAAAATTTATTATAATATAAATAGATATTAATAAATTAAAACTTTCATTTCCAAAATGTTATTAAAATTTCCTCGCACATTGCCATAGATAGAGCATATCCAATAAAGTGTTTTCTTCCATAGAAAAAAACACATAACATCCAATGGTCCCTGATTTAAAAAAATTAATGTTAATTGTTATTATGTTAAAAGATACATAACAATTTGTGAGACATATGTTGCATTCCTCTCAACATAAGTAAACATCCAACAATGCGTAATTATATTCTGTTGAAATCTTTCTATAATATAATTTTTTTTATTCCTCTTCCAATTCTTGCCCTTTAGGTGAAATAAATTGTGGTTCCATCAACCCATATACATCATTTTTCTCATTTGTATCACATATTTTATAAATATAGCTAATTTAAAATATACTTAAGTATAAATTTTCAATAAATTTATTGTAGGGTAAGATTTGTGGTAAGACATACATGGAAAAAACTTCCACCACGTTGACACCCAACTTATCTCTAGTAAAAAGCTCCATGATATCATTTTTATAAATCCCCAAATCTATTTCACATCCAAAAACATGATCTTACATTGTAAATTTATAAAAACCCACCAACAAATTTGAATATCTTAACAATATGTTAGGACTACTAGAATCTGAATCTGATGTCAAAACCCTTTGTCTTTGTTGTTGGTTATACGGTATTTTTTACCTTTAACGTATTCCTATAAATAAATAGATAAATATATTAAAATTCAAATGTTAAATAATATTTAATACAAAAATAAAATAAATGATATAAAATACACATACATCTATGTTAATGGGTCATAGAAGTCTAGATGGTCAAACTAAAAAGTGGTTGATACTTTATCCAACTGCCTTAACCTCATATGTAGGAAATGGTACTCCAACTGATATATCTAGAATATCATGTATACTGACCCTATGTTTCTCTACTTATAACTATTGATGATTAATTTTATCTTATATATAATATTTCATCACATATGAAACTATATGATAGAGAGTATAATCAATATACAACTCACAATAACTAGGAAGCTGTGGAGGAGGGGTGTGGGAGTATGATAAAAAATAGTGTCGAAAGGGAGAGGTAGAGGATAAATAATGGGGTTTGTAGGCAGAGGATGATGATAAATAATGAGTTCTACATGCAGAGGTGGAGGAGTGGGAGTTTCTGGTGGAGGTGGAGCGGGAGCTACAGTCTGAAATTGTATTTGCATGTCTACAAACATAGAATATATAAACGCTAGTATCTTTTCCAACATCGCCCCATTAATATTATGAACTTCATCCTCCAAAGATTCTATTTTTTATATAAAACCTACATTTAAGAAGTCTAATAACATGGTTACACTTTTCTTATTGATACACCCATCGGGTATCCTCATACATGACCTCAGTGTTTAGGCTTTCCCAATGTAGAAGATAAAATATCATGCCTCCCATCAGCTTTAAATACTATCTGTGTGCTATTCTCATCCAGAGAATCATGTATTAATTATTTTAAAAATTATGTAATGATTAAAAGTTTATAAGTAATTTAATTGGATTAAATAAATAAAATAAAGAACAAAAAATCCTCTCGGATATGACCCTCAATTATTATGTAAGATATTTTCCCTTTTTCCTCATTTGACCCCTCTTCCATTTTTCATGTCTATAAAGAAGGGATGGAGGGGTAACCTCTCCAGATCTAAAAGATCCAGCTCTATGTTTTTTAAATTTTTCAGTTATCATTTTTTCTTCTTATAAAGTATACCCTCTCTAAGGTAATCTAAGATGGTATACGTTTCTAGATTTGATATTTTGATGAGCTCTCCTTGATTCCTATAAATTAAGAATAAGAAATTATTAATAAGTCATTAATAGGATCATTAATATAAGTAAACTTATAAAAGTCTACATTGAACTTAGAAAAAATTCTTCATGTCTAAAACTTTTGAAAAATTCTTTCCATGTGTCTTCATCTATAAAAAGATATATATGACATAGAATGTCTTCTTTTATATCCCCAAAAATGAAATCTTATTTGATGGTTGATTTGAAATTCCCCCATCTCCTAGTATAAATCAATAATTATCTCCTCTTAACTTCTCTAGTGTTAGGTATATCAAATTTCATCTGATAAAGAAGAGAGAAAACATATTATACTATAAACATTTCAAGATTAGTTAGATAATAAAAAAATAGCTTTCCAAAATGGTCTCCAATAACTAAGATGGTGTTGTTTTTTCAAAACTTCTCCAATTATTAAACAAAATGCTAACTTTGATTTTACCTTAATTAGATACAAAACTCGTGAACTATTTTGCATCAAGACCTCTTGGAACATCATTCTCATAAATTCCTACAACCATCCTCTAGTCCTGGCTACGATCATGTAATAATTTTGAAAAATGTCTGATGCCACATTTACCAACCCTTGAACTCTTCTTTTTCCTTTGTGGGAGAACATGGATAAGATTATGGAACATCAAGAGAAGAATGTGGATGTTCTTCCCTAGAGGTATAAACGAGACACTCATCTCAAGAAGTTTGTTCCTGATCATCAGATTGATCTTTAATTATCCTTCAAATCAAAGAAACAAACAATTATTGCATAAAATATAAAAAATCATATATTACAATACAAATGTAAACAAAAAAAAGAATAATTATGAAACACAAAAGTAATCTAAAACTTAATGCATTATTATTCATATTTTTTATAGTTAACTAAATTGCTAAAAATAGTAATGATATATGAAATTTCATGTAAATTAATGAAATAAATCTAAACATTTTGTAGGAATATTAAAAATCTTCCAACCTAATAAATCAAAATTTTACACAAAAAAGAATATTTTCTAACATATTGATTTAAAATAAATTTCATTCATTAAAATCAATTAATATATAAGTTATGTAATGGAAAACATAGTAAACTAGAAAAATAAACTAAAATAAAAAAACATTTCTACTTATTAATTTTAATATGTGTATGAATAATGAAAAAGGATACAATATCTAACATTTTATGAAATTAATAAAATTAAATGACAAATAGAGATATGATTCCTGTAATATTATGAATATGGTATTGGATTGTTTTCCCTAATTCCTTTTTCATGATTGTTCCTTATAGAACAAACCATGTCTATAAAATGCTCATCATTATTATCCCTTATTACTTCCATGAAAGTAGGGATCTCTTATAAATTAGCATCTATAACAAGTACATCATCACTAACATATTATTTTTTTCCATTTAAAACTATAGACCCCAACATATTGGATTGATCAAGAACATATAAAATTTGTTTTTCATGTGTTTCCCTTATAAAAGAATCAGTTGTGTCTTCTAATAAATTCATATTAACATGTATTATTCCAAATTCATCATGCTTAACACTATCATTAACGATAAGCCATTTTCATTTAAACACATAAACATTAATTTTAATGTAACCAACCTCCCATATTTCTTCAATGACTCTATAATATGCACTTGATGCAGAAATTGGGGTTTTGCCTTTTGAAATCAAAAAATGAATTACTTCTGTAAACACCAATACACCACTATTCTGAACTGCACTTCAGTTGTCCTGAGCATTCATATAAAATGTATAGCCATTAATGTTATACCCATACCATGTTATCACATTTAAACCTAGACCATCCACTAACCATCTTAATGTCTCTGATGCATCTGATCTACCAAGCATAGTCTTTTTAAACCATAAAAAATTGTTATGCTCATTATAAATCTACATTTATTTCTTCATTGGATGAAATTGTTTAAACTCATTAATATTCAATGTTATATATGGGTGAGCATGATCCCTGTTATTCAAGATGTATAAATGTACTTTCTTCATCAGTTAACCTTCCAATAATTTGACATTCAATCCACAAATCCCCTTTCCCTCATTCTTAACTCGTTCATAGAGAGATGGAGGCAAAATACTGTACTCCTCCATAGATAAGCGGCTCATACAAAATTATTAAACCTCATTATAAATATAATTTTCAACAATGGATGCTTCAGGGCGATATGGATTCTTAAGATACCCCTTAAATATCTTCATATAACATTCAAAAGGATTCATCCAATGTAGATATATAGGTCCACAAAAATTTATTTCTCAAAACAGATGAACCATTAAATTCACCATCATATCAAAAAAATATGGAAGAAAATACATTTCCAATTGAAAAAGTATATAAATTTCTTCATTTCTAAAAATGTTCAAAGCATCCAAATCAATAATCTTATTGAAAATTGAATTGAAAAAATAAAAAAACATTATGATAGTCTTTCTAACACAGAAAGAAATATTCCCCACAATGTAACTGGTAGTAGTTGTTGCATCATGATGTGAAGATCGTGAGATTTCATACCTGTCAACTTCAAATCCTTCTAAGAGACTAAAGTTTTTACATTTAAAGAATAACCCTATGACACTTCGATATCATGAAGAAACAGTAAAAAATATAATTTTCTCCATATTGGATAATGTATGACAAGTAGTGGGAATAAATGTTTATCTTCCATCAGGATTGAGATCTAACTCCAAACGTATTACCATTGATAGTATATATAATCATGAATTCAACCCATCTTTAGTCTTTCCTTTAATATCTAACAATGTTTCAATCAAAATTCTATAAATATTCTTCTCCACATGCATGACATCAATGTAATATTTCATATTATGATATCTATAATATGCTAACTCAAAAAATATAGACCATTTAATCCAAATATGTCTATCATTGCCATATTTATATGTCTTTCCCAATGTCACCTCAAGGTTTTAAACTCTATAAAAATACTAATCAGTGGATAAAGGGTTTTGAGCAGTTTCAAATTCTTGTGAGCCACATAATTCCTTTTATAATCTTATATAAAAGTGATCCATAGGAAAAATCGTTTGATGACCCATGTATAATGTTTTCCTCCCATGATGAAATCGACAATACGAAGTCTGTTGTTCACAAATTGGACATGCTTTATGCCCCTTAACACTATATCCATAAAATTTAAAAATTCTATGAAGTCATTTATAGTGAACAAAATCACTATATTTAGTTGAAAATATTCCATTTTATAATAATCATACACCATAATACCATCATCTCATAAGTGTTTCATATCATCAATTAATGGTTACAAGAAAACATTAATATCATTTCTTGGGTTCCTTGTCTATAGATCATTAAAATGAACATGAAATATTATGAGTCACACAATATTTGGGATATAGGTTGTATATTACCAATAAAGCAGTCTATGAACTATGTGTTCTACTAAGTCTTCGATATGAATTTATTTTATCCATGCAAAACCCAATTTAGAGATTTCCAACTTCATTTCTGAATGTTGGATAATTCTCATCAATTTTCTTCAACTATGGACAATATGTTGGATGAAATATTTTTCCATCAAATATCCTCTCATCATCATGTAATCTTAACCTTTTTTTCATCATGTGAATTAGCTAATAAACATTTCTAATGAGGAATTATATGAAGATTCCAAAATACATTGGTAGGAATCTCTGTAATCTCTACATTAGCCTATGATTTTTCTTTCATCTTATATCGTGATGTCTAATATTTAGGACACTCTGATAGAAATCTATATTCCTTTTTAAATATCACACAGTCATTCAGACATGCATGTATTTTCTTGTATCCCAGTCCCATTGGGAATAATATTTTCTTGGCCTTATATTGTGAATCTATATGATTTTGTCTTCCCGAAGAATTTCTTTCAACAATTTGTAGCATCTCTGTTAAACTCTTATCACTCCATCCATGATTCACCATCAGGTTAAACAATATTAACATCAAAGATAAAACCATAAAATCTATACAAACAGAATACAATGTTTTTTTTAGCATCACCATATTGATGCCCAATTTTCGGATCATCCTCAATATTTTCTTCTTAAATATCTTGAATCATTTTTTCAATTTCATCAAAGTTACTATATTGAACAACATCATCACCAATAGATCATAAATTTTTATCAGTTTCACCAAACCATATCCAAGGGCTATAACTCTAATTAAAACCATGACAAATTAAATGATATTTTATCTCTATACTTTTCAACTCTTTAATATTTAAACATTTCAGTTATGCATAAAAAAATGTGTCATTGTTTGGAACATTTTTTTTAGAAAATACAAAAAAATCGTCAACACCTTCCTCAAATTCATCACTCATTTGATGCGTCATAATCATAATTTAACTCATTATTACCTATAACAAATATTAAAATTATACATCTTGTTAAGATAAGTCAATTTTATATTTATAAAAAATATGTCATAATTTGAAAGTAACACAATTATTAAATATAAAAAAATTATACATGTATTTGAAAAATATAATTACAAATTCTAAAAAATAATAGTAGATAAGTTTAAATATAAATCACAAATTATAAAAATATGTAATTGTAAATAATTTTAAAAAGAAAAAATTGTTATATTTTATATTTATATGAAATATTAAATAATTTGAAAGTAATAATATATTGAAATATAAAATGGATATGTGCTTATTTGAAAATTAAAATGATATAGTTTTTGAGAAATTAGATAGAAAATCACTAAATTTAAAAAAACACCATCCTCTACTATGATGTATTTTTCATCCATCATAACATGAGACGTTTTCCTTAATTTTTTATCTTAATTATCAAAAATATTAACCATAAAGGTCTTAAGATTTTACTCAATTGATATGTTTTCTTTATTTCATGTCATTTTGATGGTCACATTTATGGGTTTTAACATTCTTATTGAGTTTATTGTAGAAAAAGGTATTATGGAAAAAGGTATTCTATACAATCCTTGAGATAAAACATGACTTTCTTGGGAATGTGGTGCAAATATCCCTTAAGTATATGAAGTTTTAATGACTTCATTATCAAGATGTACAAGTGTCTTCTAGTATCCCAATTATCATCTAATCCATTTATAACACATCAAGGTAAATCGAAAATGTAGATTGGGTTACACGGAATGCGTATCTAAATAAAAATCCATATTTAATTTTATCTTCCTAAAATACTCATTGAAAATAAGGTAAGTAACTAAAAGGAAAACATCATTGAATGAAAATTCCAGGATACAAATGATAAAATAATATCAGGATAATAAGTCACCTTTAACAATTAATAGTGAAAGAAACGATGAATGAAAATGTAAAACATAGATTTAGGAAATCCACAAATGACCAATAATTTATAACATGAGGGCTGGGTTAGATATTGGACATGGGACCAACATTGAGTTAATAAAAAAATCAAACCATAAACCATTTTTAGGATCTTTACTCTATCAAACACACTCTTTGAAAACATTTTAGAGAATGTTTGAGTATTTTTTGAAAATAATTTTTTTTCTAAAATCCAACCTTTCTAAAAATTCCAAATATTGAAAAAAACCAATCATTTCCTTTTTGAAAACATACTTTTTCAAAATTCACCATTAAATTTCTTTAAAAAATGAAATCAAATTAAAAGAATAAAAATTAAATACAATAAGGAATCATAAAATAAATGTAATAATGGAAAAAAAACATACGAATGTTCCCTACAAGCCAATCAAACTAAGTAATTTGATAAAATGAATGATGGAAATCCCCTATAATTTCATCAAACATCACTATGTATTAGGGGAAACTAAATAGTACCAAAGGTGAGATTGTCCTTGAATATAAAAATACACTAGAAAAAAAATCAGAGGGCCAGCAACCCTGGTATCACATAACTAGTGGCACTAGAACTTTAATACACTAAAATACTATAGAATAAATATAGACCTATATCATAGTTCTTAGGGTTCCTATAAATGTAAAAAAATGGGTATCTGTAAATAATGAATCATTATATTAGCATATCAATTAAAAATAATTTCATAAAAATAATTATCATATCTCCACTAATGACCTTGCTAACCCCTTTTCAAATCAACCATGTCAAATTTTCAAATAAACTACATCCCCATTAGGGACTACAATCCATATCAAGTATAAAAAAATCAGTGGTCCAGCAAGGAGTCCCATATTCAATATGAAAACTCTCTTATAAACTTCAAAATGAGCCTTTACTAAAATGAACTCAGAATTTCAATTCATTCCCACTAGTTAAGATCACAATTGTAATTTTCTACTAAAACAAAGCCATGGTAAACCACATATGAAACGATTTAGATTGTAAACCATATTAATTTTAAATCATTTTTAAAATCCATCCATTTTCATCATTTCAAAAAAAAATCCATGAAACCCAAACCATTTCTATTCCAATGACCAAAATGAGTATCAACTATTGAAAACTTAAATTTCATTTATAAAAAAACATTTTAAACATTTTTACAAATAATAGGAATTTGAAACGTATTTTTAGAAACTGTAAAATCATTAAAATTAGATTATACCAAGTAATAAAGATAGTAATAATATGATAAAAGGCATTTGGACTATCACGTATATATATAATTTGACAAACATATAATTATAAAACATATATAATTAAATGACATGTAAATTAAAGTAATTATACCAAAACCCCAACCTAAATCAAGTATAAATAAAAATATAGAATGTATCCTACAATGATGAAGCTCAATAAATAAAATAAGAGACCTAAATAATTCTAAAATACCAAAAAACCCAAAATTAGAACCATACATAAACCGTATTCTCATCTACATAGAGATTATTTTGATAGGGATAGAAATTCCAAGAATGAATGTGTGTATGGAAGATTATAGATAATGAAAAAGAAGAAAAGGGAGATTGACCTTAAGATTCCGCTTGAGAGTTGCAAGTCAAGCAGATTAATGCACTGATGAAAAACACAATGAACGAAGCTTTCAAAACGAGTATGGAGGCCATGAGATCAAAGACTCAAATGTTGGGTTTCCACGTAAGAGAGACCGTGTCACTGTCTTACAAAATAAAAATATTGGAATAACTTGAAATGGGACTTCATAACTTTTTTAAAAGATTTGTCACATCAGTTATTTTATAACCGAAATTATAAAATGATTTATAACGTCACCTATTCTATAACTGGCATGATAAAAGAATGCTGTTTTATTTACCACAAAGGTTATTTTTTAATGTATGTGATAAATCTAGATACTTGATTTATAATGTATCTTATAAAATGACCGATATTATGAATCAAGATAATTCATCTTTTATGTCGGTGTGAAAAATCAATTTTTTCATCTTTGAACATCAATTATTTATAACCAACGTAAAATATACTGATGTGGTAAATACTTTTGGTACTAGATCCAATTTAATAAAAAATGAAAAATATTGTAACTTTATGTAAATATATAGTTAACATAATATAGTTATGGATCTTCATATCCTGACATTAATCTCTCCTTTAAAATACTCTTTATATATATTCATGAGGCATTTCTTTCTTTTACAACTCTGACCACCTTCCAAGATGCATCAAAAATATAAATATTCATGATATTTAATAAATAAATACCATCATTAGCATAATATGACTTAATTAAATGATACTTTTAATGAATTTAAATTAAATATGAATAATTAAGGTGATCTAATAATTCTTATCCACATATAACTTTAATCCTAGAAAACCTTATAATTTTTAATGTCTAAAATCGACTCTTACTTAACTGCTTCATAATTGACCTCCCTTACATGGATCTCCATTTTCAAATCACAATTTATGGATTTTACTTATTTGAATACACATATTCCAAAACATCTAACATATAAATCCACTTATGTGATCACCATTATCTTTACCATCAGAAGTAAATCTCCTTACATTAATCTATTTTTTATTAAATCTTCTTATGTAGCATTCCGATTATGTGGAAGATTCACTTACATAGATACAATTTTGTGTGAGGACTTGTTATTTTTATAAATTTAGATAAAATTTTCGACAATAAATTACAGGATCCTCCATACTAATCATAACCACCTTTAAGAATCCCAAAAATACTTAACCCCGCACGAGAACAATTATTTCATGAAATCTTGAAAAAGATTTATGTATTGAAAAAAATTAAAACCCATTAACCATACCATCTCCAATAATAAAAAATTATTTAAAATTAATTATCAAGATAAATACCATATTTTAAAGGAACTCATTTAATCTTAAATCAAAACTTCTTCATCTCAGATATTCAATAATATTCTCATCTTTTCAAATTTCCATAACACAGGACTGAGTCTCAACAATCTCCCCCTTTGGATTTTGTTATCAACCAAATAATATAAATGTATATAAAGCTCAAAAATAATATAAATAAATCATCATCCAATTATTATATACCTACTCTATTAAATTCATTGTGTTAAAAAATAATATTGTATAATAATATCATGTTGTTCATAAAAACAGTGATAAACCCACATCAAACCTGATTCTATTGATCCTTATTAATGAAATGATACCACTTAAGAATAAATTCAAGATTTTATATATCTTCAATCAAAACATCATTATAAAATATGATAATAAAATCTTATATAATCAATACATCATAATCTTATACATTTCATCGACTTGATATATTTTTAGATAGAACCTATTGAAGTCAAATTCATTATTGCACTCTAAAAAAACAATTAAAATAGTTAGACATGCACAATGATTACTTCACAATTTATCCATATTAATAAATCTATATAAACATATACCCTCCTTTAAGAATGGTGAAAGAGAAGAATAAGATGTGTGGAATGAATTTCCATTGGGTCTTGATATATTGTTATATTTTTGTTGTATGGAAGAGAGTGGGGACATTGACACCATACCTTATCCTTGAGAGGAGTGAGGTTGAACTCCCAAAATTTACATTAGTTTATAGAACTAATTGTTAGGTAATAGTTTATTGAATACAAAATATATTTACTTATTTATAGTAATAAATTATAACATTAATTCATCTCTTCCCACAAGCTTCTTGATGAAGTGATATTTTATATAAGTGTTCTTTCTTCTTGAATGTTGAATAATAATATTTTATAAATTTATATCACTTTAATTTTCAATACTCAAGAGACTTGAAAATATCCCTTCAATTTAATGAACACTAAACTATTTTCTAATACACCTTAATTTATGTGTTTCTTGAGTGGATGCCACATACTCATCATAAACAGTACTAAGAGTACCAAAATTATGCTTTTAAGTGTGCCGATAAACACACATATCCCTACGGAAGAAAACTACACCAAATATGGATGTTTTCTAATCAATAAAACATTCCCAATTTACATCATAGTGTCAAAATATGTTAAACAAACCCTTAAAATCATATTTTATTCTAAATATTAGTAGAAATTTAATATACCTAAGAATCCTTTGTATATAAACTGAAATGGAACTATTTAGGGTAACTTTAATACCAATCACAGTGATAAAAAATACAAAAAAACTAATCTTAAAGATATCAAGTATCGTAGACGTACAATCACATTTTTTGATTCCATTGGATCAAATTATTTTCCATATTCATCTTTAGAAAACATTTTTCCCACTAAAATTAGTGTGGAAAAAGTCTTTGAATCCTCCATATTGATCCTTTTTAAAATTTCCCTAGCATACTTATCTTAATAAAAAAATTTCTCTATCTTGAGATATTTTAAGGCCCATAAAGTACATTATCTCTCTATAAATATAGATTTCATATATTGTATTCATATATATAGAAAAAGTATCACAAAATTATTCATAATTGAAGAAAATATAATATTATTAATAAAAATAATAAAAATTATAAGTGATACCTATTTGTCATCTTTAATTTAGATCTTGTTTTCCACTCTTCCCTTTTTTAAATTCAATGTCTTCATGTAGTTTTACATATTAGAATATCATTATTATAGGAATTGTTTTAAACTCCAAAAAATTCTCATCATTTATAATCAAGAAGCCACATGGTTTACCAACATAAACACACACACACAAACATACACAGATATATATTCTAACTCTCTATTGAGAAAGGTGGACTTGAAATCAATTTGAAAAATATTTCATTGAATTTGGGATGAAATAGAAATACATATTCTAATGGTATTTATCCTTACAATAGATGTAAAGGTCTCATAAAATTTCACTCCTTAATTTTATGAATTTTCTTTAAATATCAATATTGTTTTATTTCTTACCACTCCCCATATTATATTTAACTTGTTCCAGACCACACTTTTTACTGAAGATATTATTTTCTCTCTGCCTGGCTTCCAAGTCCCAAGTATCATTGATTTCAATATTTTTTTACTCTTCATTCAAAGAATCTATAAAATCTTGATGCTTTATGGTTTCTTCAACATCTATAGGTTCAACGTAAGATAATAATGAGGTTTGATATGATTTTCTTAATGTTTTACTATATTGTACTTATTATATATGAAATAAAATGATATTTTGGACCTATAAATACCTTCTCATACTTTTATTATATTCATGATATTGTTTCTAATCACATGAAATGATTTAATATTCTTCTTTAACTTATTAATTTTCAGTAGTTTCACCATTTTCTAATTTTTTTAGGATGTTTAATAAAATAAACATCATCATAACTTATGGAAATTGATTCATCATGTATAAATTTCTTCAAATAATGATCCCTGATCTTCACATTAGTATTATAAATTATCATCTCACTTTTTTTTATTTTAGTAGGAGTAACTTCTTCCATTTGAAGGATATCCTAGGATTATTGCATCAACTAATCTATTTTAAAACTTCCCATGAATTTCAACTTTTACATTGGTTTTATAAGGGATTAAAAACACAGAAATATAATTTAAATGTAGTTAATTATTGTAATATATCACATAAGAGTAAATATATATATTCATCATATGTGAACAATGGTTTTAAATGTGATCCGCAACACTAATAAACTTCCTTAAAAATTATCAAGATGTGTCATGATGAGCTAGCATTATTTGTTCCATCTCCACCGAACATCCATTGTTACAATCATACACACCATTTGTTGTTGTGTATATGGTGTAATTATTACATTTAATATTTCATTTTTCTCTAGATAAGATTCAAAAATCCTATTTTCTAACTCAGTATCATTGTATATCCATATTACATTGAATGAAAAACCAAACTATTTATTTACCCTTCTTTAGAAACTTTTAAACATTAATAAGGCATAACAATTATGTTTACTAAACCTTACACAATTAATGATATTTAGTTCACTAATAAAAGTAATAATGGTCTTATCTCCATTTTTTGATTACTTCCTCATGGTCCCACACTCATCTGAATGAATGATCTCAAAGTGATGAGTAGATTAGATCAACACCGTACTATATAAGGAATTAAAAATATTTCCCTTTTTGAAAGTTGGAAAATTCAGTCTCGTTATATTTTTAGATACATAAAATCACAAAAATTTCCTCTTTTTGTGATCTTATTTATCTTATTTTAGTCTAGTTCTTCTATCCTTAGATTCTATAATTCATTTTAGTCTTTCCAAATTTTATATCAAGAATTTCCAGAATCTGCCACTTGAAATAAAGTTTCTCTATTATTTTGTCTTCTTATCAAAAATAAATTATCCTAAAGGTTATTAAATAAGAACCCATACTTTTTAAAAACCAATTCATTTACTACATAATAATTTTGAGAAACACTTAACAGATTGTGTTTCGTTACAATAATATAATGATTGTATTTGGATTTCAAATTTTCCTTTCCAATAATATTTACACCATATCCTTTAAATTTTAATAAAAAATAATTTAAAAAGGACACAAAGAATCCATTTTAATTTTAAACATATTTTATAATTTTTTAGTCTCATTTAATGTGATAGGAATATCCAATATCCATGCTCCATGGACTTTTCCCTTGGGAAGCTTTGTTTGCAAGTTCAAAAACTAAATCTTTCTACTTACCTTTTCCGTTCTCATATTGAGGATTTTGAGTATTAAAACTATAATTTTCTTATTATGATAGATGGATAAGGAATTAATTATTATGTCGGCTAGTCCTTTCACAGCTTTCATAGACTTCGTTAAATATTATACCTATTATGGGACTTCTATCCAAAATTTACAATTTGTTTCTGAATTGTATTCCTTTGAATGGGATGAATCCAAGTAAAAATTTACTTCCCAAGACTCCTAAAAATATATTTATGTTTTTAGTTAAATAAAAATATCTCTTACATTTGATAAAAGGATATATAATTGAAACATAATACATATATGGCATACTTACTTCTGTAAGAAACATGTTGTCCATAAGTTTTTGGATTTCTTCCTTCCATATTTGAGTCACCCAAATTGGATCCTTTTTTAGAACCAAAATCATTATAAACTACTAAAATAAAATTCTTCATATTATAAATCATATTATCCATTAAAAAGCTACAGGTGGTATTAGTTCTTAATTTCAGGTTGTTCTTTTAGCATTTAGATATTTTAGGGCATCACTAGATTTCTCTATAAATCTAGACCTCAATATTTGATTCCTTTTATTTAACTAATAACCAAAATTCTATGACTTATTTTATCCTTTTTAATATTATATTTTTTTTTTCTATTTTTGAGCCTCAATTTTATTTGATCATTTTTCAACTTCAATGATAGCATTCATAAAATTGGATCTGAATTTGATCAACTCTTCTTCTATTATGACCAACTTTTGTTCTATTTTTTCAAACTCATTATTTCCATTAGATTTTTTCCATATTGATGTTAATATTCTTCTCATAATCAAAAGTATACATCAAATCCAAAATCTAATTTAATAATTTAAAATTTTCTTATATGAGGAAAAATTATTTTCTCTTAGAGGATTGATTATAATTTTTTAACATTATGATCTCATTTTCTTGTTTATTAATATATACGTAAAATTATGCTCACTCAATCGTTTCCTTTTTGAAAACATACATTTTCAAAATTCACCATTAAATTTATTTATGAAAAAAGAAATCAAATTAAAAGAATAAAAACTAAACACAATAAGGCACCATATAATTAATGTAATAAAGGAATTAAAAAATATACCATAGTTCCACACAATCCAATGAAATTAAAGATTTCGATAAAATAAATTATGGTAATCCCCTATAATTTTTCAACTATCACTAAGCATTAGGGGAAAAAATAGTACCTAAGGTTGGATTATCTTAGAATGTAAAAATAAAAAAGACAAATTGTTGGCTATTTTTTTCCAAACTGAAATACAAACTATATATCTAGTCCACACTAGCATAATCGAGACCCCATCCCTGGTATTAAATATCTAGGGGATCTATGAAGTGTCTACACTAAACTACTATAGAATAAATCTGGACATATATCTTAGTTACTAGGGTTCCCATGAATGTAAACAAAGTAAATATGTGAAAATAATGAATCTGTAGATTAGCATATCAACAGTTTTTTTTCATAACCATAATTATAATATCACCAATACTTCCCTTGATAACCCCATTTCAAATAAACCACGTCACAATTTCTAATAAACCACATCCTCCTTAAGGGATATAATACATATAAAGTATAAAAAATTTAAGAGGGCCAACAAAGGTTATAATATCCAATATGAAAACTCTCTTATGAATTTGAAAATGAGACTTTACTAAAATGAACTCTGAATTTCAATTCATTCCCACCATTTAAGATTCCAATTTTAAATTTTCCACTAAAAAAATCCATGGTAAACCACATATTAAACCATTTATCGTCTAAACCATATTAATTTTAATTCATTTTTAAAATCCATCAATATTCTTCTTTTCAAAGAACTATATGAAACATTTACATTTTCTATTCGAAAGACTAAAATGATTTTAAACTATTAAAAATATAAATATCAATTAGGAAAAACATTTTAAACATTTTTAAAAACACTTGGAATTTTAAACATATTTTTAACAACTATAAAATCATTAAAATATGATTATACCAAGTGATAAAAAATAGAAAAATGTGATAAAATGCATTTGTACTATCACATATAGATTTAATTTAACAAACATGTAATTATAAAACATATATAATTAAATGAAATGTAAATTAATGGAATTATACCGAAACCACTACCTATATCAAGTAGAAATAATGATATAGATAGTCTCCTACAATGATAAAGATAAATAAATCAAATAAAAACCCTTTATAATTATCAAACACTAAAAAACCAAAATTGGAACCATACTGAAACCTTTTTCTAACCCTGATATCCACTATGGTTTATAGGGATAAACATACCAAAAATTGTTGGGTGTATGGAAGATTATAGATGATAAAAAAGATGAAAAGGGAGATTAACCATAAGAATCTACATGAGAGTTTCAAGTAGAGTAGATTTCTACACTAATGAAAAACATGATGAACGAAGCTTTTAAAATGAGTTTGGAGGCAATGGGATCAAAGATTCAAATGTAGGGGTTTTACACGAGAGACACGAGAGAGAATGAGTTTCTGTCACCAGAAATGAAGATTGCAGAATAATACAAAACGAGACTCCATAATTTTTTAAATGGTTTAACATGTCAGAAATTTAATAAAGGTTACAATAAAGAATGTTTTTTACTTTTATCACATCGGTTATTAAATAACTGACATGATAAAGCAATTATTTTCGCTGTATCATGTCAGTTATATAATAACCGAAGTCATAAATTGGATTTATGACGTCAGTTATTTTATAACCAATGTGATAAATCTAGATACTTAATTTATAATGTCAGTTATAAAATATCCAATCGTATAAACCAATATAATTCATTTTTTACATCCGTTATAGTATAAGAGATGTGATAAATAATTTTTTTTTCTTTTCATGTCGGTTACTTATAACTGACGTAGAAAATGCCAATGTGGTAAATACTTTTTATAATAGTTCCAATTATAATAACAACATAAAAAAATAAACTGTATGAAAATTTATATTTATCATAATATATTTATGGATACTTATATCCCAACGTTAATATCCCCCTAAAACTTCTATTTATATAGATTCATGAGGCATTTCTTTCTTTTACAGCACTGGCCACTTTCCAAGATGCATTAAATATGTATTTATTCATGATATTTAATCCATAAATACAACCAATAACATAATATGACTCCATTTAATGATCCTTTGAATTAATTTTAATTAAATATGAATGATCAAGGTGATTCCATAATTCTTCCCCACATATACCTTTATTTATAGGAAACCTCAGAATTTTTAATGTCTAAAATCGACTCTTATGTCATGACTTCATAATTGACCAAACTTACATGGATATACATTTTTAAATCACCTTATATGGATTTTACATATGTGAATACACATATTCCAAAAAAAGTAACATATAAATCCACTTATGTGGTCACTGTTATGTCTACCATCATAATTAAATCCACTCATATTGATATGTTTTTGTCAAATCTTTTTATGTACCATTTTGATTTTGTGAGAAATACACTTACATAAATAAAATTTTTCCCGAGGATTTAGTTATTTTGATATATTTAAATAGAAAGTTTGCCTATGAATTTTATGATTCACCATACTTATCATAATATCCATTAAGAATCCCAAAAATACTTAACCCCACATGAGAACAATTATTTCATGCAATTTTGAAAATGATTTACATATTAAAAATAAAATAAAACCCATTAACTATACCCAATCCAAAATTAAAAAATTCTATAATATTACTTATTAATATAAAAAACATATTCTAAAGTAACTTATTTAATCAAAAATCAAAACTTCATCATCTTAGATCTTGAATAATCTTCTCATCTTCTTAAACTTTCTTTAACATAGGACTCAGTCTCAACAATCCCCCCCTTTGGATTTTGTTATCAACCAAAGAATATAAATCTCTATCAAACTGAAAAATAATATTAATAAATTATAATTAATAAATTATATACCAAATTGAATTAATTTAGTTTAGTAAATAAGAATTTTTAAAAATAATATCATGTTGTTCATCAAAAGAGTGATAAATGTTCATCCACATAAAACCTTATTATATTGATCCTCATTGATGAAATTAAACCACTTCAGAATAAATTGAATATTAGGTATATCTACAATAAATACTTTATTATAAAATATTATAATCAAATATTTTATAATCAATACATCATAATCTTAAATATTTCATCAACTTTATAGATTTTCACATAGAACCTATTAAAGACAAATTTATTATTGCTCTTCAAAAAAATATCAAAATAGTAAAACATCTATAATTTTTAATTAACAACTTATCCCTATTAAAAAATCACTATAAACATATACCCACCCTTAATAAATGTTAAAGATAAGAAGAAGAAGAGGTGTAGAAATAATTTTCAATGGGTCTTGATATGTTGTTATATTTTTTCTATATGGAAGAGAGTATGGACATTGACACAATACCTTATCCTTGAGAAGAGCAAGGTTGAACTCCCAAAATTTACATTATTTTATGGAATTAATTGTTAGGTAATGGAATGGTGAATACATAATCTATTAACTCATTTATAGTAATAAATTACAGCTTTAATTCATCTCTTCCCACAATCTACTTGATGAATTGATATTTTATATCAATGTTCTTTCTTCCTGAATGTTGAATAATATTATTTATAAATTTATAGGACTTTAATTTTCAAAACGCAAGATAAATGGTAACACACTTTAATTTAAATAACATCCAACTAATTTATAACAAACATTAATTTATTTTTTTCTTGAGTGGATGCCACATACATAGCTTTAATATTACTTAGAGTAAAAAAAGTATGCTTCTTAGTGTGGAAATAAACACAACTTTCTCTAGGGAAGAAAACTACACAAAATGTGGAAGTTTTTTCATCAATAAAACATTCCCAATTTTTTTATTTATATAAAAAATTATTAAACACACCGTTATTATCCTTTATTATTCCAAATATTAGTGGAAATTAAATATACCTTAGAATCCTTTTTATAGAACTGAAATGGGACTCTTTACGGAAACTTTTATACCTATCATAGAGATAAAAAATTCCAAAAATCTAGTCTTGAAGCTATCTAGTACAGTTGACATACAATAATATTTTTTGATTCCATTGGATTAAATTATTTTCCATATTCATCTTCAGACAACTTTGTTCCCCTTAAAATTAGTATGGAAACAAGATTTGAATCATCCATACTAAACCATTTTAAAATTTCCCCAGCATACTTATCGTAATAAAGAAAGATGTTTTATTTATAATGAGAAATTTTTAATCCAAGAAAGTACCATATATCTCTATAGATAGAAATTTAATATATTTTATTCATCTACAAGGAAAAATTCTGACAAAATTCTTCATCATTTAAATAAAATATAATACCATCTATATAAATAATTATAATAATTGATACCTCTCTGTCATATTTAATGTATATCTTATTGTCCACTATTCCCTTTTTGAAATTAAATTTCTTAAAGTATGTTTAAATCATAGAATACAAAAAATGTGGGGATTATTTTATTCTTTAAAAACAATTATCATCATTTATAATCAAGAATCCACATGGTTTCTGAATAAACACACACACACACACACAAATATGTATATCATATTCTAACTCTCTATTGAGTAAGGTAGAATTAAAACCAATTTGAAAAAATGATTCATTGACATTGATTTGTAATGAAAATAAATATTATAATGGTCTTTATCCTTACAAATGATGCAAAGGTCTCATCAAATTCAACTCATTAATCCTCTGAATTTATTTTACATATAAATATTGTTTTATATCTTACCACTTAACATATAACATTTAACATGTTTCAGAACACCCACTTTGTCCGAATGATATTATTTTCTCTTAGCCTAGTTTCCAAATCCCAAACATAATTATTTTCAGAATATTCCAACTCTTCATTCATATAATCTAAAAATTATTGATTCTTTATGGTTTCTTCAACAACTCTATGTTCAACTTAAGAGAATAATGATGTATAAATTGCTTTCATTAATTTTTTACTAGTTTTACCTGTTGTATATGAACTACAATGATAATATGAACTTATAAATACCTTCTTAGACTTTTATGAGATTCATTATATTGTTCCTCATCACATGAAATGATTAAATCTTATTCTTTGAACTATTAATTTTCTATAGCTTCGGCTTTTTTTTTGATTTTTAACAAAATCAACATCATCATCACTTATGGAACTTGATTCATCATGTATATATTTCTTCATTGAATGTTCCAAGATCTTTACATTATTATAATCAATCATCCTCTCATATTTTTTGTTTTAGTAGTAGTAACTTATTCTGTTTGAAGGATATCCTAGGATGATTCCCTCTAATACTATATATTTAATGTTCCCAAGAATTTCACCTTTTAAATTGGTTTTATAAAGGATTAAAAACACAAAAAGATAATTCAGATGTAGTGAATTATTGTAATACATCACATAAAGAGAAATATATAAATTAATCCTATATAAACAATGGTTTTGAATGTGATCTACTAAACTAATTAAAATCTTACAAAAGTATCATGATATGTCATGATGAACTAACATTGTCTATTCTATCTTCACAAAACATCAATTATTACATTCATACACACCATTTTTTGTGTTTTATATGGTGTATTGATTTCATTTCATATTCCATTTTTCTCTATATAAGATTCAAACATCCTATTTTCAAACTCTATTTCATTTTATAAACATATTGTCTTGAAAGAAAATCCAAACCATGTTTTTACTTCTTTAAAAACATTTAATCATTATTATGGGTTCAAAATTTTATTTCATAAACATAATAGAAGTATTTCAAGTGAATTCACTAATAAAAGTAATAATTTTCTTTTCTCCATTATTTATTTCTTCATCAGGGTCCCACACAGATCTGAATGAATGAGATCGAAAGGTTGAGCATATTGGGTCTCCACTTTCTTTTGTTAATAATTAAAAATATTTCCCTTTTAAAAAGTGGGAAAATTTAGTATCTTTATATTTTTATAAATAGAACATCACAAAACATTTATCATTTTGTGATATTTTTTATATTATTTTGGTTAAGATAGTTTATCCTTAGGTTCCATAATTAATTTTAATCTTTTTTTATTTTATATGAAGAATTTCTAGAATTACCCACATAAAATAAATTTTCTATATTCTATTGTATTCTTATCATAAATAATTTATCTTCAAGGCTCTTAACCAAGAACCAATACTTTCTAGAAACCAAATCATTTACTATATCACAATTTTGAGAAACACTTTATATATTGTGTTTCAATACATCAATATACTGATTCTTTTTGGATTTATTCTTTTTCTTCCCAATAATAGTTAAGCCATATCCCTTAAATTTTAGTGAACCTTTATTAAAAAAACATCACTAAGACATCATTTTACTTTTAAACATATTTTATAAGTTTTTAGTCTCATTTAATTTCATAGGAATATCCACTATCCAGGTTTCATGAAAATTCCTCTTTGGATGCTTTGTGTGGAAGTTCAACAACTAAATCTTTCTCCTTTCCTTTTATCTTTTTATCAAGAGGGTTTTGACTAATCACCAACATTATAAGATCTATATTATCATTTTTAAGATTATTTTATTGGTATTTTTTAGCCTCAATTTTATTTTAACATTGTTCAAATTATAAAATATAATTCTAGAAATTGGATTTGAATTTGGTCGACTCTTCTTCTGTTGTGACAATCCTTTTTTCTATTTTGTAAAACTTTTTTTCCTTTATAGTTTTTCCAAGTTAATGTTAAGGTTCTTCTCATAATAAAAAATATAATTCAAATCATAAATCTAATTTTATAATTTTTTATATAAGTAAAAATTATTTTCTCTTAGAGGATTGATTATCATTTTTAAACATTACGCTCACATTTTACAGTTTATTAATATTTAAGAAAAATTGTTCTTACTCAATCCTTTCCTTTTTGAAAATTTTATTTTTCAAAATAAACCATTAAATTTATTTATGAAAAATGAAATAAAATTAAGATTATAAAAATCAAACACAAAAAGGCATCATAGAATTAATTAAATAAAGGAATGAAAAAACATGCCAAGGTTCCACACAAGCCAATCAAACTAGTTAGTTTGATAAAATGAATTATTTCAATCTCCTATAATTTCAGAAACTATTAATAAGTAATATGGGAAACTAAATAGTACCAAAGGTGAGATTTTTCTATAAGGTAAAAAATACACTAGTCAAATTTTTGTCTATTTTGTGTTGGAACCGAAACACAAACTATCAAAATATTCCACACTAGCACAATCAGAGTCCCTATCCCTTATATCACATAACTAGGGGAACTAGATTTAATGTCCCAGGTATTTATAGAATAATGATTTTTTATTTCTATTTATTATTATGAATAAAATATTAATTTTAAGTTAAATAGGATGCTTTTTCTGATAGTGAACTCGACACATAACAACGGGCTTCTTTGAAATATTACATTGCATACAACATTTTGCTATACTGAAAAATAATACAATAATATTATTGTTATTTTAAATTTTAGTTAACGCCTTGTCGTTGTAATGGTGATAATGAATAATACCAACTAAATTTTGAAATATTGTTTACATATGTTTAAATCATGATTCATTATTTACAAAATTTATTAAAAAGGGAAATAAAAACCGATTGAATATAATGGATGTGTTTTTATGAAAACCTATTTAAAAGAGAATAATTGTGTTTTTATATCCCACTTTATAGATTTTTATTTAATGAGAAATATATTATATCTATTCAATTTATGGATTTAAATTCAGCTTATATGTTTTCAAGAAATGATATACGAATAAATTACTTTTTTTCGAATAAAAGAAGTATTTTTCTAAAAATGCAGTTTTACCACCTTTTGATTGTGAACCCTTTTTAAATATATTTTTTACACCTATATATTTTTTATTTGAAAAAAATAAACTTCTTATTTATGATATTCAAATCAAAATATACTTTGGATGAAATTTTGGTATTTTTCTGCTAAAGTTCATTTTTAATGAATAGTGAAAAATACTACATTTTAATTAAAAACCACCTTTTAATCTAATTTATTTATATAGTTAGGTTTTAATTTTATTTGGTTTTAAAATGTAATTAGAATATATTTTTATCATTTAATCCAATTTTGGTCATTATTAGTAATTTATCTTTGAAATTGTACAAAAATGTATGTTAATCTTTTAATAGTTTTTACTTCTTAAAAACATGTTTTTTGGTTTTGAGGACAAGAATTAATTTTAAAATAATTTTTGAAACTTCTGTGTTTTGAATTTTAAAAAATGGATTCCTTTTTTGGAATAAAGAGGTCCAGATTTTTTAAATAGTTTGATTTTATTTTTAGACATTAGTAATAGTAACTTCAGTAAATATTTTATTTACCATGGTTAAAGGGTAAATCCGGTAAATAAGGGTAAAAAAAATAATATTATAATAATATTAGATTACCCTAAAACATGTCTTAAACATATTTTATGAAATATTTTGGACCATGGACACCCTTGAATCTATTTTAGAACCCCAAGCTGCCACTTATGTGTTAAAATTACATATAATTACTTTTAATTCAATGCTGAGGAAAATATAACATAAACATATATATTTTACTAAAAAAATTATATTGGATTATATAAGTGATATTTTAGAATATAAATAGAAATTATAAATATAAAAATATTTCCTACATTGTGGTATTTGATTTATATTTTTTAGATATTAAATAAATAAATTTATTTATCACACAATGATGATGTAGTGATTACATCATTAATGAAAGATTTAAATAAATGAAATTATGAATGTTAAAATAAATTTATTTTTAAAATATTTGGACCATAACATAATTTTAGAGATGATTATTACTTTTTTATTTTAATTTATGATTTTTATCGAAATAATCAAGTTGTTATGTATTTTTAAAAAGTCATGATATGAACATTATAAAAATTGGCATAAATGAGCTTTTAAGAAAATAATTTTTTTAAATTATTTAATAGTTCAAAAATTCTAATATTCGGTAAAATGAATTATATAATTTTGGAAATGTAATTAATGAACCAATTGGGGTTCTATTGGAATTTTATGGTAACTATATTAACCATATTGTATGAATACACAAGAAGACACGGTAAGAGTTAAATTATTTAAATAAGGGTTAAAGCTAAATTATAAAGATAAATTTGAAACCAAAACATGACTAAAACCTATTGGTTGATATGATTTCAAACAATACTCATCTTATATTCTGTTTAAAATATTTTTTAACATTTTTAAAATCTAAATTCAGTTTATAACAAAATAATATTTCAAGACATTTTGTAAAGTACCCCTCCTCCCTCTTATAAAAGGCCACCACCTCTATCCCCTTACTCACACCTCTCAAGCCACTTGTCCCATCCAAAATCTGTCCAAATAAGATCTCAAAATCCCTATATTCCACCTATAATCCTCACCTTGTGCATAAGGAAATTCAAGAAATCATTTTATTTTAAATCAAAAGAGTTACCTGATTTCAGGTAATGTGTTTTCTCAAGCTTCTTTTAATTATTTTCCTTCTAAAACCCCCTAAACACTCATTATTCCATTATTTTATAACAACACAAATATATTAAATATAATATGATGTTTTTATGAGAATAAATTGAATTAAACTTATATACACCTCCATATAATGGATACAAACATAATTTTTCTATGTACGGAAAACTACTACCTCACGAAACAATGATTGTTCAATTTTTCCCCTACCACCTCTCATGGTGGCCATTATGATATAACATTATTTATAAATGATATTTATGATATATATGATATTTATTATATCTCTATTTTACTGTAATTATCATTTAGAACATACCTTTATGCTTTTGATGTTGTATAAATATGATAATTTCATTCGAGGAAGTGTGGAATACCACCCCCCTCAAAGTGATATGACTCGTTCATTCTATACATGGAACGTATAAATGATGGAATTAATAAAAATAGGTTACATATGTAAATTTTTTTATTATACTATAATTATAATATACCTATTTATCATTATTATTTCATTCCTTTAAATATGAAATAGGAATGACAGTAGCGTTCGTGCGTATGTACAACCTACTGTCTCCATGAACGGTGCGTTTCATTTCTTATCTCCAAATGTTATGGAAAATTATAAATACATATATAATGGATATATATGATATATATGATAACTAAATCATGAATATAATTTTGGAGATAATGGAATTATGACCACATAGACAATTTGTAATTATAACAAGTTTATTTTTGTCTCAGGTACTGGGGATCAAAAAAATGTTTGATATGCACATAAATAATTATGTAATTTTTATAATGTCGTAATAAGTGTTATAAAAGCAATAATAAACATTAAAAAGGTTCTGAATCAATTATAATTTAACTTAAATTTATTATTCAGGAAATTAAAGAATAAATGAGTCAATTCAGACAGAGGCGAGGGACTTCATCTCAATCTCGTTTCATTGAGGCATATTTTGATAATATAAACCTAATTATTTTACATGGTTTATAATAAAACCATTTGACTTTTAATTTCATTCAAGGGAATATTTTTTATATGAAAAGTTTAACTAAATGAAAAATGAATGTTTTCAACGTAGGCAGAATTAATGACCTCTCCACTGCCGTAATCCTTACTTGGATTCCTCTATAAGCCTTGATGTTTTTAAAAGGAAAAAAGAAAACCCTTATTCCGTTTTTTTCTCTTTTGGTATTAAAAATGTTTTTTTTGAAATAGATTGAGTATTTAAATATCTTGAAATTATTTCTTGTTATTTCAAATGAAATTTTATTAATGAAATTTTGATATATTCAATATTTTATGTGTTATGATTATATAATGGTACTTGGACATTTGATGGGTGGTTACGTGATTAACCAAATGATGGGTGGTTCTGTGATAAATCAAGGGCGGGTGATTACTTTATAACCTCCAATGAATTGGTAATGGAATTCCGACGTATGAATATTTTATTTAGTGATATGTGTGTATGTTGACCATATGGTTATTCCATTTCAGTATGTTTATGTCTCAAGTTACCTTTATATGATATATGATGCTTTCTTTGGGATTTATGGTAATATTTTGGTTACAACAAATTGTATGCAATGATATTATATTCCGTAAAGTGTTTTCTCTTCTTTTTAAAGGTAAAATGAATTACTTTTTGATATAGTATTCATGGTTTACTTATTGTTTTGAGAAGCTAATAGTTTACCTTCATTATGTATCACTTACTGTGATTTTTATGCTCATCCAACGTTTTGAAATTATTTTCATAGAACTTAAGGATAAATATGTTCAAGGATAGGATCAAGGAAAAGTCATGCTTTTTAAATTACCATGTCTTTTTCATAGTTTTTTAGTGAAAAAAGGATAGTGAGTAGAAGTGTCTAGTTGTAATATTCAAGTTGTTATATATAAGTTATGACCTAATTCTCTAAAGCTCTAAACCAGAAAAGATACTCAATGTAAATTATTAAATTAATTAAATATTACATAATATTTAAGGTTGGAGCCTTATACTAGAACTTGTATAAACATAACTAATATAGAATAAATCTGGACCTATATATTATTTCTCAGGGTTCCCATAAATGTAAAAAAATAGATATGTCCAAATAATGAATCATTAGATTTGCATATGAACTAAAAATAATTTCACATACATAATTATGATATCAACACTAATTCCATTGATAACCTATTTTAAAATAAACTACGTCACAATTTCTAATAAACGACACCCCCTTATGGACCACAATACAAATCATGTATAAATAATAATAGGTCCAAAAAAGGGTCCCATCTTCAATATTAAAAATCTCTTATAAAATTCAAATTGAGACTTTAACAAAATGAACTCAAAATTTCAAATCATTCCCACCATTTAAGAATTTAATTTCAGATTTTCCACTAAAATTATTCCATGGTAAACCATATGTGAAACTATTTTCATCGAAAACCATATTAATTTTAAATCATTTTTAAAATCCATACATTTTATTCTTTTAAAAAAAAATCCATGAAAACCACACCTTTTTTATTACAATGAACAAAATGAGTTTAAAATATTCAAAATATAAATTACATTTAGAAATAAAAAATTAAACATTTTTATAGACACTTTTCATTTAAAACATCTTTTTATAAAATATAAAATCATTAACATTTGATTGTATCAAGTGATAAAAACAGTAAAAATATGATGAAATGCATTTGTATTATCACATATAGGTTTAATTTGACAAAAAATGTAATTATAAAACATATATAATTAAATGACATGTAAAATAAATGAATTATACCCAAACCCCTACCTATATCAAGTAGAAAAAAAAAGATATAGAAAGTCACCTACAATATTGAAGTTCAATAAATTGAATAAAAGCTATCTATAATTACAAAACACAAAAAACCCAAATTAAAACCACACCTAAACCTTATTCTCATCTATATATCCACTATGGTTTATAGGGATAGGCATACAAAGAATAAATGGGTGTGTAGAAGATTATAGATAACGAAAAAGAAGAAAATGGATATTGGCCTTACGAATCCACTTGAGAGTTGTGAGTCAAGCATATAGATAAATCGATGAAAAACATGATGAACAAATCTTTCAAAAAGATTTTGGATTCCCTAGTATTGAAGATTCAAATGTATGGTTTTCACATGAGAGATATCGAGTCGCTTTCACTCGAAAGAAAAACTGAAGAATAACATGAAACATGGTTTCATAAAAACTTTAAAATATTTATCATGTCGGTTATTTAATAACCTATGTAATATAGAGTTTTTTTACTTTTATCATGTCAGTTATCTTATAACATATATGATAAAGAAATTATGTTTGCTGTATCACGTCGGTTATATAATAGCTGACGACATAAATTGGATTTATCACGTCGGTTATTTTATAACTGAAGTGATAAAGCCAGATAATTGATTTATAAATTTAGTTGTAAAATAAATGATGTTATGAAGAAATCTAATTCAATTTTTATGTCGGTTAGAGTATAACTGATGTGATAAATCAATTTTTTTGGCTTTAAACATTGGTTATTTACAACTGGCGTAAAACATTACGACGTGGTAAATACTTTTTGTACTATTTCCAATAGTAATAACAACATGGAAAATATTTTTACTATGTGTAAATACATAGTAAACATAATATAATTATGTATCTTCATATCCAGACATTAATTTTTCCATGAAACATATCTTTGTATAGATTAATGAGGCATTTCTTTATTTTATAGCACTGACCACCTTCCAAGATGCATCAAAAATGTATTTATTCATGATATTTAATCCAAAAATATCATAATTAGAAGAATATGGCTTAATTAAATGATCATTTGAATGGAATTAAATGAAATATAAATGATCAAGGTGATCCCATAATTCTTCCCCATATATAACTTTAATTCTAGGAAACCTTGGAATTTTTAAAGTCTAAAATTGACTCTTATGTAACTGCTTCATAATTGACCACCCTTACATGGATATCCATTTTACGATCACCTTATATGTCTATTACTTATGTGAATTCACATATTATAAAACATTAAACATATAAATACACTTATGTGGTCACCATTATGTCTACCATCAGAAGTAAATATCCTCACATTGACTTTTTTTTTGAATAATCTTATATATCATTCTGATTATGTGGAAAATGCACTTAAAAGGATAAAATTCTATACCAGGACAAAGTTATTTTATATATTTAAATAAAATTTTCACCTATACATTCCATGATCATCTATAAAAATAATAATCACCTTTAATCATCCCAAAAATACTTAACCCCACATGAGAATAACTATTTCATGCAATTTTGATAATGATTTATGTATTGAATGTAAAATAAAAATCATTAAATATACCCACTCCAATTTTAAAAAATTATATAAAATCACTTATCAAGATAAATAACATATTCTAAATGAACTTATTTAATCTAAAATAAAAAATTCTTCATCTGATATCTTTAATAATCTTCTCATATTCTTAACATTTTTTTAACATAGGACTCAGTCTCAAAATATCCCCTTTGGATTTTTTTATCAACCAAAAAAATATAATTCTCTTTCAAACTCAAAAAAAATGATTATCCAATAATTATATACCTACTTTATTGAATTAAGTGTATCAAGTAAGAATATTGAATAATAATATCATGTTATTTATAAAAATATTTATAAATGTTCTACAACATCAAACAAGATTTTATTGATCCTCATTAATGAAACGATACCACTTTAGAATAAGATAAATATTAGATATCTCTTCAATAAATATGTCATTATAAAATATTATAATCAAATATTATATAATCAATACATCATAATCTTAAAAATTTCATCAACTTGATATATTTTCACATAGAACCCATTGAAGAAAAATTTATCATTGCACTTCATAAAACTATTAAAATTGTCAGACATGAACCATGATTAATTCACAACTTATCCCTATTAACACATATCTATAAACATATCCCCACCTTAAGAAAGGGGAATAATAAGAAGTAGAGTTGTGGAAATAATTTCCAATGGGTCTTGAAACGTAGTTATATCTTGTTGTCCACTCTTCCCTTTTTGAAATTCAATGTCTTCAAGTAGGTTTACATCATAAAATACCAAGATTTTTGGGATTATTTTAAATATAAAACACAATTATCATCATTTATAATCATTAAACCATACGGTTTATCAATATATATATATATATATATATGATATTCTAACATTCTATTGAGTAAGGTGGAATTTAAATCAATTTGAAAAATATTTCATTGACTTTGGGTTGTAATGGAAATGCATATTCTAATACTCTCCATCCATACAACTGATACAGATGTCTCATCAAATTTCCCTCCATAAACTAATGAATTTACTTTATATATATTGTTTTATTTCTTACCACTTCACATATTAAATTTAACTTCTTTCAAAACACCCACTTTGTCTTAATGATATTATTTTCTCTCAGCCTGGATTCTAAATCCCAAGTATCATTATTTTCAAAAAATTTCAACTCTTCATTAATAGAATCTAAAAAAACATGATGCTTCCTGGTTTCTTCAACATCTCTAGGTTCAACATAAGATAATAATTAAGTATGAGATGCTTTACTTAATTTTTTACTAGTTTTACCAATTGTATATGAACTAAAATGATATTTTAGACATATAAATACCTTCTCAGACTTGCATGAGATTAATGATATTGTCCATTATCACATGAAATGATTGAATCTTCTTCTTTAACCTATTAATTTTTAGAAGTTTCACATTTTTCTAATGTTTTTAGGATGTTTAACAAAATCATTATCATCATCACTTATGGAACTTGATTCATCATGTATTAATTTCTTCATTAAATGTTACAAGATCTTCACATTAGTATTATCAATTACCCTCTCATATTTTTTTTTGTTTTATTATCAATAACATATTCCATTTGAAGGATATCTGAGGATGATTCCCTCAACTACTATATTTTCAAACCTCTAAAGAATTTCACCTTTTACATAAGTTTTATAAGGGATTAAAAATACAAAAAAGATACTTTAAATGTTGGGAATTAATGTAATACATCACATAAGTGGAAATATATAAATTCAACTCATGTAAAAAATGGTTTCGAATGTGATCTTCTACACTAATAACATTCCTAAAATATATCAAGATGTGTCATGATTAACTAACATTGTTTTTTCTATCTCCACCAAACAACTTTTATTACATTCATACACACCATTTGTTGTGGTGTATATGGTGTAATCATTTTATTTCATATTCCATTTTCTCCAGATAAGATTCAAAAAACCTATTTTCAAAATAATTTTCATTGTATATCCAGATTTTCTTGATAGAAAAACCAAACTATTTTTTTCACTTAATTAAATATAATTAAACATTATTAAGGCCTCAAAGTTGTGTTTCATAAACATAACAAAAGAAATTCTTGTTAATTCACAAATAAAAGTAATAATGTTCTTATCTCCATTTTTTATTAGTTCCTCATGGGCACACACAATTCGGAATTAATGGGATCTAATGGTTGAGTAGATTGGATATCCACCTTCTTATATAATGAATTAAAAATATTTCCCATTTATAAAGTGGGAAAATATAGTAACATTATATTTTTCGAAATAGTACATCAAAAAAAATTCTTCCTTTTCAGAACTTTTTTATCTTATTTTGGTTAAGATAGTCTATCCTTAGATTCCATAATTCATTTTATTCTTTCATGATTTTATATAGAGAATTTCTAGAATCACCCACTTGTTATAAATTTTCTCTATTTTATTGACTTTTTATTATAAATAATTTATCTTCCAGGTTCTTAACCAAGAACTCTTAATTTCTAAAAACCACTTCATTTAATACATCATAATGTTGAGAAAAACTTAAAATATTGTGTTTAAATAATCTATATGAACATTTTATCTATCTCATATTATTAAAATTTAGAAATTATTTCATCAATTTTATCATTAATTTTTTAAGTATAAATTTTCACCATCTTCATCAACGGAAGATAAAAATTTATTTTCATCTTCTTTTCTTTCACATTCTTCATGGAAGAAGGTTATCCTTTTCAATTTAGAGAACTTATTACCTTTAACATTAGAATAAAGCTACTAATTTTTGGATTTATTATTATATAATATTCTATTATTTATTTTCTCATCACATCCATCATCAAATTTTGATTTTGGGCTTTTTTTTATGAAATTCGAAATTTCTCTACACCTAAAATAATTTAAGATAGTATTTACCATATAATTTTATTTCCCTATTGTATTTTTTTCAAGATATATGGAAAATAAATTTATCATAAAAATCCTCCAAATATTTATTTGAACATAAGTAATAATATTTTACATCAAAAACAACCTTATTTTTATCATCTCAAGTTTAAAGGAATTTAATGCAATATCTTTTTCATACCTTACCTCATTCTTAAAATCATTATATTTTATAATTTCATAGGGTATAAAAATACTATATAATTAAACAAGGAGGATGTAACCTAGATTGTATTTTTATAAATTTGATACTTTCACATTAAAATTATCTAGTAAGATACACAAGATCTTCTCAGCAATAATAGAGTCTTCTTGATCTCAAAATTGTCTCTTATCATGCTCAAAGATCCATTTAATCTTATAAAATAATTTTACATAGTTTCAACATAATGCATTTGAAATTTATACTAATGTTTCCAAAACTATAACTTTTCCTTATTCACTTTGGTTTTTCCTTCATATATACTCTCTATTTTATTCCTAATGCCTTTTACTGTTTTTATTTCCTTGACTTTTAGAAATTTATTCTATAAAAGAGGAAAAATAACATTTTTAATATAACCATTATTATATAAATTCCCCTTGTAAACCTATATAATATAATCACCTTCATCACATGGTGGAAATCCATTAGTTGTTTCTTCCAATATATCATAATTGATAGATAAAAAATATAATAATGGGCTTTCCTTCTGTACCTGATAATTTTTTCCATAAAATGTTGGAATCCCCTTACTATTAGATGAATTTATACTGTATATTAATGATAAAATAAATTAGTTTTGACTTATTTATATTGAATTTATAATTTAGTTTACAAAAAAAATACCTCAAATGAAGGGGACTTTGTGGTTTGATACCACATATGGAACCACTTATAGTATCTATGAATGATCGTTGAGAGGGTTGGTGTGAATCAAGGATCTATATTAGTTTTAAGTTTCATTTGAAAAATCCTTCTTAATTTGTTAATTTATAGTGATTCTTGAGGTACTCATACCCTAATTCACATTAATACAAGGGAACATAAGAGATTAATAAAGATCACCTCTTTTTATGATAGGGTTATTCCTTGGAATGTATGTATTCTTTCAAGATTACATTACCAACAAGAATAATCTTGTGAGTACAATCAATCAATGTATAGCCATGAAACTTGTTTTTCACTTCTAATGAATATGCTTCAATGAATCCCATAAAAATTGTATCCTACACCTCACAATGACCAATAGTCTATGTAAAAACTAATTTGTCATACTTATATAGAGTGTCATGAAGTGTCTGAGTGTGTTGGTTTCTTCTTATTTTTTATATTATTTTCTAACTAAAATATTTTTTCAATTTTCATAAAAGAAATTATATGAAAAAACCACAATCCCCAAATTCATTTTTATAATTGTTCTTCAAAGATGTTTGGACTGACTAAAAATCATTTTTTTATTATCAATAGCCAGTTTATGGGATCCGGTACCCAAACATACAAACACAACATAAATGAGAGAACCACAAACCCATGAAACACAACCAACACAGACTTACACATTATAAAAAACTATAGTCATCTCCACATCCCAATCCGGATTCATCCTCACCGGTAGCCATAGCTGATTCCCATTCTGGAGACCTCCAGAAGCATGTAATTTGTACCAGACACCTAAGTTGTTCAAGAGCTGGTTGATCTGGTGAAGTCCCCTTGATCAAGCAATCCTTCCTAACAACCACTGTCACCTCACTATTCCTTTTTGAGGCGGACCTAGTCCACATCGCCCGTGGGAGACAAGTACAATCTCTTCTTGGATGCCTTCATGGAGTATCTGAAGTAGGCCCCTTAACTGAAACAAGATGCTTCTTACCACCCTGAACAACCTCACTGAATGAACGACCAACCGGGAAACTCACATTTTCTCTACCTACCCCAGATACCCCCTTTCCTTTACCGAAATGATCCCCCAAACCCAGACCAGGTCTGCCCGCGTTTTTCTTCCTCTGTTGTTCTGGAGTAATTTTCTCCATCAGAGGAAGGTTTTCACCCTCTGTAATCATATTAACCATAGCCAATGTAAGAGCCTCCTTCACACCACCACCAGCCTGAATATCTGAACTCTTATCTATTTCAACCAAGGTGGAGCACTTTTCAACTAAGTGGTTGTCCTCCGCTGTCAAACCACCAAAATCAGGCCCCCATTCTACAGCCTGTGTAACCTCCATTAACTGCCTCTTTAGAGCCACCTCCCCTATAGTATCTCTGTCAACATTAACCGGATGACTCTCTGGATGCCCAAAGTCTCCAGCAAGAACATTTTCCAATGCAACAACTGGCGGCCTCTCACGCTCCTCCTCACTAGAAATCCCTCCAGAAATACCAGCCTCCTCCCGACCCTCGGCCATCAAACCATCAGACAAACCATCAAATATATTGCTCAAAGAAAGAAAAGGTGGAGATAATGGGTCCAAGCCTCTATCCTCCTTGGCGCCAACCGAGCTAACCAAATCGGTAGAGAGAAAAGTCTTCCCAACACCAACCTTCCCTGCACTGTCACTGACCAAGGAGATAGTGGAGGCTCCAACCTCTAGCCTAAACCTGACAAACAACTCTGTTGATATTATTTTCATAATTCATAAATTACACTTTATTTTTATTCTTTGATGAATATACAATCACAGATATATGTGAATAATATTTCCACTATTTTACTCCTTTAAACTTATATCTTTATAATTATCCTATTTTCAAATTTAATTATCTAAAGAAATGGATATATATTTTATTTTATAATAATATTGTGGTTTCCTTATCTATCCACCCATAAAAAACACATGAAAATGATCATAACTACATATTAACATATAGTTAATATTATAAGGTTATGGATCTTCATATCTTATTCGTTGAAAATTATCTTTATATAGATTCATGATGCATTTTCTTCATTTATAATAGCGGCCTTCTTCTATAATCTCCCATGCATGTATTAATTAATGATATTTTTTCCATAAAAATCATTATAAGAATATTATGACTTAATTTTATGATCTTTAAAATATATTTAAATGAAATCGGAATTATTAATTTAATCACATAAGTATTTCTATAATTGAGCTTTAATTCTGGGTAAACCTAAAAATTTTCAAAGATAGATGCCAACTCATACATAGTATCCCCATCATTGACCACTCTTATATGGATCTTCATCCAAAAATCCAATTACATGGATTTCAATTGTGTGAATCAGTATATACTAAATCCAATAATAATTAAATATGCTTAATTAGTCACAATTATAGTGACCACTAAAAGTAAATCCCCTAATACATATCATATTATATAGTGTAAACTTATATAGAACTTTTATTACATAAAAAATATTCTTATGCAAATAACTAATTACACGAGGTTGAAATTTTGGTTTTAACCCATTATATTTAAAAAAATACTATATTTCAATTTTGGATTAAAATGTTTTGTCTTAACTAGATTCTATGCCATCCCAAAATTCTCTTTGACATTGCCTCTATTGTGGGTATTCCAATAAAAATAGATAGAGCTAATGAGGTCACCATGTTTTGGATCTTTTCTAGGGTATTGGTTGAATTTTACTTAAGCACATTATTAATTAACAATATTTATTTGTCGGAATTGGATGATGACATCCCTCTTAATCTGTACTATGAAAGGCTTCCTCATTTTTTTTCATAATGTCAATCAATTAGTCATTTAAAAGACACATGTCATAAAAATGTGGTCTACTCCTATTGTGATGTAAAATGGCATCATGAGACTTCTTTTAGAAAAAAAATGAAAGTATGATGTGCATCAGAGAAGAAATATTTTTATGAGAATGTAGCTAATGATTTGAAGGGGCTGACATCTCACTCAATGATGAGGCATGATCCTCAGTTCAATGTAGGAATGGGTGTGTAGAAGACATGTACTAGTCCTGTCTTATATGAGAATATATTGGTGGATACATATAATCCTAATATGTTTGATGATGATATGAAATTGGATATTACACTTATTGATAAGGTTCCGACTCATTTGGATGTTTCAGCAGATATCTCTACACAACCTCATTTGGGTAAAGGATGCATGTAGCTATTAGTGTTTAATCCTTCAACCCTATAGGATGATGGTCATCATAGTACATTTGAGAAGTGTGGAAGAATCCCTAATGAGGAAGGGGTGAATATTATTACTCTACTAAACGAATAAGGCATTGGTAGTCATGTCTCTTTTATGGATGAAATTATATATGGTAAGGAAACGTTTATTGATAGTGAAGGATTCACTCCAACTCCATTGAAGATAATACCACAAAAGGACTATTCAAATTTACCATGGACTATGTCCACCAGATCATTTTCAAAGATGGTTAATATAGAAATCCCCAAGATATTCAATCAAGCTAAATCACAATCTGAGTGAGAAACTACTGCTGATTCTTATTATGGAAATGATATGTCTTATTATAATTTTTATCTTTAATACCTGATGGATGATGGAAACATCCTTTGTTTTAACCCACTTATCTTTTTCTTTTATTTTTTATTTTATTTTTAATAAATGGTCTGAAGCATTGATTCTAGATAGAATTTATTGGACTAGATCAATCCCAAACTATTTTAATAAAATCCTAATCATCATTAAACATAAAAAAATACATTAACTCAATTGAGAATAATTATTTAAAAACAATTTGAATAATTTTTCTATCGATAACAAAATCCAATACATTGACAATACCCACACCAATATTTAAAAATTATTTAAAATGACTTCTCCAGATAAATACCATGTTCTATAAGAACTTATTCATTCTTAAATAACTACTTCTTAATCTCAAAACATTGAAAAATATTCTAATCTTTTC
Organism: Viscum album; assembly: GCA_963277665.1. Taxonomy (NCBI): domain Eukaryota; kingdom Viridiplantae; phylum Streptophyta; class Magnoliopsida; order Santalales; family Viscaceae; genus Viscum; species Viscum album. The sequence goes on along the minus strand of OY728146.1, from coordinate 178,514,295 downwards.
AAATATTCATCAACTCAAGACTCTCCATCCCACCGTCATACTATATTTTTTTAATGAACCACATTGAAAAATTGATAGGAGTGTGTAGAGGACACTATAGAAAATACAGTGTGGTCCAAAATAAGTATGCACTGAAGAGGGTGAATAAGTCAATAAAAATCATTTATGATTCTCCCACCAATCATCTTTCATCACTAGTAAGAGTGAAACAAAATCTAACACTAAAATTTTTTCTTCACCATAAACCTTTTTTATGTTAATTATGTCAGTTTAATGATTTCATTATCAAATCCATAGAACAATATAGAAGTCAACAATACACAAGGTTCTCCATTCATAATGAGTGAATATATCCTTGGAATGATGTGGTATTATCCATCCCCACATGATTCAATGGAATCACAAAATATATTTCAATAAGAAGGGTTTATCCATAAAATCACATGTGTACAAATGTCTCTTAAAAGGTAAAATATAATCCTATATATTTTATGATATCTCATTAAAAAATAATTACAAGAGATTTCTTGAGACATAGGGAATCTTTTAATCCACTATAAATAATTAATGTCATCATATTATCCTTTTTAATCACTGAAACTCTAATTTTAATAAATTTGGAACTTAATCAAGACCACATGGAATTTTTATAATTATTGAACTTGGATTCCTCAATTTATAGATGAATATTTTATTAAAAAACAATAAGATCTACTTCATAACTCACAAAAAACTTTTTTAATTCAACTTCCTCAAAACTAATCCTATGATTTTCATTTTCGACATTTTTATATTCAAATTATGTTGATATTCATTGTAAATAATTCTTCTCACGGTGTCTCTAATTACTCACTATATATTCCCCCACACTAAACCATGATTTAATCATATATAACATTATTAAATTTATCTACACAACATAATAACCTTATCTTCATTTAAAATTTGAATCTAAAATTCAAATCCCAATGTTCAACTTCTCTTCAACTTCCCCCAAACTATACTATTCAAGTGGATTAGTTTTTTCCTCATAGTCACCCATGGTAAACTTTATAGATTTAAATGATTGACTTGGAGTTTTATCTGAGTCCCACTAGAAGCTATATTATTAAAACACTAAAAAATTGTATTTAAAACCCATTTAGGGTGTGGATATATCAATTACCATCATACTTCCCAACTGAAGGTTTTTTGGGGAATAATGTAAGTAGTTGGGCTAATTTACAATAATATATTTTTTATTTTATTTGGATAAATCCTCATAATATAATGAATAAAACACAAGAATATTCATAGAGAATATATTTTCACATATAATTTGTAATTATTATTTTCTAAACTAGAATTACCTCTTCTTGGAATTCCATCTTCATTGTCAAATTGGTTGACAAATCTTATTGTACCATTGTTGTAAGGATGGATCCAAGATATAATTACTCTATTGATATCCACAGATACTCTAAGAACCCTGAATCATCTCTATTGGTACATTGGGTTCTAGTGTGAGGGATCCAAACCACTTGCGTCATTCATTATTGATCATAATAATAATCTTTACACAATTTAAATACTCCCTCTTATTATCTAAATATTTGAGAGGGAGGAGGATTATGTTTTCCTCTCTTTCCTAAAAATTTCCCTGAGAAATTTATCTCTAGTGTTTGAGTGAATTCACATGAGAATCTATTGTGCTCAAAATTCACTATGTCCACTAAAATGATAAAAATGGGTTAATATATATAGGTGAGCGAATTAGTTTTTTCAACAATTACTTTTACCAATATATTAATTCTAAATATAACACATATTGAATAATATTAATATATTTATGTACTTGATGTTTTTTTACTCATATAAATTTAAATATCATTTCAATTGGTCCCTTAAATAAATTCTAAAATTCTCCTCAACCTTTATTGAACCTTGAATTATAACTATTTATTAAATAAATAAATATTAATATATTATTCATTAAATAAATATCTACAAAATCAACACAATATGAATTATTATTATTCCTAAAAAATAAAGGATAATAATTATTCTAATATTAAATTAAAATATAATATAATTGATGTTTTGGATTCACTTTGTATGTGACTCTATAGGCCCATTTCTCAATGGAGTTAGGCAAACTGGACTAAATTCCATTATTAGTATCTCAAAACATATCAATGTACCCATAGATAAATATGTTAATGTTGAAATGATAATAACCTCTTACAGACACTCATAAAGTATTATATTCTTTTTTTATTAATATATCATCCAGATGGTTGTATACTTGTTTCATCAACCTATATGCTATATATATCATTCTTTGAATTTCCCAAAATGAAGTCATTGATAAAACTGCTATTTTCGTGGTCTGATTTAGAATGTTTTATTCCAACCAAATGGAAAACTATATTGTTAGGTCAGGCTAACCTAAATGACTATGATAAAGATATAATAGGGGAAACATTATGAACCATTAAAATCATTGATAGATTAAATAAAATTCTCCTATTATAAAATAATAATTTTCTTCTCTTATTGAAGAGGAGTGAGATCCTAAAATAAATCAGAAAAATAACAAAGTGATGTATAATGGTTTAGCAGAAAAAGATCCCATAGTCTACTCCTTATACTCTATCAACATGAGATTGGTGATTTTCACTATTTGGTCCTCTTATCTAGATACCTTTATAACTGAGTGCAGGCAGTTGACACTTTTATAATAAGGATTTTACAAGGCCTTATAGTTATTTTACAGGGAACCATAAATCCATTGTATAGTCTGAGTTGATGATTCTCATTTTCCACCATGAATAAATATGAGTAGCCAAAACTCTAATAAATAAATATAGATTAATTTTATTGAGAAAACATATTTTTTCACAGTTACAGAAAAAACTAAAAAAAGTGTTTGATCTTCATCAAAATGAACTAACAAGAAATAGATATTCAAAGTTACACCAGTTTTCTATAAACAATGGTTGAGAAAACCCCAGAAAAATGTATAAAATTTTATGTCTCTAAATAGACACTCTGAAAAAATGATTTAAAGATCTTGCAGAAGAATATTTAATGATAAGGTGTAGCAGAAACAATAGTAAAAACAACAACTAGATAAAAACATGTATGTCTCTAAAATTTAGATCTAAAGGTAATGAAACATTATAATTTACAAGAACACGAATTTTCAATCCAATATATATATCTATATTTTATTGTCTTTTTGTATGTTCAAAAGATAAACATCTTAGAATTTATATTGTAGGTAGAATAGCTTCAAGAGAAACACTTCTACAAATACCAAATAACAAATGGTGAATATTTGAATTAAAAATTATTCAATATAGTCACAAAATTATTTAAGAATATTAATGATTTAATCTGATGAATATGATCCTTTAAATCATCCATAAAACAAATTTAAGGAGATATTTTATCCCATCAAGACTGTTGTAGAAAACATGGATAATATCTATAATTCAAAACTCTGGCATTTACCAATCAAAGAAAGGGTTCTTTAACAAAATGACAAACTCCAAATAGTATGGTTGAAAATGTGCAGTTGTTCACAAAAGTAAGGTCGATGAACTATACATTCATTCCATTAAATGTACGGTTTCTTCCAAACATTGGTTTATTTATCCATAATTCTCCAATAGTGTATGATACATAATCAAGAATTTTTATTCCAAACAAATGGTTTCTAACCCATATGTAATGCATTCGAATTTAGGGTATAAACAATGCTTCCCGAATTCAAATATTTTCAGAATACTTTATACATAAAAATATTTTCTTGTGGATTAATGAATTTAGATTTCTTATAGAAAAAATAATCTTAAGATTATTAGCTTCATAAAATAAACTTAAAAATAAACTTCATTATTAATGAAAATGTAAGAATTTGTGGGCATCAAAACCAAAAATAAATTAATGAAATTTTTGTATCATCTTATTCTCAAAAATCCCCACCTTCTTTATGATAAAAAAACCCATACGAATAAAACCCATAAAAATTTATAAAATAAGTAAGAACATTTCATAATCTCCCCCTTTTTCAATTATTCCATTAAAATATTTTACATTGATTTTTTACTACAAATTCTTCCCCCTTTTTCAATAAAAATCTATCACCCTTTAGTGGCATCAAAAAGATTAGACTAAAATGTAGTAATATAATCTCCCCCTAAATTAATGAAGGATATAAAAAATAAGTTATAATAATTTTAAATCATTTTTCAATGAATATAATGGATTTTTAATAAATGTATTAAATCACTTAATTTATGCCAAAAAAACATTTAACATAACTCTAAAAAAACAGCCAAATATAAGAAATTATAATATTTTAAGGAATTATAAAATCAAATTTTAGACAGGTTATAATAATATATATATATATATATATTAAAAAATATTAAAATAAATTTATTACTCTTAATAATAAAATAATTTACCATATATAATATGAATAAATATTTAAGCACATAATTAAAAGCATAAACATCAAAAATAAATTATGAAATATTGTATAACACATATTTTTACTATTCATATGATATTGACATAACCAATAAAAATATAGATTCAATATGTTTGGAAGTATTATAGATAATATAAACACCTTCTAATATTCAATGATTTTCATTTAAAACTGCTAAAACTCTTGACAGTTGTTCTATATTTCTTTGAAAATCTGCATATCATTGATATAGCGAAGAACAAAAAACCTATAGTATAAACCAAAAATACTTTTAGATTATCAATGTCCAATATAGTAGAAGCTTCTCCTATGAGTTACTCCACCAAACATATCATTTCTATTTTAAACACTTCAAAGTACTCTTTAAAACCCAAAATTTCTTTCATAATCAGATACTCCCATTGAAGTGCATCAAAAAATATTTTTGAAATTCACGCTTCCTATAGATCTTCATATGATTTTATAGACATATTTTTATCATCATGTATATTTACTATTTCTCTATTCAATATTATTACATTAAATATAATCTCTTTAAAAGAAAGTTCACCTTTATCATTTTGAGATGATGAAACATATACATCTTCAAAGACATGAATATTATTATCTCTTCTAGAATATTATTTAAATTAAAACATAACAAATGAAAGTAATTTTTCTCCTAATAGTTCAAAATATGTATTACCTTTTATTCTCTTCTGATAATAACTTATCTATGAACATGTAGTTCAGGATCGCTTCATATTTTCTCATAATAATGTAAGAAGTATTTTAAAAAGTTATTTTGATAAGGAAAAAAACAACTTAAGTGGTTTTCTAAGAATAATATTATATGGTTTGTAAATAAGGTGATATTTTTTTTCAAAAGTTTCATACAACACTACATATTCTCAAAAGGCCATATTATAATCATTTTAAATTTTAACTTTTAGAAATACATTTTTAGGTATGAGAGTTTATTCAAATGTTACATAAATAATGTTTAAAAAATAAAATTTAAAAACAATACTAATTTTTTTCAAATATTAAACAAAGAGCATAGTTTTTCATAAAATGGTTTTGAATATTTTAGCATATTCTATTATATTGTTATAGTGAATAGTTTTTAATAATTTAATTAAAAGTTTAATATGTGATTTATTCATATTATCATAAAATATCTCTCTCTAATTTTGAAAAATAATTAAGTAAATAAAACACAAATATGATAATATTTATGAAAAAACAACATGTATTAATAGTTCTAGTTCCAAGGACTTTCTCATAATGAACTATATCAGAGTTGATCACTCCTCTATTAGAATTTAAAATTACATATACTTATAGTTAACCACTTTTTGATTTAATTATGTAGTTCAATGGTGTATTCTTGAAAAACATCGAATACCAGTTCATTTTGGTATCCATTTTCTTTTGGGCCTGAAAATGTTAGAAATTATGTTTTTAGGTAACCAAATATATTTATTTTTAGTTTATATTCTACTATTATAGTTTAATAATTAATTTGAACCATAAAAATTATTAATACCAAAAAATTTAAGTCCTCTAAATCCAAAATTATTTACACAATTTCAATTTATTCCATAATAAAAACATTTAACAATCGACATTATTTTTTAATTTAATGCAAAACAAAATAATTCTTATATGAAATTGGTTTTTCACCATTAGTATAAATTCCATATATTTCCTTTTTAATTTTTTCCAGAAATATCATTTAGATATTTTTCTCCTTTAGATAATATACTAGGAGAAATTTTAATTATTAGACTTCATCTTGTAATTATTAAATTCTTATTTCATGTAGATCATAATAAATATTGGAAGAAATTTTTTTTTAATTTGTAATTTTTTCCATGTTTTCTTTTTCTAATAAAGATATAGTCATAAGATTTTATAATCTTTGATGATCCTTTTTTGGGGTTTTAATTTTATCTTAAGACATAAAATAATACTTATTTAATTCATTATAAGAATGGTTTTCATGTTTATTTTTTTGAGAGTGATAAATTTGACCTCACAAGTATAAGCCATAAGACATACCACTTGGTTATTAGTCTCATACTTTAAATTTTTAGAAGATTAATCATTTGAACCAGAAAAATTGTAACTCTGGGATACTTAAAAAAAACATAATTAAATTAATCTTTTTTATATTTTTCATTTCACACAACACTGAATATAGATTTTTTATAGAAAGCACTATGTTTGGCTTGTGTTTCCTCCAACACCATGTTACGATAGAAGAAAAAAAAATAATTATATTATCTTTTTGTAAACAAAACACTATGTTTTCTTTTATTACACATAATTACGAGTTTCTTTAATATCTTTTCTTACATTCAAGACTATGTTTTACCAAACTAAAATATAATATTAATATTGTTTTTAAAATGTTATTACAGTTACCACATAACTCTTAGAATGAAATTTAGAAAATAATATTAACTAGATAGTGAAAATAAGATTTAGAAATATATATATATAATTAATCATATATTTATAAATTAGTAATAAATTAATATAATAAATATTTGATAATAAAGAAATTATTTTCTAATAAATCTATTTATCCATATAAGAACACAAGTTATCTTGATAAATTAAACAATACAATTTTTTGAATTTTTTAAATAAAATTTATATATTATATATTTAATAAATATTTTTTACACTCATACAATAGATTGTATAGACAGAAGATAAGAATAAATCCAATTATATGAATAAAAATAGGTATTTTTATAAATGGTAATTTTACCACCTTTTAATATAGAACCTATTTTAAATGTAATTTTTGACAGTTTTATGATTTTTATTTGAAAAAATAAACTTCATTTTTGAAATTATAATATAAAATTTTACATTAGGTGAATTTTTGGAAATTTTCAAAGAAGCTTCACATTTTATTGAATTGTGAAAAAACATTTAATTTTAATTGAAAACTCTTTTTTCATCTAATTTATTTATATAGATAAATTAATTTTTAAATTGTTTTTAAAGTATATATAGATCAATAATCTATCAATTAATCAAAATTATGTAATTTTAACAAATTTCATAGTCAAATTGTATATAAAAGTATTACAAATGTTTGAACTTTTGTACTTTAAAAACTTGTTTCCCCATCACGTATGCGAGATTAATTTTAAAATAATTTTTGCCAATTTTGTGATTAGAATTCAGAAAATTAGATTTAGTATTTTCAATAAGAATAATTCCTAATTCCTAATGAGTTTAACTTTTTTTTCAAAAATATTAGTGCATGTAATTGATATTAATTTCAGTGATTAATGTAAAATGAGTTTAATTAATGACCTAACATAGAATATAAGGTGTAAAAATGAACCTACATTGGTCTAAAAATAATTGGATAGGTATATAATAACCATATGCTTGATTATATCAAATTTTAGGAGTTAGTGGAAAATTATTCCTTGAAATAGTCCCATATAATAAGTGAAGTGTGGAAAAAGACAAAAAGAAACCATTATTTAATTTAACATTTATAAAACATTGACATATGGACATAAAAACACAATTCATTTGATTGTACATTTCATTATAAATGGAAAAAGATTTTTTTCATCATATTAATTTATATTTAATTATTATTGATTAATTATTTATATTAACTATTTATGGAATTCCAAATGTAGAAATTATTTTATTAACAATTAACTAAAATAATTTATACTAAAAGTAAGTGATTTAAACTAATTGAATTATTGTGTTAAATTTTTTAAGACTAATATATCATGTCACATAGGTTTGAAATTAATATATGAAAATTCAATATATTCATGATATTTTTAATTTTAAAATAAGTAAATAATGTCAAAATTTACATTAATGTTATTTAATAATAAATGTTATTTTATTAAAAGATTTAGAATTTAATAAAAATCCTATATAATTTAAAATTATTTTTAAATTTTAAGAAATACTTAAAATATTATATATTCATATAAAAATTGATATTTTATAATGAACATATTCACCTTTAAATTGAAGAAACATTGTTAGAATGGTTCGGGTTAAAGAATTGTTTTTAGGCATTACATGCGCTTGTTTTAAAATTAATTTCCAACAGTGATAGAATTTATTTTTTGTAAATTATAAATGATATTTAAAATTAATTTGGTATATATTTTCTAATAAATATCACTTTTATTTATTCCTAATGGGTATATTACTTTGTTTAGAAAAATAGTAACCTTAATAAAATAACTGATAAAAGTAGGTGAACATAGAAGTTAAGGAAAACAATTATAAATGAACTCATTTTAATGTTGTGGAGGATTATAAATAACAGAATTATCATTTTATCCATTTTTTAAATTTTGGAATCACATAAGGTAAGGGATACCTCCCAATAGTGTTTACCTTTTTCTATTAATAGGAATGTCACCCCACCTACTCTATAAAAATGCATTAACTCTTCACTTCCTCACAACTATAAAGCCATATTTTTATGTACATAAACTACCAAAATAATCTATCAAATTAGGTGCCTTAATTATATAGGTATATCTTTGGGAATAAATCTAACTATGTAATCCCTTTGGTGCAAACCGAAAGCAGTTACCCAAAGAAAAGGTAACATCCTTCAACAAGTACTTTTGTTTTGTCTTCATTATCCACCATCTCAATTATTCTAATTCCATGCTTATATAATAACCGTAGTATCCAAAATATAAGAATGTTTTTTATTATAATGTTTTTACCTACTCCCACACACACTTCCATAAAATAGGAAACAAACATACCATTCGTGTGCACGTTGGACTACGGCCTCCCGAAACGATGTTGTTATTTTTTCCTTTAACACCTCTCATGGTTAAGAATTATGAGGAAAATGATGTTTTATATGATATTTATTATTTCTTTATGATTATTAAATTATTAAATAAAACACAACTTCATTATTTTCATTTTGTTTCAATATGATAACATCGTTTGTGGGCGTGTGGACTGACGCCTCCTCAATGCGATGTGATTCAATCACACTTTGCATGGAATGAATTAAGAATGGGTTTAGTAAATGTTTATGAAATATAATACATAATAATTATACATTAGTTATAATATATATATACATACATACATATATTTAATTTACTTTCTTTCTTTAAAAATGGTAAGAAAACAGAAATAGTGTTCATTCGTACGTACGACATACCGTCTCCATAAATAGTGTATTTAATTTCATATTTTTATATTTTATAGATTATTATAAATATTTATATAATTAATATATTCAATATTTATTTAATATTTTACATTCTATAAATAATTAACTAATGATATAATTAATAGGATTAATAATAACAAGTCAAAACATTTAAGAAAAATAATGTTGATATTACTAGAAACGTAACATTAAAATATAATTTTTAATAATCAGGTAATATAAAGTCATAAGTAAATAAAATATTTTATGATATATAATATTTTGGTTATGTTGTATATTTATAATACACTTATATTTATTATATATGATTTTCTAATGTGTTTGAAGAAATTCAAGACAAAAGGTAAAGGTTTTCTCATCTTACTTTTATTTCAGTGAGACTTATACCTTATTCACAGATCATTTATTTTCTATATTATATATAATACCTATGAATGTATTATATGATTATTATAATTAGATTTATTGGTTTTTACATATAAATTTTATTCTATTTATTTCATTGGGTTTATTGTTCAAATGATAAAAATAGGTAAATAATTATTTCTCAATTTTTATTCTTTGAGATACATGTCATGTTATACACCTATCATTTTCTGTGAGGTGTATATACTGCCTTTGACATGTTATATCATGAATCTCATTCTTTTCATGATATTTTAAACTTCATGTAAATGTTATTATTTCATGGTTATTATGATTCAAATTTACCAACGTGGTAAAAGTTTATTAAAACAATCTCATCATTTTTAGGATTATTTATGATTATTCTTCCATTGATGTAATCCTATAATCCATCTCTCAAGAACTCTCATAAAATTTCTTTTAATCTGGTTATTTATGTTATATTCAAGAAATTTTCCAATTTTCCAACTCTTTTGTACTTAATATAGTTAACAAAATATTTTTAATAAAATATATCTTTATTTCTATTTTCAGTTAGAAATATATATTATTCCAAACTCATGTTTTCTAACTTTTTTATAATTTTTATTATTATAATGTTTAAAATAAATTCTTACCCATGTTTTACATTTTTTTTGTCAAAATCGGTTTTAAAAGGAATATCCTTTTCATTTTCTATTCAATTTACTTTTCCAAACTTTTTATAGTTCAAACGGAATGTTCTTCATGTACGAATTTACCCATTGTCATGAATATTATTTATTTTCATCATCCTTTTCAAGCTTACAAGGTCACTTTTTAAAAAGCATTATCCTTATATTATTGTAATTCATTGTCTTTAAAGTGGGTTTAAAAGGAAAACATTTTCAACAAAGATTTATGTTTTAAAAAGTGCTTAAATTAGTTTTCAAAGACTCCTTTAAATTTCTTCAAGGTTATTTTGAAAATAAATTATTTCATGATTAAAATATATCCTTTCAGATAGGAAAAGAAATTTTCCTCAAGTAATATATTAAATGGGTTTTATTGATTCCTTTATATTTTTTTAATGTGGTTTTAAAGAAAATTTATGTTCCAAGTTATCTTTAAAAATCCTTCTCTGTATAAGATGAAATATTTTAATATTGTTTATTCCTTACAAAGGATATAATCCATGAGAAACATTCATATTATTTATATGAATGGTTTATTTCCTAATGTAATTATGGTTATAAACCTGTTTCTCTTCCATGGGTTATATTATTTTGAAACCCTTTTATTTTCATGGGTAATGATTTGAGGAAAAGTTTATGAAACCTGTATCTTTTCCACAGGTTATGATATGATGGAATGTTTATTGTTCCCATTTATTACAATGGTTATGCTATGATGTTTATGAAACCCATATCTTTTTAAGGGTCATAATATGATGATTTTTATGTTCTTTTGGGACATGTATTTTTGATTTATTTATGTGATGGGTTGGACATATATCTCCCCCATTGAATTAGGTAAAGATTTCCATATCATTAGATACTGATGGGAAAAAAGTTGAAGGAATTGATCCACTATAACAGAAAATGGAAACCATATCCACTATAGGAATATGGGAAAACCTATTACACTATGGGAAGAAGAAGAAACTTGATCTAATATGAAAAGAATGGAAAACCTGATCCACTATGGGATTAAGGGGAAACCTGATCCATAATGGGAAATATGTGCATCCTAATACAAAATGGGAAATAGGTATGTTTGGATCCACAATGGGAAACAAGTGTTCCTGGATCCACAATGGGAAATTTTTTTGTCAAGATACGCTATATTTATAGTCATGGGTGTAAACTTTGACTACTATGATGTTATGCATAAACTTGATTACATGATAAAAATGTTATTCATAGACCTCGTTTCATTTCCTTGTGTTTATGAGATGGATTGATTTTACATCCTAAACTTAATTATTGAACATGTTTCAACTTATATATATTCACAATGTTATAAGCGGATGTTTATTCCATAAATCTATTTCTTATTCCTATGATATGATCATATGGTTCATGTTCTTAATTATCTTAAGATTCGTTTCTTATGAACTACCAGTCTTTATGTCATTACTCTTGATTGTAATATTTGATATATAGGGAATGGTGTTATAATGTTATGATCATGTTATTTTAACCTTATTCTCATTATTATGCTTACATGTCTCCTTTGTTTACCATTACTGAGCATCTGAGATCACCCCATTCTTATGTTTCCTCTCCCCAGGTTATTAAAAAAATTATTTTGTGTGGGTACGAAAGGGAAATATATTTATGGTATAATTTGGATATCTTTCAATAACATAGAATATATTATGTTCCAAGTTTCCAAAGACACTAAACTATTATGGTCAATGGTCATGTATGTTTTTAATGTTCTCAATATTCATTTAAAATTATGTAATATCCTCGTTTGTTAAACTTATGCCATTGTAGTTGGTATCAAAGGAAATATTTATTCAAACTTTAGAAAATAGGATGTGAAAAAATTAGTGATATCCCTAGGGATAATTATAATGATATTTCTAGGTATTTCTATAAGGATAAGTGAAATATTTAATTGATTTAAAAGTAGGTGTCATGATTTAGGCATCCTATATGTAATTTCTAATGAATGTTTTTTTTCATTATGATAAGTGTTTATCACCCTACTCATTCTTGTTTTATTCAATGTAGGTAATTATAAGGAACTTGGTTAACATTGAAAGTTTTAGATTTGGAAATTATGGGAATTATGAAAATGAATTTCAAAATTGAAAATATCATAAATAGAATCAAGAAGGTGGTATGAGAATTGGTTATACTGCTGATGATAAAGGGACCACAAGCGACATGCGAAAGGTATGTGATGTAATAACAAAATTATTTACATTAAACATAATAAGTGTTATTATATAGGCATGACTCGTATTTCATATTATAAGAATTAGGTATTAAGGAATAAGATGATAAATCATGATTAATTTTTTAAGAATAAATTATGATGATTGAAGTTTATATGTTTTATAATTCAATGATTATGTTATATGAATCATGAAATATATAAGTATTTTTAGTATATAATTTTTAGTATGTATTGAAAAAAATATTTTGAATGGTGGTGAAGAGTGAGACAAGTTATTTAATGGAAATTTGATATTTTGATTAAGGTAAGGTAACCTTTAATATGTTCTTGATGTTGAGATAATGATTTTTGGATAAAGATATGTAGGATATGAATAAGTAAATTGGAATGTATTTATTAATTCGGAAATGATAAAGGATTTGTTGAAAAAGTACTTTATTATATCATGGAAGGAGTTTACAACATTTTTGGATTTGAGTAATATATCCAATAAAATATAGTGTATGGAAACCAAGCATGTTTTCAATAAGCATTTATGGTATTTTCCATGTTTCAAGAGAATAGATGACGACGGTATTCAAATGTTTTTTCTATAAAAAATAAGAGATAATTTATGATATACAAGGGATTGACGATAAAAAGTTTTTGAGATATTAAGGAACCATATTTATAATGATTTTGACGTTAATATTTCAAAAGTTTTATATGGTTAAAAAATTATCGGATGGTCTATGTTAAACATTGGATGAGGTTTTAGATATTAATGTATTATCTCATCATATCAGGATTTATGCATATTAGATACCTTGTGCTAACCATTTTTGTTTTAACAAAGAAATATGGAATTTTCTATCATTATATCTATGGATATCATGATCTACTAATTCTTTGGGAATGAAAAATTCACCTTCATGTATTGTAATTAGAGATGAAGTGAAAATTGATCAAGTCATAATAAAGGGTGAGGTTGTCTTGAAATCATGTATGTATATACTCTCAAGAAATTTAATCACATTTAGGAAAAAGGGGTCTTGAAATAACATTTTGTCCCATTATCATCATTTTTTAGGATATCAATTACCTTTTTCAAGAATCTTTGGGTTATGGATTTGTGATCGCCAAATTTCTATTAACCATGATCTATATCACACTCCATTATAACTTGATAGTTATATTTCTCTTCCATGTCAATGTTTTCACATTCCACCTATTTTATCTTATGGGGAATCATAGTTATGAGTTACTTTGGGTAACTATTATATTTGTAACATTCTCTTTTTAAAGAATGTTTTAGTATTAATTTTTACTATGTGGGTTTCTATTAAAGGACTTAAAATTATTAAACTATTGATAACCTAGAATTATATAGTGGGAGAAATTTATTTTAAGGGGGGTAGAATGTGACAACCTAATATTTTGTGACTTTTTTAAAATTAATTTAATCTATTTGAAATTTTTCATTTCACACAATAATGAAAGTAGATTGTGTTATATGAAACACTATGTTTTTATTGTGCTTCATGCAACATCATGTTATTCATGCACTACTCGAAACAATTATATTACCTTTTGGTACATGTAAAACTACGTTTGGCTTGTGTTACACACAATACATAGTTTCTTCGATAGCCTTCATTATATGCAAGGTTGAACATTACCAAACTAAAATAGGTTATTAATATTTCTATTAAAATTTTACTATAATTACCATGTGGCCATTAGAATGGAATTTATGAATAAGATTAACTAAATTTTGAAAGAAATTATATACACATTTATATAAAATGAATCCTTTGGTTATCAATTGGTTTTAAATAGATTTAATAACTATTTTTAAATAAAGAAATTACTTTTCTAAGAAAACTATTTTTCAATGTACAAATATAATTTTATGTCAAAGAATTAAACAAAAAACTTTTGATGAATGTTTTAAATAATATTTATATATTATATATTCAATAAATATTTTTTATGACCATATAATATATTTGATAGATAAAAGATAAGAATAAATCCAACTATAAGAATAAAAAGATGTATTTTTCTAAAAGGTAATTTTACCACCTTTTAATCAAGAACCAATTTTATATATAATTTTTAAAAAATTTATAAATTTTATTTGACATAATAAAATTAATCTTTTAAAATTTCATATAAAAAATTACTTTGTGGGATTTTTTGGTATTTTTTTTGAGAAGTTTCATATATTGATGAATAATGAAAAACCACTACATTTTAATTGAAAACTACTTTTTCATCTAATTTATTTGTATAGTTAAATAAAATTATAAATTAGTATTAAATTATTTTCAAATAAATATACATCAAATAATCCAATTTAGTTCATTGGGACAAATTTTATTCATAAATTCGATATAAAAACTTTTCAAACATTAAAACTATTTACATTAAAAACACAGTTTCCCATCACATTTGTGGGACTAATTTTAATTTAATTTATATATCTTCTATGATGGAAATTTGAAAAATAGACTACATATTTGGAGGTAGAATAATTTATAACTTCTAATAAGTTAAACTTTGTTCTAACTAATAAAATTAGTGAAAGTAATTAAAATTAATTACACTAATTAAGGTAAAAAACATAATTAATGACTGAACTTATAAAATAAGGTGTAAAAATGACCCTATATGTGTCTAAAAATTATTGGCTAGCCATATATTTAACATATCTCCTCCTGGATATAATTTTATGAGTTATTGGGATACTATTATTTGAATGTGACCTATATAATAAGTTAAGTAAGGAAAAAGATAAGAAAAAGGAACCTTCTTTACGTTAAACATTTATAAAGCCTTGAGATATTGACAAAAAACCACATTAGTTTAGTTGTATATACTATCGTGAAAGGTAAATGAGTTTTTTTATCATACTTATTAATATTTAAATTTGGGAGATTATTTATTTAGATTAAATTCATAAGAAATTCCAAACACCGTAATTATTTACTCAATTATTAACTAAAATAAATTATACAAAAAATATTAAAAGTGAATTAAATGGATCGAATTATTACCTTTCATTTTTTGACTAATATATCATGTTACACTGGTGTGAAATTAATATATTTAAATTCTATATATGTCTGGTTATTTATAAATTTAAACTAAGTAAATAATGTCAAAATTTACATTAATGTTATTTTATAATAAAATATATTTTATTAAAAAAATTAAAATTTTATAAAAATCCTATTATCACACCCAGGTTTTTATTTCCATCCTTGGTTATAGTTCATTTTTGTATCTTAGTTTTTCTCTCTAGTTTTAGGTGTGATGGGTTTGAATTTATAGGCTTTCGTTACATTAGTTTTGGTTCCATGTTCATTCATTAGTTTCCCCATGATGTTTTGGTGAAAATGGATGTTTTGGGCTAGGAAGTAGGTGGTGAATAGTTTGTACATGGATAGAGTAAATCATGTCGCATGCACTAGGAAACCATGTGGTCTTTGGGATGATTCTTGTTGAGGGAAAATGGCCTATGCATGTTTAGAAAAACTATGTGGTAAGCATGTGGGGAGCCACAGTTTAATGGAATAACCATTTTGCACTGTTGGTGCATGGCTAACCAAATTGTGTAAGCTGCCCAGAACATTAAATGTGTGAAATATATAATCTACCCCTCTAATATTTTAACCCCAATACATCCATTTCCATCCTCCTCTAGTTATTATGACTAAAATGGATCTTTCCCTTAATCTCTAAGCCTCCTCTTGCCTCCCAAGTGCGGATCTATGAGAATTCCTGAAGTTTCAAGGGTGATTTATCAAGGTAATATATTATATTCTCTTATATATTCTTCCTTATTTCATTATATCTTGATATCTCTTTCTCCTATAGTCATATGGAATAATGGTTCATGTTTCCCCTTGTTATAATTTGGTAGTTTCTCTTGTTTGAGGTTTATCTTTCTCAATCATGGATGTTGGAACCTTCGTGTGTTGGTTTCGAGTGTGCGTTGTTGAAGTTTCGTAAGGTTTAGATAGGATTAACAATGAACATTCCATTTTTAATTTAATAATTATTGTTTCATGATTTCTCACCTTACTCATAAAATAAATATTGATGTATAATCTTTTGGAAATTTATTTTTTGTGTAAAGTGGTAATTTCTTCCTTATTTTGGGACAAATGAAATTGATTTGTTAAGTGTTTCCCACCAAGTGTTTGATGAAATTATTAGTTGTATTTTGTGATTAATTTTTTGTATTTTAATCTTGATTTATCTTTTTTAATGTGTTGTGCCTTGTGAAATGATGGTTTGGGTTTCTTGAATGGGTTTTCTAGGTGGTTTTGTGTTGGATTTCAAAAATGTTTATAGGAACTTTTTTTGAAGTAGAATATTTTCTCACTCTCTTGTTCATCTTTTGAAATTAAAGAATGAATTTCCCTTTGAAAATGTTAATGGTTCATTAATGGAAAGGAAAATGGATTTAGAATGTAAAGGGTAAATGGGATGTATTTTTTTGAATTGAAAAAGAGTGTAAAATATTACTTTATATATTTTATTTCAAATATGAAGTTGATGTATCTTCTATTTTAACAGAATTGCATTAGGAATAGATTGTTCATGAAAGCTTGATGAGTTTTAATACTCATGCCTATAGTTCTTTCATGATTTTGTCTCATGGTTAAGGTATCATTTTGGATTCGATTACTGTGGTAAGTGGTTGGTTTTTTTATCAGAGAGTGAGCCTCAGGGTCACATGGAAATAATTTATTTGTCAACTATAGTTGGAGTTTGTTGTTTAATTTGATGTATTTTTTAGATTTAGGTATAAATGATGTTCAATTATGTTTATTTATTATATACTTGGCTGATATGTTTATTTATTTCAACTAGTTTATTTATTTTTATTGGTATAAATCATTCCCTTGGTTTCTCTATTAATACCTTTCACTAGTTGTCAGCCTATAGGGATCGAGAACGACCTTAGGTATATGCCTTAGATCTACTCAAGTTACAGGTTTGGGGTCAACACATGTTGGTTTGTGACACATATATTATTAAAAATGATTTTTAAATATTAATAAATATAAAATATGTTATATTCGTGGAACAATTGATCTTTTATAATGAATATATTTACTTTTAAATAGAAAAAACATTGTTAGCATGGTTTGGGTTAAAGTTGTGTTTTCACTCATTACATGCGGTTATATAAAAATTAATTTCCAAAACGCGTGAGATTTATTTTTTGTAAATTAGATATAATATTTATAATTCATTGTGTATATGTTTTTTTAATAAATATAAATTTAATTTATTCGTAATGGTTAAATTACTTAAATTATAATACAAGTTACCTTAAGAAAAAACAAAAATTATAAAGTGGGGAAACCTAGATGTTAAGGAACAAAATTATATAAATTCACTTATTTTTAGGTATTTAAGGTTTTTCTCAGGCACAATTCATATTTAGTACATTAGTTGTACTTTTTTAAGAAGATGAGGTAAATGATACCTCTCAATTGTTTTTACCTTTTGGTATTTAGAAGAATGTGACCCCTCCTCTATAAAAATATATTCATTATTCCCCTTACAAAGACATCTCATGCCACATTTTATAGTCCAAAAAATATCCAAATAATCTCCAAACATCACTCCTTTTATGAAAAAGGCATATTATTGGGTATAAATCCAACCAATGAATCCCTTTTGTGCAAACCAAAAGGAGTTACCCAGTGAAGAGGTAACATCCTTCAACAAGCACCTTTATTTTATTTTCTTTCTCAACCACCTAAATTATTCTTATTACATGATCATATAATAAAATAATTATCCAAAATATAATTATATTTTATTATTATAAATTTTATACCTACACATGCACACATGTCCATCAAATGAGTAACCAACTTACCGTTCATGTGTATTGCAAACTACCATCTCGCGAAACTATGGCATTAGTTTTTTTCTTTTACAACCTCTCATGGTTAGAAATTATGATGGAAATAATATTTTTATATTATTTATATAAAATTTCTTATGTCTTTATGATTATAAAATAGTTATATAAAACATACCTTCATGCTTTTCACTTTTTGTAAAAATGATAACTTCGGTTGTGGATATGTGGACTACCGCCTCCGAAAAGCGATGTGATTTGTTCACATGTTGCATGGAATATATTAAGGTTGGATTTATTAAATTTATATGATATTAATGACCTAATAATTGTAGCATTATGATAATATATATATATATTATTTACTTTATTTATTTTTAAATGATAAGAAAACAGAAATAGTGTTTATGCGTACGTACGACATACCATCTCTATGAATGGTGTATTTAATTTCATATATCTATCATTTATCGATTATTATAAATATTTATATATTTAATATATATTATATTTATCCCATTTTTAACATTAATTAAATAATTAAATCATGATCTATGTAATAGGATCAAGAATAACAATTCAAAACATATACAAAAAACATAGCGAATATTACCCGAAACATAACATTAAAATGGAATTGTTAATAAACAGGTAATAAAAATTAATTAGTAAATTAAATATCATATGATGTATAACAATATGGTTCTATGATAGATTTATAATAAATTTATATTTACTATATAGGAGTATTTAATGTTTATGAAAAAATTCAAGACTTAAGGTAAGCGTTTTCTCCTCTCAGTTTTATTTCTCTGACACTTATGCATTATTAACTACTCATTTATTTTATATGGTGTATATACATTCCTTGAATGTATTATATTATTCTTATAATTAAATTTATGTTTATTTATATATCAATTTTATGATCTTTCTTTCATGAGGTGTATGGTTCAAAAGTTACCAAATCGGAAAATTAATTTTGTCTCAATTTCCCTTCTTTGAGATACATGTCATGTTATGAACCTATATTTTTCTATGAGGTGTATATAATTTTATTTTACCTGTTATAACATGAAAATCATTATTATTTTTTATATTTTAATATTTATTTAATTTTATTTTTTCGTGTGGATTTTGATTCAATGTTACCAAAGTGGAAACAGTTTATTGATACAATCTCACCAAACCTTTATGAGTTCAGAACCCGAATTATTATGAATTTATATTCCAAACCTTATATGTTCAGGTTCTGAATTCTTATTAATTCAGATTTTGAATTTCCTTGAAATTCAGACTCTGGAATTATATAGAATTCACGTTCTGAATCCATTGGAAAATAGAATCTGAATGTCCTTTTATTATAGATACCAAATGTGTTTTTGGTTAGACTCCGAACTATTTTTTCATACACTACGAAAAATGAATTTGTTCAAGCAATCATGTTTTTTCTCACACATGATTTTGTTATAAAACAATGTCGTGCATTCAGTTACTAACTAACCTTTGTTTGAGTGACACATGTATAGGTCCCTATGAAATTCAAGGAAACATATGACCATTGGAGGAGGGATCCAGCCATTGGAGTTGTGCCTATAAATAAAAACTCATTTGAAAGAGCTCACAAAAAGTTGATCAATCTAGATATTACATACTACTAATGTGATTTACAGAGAGAGAGACTTATTGATTTGTGCATACTGAACATCTTGATCATATCTGCTTCATGCGACTCTAAATGTTGTTGAGTACATTCGAGAGCTTCAGAGGATTGGAAGATAAAGGTGCTGACTACCTTAAAGCTAGAGGACTTCCTTGCTGAGGAAGAAAGAGGTTACCACTACCTTGAAATTGGTGGCTTGCGGGGATAGCAAGATATAATCCGATCTTCGTATTGAGGGATTACCGTGGTGTGGGTAAGACATACTTTCTTGAAAGTATAAATCAAGGGAACTTTATCTAAAGTTGTTGGATACCCTTCTATTTGGGTTAAATGATTTACTAATTGATACCTATCTGTTTCAAGTTTTTTGCTACATTTTGTTTGTTAAGTAAAGTATAACTATCTTATACTTCCTTACATTTCTATACATTAATTTTATAAGATTCTATACATTTTAAGTTAGAATATTTATCTTTGTAATCTTTTGTTAAGTTTCATTTCTGAATTCACTTTTCCGGAATCACATTCTCGAAATCACTTTTTCGGAATCAATAAAGTTTGTAGAACTAGAGGTTTTGTGAATTTACCTTGTTTAACCTTGTTAAACTATAGAAAGGTTTATAACCAACTTTAAAATTTTCGTAGAATTTTTTAAGTGTATAATTCACCCCCTCTTGTATTTTGAGCATCATTAGATACTACATACAGTATCTTCATTCATTATTTATATGCTACAATTGGTATCCGAGTAGGTTTCTGAAACAATAATATTCACATGTAAGTTTTACTTTCTCAAGATTTTTATTGTTCTATATTTTACTTGCTGAGGAATATTTTCCTTGTTTACAAAAATTTATTACTGACAAGTTTGCATGGAAAGTTTTTCTTTAAGATGGATTGAATCAATGTTTGATTCATTGAAAACCTAAATCCTACTAGACCACCTATTTTTTATGGGAATGATTACGAATATTAGATAGATTTCATAAAGACATTCATTATCAATACTGGAGTAGATAATTTTGTTATTCTTACTAGAGGATATAAAATCCCTGAAAAGGAAGTTAGTACTTTCACCAACCAAGAAAATCATGAATATCATCTGAATTAAAAGGTACACAATACATTGCTTTGTTCCATGGCTTGAAATATATATAGCCATATTTCATATTCTGAAGCAGAAAATTGTATTTGGGAGAAGCTTAAAGTTACTTGGTTTGGAACTTCCAAAGATATTGAAACTAGAAGAGCCATGCTCAGAGCTGAATATCATGGTTTTTGCTTTCCTTATGGAGATCCCATATGTAAGGTGTAACAAATAGTTATAACTATCATTAATAGTTTATAATCTATAGGTGAGAAAGGATTATATGATAGACTCTTGTGGATAAAATCATAGACATCATACCCAATGAGTGGGAATCCAAGAGAAAAGCTATAGATGTGAATAGTAAGGTTACTCAGATTTCTCTTGATGAACTTTTGGGAACTCTTCTTTAACAAGAGACTAGAATGAAGAGAGATGCTGATAATGTTATGAAGAAGAATGGGAATGGCTGTGTTGCTTTTACTAAATCTTCAAATCATATTAAATCCATGACTCCTAAGAGTGTTACTAGATCTAAATCTAATAAGGGTGTTATATAATCCGAATCTAGTCGAAGTGAATCTTCAAAAAATGAACTAGCCAATCTTACTCGAAGGATGAATAATATTTTTGTCCAGAAGAATTTTCAATCCAGATACATGAAGAAAGGAAATGAAAGATAAGAAAGATTCATAATACACATGTTATGAATGCAAGAGAGATGGACATATACGACCTGATTGTCTTATGGTTAAAAGAAAGGAAAGAAAGGAAAAGCATTCTGAGAGAAACATGGAGATGTACTAAAAAGATAAAGCTAAGAATGTTTTGAAAGCTAATGAAACTTGGAGTGCCAGTTGTGGTGAATCTTCTGAAAAGAAGAATCTTGGTTTAATACCCAGACTACCTATTGAAAATCATTGATTAATGGCTAAGGTACAAAATGCTGAAGCTATGACCAACGTATCCCAAAATGCTAATTACAGTGATGGTAAATATTATAACTCTTATAATGAAGAATATTCTTCTGATGAAGATAATAATTTACCTACCTATGAAGAAGTTTCTAGGTTTTTTAAGCTCCTTGAGAATGATAATTCAAAACTCAAGGAAAAGTTTGATAAGGAATATTCTAAAAATACTATTCTTACCAAGGAAGTATCAGATCTTCCTAATGATCTTGATAATAAATTTTTTGATTTCAAAATTATTTCTAAAAACCTTGAGGATGTAAATTATTAGAAGGATAAACTTTCTAAGGATCTAGAAAAAGTAATACCTAGGAAAAATGTTTTCAAACCTAACTCTAGTTCCAAAAGAAATGTTTTGGAAGACAAGAACTTAGTTATCAAACTAAAATCGGAAATATTTTCCTTAAGGAAGTGCTCTTATAAATTTACCTTAGGTAAAGAAAATTTTGATAATATGTATTCTCAAATTCAACCTATAAGGAATAATTCTGGTTTTAGTTATACTAGTTCTAAACCGATTTTTAGTAATAATTATTTTGTTCCTAAATGTGATCTTATATGTTCTAAGTGTCAGTGTGGTGGAAACAGGGAAAAAAATTGTTCCTTAAAGAAAACTCGGCCTTTAGGTTTTCATTAAGCCTATTTTTATAAGAAAATGTGGATGCTTATGATTTTTCTTTCTAAAATTTCGGGATCCAAGAAAGTTTGGGTTATGAAAGTCTAACATTCTAATTTTTAGGAAAATTAAGAAATTACCAACAGAAATACCCGGTACATGGACAGTGGATGTTCCCGATATATGACTGGTAAAAAAAATTACTTTGAATAGATTATCCAGACGAAAGGAGAAAAATTAACTTTCGAAGATAATGCTAAGGAAGAAATTAACGTTATAGGGAACATTATTCTTCTTAAGAAAAACTTTAATTTCAAATGTTATATTTGTTAAGGGTCTTAAGAACAAACTCATTAGAATAAGTCAATTATGTGATAAAGGGTACCTTGTGAATTTTATGAATTACAAGTATTTAGTACACAGTTCCAAGAAATATTTTATTCTTACTGCCAATAGGAAAGATAATGTTTACACACTAAACTTAGAAGATCTTAGGAGCCAAGACCTGCCTTGACATAGTGTAATAGAAGATCATTCTTGGTTGTGGCATATATGGTTAGGTCATTGTAACCTTAATAACCTATGAAAACTCTCTAATAAAAGACTACTTAAGGATATATCAGAGCTTAGATTTGATTAATTAAAAGTTTGTGATCCTTGTCAATATGGAAAGCAACATAAATCAAGTTTTCAATCAGTTGGTGAAGTCTCAACCACGGATGCATTATAGTTAGTGCATATGGATCTTTTTGGCCCAACACAAACTAGAAGCATTGGAGGAAAATATTATGTATCTGTCTTACATGGTGATTACACTATATTTATATTGGTCTATTTTCTAGAAAAGAAATCTGATGGTTTTTCTTATTTCAAAAGTTTTAGAGACCAAGATAAAAATGAGAAAAACCTTCCTTTGATAACTATTCATAGTGATCATAGAGTATAATTTCAAAATTCTGATTTTGAATATTTTTGTAGTAGAAAAGGAATTTCTCATAACTTCTCAGCACCTAAAACACCTTAACAAAATGGTGTTGTTGAAAGAAGAAATAGAATTATTCAAGAGATAACAAGAACAATGTTGAGTGAATATTCTATAGCCAAACATTTTTGGGATGAAGCTGTAGGTACTTCTTGTTATACTATAAATCGCATTTTTATTAGACCTTTTCTTAAAAAAAATATTTACGAGATATGGAATGGTAGAAAACCTAGACATTCTGACTTCAAGGATTTTGGTTGTAAGGTATTCATTCTGAATACTAAAGATAATTTACACAAAATGGAAACAAAATCTGAGGAAGGAATTTTCTTAGGCTACTCCACAACTTCTAAGGCTTATAGAGTTTTCCATGAAAAGACTTGTGCTGTTGAAGAAATATTACATGTCAAATTTGATGAAATTGATCCCTTTGTTTTTAAGCAACCCCAACGTACTTCTTCAGATGTGTTTTTAAAAAATAATTATCAACCTTTGTCAGAATATCATTTGGATAAGGAAAATTTCCAAGAAGATGTTTCTGAGCTTTTACCATAGAATATTTCCTACCCTATGTTATTAAACAGGTTTTACAAAACCCAAATCAATTGTTTCTTAATAATCATCCATGTGATAGTATCATTGGTGATGTAAATTAACCTATATATACTAGAAGTTCCTTAAAGAATGAAGTAGAACATATAGCATTCCTTTCCCAATTAGAAAAAAATAACTGATTAATATTTAGGTGTTGATGATTGGATAAAATATATGCAAGATGAACTAAATGAATTTGAAAGGAATATAGTCTGGACCTTGGTTGAAAGACCTAATGAAACTTCTGTTATTGGAGTAAAATGAGTATCTAGAAATAAATGTGATGAAAATGGAATCATAGTAATAAATAAAGCCATATTGGTTTTTAAAGGCTATAATCAGCAAGAAGGAAAATACTATGAAAAAACTTATGGTATAGTAGCTAGAGTTGAATCTATTCGTATTCTACATGACTTTGCAGAATTCTTCAACATCAAACTTTTTCAAATGGATGTGAAATGGGCTTTCCTTAATGTTTTTGTGCAAGAAGAAGTTTTTCTTGAACAACCTCCTAGTTTTGAAGATAAAAAACACCATGAACATGTTTACAAACATACCAAAGCTTTGAATGGACTTAAGAAAGACCCTCGAGCTTGGTAAGATAGGCTTACATGATTTTTCTTCAAAATAATTATGTTAAGGGTAATGTAGATCCAACACTTTTTATAAATAAATTTAAGAAATATGTTTTGATTGTTCAAATTTATATTGATGATATTATATTTTTTTCAACTCAGCAATCATTAACTGATTTTTTTTGCGGATCAAATGAAATCTGAGTTCGAAATGAGTATGATGGGTGAGTTAACATTTTTCATTAGTTTTCAAATTTCTCAAAAACTGGAAGAATATATATTTCACAACATAAGTATATTAAATATCTTCTTAAAAAGTATGAATATTACAAAACAAAGAGTATTAGTACTCCCTTTGGTACCTCAAACACAATTGATATTGATGAAGCTTGGAAACCAGTAGATCAAACATCTTTTAGAGGTATGATAGAATGTTTACTATACTTGATAGATAGTCATCCAAACATAATGTTTTATGTATGCTTATGTGCAAGATATTAATCCAATCCTAAGGAATCTCATTTAAAGGTAGTGAAATGAATTTTTTTCTACTTAAAGGGAACCATGGATTTAGGACTCTTTTATACTTCTAGAAATGATTTTATTTTAAAAAGTTTTTCAGATGCTGACTTTGGTGGATGTATAATGGATAGAAAGAGTACATCTAGAACTTATCATTTCTTAGGAGATTCATTAGTTTCATTGTAATGCAATAAGAAACACTCAGTAGAAATTTCCATTGCTGGAGCCGAATATATAGTAGATGGAAGTTTTTGTGCTCAAGTGTTGTGGATGCAACACACACTCATAGACTATGGTATGAGTTTTACCAAAACCCAAGTTTTGTGTGATAATACTAGTGCCATTTCCTTAGGTAAAAACCATTCACATCACTCTCGTGCAAAAAACATATACATTAGGCATCACTTTCTTAGGGATCACAAAAAAAAAAGGGGATATCATTTTTCAATTTATCAAAACACAAGATCAAATTGCTCATATTTTTAAAAAATTATTACACTATGATATATTTGATTACATTAAAAAAAGTTAGGAATGATAACCATAAGGTAATATTCTTTGTTAATTTTCTATTGAAACCTACCTCCTTTCAGTAATAAACTACTTTTCATAGTGGGAGTACATTTTCATGTTAATTTTCAAATCTTTCCTAATGAAAATTATCATAGTCTTATTTTTCAAATCTTTCGTAATGAAAATTTTCATAGTCTGATTTTTCAAATCTTTCGTAATGGAAATTTTCATAGTCATATTTTTCAAATATTTTGTAATGAAAATTTTCGTACCCAGATTTTTCAAATCTTACATAATGAATATTTTCGTAGCCAGATTTTTCAAATCTTTTGTAATGGAAATTTTCGTAGTCAGATTTTTTAATTCTTTTATAATGAAAATTTTCATAGTCAGATTTTTTCAAATCCTTCGTAATATAAATTTTCATAGAAATATTTTTAAAATTTTTTATAATGTAAATTATCACAGTAAGATTTTATAGAGTTTTTGTAATGAAGATTTTCATGCGTAAAATTTTCATAATAGAGATTTTTTTTTAAAATTTTTTTCATAATTATATATTTTGGAATCTAATGTTGTTGAAGAAAAATTTTCCTCAATACAAATATTCATCCTAGTAATATGAAAGGTATTTTCCCTTTCCTGAGTTTTCATAATAATCCTTTACTTGCTGGTAGTTTCTTTTGTTTTTAAATTTTTAGGATTCACTTTTCATTATATCCGAATGTTTTTATTTAAAAAGGCCTCAAAAGATCGGATACATGATTTACATGGGGTTATCATATCAACTATCAGATCTGATCAGAAGGATTTTCATCCATTGGATTGAGTTTGGAAGATAAACTGTTACATAAAATGCTTATATAAAGGACCCCCAATGGTCATCCCACATCAAAATCAAGCCCCTGCGTGCTGAAGTTCTACGCTTCTACTTAAGCCCATTATAAACTTCTCAAATCATGCTTAAATCCAAATATCTGTCAAAGAATCTTCTCAGAAATACATGTCAACTTTCAAGCCAATATCAGAGTAGCAGGTCTATAGAGAATGGTTAGTGCATCTGAACTTCTTCACTAAGTATGATTCGATCATCTCGAAGAACATTAAGCTGAATGGATGGGCGAGTGTTTGTGTATCGAATCCAAGGGCTCAAGATTTAGTGTATTCAGATGTGGTAGTTGAATTCTATGAAATAGTAAGAGTTTTTAAGGAATAAGGAAGAGATAATTTTTCTTTTAAACACTATAATTATACTTATTCTATTTCATATACTAAGGTAGCTAGTTTGGTTGGTATTCCATACGAAGGGGAAGCTGAGTTCTATTCTCATAAGTTTCCAGATGTCAAAGGAATCTTTGTTAAGGAGAAGGCTATTGCATGTCTTGGAATATCTGATGTAAAGACTCCGAAGATCACTCGCTTGTCTAAAAATTATCGGATTCTTGAATTAGGGTTTCAAGGATTGATCATTCTGAGAAATGGTAGAAAAGATACATTGAAAAAGAGTGATATGTATATTTTGGATTTCTTGGTGAACTAAAGGAAGATCAATCTGGTTAAGCATATTCTCATTAATATTGAGAATATTAAGAATGGAAACTTGAAGGCTTAGATAATCATGTATCTAGCCATTCTCTCCAAGTTAATTGTTCGGTGCTTATGAAATTTTAAAATTCCTTTCAGCTCGAAGATAAGGAATTACAAAGTCATGTGAGTTAGTGATGATACCCTGAAGAGGATGAAAATTGGTTTTTCTACAGACTTCGAAGAATTTTATGACTTAATTAATGAAGAAGATTATGTTGTTCTGAAAAAAAACAAGAAGTTGTTGAATCATCCAAAAAGGTAGGATGGAAGAGGAAGTTGAAGGAGGTAGTAGTGGAAGGAAAAACTACAGAGCCCAAGGAAATCCAATACGCACCTCCAAAACCTAAGAATTAAAAATCATATTTAGATGAGGTAGTTGCTAATATGAGAGAAGACAAATAGAACATGAATGCAAGGGAGCCAAGTTTTGGTTTGGATCCTACTGAAGCAAAATACTTAAAAGAGAAGACAACTGATGAGATTGAAAATCAAGCTAAAGAAAAGATTCTAAAGAAGAAGAGGAATGAAGTAGAGATAGTGAAATCCATTATAAGGGATACTGAGAAAGCATCTGAAAAAATCTTGGTACCAAAATCTTTATTATTATAATCTTTACCTGAGACTCTGGGTAAGAAATTCGTCACTCTAGAAAAAGTCCAACAAAATCTTGTTGAAGAAAAAGAATCTATCTGAGGAGTTGAAGAAGAAGTAGAAAGCAGTGGTGACACTGCAGAGTTGATTAAGAAAGTTGAAGATTTTCATGAGAAAGAAATCCCATCTGAGAAGCTCTCAATCCGAATTACTGATACATAATCTTCAAAGCTGGACACACCTGGGAATGGTGAGAAAGGAGAAGATGACAAGGTTGAAGAAGAAGTGAATAAGTTGTCTGAATAAAAAAGCGATAATCACCATTTCATACACCTAGAGGATGCTGAGGTAGGAGCTCAGAAAGAAGATATAGATGAAGATAAAATTGTTCATCTGTCTCACAGTGAAAATAAATCTCTGGATTAGTAAGCCATTCTGAGGACTAATAAGGGAAAACAAGTGGTTGTTGATACTCCTAGTAATGTTGTTTTGAAGAAGAATGAAGTTTCTGGATCTTCAAAGAGGAAACTTTCTGAGCTATAGAATGATCCCTCACCTAGAAAAGTTTCATATTTGGAAACATCATATCTTGTTTATGATTTTGTTGTTTAGTCATTGAAGAATCTTTTTGGAACCATCCGGTTTTTCCAATCATTGACTATCGATGACAGATACTTCATCACACCTTAAACCAGAAATCGGATTCAGTATCCATGGTGATGGATAAGTGTCTCAAGCTTGAGGATGATTTCAAGAATTTCTACATTAATTATTATTCCCAC
The DNA here is from genome assembly GCA_963277665.1 of Viscum album. Lineage (NCBI taxonomy): Eukaryota > Viridiplantae > Streptophyta > Magnoliopsida > Santalales > Viscaceae > Viscum > Viscum album. Next base: position 178,484,996 of record OY728146.1, on the reverse strand, counting down.
AAAAGGTCTTGTTTGAAAATGGATAGCTGGTCAAAGAAGACAATTTAAGATATGAGAGATATTGATAAGTTCCAAGATAGTGTCAAGGAGGCATTTGAAATTGAAGAAGGTAAGATCAAGGATCTCACAAGCAATTTTGATGAAACGCGGACTCCGGAACAGAATTCTCAAAGTCAATAAGTGAATGATTTGAATGGGAAACTGTATTCAGTGGCTCAAAGTTGGAAGAGAGAAAGAGATCTTCAGATTTAGATATAAGAAAATCTTGTCAAACTAGAATAATTCCCGAAGGCTCAGGAAGAGGTTCTTAAGGCTGAGGAAGATAGAATCAAATCCCTAGAGAAGAAATCTGAGGATCAGGATCATATTCTCAAATGAGTAGAGGAAGACCAAAAAGAGATTAATAATCTCAATGCAAGAGTGAAGAAGTTGATTCCCAAGAAAAAGAAAGGATAACCTTGTTTAAATTCGATATTTTTTATATTTTCATTCCTTGTATAAATTTTTCCTATCATAATGAAATGTATAGTTTCTTTTCTTTTGGATATGTTGTACTAATATTTCAGGTACCATAATTTCTTTTCCATTCCCTCAAATTCTTTTTTGAAAATCACAAAGGGGGAGAAAGGAAAAAATAATACTGTGTAAAGAATAAATGTCCCTAAGTAAGGGGGAGTTCATCTAAGGGGGAGTTTTCGTTACAAAATTTTCATATTCAAGATAATGAAAAATCTCATTCTTGAAATCTAGAATAAGATCCTTAGTGTTCTAAATCCTAATGGGGAGTTAGTCATATTATAATTTTCCAATGTGTAAAGGGAGATAAGTTTTAATTTCTAGGTCCTTGTATTCTTTTTTCGTAAGGATGTTTTTACTTTCCAAAAAGGGGGAGATTGTTGACTAAATAAGGTTTCCTTTGGAATTTTCCATTCCTTCATGTTTGGGGAGATTGTTGAGTCAATAAAGTTCCCGTATGACTTTACCTTTTCTTTGTGTTTTGAAAATCACAAACACCTTATCTTAAGGAAAATTTCATTTAACCCTATGTTTTACTTTCATAAGGAAAATTTCCTTCCCCAAGGAAATTTATCATTAACATGTTCTTCATTGATTATTTTGTCTAAGTATAAAATTTTGTTTTATATCCAAAACATCAGAATCATATATAACTAGATATAAAACATTCTTTTTCAGGATAAGAATTCAGGTTTTGAACTCCTTGAATTCAAACTCTGAACTCTTCTGAGTTCTGACTCCGAACTTTCTGAATTCAGATTCCGAACTCTTCTAAGTTCTGACTCAGGGTTCTCTGAATTCAGACTCTGAACTCTTCTGTGTTCTGACTCTATGTTCTCTGAATTTAGACTCTGAACAATTCCGAGTTCTGACTCCGAGTTCTCTGAATTTAGACATCAAACTTTTATGAGTTCAGACTCCTAATTCTTATGAATTCAGATTCCGAACATTCTATGTTCAGGTTCCAAATTCTTGTGGATTTAGATTCTGAATTTCCTTGAACTTCAGACTTCAGAATTATATTGAATTCGGGTTTTGAATTCCTTGGAAAAAAGAATCCAAATATCCTTGTATTATAGATACCGAATGTTTATTTTGTTAGACTCCAAACTATTTTTTCATATACTCAGAAAAATTATGTTGTTCAAGAAATCATATTTTTTATTACATATTCATTGGTTATAAAACAATGTCCGGAATTCCGTTAATAACTAACCATTTTTTGAGTGACACATGAATAGGTCCATCCAAAATTCAAGGAAAAATATGACCATTGGAGGAGGGATCTGACCGTTGGATCTTTGCCTATAAATAAGAGGTCATTTGAAAGATCTCACAAAAATTTGTTCAATCTAGAGATTACATGCTACTAAAGTGATTAATAAAGAGATAGAATTATTGTTTTGTAAATTCTAAAAATATTGTTTAGATATTCTTCGTGTGACTCTGAATGTAGTTGAGTACATTTATGGGCTTCTTGGGATAGGAAGACAGAGGTTTCAACTACTTTAATGTTCGAGGACTTCCTTGCTGAGGAAGATAGAGGTGGCGACAACCTTCAAGTTGAGGGATTTTGGGGATAGCAATACAGACTCCGATATTCGTATCAAGGGCTTACCCTGCTGTGGGTAAGACAAACTTTCTTGAATGTATAAATCAAGGGACCTTTATCCAACGTTGTAGGATACCCTTCTCATTGGGTTAAAAGATATACTACTTGTTACCTGTTTGTTTCAAGTTTTCCACTTTATTTTGTTTTTTAAGGAATGTATAACAATCTTATACTTCCTTAAATTTGTATACTCTGATTTTTTAAGATTTTATACGCTTTAAGGTAGAATATTTATCTTTGTAAACTTTTTTTATGTTTTATTTACAGGTTCACTTTTCTGAAATCACATTCTCGGAATCAATTTTCTGGAATCAAGAATGTTTGTAAAACTAGAGGATTTGTGAATTTACCATGTTAATCCTTGTTAAACAATAGAAATGTTTGTTACCAACTTTAAATGTTGAAAATAATTTTTAAAGTGTATAATTCACACCCCCTCTTGTATTTTGAGCATCATTAGATAATACATACAATATCTTCATTCATTATTTCGATCCAACAAAAAAGGGAAACCTAATACACTATGGGACGAAAAGGAAACCTGATCCACTATAAGAAGAAGGGTAAACCTTATAAACTATGGGAATATGGTTAAACCTGATCAACTATAAGAAGGGGAAACCTGATCCACTATGGGAAGAAGGGAAAACATGATCCAAATTGAGAAATAGGTTTGTCCTCATCCAAAATGGGAAAAATTTGTTTCTTGATCCACAATCAGAAACAGGTTTTTCTTGATACACAATGGGAAACAAGTGTGTCCTTATATACTATGTTTATAGTCTTATAAGTGGACCATGACTACTTTGATGTTATGCATGAACCCAATTACATTTTAATAATGTTATGCATGTAACGTTTTTCATGTACAGATGTTTTTTAGGGTATGATTTCATTTCCTTAACTTAATGAGTGAACACATTTCTACTTATACATGGTCAAAATGTTTTCATCTGATGTTTATGCCACAAATAAATGTCTTATAACTATGATATTCTCATATGGTTCATGTTCATGAATATCTTATGATTAATTTCTTATGAATTGAAAATCCTTATTACATTACTCTTGATTCTAATCTTGGATGTAAAGATTATGATTTCATAATGTTATGATCATGTCATCAAACCCATATGCTCATGAATATACTTATATATCTCTTTTATTTACCCTTTTTGAGCATTTGTTCTCACCCCAATATTATATTTCCTCTTCCTTGGATATGAAGAAAAGTTTTAAGTAGGATTACTAAAGGGTGTGATCTTTATGGGATAATTTATAGATCTTTCAACAAGTTATAAGATATTGTGTACCAAATTTCCAATGACACTAAACTATTATGGTCAATAGTCGTATACTTTTATAATGTGCTGAATATTCATCTAAAATGATGTATTATCTATGTATTCTAAGCATGAGTCACTATAGTAATCACTCTAAGTAGAATTCACAATTTTTATACTTTTTCTTTTATAATCTTCTTTCCTTTGATCATTAAGTAATTGAAAATTAACCTTTCTATAACCATTAATTTTTTCATTTACAACATCTATTATCCTCGATCTCTTTCTTTCTCCAGTGGAATAGTTTTCAAAAAAAAAATACCAAGATTTGATAAATCTTTTTCTATATATAGATGAATTGAATCAGAAGATTCATCAAATGTAGTATTGAGAGAAGTTAATTTATATTTGATATGATTTTCAGGTTCATCTTTCATCTTAGAATTGTAAATCATCAAGGTTACAATTATTTATTTCATTTCTAAATATTTTACTAGTGTATTTTTTCATGTATAAAAATATATTCTATTAAACTTAGAGGGTAATAATTAAATTAATTTTAACTCTATATCTTATTTCATAAATCAATCTCCCAAAGAGAAAATTTTATTTAAAATTTATATCAATATCCCATTCATTTTAGTGATAATATCATCTTCATGTATTCTGAAAGTATACAACATTAACTTTAAAGTAGTATACCGTATTTTTCTAAAACATTTAGTTCCTTCAGAAGAAACAAAAATAGTTATCCAAATTTCATAGGAAGTAGGGATTTGAGAAACTCAATAAAACTCATTAGTGACTAAACCGTAGAAAATATCATTCATTACACTCAAATAGAGATCATTTTATTTTTCTAGATCATTATCCCATTTTTACAGATCTTCCTTAGTAATTTCATAAGGCTTTCAAACATTTAAATAAATTATTATCCCAATATTTTTCAAATAAATAATCATACAAACTTTCTATCATCCATAATTATCACTATTAAAGTAAGGATCATAAAACATCAACATACCTTCCCTAGAATTATCTTTTGAATATCTCTTCATCTAAATATTTATCTCAGTCTTAATAGAGATGGTATATACTCTTTAAATTTCACAAAAGTAAAAACCATTTAAGAACTTATTAGAATCAAATAGAATACTCAAGGGATACAGAAATAGAGCACAACCTTTTATTTTACTTGTTGATATCATATAAAATAATTTTTAAATATTTCCATGAAGGAAATATACCAAATATACCCGTACATTTGATTCCAATTATTTGTTTGGGTTGAAATTAATGACTATGTAGAAGAAAAAATATGGGGGTGAATTGTGATCCTTTTAAATCATTGATAGATTCAATGAAATTATCTTTTTTATACAGTTATACTTTCCTTCTCTTCTTAAATATGAGTGAAAAGTGAAAATAAATAAGAAAAAGAGCACAATGAAGTATAGTGCTTCAAGGAACAAAGATACCCTAGTCTGCTCCACCAATTCTCTCTCTATGAGCTTGGTGATTTTCACTAGTAGTTACTTATATCCTGAGAACTCTACAACTAAGTGGAGACAGTTTTCATCTTTACAACAAGGCTTTTATAAGGCCTTCTAGTTCTTTTTCAGGAAACTGTAAATCCATAATTTTGTTCGAGAAGCTGATAATGCATCACCACAATGACTACGTCTGAGTAGCTGAAAATCTAGTAAATCAATAGAGAGTTATTTTGTTGAGAAAAAATATTTTCTCATAGTTTTAGTATCAACTAACATATGTGTTTGATCTTTAATAATTTACAATAGCAGTAAATAGATTTTCAAATTTGCATCATCTTTATTTAAAAAAATGTTGAGACAACATCATAAAAATGTATAAACATGTATGTCTCCATATTATAACTCTGAAATTTTTTTTGATGTTTTATAAGAATATTTAGTGATAATTTATATCAGTAGAGACATCAAAAATAGGCACTAGATCAAAACATGTAAGTCTCCAAAGTGTAGCTTTGAAGGAAATGTAACACTATTATTTACAATAAAACATCTTCTCCGTAGAATGTGTATAACTATATTGTATTGTATTATCAAATCTTCAGAAGACAAATGTCCTAATATTTATAATGTAGTTCGAATATCTCTAGGTGAAACAATTCCACAAATATCACAGAATAAATCACGAATATTTGAATTTGAAATCATTCAAAAGAGTTGTAACTTCCCTTAAGAGTATGAATGATTTACTGTAATGAATATAAGACTTTAAATCAGTTTTGAAACAACTTTAAAGAGACATTTAATCATTTTAGAAATTTTTTTTGAAAATAGGGATAACATCATTAATTAAAAAACATTATCATTTACAAGTCAAATGTAGGGTTCCATCACATAGTGATCAAAACCAAAGAGTACGTTCGAAAATGTACAATTGTTCAAAAAAATAAGGTTGATGGAAAATATGTTTATTCCATTAAAGATAGGGTTTCTTCCAAAAATTGATTTATTGATCCATTTTTTTACAAAAAAGTATGGTACATAACCAATACATGTTATTCCAAATATATCGTTTCTAAAACATGCATTATGCATTCAAACATAGGGTATGGTATTTTTTTCCAGAATTCAAACACATCCAGAATACTTTAAATAACAAAGTAGTTTCTCTCATATCAATGAACTGAGTGTGATTCTAGAATAAACATTATAAAGAATATTAGTTTCCAAAAATTCACTTAAAATGAAAATTTATTAGTAACACAAATGTAAGAGTCTGTGAGAATCAAATCCCAAAAAATAATGAAACTACTGAATCAACATATGCTCAAAATATATTTAATTCCATTAACCCATAAATTAAAATTTTTTCTTGAATTATTCTTTAGATTAATGTAACTTATGATGCACCTAATGTATCTTACCACACCATAATCTTATATTTTCACAATTCTCATCAATGCATTAAATTATTATATTCATGACATACATCAATAATAATCTCAAGTATATGGACCAATACACATGTTTGAAGATAAAAATATCCAATGAAAAAAAACATGTGTAATTTATTCTAATGAGAATGTTTTCATAACCTCTTATATTATATATTATAATGTGTCTACTTCATGATACATAGTATCAATGTCCTATGATCCCCCTACACCTAATTTTTATACTTCAACTATATAACATTAGATAGATGCCACCTGACCATACAACATAAGTTTAAGAATATCATTATTTCACCTCAAGGGTATCATCATAGGGGGGAACTACCATGAAATTTCAATAATACCATTATAATTTATAATTTCATTAAGTAATATATTTGATATTGTGGGGTATACACAACACTGATCTTAAATGAACCATGATGTACTACATAAATATTAGTATTTAATTATGATTGTTTTGTCGTAGTTGGTTTGGTGGGTATGAATAAAAATAACCATATTATGAAATAAAGGTATAAAGTTTTTCTTTTAGGAAATGAATCACCAATCAAAAATTGATTATCGATTTTTTGGAAACGTGTATAAAATATTTGGAATGTAAATGGTTATTTTTCATAAAACTATTTTTTTCGCCCAAATTATTTCTATGTAAACTGGTTAAATTAATAACTATTGATAAATGATTCTAATTAAGAATAATATTACATATTCAGTTTAATTAATTAATGTAATATTAATAATGGTTATTAAGATAATAATGAGAATGCAATCATTTTATTCTTTAAAAATACATTTTCTTCAAAAATGGTTTTTATTGTATTTTTTGCGTGGATGTTATAATTAATTTTAATAACTTTTAAAAATTATACTTTAAATAATGGATATAAATGTTGAAATAATCATTTCATAATATTATTTGGATGACTTATTTTAAATCTTTTTGAAAATATTCATTTTTGAGTGAATAGTGAAAAATGCTGATTTTTTGTATAACGGTCATTTCTTTCCTTCCAATTATGTTATTTAGTAGTCACATTATATATTAAATTTAGTTTTAATGTAACATAATATAAATTTCAATAATTATATTCTAAATCATTTCATATGAATCAAAATTATATTTGATATTCAAAAAAGTTCATTTTTATGCTTATCATCATAATTTTCTAAAAAATGTTTTCCATAGAATTTTTCACACTTACATTAAATGTAATTTATAAAAACTCAAGAAATTTAATTTTTAAAAAATTATTTGTAACACCCCGAGATTTTATGAAAAATATTATTTAAATTTCATTAATGTCTTATGTTGTATTCTACACCAAGATTACCTTGCGCTATACGCAACACCGTATTAGCTTGCAGTATACACAACACTATTCTTGGACCGTGTTACACACAATTTTGATAATAGTTATTCTACGCAACATTGAGTATATATATATATATATATATTAAATTTATAAATGAAATATGGTTGGATTCTTTTATACGAAACAACGAAGGATTCTTTCACAACACGCAACCCTGACTTGGCTTGCATTACACGCAATCGCGACCTTCCTCGATAGCGTGTGTTGTACGCAATACCGGGTTTTAATAAACAATGTTATATTATTTTAATATTGTCATGAACTAGCTGTTATGAATAGTATTAACAAATTTTGAATTTTATAACATATTTATTCATCTTACACATTTCTAGAACATGGTATAAGAACAAAATAATTTTTTCGGGTAAAATAAGTATTTTTCAAAAAATGCAGTTTTGCCTCCTTTTGATGGCGCACCCACTTTAAATCTGGTTTTTGATATGATTATAAGTTCAATTTGACAAAATAAAATTCTTATTTGGAATCAAGAAATAAAAATTTACTTTGGATAAATTTTTCATATTATTCAGGTAACTTTCACATTTTAATGAATAGTAAAAACATGCTATATTTTAATTAAAAACAACTTTTTTCATCGTAATATCTTGTGTGGATAAATTATAATATTGAATTTTTTTAAAGTATAAATAGAATATATTTTTACCATTTAATATAATGTATGTCATTAGCATTGATTTTACCTTGAATTCGTAGGTTAAATCAATTCAATCTTTTGCAATATTTTAAACAAAAACCCGTTTTTATTCGACAAAGAGATTAATTTTAATTTAATTTCTGAAAATTCTATGTTTTTAATTTTAAAAAATAAATTCCATATTTGGAATCAGTGGGTCCAAATTATGTTAATAGGATACTTTTTATTTTTGGGAATTATGAATAGTAACTACGGTAAATTTTATTTACCATAGTTAAAGTTAAATCGGGTAATTAAGGGTAAATATAATAATTTAAAATTACCCTAACAAGTGCCAAAATCCTATTGGATGACTAAAAAACGACCCATATCACCTAAGGGTCGGATTATATTAATTTAATTAAATTTTTTCAATGAAAATAATTTAATTATTATTAAAACCAAAGAATGTGACAACATGTCACTCTCTTAAATCTTATAAGTATAATAATTTTAATCTAGTGATAAACTTCATGAAACATCGAACATGAATAGTATACAGAAAGATAATACAATTATCTACATCATAGGAATTTATTTAGAATTTTTTGGGATTAAATAATTATCATTTATTATGACAGAAAGATGATGCAGTAATTGTCTTATTAATGAAATATTGACATAATTGATGTTATAAATAACCAAATAAATATAATTTGAGACTTTTTATGAATTACACCAATTTTCTAGGTTACTATGATATATTATTGTTGATTTAATCAAATTTATTTGAAACATATTATTCTGTTATGACTTTCACAATAATCATATATCAAATAGTGTCAAAATTGACACAAAATAGTTTTAAAATCAAATATTATATTATTAATTGTTATTTTATGCCTAAAAATCTAAGGTTCGGCCAAATGACTTAGATAAGGATATATATATTAATAATAAACAACTTGGGGTTCTTTTGACATGTTATAGTAAGTGTATTAACCATATAGTGTAAGAAAACAAAAAGTCACGGTAAAAGTTAAATTATTTAACTTAGAGTTAAATCTAATTGATAAGGTTAAAATAATAACATAAACTTGTATAAATCCTATTGCTTGATAGTATTTCGACCCATCCCCACTTTACCTTCGAAATAAGACCCTTTGGAACCACTATTAACTGATTTTGACTTTAATATAAAATAATATTTTGAGATATTCCTAAAGTGCCCCTCTCCTCCCTTATAAAAGGGCACCTCCTCCCTCTCTTCCTCACACAACTTTGAGACTTCAATCTCAGCCAACCCCTGCCAAAATATCTTCTCCACTTCCCTAGTATCATCCTAGAGGTCCTGGTCTTCTTCAAAGACCATCATTAGTTCTTTAAGTGGAGGTTAAGAAAAGGCGCTTCAAAAAAAGAGGTAATATCCATTACCGATTTTTTTTTAATTTCTTTCTTCTTCAACTTCTTCTTCTTTATTTGTTTCATGATAAAGTAATAACATCAGTATTAATTACATACTTAAATGTTATTATAAATATGAAACAACCCTAATTCACCTTCTATCCATCCTACGGAAAAATGAAATCACCGTGCGTGCGTACGTATGGAATACCGTCTCCACGCCGTGGTGTAATCTATTTTCCACCATCACCTTACAAGGATGAGTATAATGGTGTAATGAGTAACTATATATGATTATTATAGAGTTATATTGATATTGAAATAGTATACATACACTTCAACACAATTCCACGACCATGGGAACGATATAATCGCTCGTGCGTACGTACGGACTACCGTCTCCACGACGCGATGAGATTCATTCTCAATGATTAACCATTCATGAATGATTATAAAGTATGTATAATATGTAATAATGAAATATATGACATAATATTACTGGATTTATTTATATATTTATATGTATGTCATCTACTTAATTCCATTCAATTCAATAAGGAAATGAAAATAGCGTTCATGCGTACGTACGGACTACCGTCTCCATGAAAGGTGTATTTCTTTCCATTTAATGATTTATTATATATATGTATATCCTGAATATAAATATATATAAATCATGTTTTATGTTCTGGAATTAAGTAATCATGATCTAAGTAATCATATGAATAATTTCAAGTCAAAACACGGACGACAAATGAAACAATTTTACCCAAAACGCTCTTTAACATGGAATTTACAAAAGAACGGGTAACATAAAGTCATAAGTGAACCATATATGATATCATAACAATGAATATGATTTTGTAATAAGTAAATGACATTATTTAAATCATTATACAGGAGGTTCAGACACTTACGAAGCAAATCGGACCTAAGGTAAGGGATAAATTTTCAATCTCATTTTTATCCGAGATTGCTTATACGTAAGTATTTACTGGGGTTACGTTTATCATCCCCGACCATGTTTTCTAAAAATGTTTTTATAAAATGTTTACCATTCTTCCATGAATTTTTAAAGTCATTTTTACCCTTTATTGTCTTTTTACCACATTGTATGAATGGAATCTTTCCTTTGGTTACCATATAAGGTACTTTTTTGACTTTTCCGACAAAAGTACGAAGAATGTTTTTTTAACTTATAAGGCATGAATGGATTTTTAAAACATTATTTCCAAGAATATTCTTATACAAGTTTTCAAGTTTATTTTTAATCAACTTATTTTATTTTAAAGTCGTATGACATGTTATGAAAGGAAAAATGTTTTTGAAGAAGAAAGGATATTTTCCTCAAGAATGGAGTTAAGTGTTTTATCAAAATTATTTTCCATCTAAGATAATAAAGGGTTCTGTTTTTATCCCTATTATTACATTGATTTGATCATGTTGTGATGGAATTATTTTTAAGAATTCCTTTATCTTATATGAATTGTTTTATGATGTCACGATGTTTAAGATTCCCATTTTTATTACAGGGGTTATGCAATGATGTATGATTTATGATTTTGTGGCACACATAAGAATGTTATCATTATGAGATGGGTGGGACCTATATCTCCCTCCAATTCATTTGGTAAAGATTTTATATCTCATGATATATACATGGCTGGAACGGTAGGTTATACCGGTTCAGTGAAACAGGACTGGAACGAGGGTGACTCGATTCAGAAAGGGACTTTGTCCACTAAGATAGTCTTGGCAATGAGTCTTGACTAACAAGAAATGATTCTCTATGATTATGTGTGTATGTCACAAAGTTTCATATTTTATGTTATGATTATTGGTATTACATTTCACTTCTATGATTTATCCCATGTTATGATATTATGAGCTCTTTTGCAGGTAAAGATTTCCAAAAGCTATGTTCTTATGTATATGATGTGATTGATATTTCTTTTGTTTACCTTTACTGAGAATTTGAGCTCACCCTTTTATGTTTTCTTTTCCCCAAGATATAAAGAAAGGTTTTAGGTATTAAAAAAAGGAAGATATTTATGGGAGATGGTGAAGATATTTCACCACGATTAGAAGATTATATCCCTAGTTTCCAAAGACACTAAACTATTACGGTCCTTGTGTGTGTGTTTTTGTTATGTACTAAGTATTCCGCAAATGTAATGTAATGTCAATGTACTTCAGGATTCGGGTCTCTACATTATTCCATATTTTTAATCATGGTTTGATAATTTATTAATGATTAAAATTTCATTTTTGTCATTATGAATAGTAACTACAGTATAAATGCGTCACTACAGTAAAGGGTAAATCGAGTTAATTAAGGTCAAAACTAAATGATAAAGTAACACCATATTATATTATTTATTATTGGATGATGGTATTTATACCCTTATCACAACATATTAGAAATTATATATTTTTGGAGCCACTTTCCCTTGATTAAATCATTATAATATTTGATTGTTTTGAAAAAAATATAAGTGTGACACTCCCCTCACTTATAAAAGGCACCTCCTCTCCTTTGTTCCTCACATCTTTTGAGCACTCTGGTTCAACTAATACCTACCTGAAATTCTACCAAAAACCTCTTCACACATTTTATAATTATTTTTGCACTCAAAAGAGAAATCATAGAAGGATAATGGTGTAATAAAAAGGGATATATTTGCGGAGAAGGTATAAGTCCTAATAGAATTATTTCATGTTTATTTCTTCTTCCACCACATTAAAATATTATTCAACCATGATGAAATAATAAAATAATTATATTAAATTTATAAATTTTTTATTATTATTTAATAAACCTTTTTTATAGAGACCCTATTCTTTTACAATTATTATTACATGATTTTAAGAAAAAATAACCATCAAATACAAACCAATTATCATAACATCCACTGTCTTTGGAAGACTATGTTGATAAAATTAAAAACATGAAAATAGATTAAAAAATTTTATATTAATCATCTGTAATGAGATCCTATCTTCATTTTAGATCTTTCATCTCCATAGGATAACATGCGGAATACATAGACCAAATGGATGACCTAAAAAGCCTAGTAAGGGGATAAACATAGAAATAAATCATAACACTTGGGTTAAAAGGCATAACATAATGACATAAAAATTAATGTAACATTAATAAAAATATGGAAGAATAAAATATATAATGTGGTATCATGTAATCAGGGAAACATCGGAATTTGTAAGAGACATATAACATGACATAAACATGATTCGAGGCTAACTATCAAGAAAATATAACATGGTGGACAAAGTCCCAGAAAGGAATCAGAAAAACTAGAACCCATTGAAGATGTTTGTAAAAGGAATTGGTCAGAATATGATAAATATCCAAGGATTATAAGGTGTGAATAAAACAGGTGGTGATGGGTGGTATTTATAGTGGGAGGAGAGGGTTATTTTTTATTATTATATTCATTATTTTATTATTTTAGCTCAAGAGTATCAATAGTGTGGACCCTTATCAATACATTTATTAAATAATTAAATATATTTAGATATTATGGTTCTTATATCATCCATACATCATCCATGACTCAAAAATTCAAGTATTTGTTAAATATAAAAAATTATCATATTTCACTATGTACTAAAAAATCAAATGTTTTAGAAATATCCAAAAAGTTCACCCATACCATTTTTTGATGTGTATATTTCAAAAATGCACTCTATTTTATGAAAATAATTTTCTAAATATGAGAACACTAATTTTTAATTAAATCATAATTTATTTTCAAAATTCCAATTTTAATATTATAACTGATTTATGATAATGTAATAATTAATTAAAGAATCATAAAATTATATTATAATCATAAGACAAAACAATATTATTTTTTAAAATTTATTTTATGAAAATGAGTGTTCATGGAAATAAATATATTAATTATAAAATTAAAAATAAATATTTTCGACTTACAAAAATACCGACACTAAATTTATCATTTTTAAAACATTTATTTAATTATACCATGATATAAATATATCATATTTTTATATATAGGATACCTAAATTTTATATATTCTTTGATAGGATGGGTTACTATTCTATGGGTTGAATTACTATTTGTAATGGTCACATTACTATTCCAAAGGTCAAGTTATTATTCTATTAGTATTGGTTCTTTAATTTTTAGAAATACAACTTATTTCATTCATTTTTATGTTACAAAGTTTTTATTTTTTTCTATATGTGATTTCAACAGAATTATAATATATGAAATAATTATAATAAGGGAGTTTCTGTTTAAAGAATTTTGTGTTTTTATATTCTTCCCCATTATGAAATTTTACCCTTGAAATGTCGTTTTGCATATAAAGGTGAAACAATGTGAGGGTATCTCTCCTTCATGGATTCAGATAGTCCCCATGTATCCTCTTCATACTTGTGGTTCTACCATAGTACTTTGACCTGGTGAGTATTCTTGTTGCATAGAACGTTATCTCTAAGGGCCAAGATCCTCACCAGTTTCTCTTTATATAATAGGTCATTCTCTAGTTGCACCACCTCTATATGGAGTAAAGATGAGGTATCTAGTATGTAATACCTCAATAGGTATATGTGGGATAAATAATATACTAGAGACATGGTAGTTGGAAGTGTTAGTCATTATGTAACTGCTCCAACATGATCAAGAATCTTTAAGGGGATGATGTAACTGGGGCTTAGCTTTCTTTTATTTCTTAATATAATGATCCTCTTCCATAGGGATATGTTAGGGAATAACATGTCACTAGTATCATAATATAAGTCAAATTGATGATTATCTATATAGAACTTATGTCTAATTTAGGATTTCATAAAGTGTTATTGAATGGTTTTAACCTTTTCTACCATTTCTTCGATGGTTTCAGGTCCTAGAAACTTACATTCACCAAATTCATCCCAAAATACTAGTGTTATACATCTTTTACCATAAAGGGAATCATATTGATCCATTTGGATGGTTAAGTGGAAACGATTACTATTTAAGAACTCAATCAGAGGAAGTTGTTGGTACCATCCTTCTTTGGAGTCCATAGAACATCCTATCAACATGTATTCCAGTGTTTGAATAGTTTTCTCATAATGGCCATTAGTTTTAGGATGAATGGTTGTACTATGGTTTAACTCAATGTCTATAGAAATTTGGAGACTTTTCTAGAACATGGAGGTAAATTTCGGATCTTGATCAGATACAATCGACCGAGGTACTCCATGCATCCACAACACTTCTTCGACGTATATCCATGAAAATTGGTCATGTATGATGTTCTCTAAAATTGTGATAAACTGAATAGTATTTGTAAGAAGATCCCAAAAAAACCATATATAAATATTTCATTTTGATGTATTTAAAAGTCCAGTGATAAATTCTATGGTGATTTTTTCTCATTTCCATGTTGGTATGGCTAATGACCTGATGATCCCCTTAGGCTTTTGTCTTCAAACCTTCACATATTGATAGAGCAATAAAGTTTATGTATATTCAATGATCTCCTACTTCATTATTTCCCAAAAATAGTTCCATTGGATATCTCGATTCATTTTTGTTGTCCTAGGGTGAATAGAGAATGTTCAGGTATGTGCGTCATTCAAAAACTCTTTCTTTAACTCTGGATTGGATGATACACATATTATTGAACCATCTCTTACGACTCCATCCTCATCAATTTTAAACTCTAGGTATTTCCCATTTCTGATAGCTTCCATGTTTTTTTTGAATTTCCACATCATTCATTTGATAATTCTTTATTTTATCCATGAGGGATGGTTGAGGAATCCTTTGATAAAGGATCGATGTTTTCCATCGATAATGATTCCCATGTCCATACTTTGTACGTATAAAAATATTTAATCTTTCTCAATTATAATCATTTATAATGTTTTAGGATCCTTTCTACTTATTCCTTCTACCACTTTATTTACCTTACCAGGATGGTTTTGGATTTAGCATTCATAATCCCAGATGAGTTATAAACATCTTCACTATCACATATTAAGTGGCTTCTATGTGAATATACATATTGGAGGATCTTATTAGTAGTATATATCCCCAAAATCTCCCTATATAGATAATTCCACCTGATATCAATGCGAATATCATAATTTCAAACTCTATATCATGAATGGGATAGTTTTTCTCATGAATTTTCATATTCTGTGAGGTGTAAGCTATCAATTTATCATTTTTCTTCAGTATACAACATAATAACTTATTTGAAACATATATTTATACTATAAAGAGTTCCCCACCTATCAGAAGTGCGAGTAATGGTGTAGTGATAAGCCTCTTTTTCAACTCTTTGAAGCAGTCTTCACATTTACTTGTCCAGAAAAAAATTACTCACATTCAAGTCAACATGGTAAATGGGATTGACAATCCTATGATTTTTCTCAAAAATCATCAGTAATACCTATATAAATCAAGGAAACTACCGATCATTGTTATAGATGTTGGTTTGGGCCACTCTACAATTACCTTTTTCTTGGAACGATCTATACATATTCCTTTTCTAGTGATAACAATCCCCAAGAATTATAATTCTTCAATCCAAAACTTAAATTTTCAATAATTTTCATAAATTTTCTCCCTCCAAAATGCCCTTAGAATATCATTCAAATGACCCTCGTTTCCCTCCTTCATCTTGGATTATATTATAATATTATCCATAAATACTACCACAAATTTGTAGAGGTAATCTCTAAAAAATTATTTACTAAGTATGTGAAATTTTATGTGCATTATTGAGCCCAAAATGAATAACTATGAACCCATAGTGTAACACCTAAATCTCCCTCGATATGTTACCTTTGAATAATGTAATAGCTTGCATTGTACGCAACTTTGAGATTCTAACACACCGCGACCAATCAAAGTAGTCGTTATGAATAGTATTACCCACTTTTTAAAAAATTTATAAATTTTATCTCTGAAAATGGAATTCATTTTTGGTTTCAGAATATTGAAATTATCTTAGGGTGAAATTTTGGTACTTTTCAGAGAACTTTAATATTTTGATGAATAGTGAAAATTACTAAATTTTAATTAAAACAACTTTTTTAATAAAAATAATTAATAGTCATAAATTATGAATTTGAGTGGTTTTAAAGTATATTTAGAATATATGTTTACAATTTAATACAATTTTGGTAATTGGACATAATTTCACATTTAAACCAGACATAAACTAGTGTCAATCTTTTGATAGTTATTATCTCTTAAACACATGCTTTTTGTTTTAACAATGGGAATTAATTTTAAATTAATTTCTGCCACTTATTTGTTTTGAATACAGAAAAATGGATTCCATATTTGGAATCAGGATGTCCAAATTTTGTAAAAAGGTAACTTTTATTTTTAGACATTTTGAATAATTACTTCGGTAAATATTTTATTTACCATGGTTAAAGGGTAAATCTGGTAAATAAGGGTAACAAATAATATTATAATAATAATAAATTACCCTAAAACGTGTAATAAACTTATTTGTTGATACATGTCCAACCATTGGCATCTTTGGGTCGATTTTGGGACCCCATGGAGCCACTTGTAGGTGATAAGGACACTTTATATTAATTAAGTTAATGTAAATACAAAAATGACATAAGTATTTATCTTTTATAATTTTTTTTACATAGGGTTATATATGGTATATTTTCAACTATAAATATTTATTAGAAATAAAAAAGGACTTCCTAGATAATTTTATTTTAGTTATAATTTTTAGAAATTTAATAATTAAATTTATTTATGACAGAATAATGATGTAGTATTTTCATTATTAATGAAAGAATCAAATAATTGGTATTATAAAAGTTAAAATAAATATAATATGAACGTTTTTAAGCCATACAATAATTTTATTGGTTAATATTACATGTTAGTATTTCTTAAAAGAATTTTATTCTAATTAATAATGTTTTGAAGACTTTAACAAAAATCAAATATTTAATAGTGTCAAAATTGACATAAATGAGTTATTAAAACAAATAGTATATAATTAATTGATATTCTATTCCTAAAAATAAAAGTTTAGGCCAAAGAACTTATATCATGATATATATATCATTAATGGACCACTTGAGGGTGTATTGGATGTATATAGTATGTTTATTAACTATATAATATAAAAATACAAAGTGACATGGTAAGTGTCAATCTAATTAACTAAGAGATAAAACTAAATGATAAGGTTAATATAATGACCCAAACAGGTCTAAAATCTATTTTTTGAAATGATTTTGACCCATCCCAATCTTATAATTTTAATAATCTACTTTGGAGCCATTAGAAACCGAATATTAATTTATTATAAAATAACACTTTAAGTTTTTTCTAAAGAGCCCCTCCTCCCCCTTATAAAAGGACACCACTTCTAACCAATTCTTCACACCTTCAAAGCCTTTTTGTTCATCCATACCTAACCATGATATTCTCTCAACTTCCCTCACTTCAACCTAGAGGCCTTAGTTTGATCATAAAGCCAACCTAACGAGCCCTTTTGATGAAATCAAAAGGAAGAACCCAAAGAAGAGGTAATGTTTTCACCACCCTCTATCAAGTTCTTTCTTCTTCAACTTCTTCTTTATTTGTTATTTCCATTATAAAATAATAATTCCAGTATCTTCTATATACTATGATGTTATTATAAATATAGTTCATCCATCTTCAGTATTCTATCCATACTTTTAATGACATGTCACCATACGTGTGTACGTACGGCTTACCGTCTCCACGTCGTGGTGTAATTGTTATTTAATACACTATTATTTGGATGGGTATAATAATGATGTGTAATTCATGTAAATAATAAATATAACATGATAATGATTCTGTATATATGATATACCATCCAATTATATATTATTTTAATATCAAAAGAATGATATTGTCGCTCGTGTGTACGTACGGACTACCGTCTCCACGAAGGCGATGAGATTCATTCCACATCATATCCATACATGTATAATTATCATTTGATGATTAAAAATAATTTTTATGGACTAAATACCATTCTGGATATGAATATGTTACAAACAATCCATAACAAACACGTCTTATGTAAAAAAAATATATATGAAAGAAAATGAGTAAGTTAACACCCAAAACGACGATAATACCTATATATTATTAACAAAGAAATGTAAAAAGATCATATATGATATCATATTAATGTATATGATTCTTTTATAATTTAATAAAAATTATTTCATGATTGTACATGAGGATAACTTACCCTCAACCAAGTAAAAGTACCAGGTAAGGGGTTTTTCATCTCACTCCTTATTCCCGTGAGATTCATGCCATATTGCCACTATTACATTTTGTGTGGTGTATGTACTGCCCATAATTGTATTATTTGTGTAAAACACTTTAATTTATGTGTATTTACATATTCAGTGTATGAAACCACTTTCATGGGTTTTATGTTTCATATGTTTCCAATTTGTTATGGGTTAATTCTTTAATCTCATTATTATTCGAGATTGTTTATGTGTAAGTATTTACTGGGACATATTTATCATCCATGTCCTTTTTTCATAAAAACAATTTGAAAATGAATATTTTTAGGATTTGTGAGAGGTACTATTTATCATGATCGTAATTTTAAATGTTTTAAAGATTTATCTTTCTAAATATTTTTGATTAATGTCCATACTTTCAAAATGATATTAAGGAATTATTTATATGGACATGAATTTTTTGAAATGATAATTTATTTCAAAAGATTCAAAGTGGTATGGAACACTTTGATTCAAAAATATCTTTTAAATTACTTCCTTTATAAATTTTTAACTTTTAAATGAATTTACAAAAATGATATTTCTCTCATAAAGTTTTACTCATCATTTTCAACTATGTCAGCTTCCTTTACAAGATATTATTTTTGATTGGGGTTGATTTATTATAATACAATATTCTATATTGTATTGAATGAGTTATGATATGTTTGACTGTGGATGTGCTATTTTTATACCATTCATGGTTTATGGTTAAAGTTTTGACACTTCATATTATAGTTTTAATATGAATGATTATGTTATGTTTAAACCTATTCATATGAGGAATTCATTGCACTTAATAAGTGACGGGTGGAGCCCGCTATAGCTCCTCGATGCATCGGTAGGTCTCATGAGACCAAATAGTGTCTTGGCACAAGTCTTTGACAACATCTTATTTGTAGTCTTTTTACAAGGCATTGACTATGTGGTTATGATAATCTGGCATTATGCATTCCATCATTATGAAAGTGTTTATTGATATTTCATGTGATTATTTAACTAGTAGAATATCCATGTGAATAAGTAAATGGAATTATTTCAATTTATTTTTTCCATATTATGCTGAAGTTCAATTTTAAAAGGCTTTTATTTTAGTTATACATTTCCTTAAATGTTTATGCTTATTTATAAAAGTTTCTGCTATATTGTTATCCTTACTAGGTATTTGAGATCACCCCTTTCTATGTTTTATTTTTCCCAGGATGTGAAGAAGTATTTTATGAATGAGCTGCAGGGAAAGTATAAGGGAATATGACTGTGGATACAAGATGTTGTTGTAGTTTTCACTTTATGATGCAATGTAAGACTTATTAATGTATCTAGTGTTTCCAAGGCTACTAAACTAATCAGTTTTTCAAGACTTGATCTTTTGTGATCATGCCAATGTTATGTAATAATGTGCCGACTCTGGGTAACTGGGGTCAGGGCGTTACAGTTGGTATCAGAGGAAGTTTAGTACAAACCATGGAAGCTAGATTAAGATAAACTCTGATTAGAGAACACAGACCTAAGATAGACTTTGAGGATTAGTATTTAAGAACATCCTAGAATTTTGGTATTGTAGAGATTTTGTGAGTTTTCCGAGAAGTACATCCATGTATTGATACGAGAAGGTAGCAGATGCTCTGGCATAAATGTACCTAGGGGTAAAACCCGAAAAAATCGCTTTGAGCTAGACTCGAACAGGAAGTGGTGCATGAAAACAAGCCTTGCGGCACTATTGTTTAGGATACTCCCAATGGATATGCTTAGGATAATTATCATTTTCGTTACAAACCATTATGAATGGTTTATGAGTATAGACATACTCAAAGAAAACATTTTTTTTATGATTATGGATTACATCCAAAAATCATTCAATTTATGTTAAGTGTTTTACAAGTATGGAATTATGTATTTTGATTCATAAACTTATCTAGTTTTTCCTATTGTTTAGAAATGGCGCCTAGTGGAATGAATGGAAATTGTTTTAATGAATGCACTCCATGTAGGGATTTCTCTCCTGCTCATGATAATTATAGTGGAGCTGGTGATGCAACTGGTGCTGATCAGCTAATCACCATACTAGGACAACTCACTCAGGTTATGAATAATAATATTACCCATATAGAGCACCCTGATCAATGGATAAATTCCTTGGAGAAAATATTCCATGCCTTGGGGAGTAGTGAAAGGGATAAAGTTATCATGGCAATTTACGGCCTCACTGGAGATGTAGATCAATGGTTGTCAATGATTCAAAACAAGAATGAAGATGATGAAGTATCAAATATGGAATGGAGGGTGTTCAAGGATATTTTCTTAGAAAAATACTTTCCTTGTGACCATCGACGAGATATGGAATGTCAATTTTTGAGTCTGATGCAAAAGGAGGATGCGAATGTCGTAAAGCATGAGGCTAACGTTACAAGGTTTGCGAGGTATGCTCCAGATTATATACATAACCCAAGAGGTAAGATTGATCATTTCTTGGATGGGTTAAAACCATTAATCCGTCGAGAATTAGTCTCACAAACCTTGTCGTTGTACGAAGATATTGTCTCATGTGCTATCAAGATATGAAAAGAATTATTTAAATCTTATGACTTTAAAGAAATGAAAGAGTAGAAGAGTTCTGATGATCAATATGGAAATGGAAATAAGGGTAATAAGGGAAATGTTGAATATTTATTCAGTAGTAAATGTGGGAAGAAAAACCCTGGTACTTGCTTGAAAGGAATGGGAGTCTGTTACAAGTGTGGTGAAAAAGGTCACCAAGCTCATGATTGCAAGGGGAAGAAAGAATCTACCGATGTTCAATGCTATAACTACATGGAGATAGGAAATTATACAAATTAATGTTCTAAGTGTCATGGGAACTTATCTAAGAGAATTCCAAGGGATCAATGCCAAGCTTATACGATCACTATTGTTGAGGTATAAGCTCCGAAAGACATAGTGGCAGGTAATTTAATGGTTTCCTCAATTTTAGCAAATGCTTTTTTTGATTCTGGATCATCAAATTTTTTCATATCATCCTTGTTTGCTAATAAAATTTGATTTTTCCAATTTGATCTAACAAGGGAGTTGTTAGATAAAACTTTTAATGGATGTATCATCGCAATAAAGTTTTGTGAATCCATTCCCATTAGAGCATTTAAATTTTCTTTATCCGCTGATCTCATCGTCATACCTATGATTGAGTTTGATATAATCCTCGGTATGGATTGTATTTCAGACCAAGATGTGATGATTTAATGTAAGAAAATGCAGGTTATGATTTTTGATGATGATGATAAGGTACACCTTATCTATAGAGCAGAATCGTCACCACCTAATTCTTTTCTAGATCCACCCCCAGTAGCTCAACTAAATTCAATTATTGGAGAGGAAGAGAGTTAAATGATAGTGGGTGAGGAAAGGAATGTTCAAATAAATGATGTACATATTGTGAGAGAATATGTTGATGTGTTTCCAAAAGATTTACCTGGACATCCTCTTGAACGAAAAATTGAGTTTTCCATTGATTTAATTCCTGGATCAAGGTCTATATCGAATACCCCTAATATATTGGCCACTGTGGATTTAGTTGAACTAAATAAACAACTAGAGGAATTGAGTAAAAATGGATTTATTTTCCCTAGTGTTTCTCTATGGGGTTCCCCTGTCCTTTGTGTTAATAATAAAGATGAATCTATGAGGTTTTGCATTCACTACAGGGAGATCAATGTTATAACAATAAAGAACAAGTATCCCATACCCCGCATTGATGATTTACCTGACCAACTGCATGGAGATAAATACGTTTCAAAGATTAACCTTCGATCTGGATACCATCAGTCATGTCTGAAGAAGGAAGACATTCCTAAGACAACATTTCGAACGAGGTATGGGCATTATGAGTTTACAGTAATGCTTTTTGGGCTGACTAATGCACCCTATGTTTTCATGGATTTAATGAAAAGAGTTTTCAAGTAATATCTTGATGAATTTTTAGTGGAATTTATTGATGATATCTTGGTACAATACAAAAGATACAAAGATCATGAAAATCACTTGCACATTATATTAAAGAGTCTATGAAGACATGAATTATATGGGATGTTTAGGAAGTGTGAATTCTGGCTTCAGGACATTTATTTTCTTGGCCATATTGTCTCTAAGGATGGAATCTCTGTTGATACTTCTAATACAAGAGCAATCCAAGAATGGCCAGCACCGACGAGTATAACCAAGGTACGCAGTTTTATTGGCTTAGTATGTTATTATTGGCATCTTTTCCAGAACATTGCCCAATTGGCTAACCCATTAACGAAGCTCACGTGTAAAGGGGTTAAATTTGTTTGGAAAAAATATTGTGAAGAATGTTTTGAAGAACTGAAGTGAATATTATTCAATGCTCTTATATTGACTCCACCATTAGAGAATGATGGGTTTATTATTTATAGTGATGCATCGAAAAAAGGATTTGGTTGTGTCCTTATGTAGAATGATAGGGTTATTGCCTGTGCATCATGACAGTTGAAAACTCATGAGAAATCTATCCTACTCATGATCTCGAGTTAGAAGCTGTTATCTTTGATTTGAAGATATGTAGACACTAGATCTATGGTGAGAAATTTGAGATTTATACTTATCACAAGGGTTTTAAGTATATTTTCTCCCAGAAAGAACTCAATATGAGGCAATGGAGATGGCTTGAACTACTCAAGGATTACGATTTCACGATACACTACCACCCGGGGAAGGAAAATAAGGTGGAAGATGCATTGAGAGAAAAGGATCATGGAGTTTTGAACAAGATGAGAGTTGGGAGGGATCCTATTTTCATGGGTCTAGTAAAGTAGGATTTTGGAATAACCATGGAAGGTGAAACATCGATACTTTTTCAAAAAGTTGTAAAACCATATTTACTAGAAAGGATAAAGAGTTCTCAGACTGATGATGAAGAATTTCGAAAGAAGATTAAAGATGTGAATGATGGGAGATTGAGAGACTTTGTGTATGAAGATAGAATTTTGAAATTTGGGAAGAAACTTTGTGTTCCCAATATAACTGATCTAAAAATGGAATTTTTGGATGATGCTCATAGTTCCAATTTATCTATGCACCCTAGGAGTACCAAAATGTATAGAGAATTGAAGGAACATTTTTTGTGGGACAACATAAAGAGGGAGATTGTTGATTTTGTGACAAGATGTATGGCTTTTAAATAAGTGAAAGCTGGAAGGGAACAGCTTGGAGGAGTCATGTAAACTCTTCCCATACATGAGTGGAAATGGGAAAATATTACAATGGACTTTGTCATGGGACTACCAAAGACTTCGAGAAGGAATGATGCAATATGGGTCATTGTTGATCGTCTTACCATGTCAGTAAATTTTATTTCTATAAGTGTGGATTTACCACTCGAATGTCTAGAAAGACTATATATTAATGAAGTTGTGTGACTTCATTGAGTACCCCTATCCATTGTTTCTGATCGTGATCCCCGTTTTACTTCAAAATTCTGGAAAAGTCTTCAGAAAGCCCTGGATACTGAACTTTGTTTGAGCACTGCCTACCACCCTCAAACATATGGACAATCAAAACAGATTATTCAATCCATAGAGGACATTTTGAGATCTTTCTTACATGACTTTCAAGGTATGTGGGATCAATATTTACCTCTGGTGGAATTTTCCTATAATAATAACTTCCATTCAAGTATTCAGATGGCACCATATGAAGCGTTATATGGAAAGAGATGTCGCACACCAACCTATTCGGATGATGTTGGTGAAAGAAAACATGTAGGCCCAGTATTGGTGGAGGAAACGATGGAAAAGGTGAAGGTAATCCAAAACCACATCAAAATATCTCAAAGTAGGTAGAAGAGCTATACTGATAACCGAAGGAAGGATTTGGAATTTCAGGTAGGAGATCATTTTTTCTTAAAGGTATCTCCATGGAAGGGTGTTATACGTTTCGATAAGAAGTGAAAATTGAGTCCCAGGTACATCGGACCATTAAAAATTCTAGAACGAATTGGTGCTGTAGCTTATCGTTTGGCAATGCTGCCCAGTCTCTCCAAAGTTCACGATGTGTTCCACGTATCCCTGTTGAGAAAATACAAGCCTGAACCAATGCATGTACTCACCTCTAAGGAATTAGAACTGGAAGATGATCTATCTTATTGCGATGAGGCTCTCATGGTTCTTTATATGAGAGAACAAGTGCTAAGAAACCGGATGACTCATCTGGTAAAAGTTCTATGGAGAAACCATAAGATGGAAGAGGCAATGTGGGAACCCGAGGGAATTATGATAAAGTACAACACAAGTCTTTTTATACTATAATTTTCTAGAAATTTGGAGGAAAAAATTATTTGATGGAGGGGAGAATGTAACACCCCAAGCTTCTTCGGTACATTTTGCTTTGAAAAATTCAATAGCTTCCATTGTACGCAACTTCGAGATTCTAACACACAGTGACCCATCAAAGTAACCATTATGAATAGTAATACCCACTTTTTGAAATTTTATAAATTTTATCTCACAAAATAGACTTCATTTTTGGTTTTGGAATATTTAAATGAGCTTAGGGATAAATTTTGTTACTTTTCGGATAACTTTTATATTTTGATGAATAGTGAAAATTACTAAATTTTAATTAAAAACATCTTTTTAAATCAAAATAATTTATAGTGATAAATTATGAATATGAGTGGTTTTAAAGTATATTTAGAATATATTTTTACCATTTAATAAAATTTTTTTCATTGGACATAATTTCACATTTAAACTGGACATAAACACGTGTCAATCTTTTGATAGTTATTATCTCTTAAAAACACGCTTTTTGTTTTAACAACTGGAATTAATTTTAAATTGATTTCTACCACTTATTTGTTTTGAATTTATAAAAATGGATTCCATATTTTTAATCAGGATATACAAAATGTGTAAATACGTAAAAATTTTTTAGACATTTTGAATAATTATTTCTGTAAATAATTTATTTACCATGGTTAAAGGGTAAATCCGATAAATAAGGGTAACAAATAATATTATATTAATAATAAATTACCCTAAAACATTTCCTAACCTTATTGGTTGATATATTTCCAACCATGGGAATTTTTGGGTCGATTTTGGGACCCCATGGATCCACTTTTAGGTGATAAGGACACTTTATATTAATTAAGTTACAGTAAATACAAAAATGACATAAGTATATTTCTTTTAGAAAAACAAATTTTACATAGAGTTATATATTTTATATTTTCAACTATAAATATTAAATAGAAATATAAATATATTTCATACATAATTGTATTTTATTTATAATTTTTATACATTTAATTATTAAATTTACTTATGACACAATAATGATGCAGTATTTTCTTTATTAATGAAAAAAATAATATAATTGGTATTATAAAAGTTAAAATAAATATAATTTAAAGTTTTGATTCCATCCACGAATTTTATTAGTTAATATTACATTTTAGTATTTCTTAAATGAGTTTTATTAGAATTAATAAAGTTGTTAAGACTTTATCAAAAATCAATTATTGAATAGTGTCAAAATTGACATAAATGAGTTTTTAAAACAAATATTATATTATTAATTGATATTCTATTCCTAAAAATCTAAGGGTCAGGAAAACGACTCATATAATGATAGGTGTATCCTTAATGGACCACTTTGGGTTCTCTTGGATGTATATAGTATGATTATTAACTATATAATATAAAAATACAAAGTTACATGGTAAGTGTCAAACTAATTAAATAAGATATAAAACTAAAAGATAAGGTTAATATAATGACCCAAACATGTCTAAAAAATATTGGTTCAAAGGATTTAGACCCATCCCCACCTTATTATTTTAATAATACACATTGAAGCCATTATAAACCTAATATTATTTTATTATAAAATAATACTTTAAGTATTTCCTATGGAGCCCCTCCTCCCCCTTATAAAAGGACACCACTTCAAACCAATTATTCACACCTTCAAAGCCTTTTTGTTAAGCCAAAACCTGCCCAAATATTCTCTCAAATTCTCTCAATTCAACCTAGAGGCCTTAGTTTTACCATAAAGCCAACCTAAGGAGCCCTTTTGATCAAATGAAAATGAAGAACCCGAAGAAGAGGTAATGTTTTCACCACCCTTTTTCAAGTTCCTTTCTTCTTCAATTTCTTCTTTATTTGGTATTTCCACTTTAAAATAATAACTTCCAGTATCTTCTATATTCGGTGATGTTATTATAAATATGATACGACCATATTCAGTATTCTATCCATTCTTTTAATGACATGTCACCATACGTGCGCACGTACGACTTACCGTCTCCACGTCGTGGTGTAGTTGTTATTCAATACACTATTATTTGGATGGGTATAATAAGGATGTGTAATTCATGTAAATAATAAATATAAATTTATAATTATTCTGTATATATTATATACCATCCAATTATATATTATTTTAATATCAAAAGAATGAAATTGTTACTCGTGCGTACATACGGACTACCGTCTCCACGAACGCGATGAGATTCATTGCGCATCGTATCCATGCAAGTATGATTCTAATTTTATGATTACAAATAAGGTTTAAGTACTTGATATCATTATGGATATGAATAAGATAAAACCTATACATAAAAAACATGTCTTAATTAACAAAACATATGAAAGAAAACGAGTAAGTTAACACCCGAAATGACGATAATACCGATATATTATTAACAAAGATATGTTAAAAGATAATATATGATATCATATTAATGTATATGCTTCTTGTATAATTTAATAACTATTATTTAGACATTATACAGGAGGTTAATCTACCCTCAACCAAGGAAAAGTACAAGGTAAGGGGTTTTCCATCTCATTCCTTATTCCCGTGAGATTCGTGCCATATTGCCACTATTACCTTTTGTGTGGTGTTTATACTGGCCATAATTGTATTCTTTGCATAATAAACATTCATTTATGTGTATTTATATATTAATTGTATGCTACCACTTTCATGGGGTGTATGTTTCGTAAGTTACCAAATTGGTAATGGTTAATTACTCAATATCTTTATTATCTAAGAGTTTCTATGTGTAAGTATTTACTGGGACATATTTATCATCCATGTCCATTTTTCGTAAAAATGATTACAAAATTAATATTTTAAGGATTTTTGAAAGGTACTCTTTATCAATATCAGTATTTTAAATGTTTTAAAGATTTATCTTTCTAAATATTTTTAATTAATGTCGATGTTTTCAAAATGATTTTAAAGAATTATTTATATGGACATGAATGTTTTGAAACGATAATTCTTTTCAAAAGTTTCAAAGTTTTATGTGACACTTTGATTAAAAAATCTATTTTAAATTACTTCTTTTATAAATGTGTAACTTTTAAATGAATTTAAAAAAATGATATTTCTCTCAAAAAGTTTTACTCATGATTTTCAACTATTTCAGCAACCTTTACTGGATATTATTTTTGATTGGGCTTGATTGATTATAATACAATCTTCCATATTGTATTTAATGAGTTATGATATGTTTGACTGTGGATGTGCTATTTTTATACCATTCATGGTTTGTGGTTAGAGTGTTGACACTTCGTATGCTAGTTTTAATACAGATGTTTATGTTATGTTTAAACCTATTCATATAAGGAATGCATTGGACTTAATAAGTGATGGGTGGAGCCCACTATAGCTCTTCGATGCATCTGTAGGTATCATGAGACAAACTAGTATCTTGGAATAAGGCCTTGAAAAAATATTATTTGTAGTTTTGGAATAAGTCCTTGACTATGTGGTTATGATAGTCCAGAATTATGCATTCCATCATTATGAAAGTGGTTATTGATATTGCATGTGATTATTCAACTTGTAGAATATCCATGTGAATATGTAAATGGAATTATTTCATTTTATATTTTCCATATTATGCTGAAGATAAAGTTTAAAAGGCTTTTTTTAGTTATACATTTCCTTAAATCTTTTTTCTTATTTATGAAGTTTTCTGCTATATTGTTATCTTTACTGGGCATTTGAGCTCACCCCTTTCTGTGTTTTATTTTTCACAGGATGTGAAGAAGTATTTTATGAATGACCTGCATGGATAGTATAAGGGTATATGAGTGTGGAGACAAGATGTTGTTGTAGTTTTCACTTTATGATGTAATGTAAGACTTATGAATGTATCTAGTGTTTCCAAGGCTACTAAACTAATCTGTCTTTAAAGACTTGATCTTTTGTGATCAGGATAATGTTATTTAATAGTGCACCGACTCTGGGTAACTGGGGTCAGAGCATTAAACATAGTGTATATACCTTATTTGAATGGTAGTCTTGGAAATATCTCTCTTTATTACCTTTAATTGGTGATATCCCAACAAAAGTTACACCTTAGAGAAGTACTTTTCCCCACACAGTTGATTGAAAAAGTCATCTATCTATGGAAGGGGATACTTGTTCTTTATAATGATTATTTTGATCTCGAAATAATAAATGAAAAGGAAAACTGATCCATCCTTTTTCAAGAGTATGAGGAATGGAACACCCCATGGTGAAGCACTCAGGTGTATAAAAAACTTGTCCAGATTCAAATGTAACTGCTTATTCAGTATATCCAACTCAATGGTGGACATATTTTACGACGTATTTGATATTGGAATAGATTTAGGAATAAATTAAATTGAGAAATCAACCTCTTAGTCAGGAGAAAGACTAAAAAATTCTTTGGGGAACATATCAATGTAGTCCTTCATAATGGTAATGTCTTCATGAATGATTATCTCCTTTTTCTAAATCATTTGATCTAGATATTCATTATCATAAGGAAAGAATTTCCAAAATTGAGATAATTATTCTGAAAGAGTTTCATCATCCACCTTAAACATGTACAAAATTTTAGTATGCTTTAGGATTTGAAGAGTGATATACCATTCTTGACAATTGATGTTGGATTTATATAAAGATAGCTAATACATGCCCAATATAGCTTAAAAATCCACTAATGTAAGTAAGAAAATATTTATTTAAAGGTTCAGTACACAAAAACTAATCGGGGAGGAGTTATATACTTTGGATGAAATAATTTCCTGATTTTCTGTCCTCACAGATAACTCAACCTCCATATTTTGTGGTGGTTTTTTAATAGTTCTACTAAACATAAAAGATATGAATGAATTCATAGAACCAAAATAAAATAATACATTCACTATTATTGAATGAATAATCAGCATGCCTTTCACCACATCATTGTCAGTTTACACCTCAATAGTAGTGATAGCATATCTCCTTCCTTGTTTCCCTGGAGGTTGTTGTTATTGATTTCCTCCAAAAACTCTTGGATTAGGGAAACAACACACATAATTACCATGTTCATTATATTTAAAACACTACACTATAGGTAGAGTGTTGATCTAAACCTTCCTTTATTCCTCAAAATTTTTTGGATTCTTCATATTGCTTTGATAATTATTATCCATATTCCCCACTCTTAAACATTTGAGGCATCTCTTGGTTCCCCTATGGTATTTTCCAGGATTCTTCTTCCCACACTTTTGATACGTCTGATTTAAGTTTCAATTTCCATCAGGGGAGTTATTTTTTGATCCCCTATACTAAACTACATTTTCCCTATTTTATCTCTGGTCCCATAACACCGCTGAGATTCTATTATCTCTATTTCAACCTTAAGTGTGAAACAAAAAATCTACTCATAGCTGTCAAAGTCTTGAATCACCAATTATTTTCATGCACTTGGATTTTGTCAAATAAATATGTGATCAACCTTTATTTAAGTGTTCATGTTAATTCATGAGTCGTATCATGAATGCCTCATAAATTTTCCCTTATACTCCCTGATAGAATTTTCTTTCTTTTGATTCAATATGAGAACTACCTTTCCATCTTAAAATAGAGTGTTCAATGAAAATATTTATTTAGAAATATTTTATTACATTACTCCTAGTCCATGGAATCAACTTCATCATTGGAATTTGTGTTTTTTATTAGTTTCCACAACTAACTAGCTTCCCTATTAGAACTACTGACTGCTAGTTTGACTTTCACTTCTTCTGAGCACTAGAGAACAAAGAGAATCTTTTCAATAGAGTTAATCCATTATTCCTCCATGATGGGGTTGTAATATCCACTAAATATGGGAAGACTTTTTACCAAAAATTATTCAACTGAAAATTTCTTATTCTTACGAGACGGATGGATTTCCACATGATTCCAGTAATTATTTATAACATGATCAAGTTGTGCAAGTAATGTCATAAAATTTTGAGCTCCCATTGACATCATAATTTTCATTTCATTATGGAAATCATAACATTTCATATTTCATGCATTTATGAAATGGATTCTCCTATTTCCATCCATTAACTAAAAAAAGTGAAACTAAGGGGGCTTGAATACTTACCTAATAATAAAATAAAAAGGAGACATTGTACATAAAATGATAAAATTGTAAATCTAAAGTATATCCTATCTTGTGATTCCCTAATTTTTGAACTAAGTTATCCATGGTGATAGAATTATCCCTAGGGTTATTACTAATGTTTTATAGTCCCCATATCAAAAAATAACTAGAACATTTTTTGATACCAACTTTAGAAACCCTAGCCTTTTACACATATTATTACATGATTTTAAGTATAATTAACCATTAAATACAAACCAAGGATCATGAAGTCTAGTGTATTTGAGATATTATATACATAAAACTAAAAAATATGGAAATATAATAAAACATGTTTATATCAATCATCCATAATGATATCATAACTTACATTGAGATATTACATCTTTATAGGAAAACCTGGAGAATAAATAGAAAAAATGGGTGAACTAATAAACATTTTAAGGGAATAAACTTAGGAATCAAGAATAACAAATGGGTTATAAGGAATAATATGATGAAATAAAAAGTAATGGAACATGAAAAAAATATGTAATAATAACATATATAACTTGGGATCATGTAATCTTCGAAACATGGGAATATAGAGACAACATATAACATTACATAAACATGATTCAATGTATACTCCCAAGACTATATCACATAGTGTAAAAAGTCCAATAAAGGAATTAGGTTTATTATATTTCCCAAAATGATGTCTCATGATACTAAATTTTAACTGATGTGTTGGGGAACTATCTAGGTTCACCCATTATAACATTTCCATGCATATGTGTTCCAAATGACAAATCTGGCCTAAGGGTTACCCATGGAAGAAATTAGATATCCTAAACATGTAATAAGTCATAAAAAGGCCATATGATAATGGTGTACAAGCAATAATGGGTTTAAATAATAATTTGTACATTAATAAGGTAAAATATGAATATAAAATGATAATTTTTTTTAACTTAACTGAAAACAAGTAAAAGGTGTGTTTAAGACACTTTAGAAATGAGCCACTTTAGTGTAGTTTAAGGGAAACTATTTAAATAGGGGAAGTTGTATATTTTTTTATAAAACCAAAAGTGAACCAAGATAGTTTTTCATGATAAAATGTGTAATTATATAAAATTTATCATTTATTAGAACAGATTATAGAGTGTACTTGAAAATGGATAAGAAATTTAGAAGTTTCCTTTAAACAAGCTTTCATATCGGGAGGAATTAAGAAGGGAACCTTATAAAACATGTATTTACCCATATAAAAAACATAATA
Source organism: Viscum album (assembly GCA_963277665.1). Classification (NCBI taxonomy): domain Eukaryota; kingdom Viridiplantae; phylum Streptophyta; class Magnoliopsida; order Santalales; family Viscaceae; genus Viscum; species Viscum album. Next base: position 178,452,247 of record OY728146.1, on the reverse strand, counting down.
AAGATAGGTGCATGTTTTATTCACATACACACAAAATTTTGGAGTATTTCATAAGAATAATTAATATATAATATGTATTAAAGATAGATAAAGTGTAATTGAAGGAAGGATAATGGTTTGGGGAGAATCTCTTACCTTATGTCTGAAACTATTATTCACTTATACTTAATATCCTAGATAAAAAAATTAAATTCATTAATTAAATAATTAATAACTTATTATACTTTTATTTTATTTATTATAATTTTATTATGTTCTTTTATGGCCTTTTTAATGGGTTATAAGATTCAATTTCGTCATTTCATGAGAGTTTGTTTCATGATTTTATGATTGGTTACCTTGAGCTTGATTATGAATGTTCTTATACAATTGGAAGGAAAATAAAGACGTGGAAGGATATCATATAAATATAATTCTAAAAATTTAAATGTTATAATATATCATTTGGATTTCATATATGATAATGATTCATTATATTAAATGACAATGATGATCATTAGTTTATTTTGGTGAATTTTTGATCATCACAAACTAGTTTTGTTTAATTATTTAATATTATGTATATATATTACATCAAGAAAATGAAAAAAATATAATATAAAAGTTTAAATATATTTTAAAAGTAATAATGGCTTTACAACCCTCCATGAAGGTGGTAATAGAAAACAAAAACTAATTGTCCACAAAGGTGGTGAATTTTCACATCACATATGATGTTTTCATTTTTAAGATAATAAATAGAGGAGAAGAGATTTGAAGATGAATATACTAGTAACATAATGAAATTATAGTATATTCATGATAATAATTTTATCATATAACTTTATATACTGTAATAAATGATGAGGATAAGAAAAGAAAATAAATTGAAAGAGAGAGAGGGAGGGTTTTACATCAAGAGTGTCGTCTCCTTGAGAACCTCCTTAAGACACTTGGAAATGGTATTTTTCTGAGACCAGTAAGACCATAACATGGGGAATAGATTTATAAGATGAATTAGGAAGAATATAAGAAATATAAAAGTCTTAGAAGGTGTTAGAAGAATAGGTGGTGAGGGGTGGTATTTACAGGGGGAAGAGAGGGGTATTTTATATTATTATATTCATTATTTTATTATTTTGGCTCAAGTATATCAATACTATTGATACTTATAACTAAATATATTAAATAATTAATTATAGTTCTAGATTATAGTGAATACATAATCAATACATCAACCATGAATCAAAACCTAAAATATCTGTTTAATAAATTAAATTATAGTATTTCACTATTCACAAAAACATAAACTACTTTACAAAAATATGAACATTTTACACTAACCATTATTTGATGTGTAGATTCAAAAAATGGACCCAATTTTATGAAAATAACTTTCTAAATATTATATATTTAATTTTTAATTAAAATCATCATTTATTAAAAAAATACCAATTTTAATATTATAAATGATTTTATGAAACTATAAAAAATTAATTAAGGTCTCATAAAATTATATTAAAATAATAAGATATAAAATATTGATTTCTTTATATATTTTATGGAAATAAATATTCTTTTAAATAATTATATTAATTAAAAAAAATTAAATAAATATTTACAACTTACAAAAATACAAACAATTAATTTATCATTTTGAGATCATTTATTTACTTATACCATGATATAAATATATCATATTTTTATTTATAAGATACCTTAATATTATTTATACATTTATAGGTGAAGTTAAAATTCTATTGGTTGACTTACTATTCATAAATGTCACACTACTATTCTGACGGCTATGTTACTATTCTATTGGTATAGATTCCAAAATTTCTAGAAACACATCTTTTTTCATTAATTAGTCATTTATAATGTTATTATAGTGTTCTATACATGAATTAATGTGGTTTGTAATATTTGAAATAATTATAAGAATGGAATTTTCATTAATAAAAAAATGGTTTCTTAAAATTTTCTTCTCCTTTTCCATTTTATAGGAAATGAAAATATTACTCTTGCATATGTGTAGACTACCACCTCCACAAAGCAATGTGTTTCATTTTCCATCACCGCTTCACATGAACGGTTATAAAGATAGAATTACAGAATATATAACTTTTTGATGACATTATTATTATTTTTTAAATATTATATATTACATATATTATAACCCTTTCAATCTACTTGATGTTGATAATGCCTATTATGCGTACATGTGGAATACCACCTCTATGAAGTGATGTAATTTATTTTCCATTAATACCACACATGTTTGGTAATAAATATATTAATAATATTAAAATAATACATTTATAACAAATTTATTATTTCTGAAATATAAAATATTATCTACTGTATTTCCTTTCTACTCAGTATAAAAAATGAATACATCGTTCATGTGTACAGATGAACTATAGTTTGCATGAAACGATGTGATTAATTTTTTATAAACACATTAAATGGTTGGTTTTAAAGGTATATTTAACGTATAAATATGAGTATTATAATATTTTTGAGATTCATGAGTTAAGGGAACCATAAACCCTCTAACCATGGACAACACACTGATGTGGTTTTGAGGTTATAAACTGAGCAACCCCAAACGGTTTAATGTGAACTTAACCATTTTAGTAACTACATAAAATATGGTAGTAAATGAAATAAAATTAATAATACTGATTAAATAAAAATTAATATGGATATTAATAAAGAATAAAACTATTTTAATTTTATTATTTATAAATTAGGGAATGTACAAAGCTAGATGGGATTTGAGTTGAGGGATTTTCTTTTAAAATGTTTTTTATGATATTTTAAAATATTTCTCACATATATCAATGTTATTTTAAATTTGTATTTTATGTTCGTATTTATGATTAAAATTTTCTTCAATGATCGTTTTTACTATATTTAACTTTATTTAAAATGAATTATAATTTAAAATTTTTTATATTTTTTATAGGATAATTTCATCTTTTTTACACTAGTAAAAAAAATATTTCTTTAGCATTTATGACTTGAATAATTTTTCCTATGGTCATAAAAGTTATAAATTATCAATATTATTTTCAAATATTTCATGGTTATTTTTAAAGAAAATATTTTTCTCAGTATTTTTAGATTTTTTAATCAGAAAAATATTGGTCTCAGAAAAAACAAACTTTTTCTCATCTTTATGAGATATCTAAAACTGTTTTTATTATGGATTAAAATGAGTTATTCAAGGGTTTTATGATGAAAAATTGAAATATTAAAAAAAATGTTCATGATAATAAATTTTATAATTAGAGATGTTGAAAAGTGAGCCTGATACATCTCATGAAGATGAGTGAGCATGGTATAGCCCACATATGCATTGGGTAATGAATAATCTATAAGGAGAAAATGAAAGAGATAACTGGTTATGTTACTCTGATGAAATTAAATATGATTTTTTAATTTTTGTAGGGTTTAATAATGAGTGAACAGATGATTATGAATATGATTCTCCAATATACCAATTTTATTCTTGCTAATGTTTTTAGGGAAATATTATTATTTCATGAGGTAAGTAAAGCTTGTGATCTTTTAAATGTAAAAGGTAGATTTTTCAGAGAAATTTTTTCATGATTATTTCATGGTTTTATTATTATTGATAATGGTTTCAAATATTTTCTTTGATAAATGGTTGACCATATCATGTGTATATGTTTTATTTATGTGCTCAATTGTTTATTCGAAAAAAGGTAAACGTCCTCTCAAGTTTTTATATTTTTCAGTAGACTTATAGGATTCCTTTATTTTTATACCCCTTATCGAGATTTGTTTTTCTCATTACATGTTTTTAAATGTATTTAATGTGATTTTAGGATATATAGTAAATATAAAATGGCCATTCATTCCCCCATCATGAGTCTTCTTGAATGGGGAAGAACTGTTTTGAATTAAATTGGAGTTTAAATTTTAGAATCATGTTTTGTGTAAAAAAAGATACTATGTTTTAGTGTTCCCTATATAATGTAATAATTTTTGTAAATATCTAAATATAAAAACCTAAAATATCCTTCCAATGAATGAATGTGAAACCATTACTATAAATCATTAAATTATGGGTTATTTATGTTTTAGGAAATTATACTTTTGATTCTCCATATACTCTATAGACATTATCATGTTAATACTATAAATAAGAACACTAATAATGTGATAATACATTTATTAATATTAAAGTATTTAAATATACCAAAAATAAAAAGTAAGAAGTATGTTTGTTTTAAGGAACCAACTCTAACCAAAAATCCTATAAGAATTGGAAAATGAATTTCTATGACTTCACTTTATAGATAAAACCCAAATTCACATGACCTTTTACATTGTGAAATTGTAATGTTTTTTATGAAATAATGTCATCACTAATGAAAAATAATCTTCACTCATCAAACATCATAAACATGAAATATCATGGCCTACCCATTATGGCATGAACATTAAGTCATGATATACCATTTAAAGGTTCATAAAATTTATGAATAAAATAATGACATATGAATAATCATTAGAGATATATTTTTATCTATGTCAAATAATTTTAATCTTATATATACACACAACAATGTTAAATAAACCATTTTAGTGTGATTTCCTATTTCAATACTAAAACACAATCCTAAATTAACCATTGAACTCCAATACTATTTAATTCTATTCTAAACATACAAATATAAATCATATCGTCTAGATTATCTAATTTCATTATAGTTTTAATATATGTATGTTTTGATTACAAATGAAAACAAAAACATATCATATCAGATCCACTCTACTTTCTCTATCAACTAAAAAAATTCACCTTTTAACAATCTCTCATTTATTACCAATAGCTTTAATAGAAAATTCCATTCTAAAATTACTTATTTGTCGCAACTACCTCACCATTTGGATCTTATTTTCAACCATAGATAATAAATCATCAATAATATTTGAAATAGATCTTAATTCAAATTTTATATGATATTGTGAGAATCCTCAGTTTAAGAAACATGAATAATGAATATAAATATTAGAGATATACATAATAATGAATTAAATTCACTACAAGAAACCATCCTTTATATCAAATCATAATTCATATTCTTTAAACTATTCTTTTACTTGTTTCAAATAAAATACCAACATAATTCCACTACAAACATGTTATAATTGTTCACATTTCACTAACACACACATGTTTAATTCATAAATTTAACCTTTTGAAAATATATCTCTAAAAAATCCCATCTTTAAGGAAAAAATATTCCTTTAATTTATGTTCTTATCCCTACATTTGACAAAAACAATATTAATATAAGAAACTAGTGGATATGATCACTATACCTTATCCTTTGAACACTGAAGGTATAATTTTATTATTCAACCTCCATAGATTGGAAGACAACTACCCATTTAACATAGAATGTATTTAATCAACCAATAAATTCTTCAACTATATATTAGGATCAATTTAACATTTCATTTCTTTATCATTAATAACATTACATGTCAAAGACTCTCCCTTTTTTTGCACTTCACTTTATCTTCCATTTCAGAACATTGACATTATTTCCATAATATTTAATAACATTATTTAAATATTATATTAACCAAAATTCTTTGATCTCTTCTACTTTATCTCAAAAATTCATTCTTCTTTGTTAATAGACTATTTTTCCATCTATTTTGTAGTCAATAATCTCTAATGGTTACACATTCACTACCTTAGTCTTCTTATGAGGAAACTCTCTCTTCATTGAATTTATTCTTTTTAATTGCATTTCTAATATCCATGGAAAATGTTACAAAACATTTTTATTATGAAATTACCTAAGATAAAACTCAACAATATGACCCTTCTTGTCATATATTCCACACACTTCAATCAAGTCACCAAAATGACTCTTCAACTTGATATCTCATTGTTGAAAAACATTCCATTTGACTTTTATTATTACCCTAAATATGTATTTTAAACCTTTTTTCATGGATTATAATATATATATATTTTCCCAAAAACCATTTTGCTATTTTCCACTAGATTTTGAAAAAACTAAAATGAACATAAAAAGAAAATATTCTCATTGATTTACAAATCTGTACTACATAAATATTATTCTGAAATTCATCATTTAGAATGATCACCTAATTTACATTTAAGGAACCAGGACACTCGCATAATATTAACATGATTCTTTTCATTATATATGTTTTTAATGAAGTTTTCTATATGGATATAGTGAAATATTTTTTTTTCAAATTCAAAATCTAAAAAAAACATAATTTCATTATTTTGTGTGTCCTTCTTCACTATTATCTTCTTCAGTATATATTTATCATTTTATTTAAGATTTTCATGATTATTCTTCATAATAAGATAATATAATTTTTTATTTAACCAAAACTGAATTCCGATTTAATCCACAATACACTTTTTATCCTTCATGCTCAAGTGATAAGAATTTTTAAGGTATCTTATTTGAATCATTTTTCTTGTTTTCGCTATCCTGAAGTCACAAAATATCCATCTTTTAAAATATTTGCCACACATACATATATATAAAATAAAAATTCTTCTCCTTCATCACATATTTGATAGAAAATAAATACTTAATTTTTTGAACTAGCAATAAAGAGATCACTATTAGACATTAAATTCTATTCACCAATATTCATTGATCCAAAACCTTTAATTATAAGTTTTAATGAATTTCAAAATATGTTGGTTCCTTCTAATAACTTTTTAATGTTGTTAATTAATCTCTTTTGACCTATCATGTTTTCTGAACATGCATGATTAAATACCCATAAGAGATTATATTAATAATATTTTAGAGTAACTTCAATGACTAACAATTTATCTTTTCCTTCAACATTTTTTTTAAATCATTGAGAATTATAAATAATAATTTTTTTAGAAATTTTTTTAGAAATTATTTATCAATGTTACCTATATTATTGTATGGTTGATATAAATCTTTTAGAACATGAAATTGTTTATTTAGCTGAACATCTGAATTCTAAGCATCTTTTTGACCTTGTATTCTTTGAGTGGGTTTAATCCTTCTAAACTTCTACCTATCAACACATATATATTTTTGAATCATACTAAACTGAAGAATAATTCTTTTAATAATTCCCATAACCATCACAACACTAATGAAAACTAAACAATGAGAACATTATAATAAGAACTGTTAATTTTCAAAACTATAAAGCTTCTATTTCATTACATATTAAATATCTAATTTAAAATTCATTTGTTAAAAAAACATTTGTGACATTACTAACATATTTCCTGTCATGTTAGACTTAATCATTTTTCTTTTAAACCTTATGATTATAATATATTTTATATTTATGTTTCTATAAAAATATTTTTCATAATTTTGGGGTTCAAACATATAGGAAAATCATTACTTCCTAATTTTATTTACTTTAACTTTAGTCTTATTCTCATTATATTTAATTTTTTAAAATAAATAGACATAATATTCTATTGATTTTGGGGATCACCAGCACTCCTAGGTATTTCACATGTTATTTTCGGACTCCTCTAAGTTTCACCATCTTCATTAAAATATTCAACAACCAACTAGATCTTATTTAACTAATCTTCAACCTCAAAAAAACATCCACTTATAATCAAAACAATTATTTTTATTTTATTTAATGTCTAAATTTATGGAATTGTTTATTTTAATCCCCTGTATATGTGAGACACTCATAATATCTACTTATTTCACAAACTAATTATCTCTTTCTCCTTGGGATTTATCTACCAAATTTAAAATTTGAGATAATTTAACCAGCTTCTTATGATTTTTTTTCAAGCATAGTGATTTTGATAAAAAAAATTCAGATTATCATTTAGCATGAATTATATTTTTCTATCTTCTTCTTCCTCATTACTATAGAACCCTTCTTAATTCACCATAGTAATAAAAAACTTCTTACAATTATCAGTTGATGATAAATCACATTCACCTTCACTATTACCATATCCCTCTTCTTAATTTACTAACAAAATAAATTCTTGTTTTGAATGTATAATTTTTTTTTAATTTTTATTAAAAATTAACATCCTCTCTAAAAACCCAATATTCTTCTATATTAGGTAAACAAAAAATCCTAGAAACTATTACACACATAAATTCTATTACCTCGTCGTTATAATATAATATAAAGAGGTTTTTTTCATTAATATACTTAAAATTAATATTTATAACAATTTATAAAATAAGAATCATTTTTATATTTGTAATATCAATGTTAGATAAATGTGAATTTCTGGGATTTTATATGAAAAAATGATTTTTATGTGAAAATGTTTATTTTTTACTTATATGGTAGTAGAAATGTTTCACTTCTTAAAATTGAATCTAATTATTTTTTATTTGGAATCAAAATGTAAAAATTATTCAATGAGTTTAGTTTTAGTTTTGGTCTTAACAATAAGGTACCAAAGGTAAACATATTTCAATATGGTAAGGGTTAAAATTTTTAAATAGGGGTCAAACTAAGGGATCAAATCTAGAATACCAAATAAATTTACCTTTATTTTGGTTGGGTGAGTGGATTTAAACCTATACCATCCTATAATATAATTTTGTTTACTTTAGAAATGCAATACCATTATAAAAACAATTATATTATTTTAAAGTTTAGAGTATTTACAAATGTTTCACCCCTCTCACTTTTTAAAGGAACGCTTTATAACCTCACTTCTCCATACACCTTTAACATTATATATTGACTAAATTATACTAAAAACACTCCCCAAAAACCTTATCCATATATTATTTGTTTTTGTGTCTTCAAATGATCACTCTTTGAAGTTATAAATCACTTAGTAAAGGATCCCTCCCAAGAAGTAAGGAGTGAACATTTAATTATTATTTATCATTCCTATTTTCTTCTTATACCTCCTGAAAATTTATCCTAAACATGTAAATATAATAAAAATCATATAATCAAAGTAGTAAAATTAAATTATGTTAATGGTATACTCTTTATCTACCACCATCTTACCTTTTCAATAATAAATAAAATGTCACTCGTGTTACGTGTGGACCACCACCTCCTTGAATGACATAATTTATTCCTATAACCTCATTACATTGATGGTTTTATATATAGATTTAATAAATAAATAAAATATTAATGAGAAAATCAATATTATGGAATGATAAATTATGAATTTTATTTATGATATTAATATTAATTGATAATATTAATTTTAACATTCAAAAATTTAGCATATTGAGACATCTTTCATAATTTGAATTTATTTTGATAATCAATGTTAATAAATAACTATTTTATAAATAGAATGATAAATAAATTATAATTATATATTTATAGAGATTATGGATCGATTTTATAAATCTTCTAACTATGTTAAACATATCGAATAAGTTTTAGAGAAATTGACCAAACAACACCAAGTTCCCATTTATAGTAAAAACTATTCAATAAATTAATGAAATATAGGAATAAATATACATTAAAAATGAAATATATGTAAAACGTTTCGGAATAAAGTATTTAATAAACATAATATGGTCATTAAAATAGTTATACATTAATACCAAATGATTTTCCACTTGAGGTAAAGGATTTCTTAATTCAATTCCCTTTCATTGAGTTGTGATCATATTTAATGTTCCCTATTTATAAGACTTTTCTTATTATTATGTAACATATAAATCATTATTATTCATATTAATATTTAAATGGTTTTCAAAATTAAAATATTTTCCTTTTTTATTTTTTTTATTTATAAAGAAATATAAAATAATAACGATTTTCAATCCTCCACTTTTCATTCAACATACAATTATTTTATTGTAATTGATCATATGATGTTATTATAATTTTTTTTAATATTAATACATAAAACTAGTATATAATTAGGTATGGATTTTCCATAAGTAAGGAATGAAAATTTGAGTGAATGACCAAGTGAAAGAACATGAACAAAAAATAAAAATTACTAATAATAGTGAAATCAATACAATGATAGAAAAATATGAAGATAAAAACTAAGGAGTGTGAAATTCGGATGCCTACTAAAAAAGATATTTAATAAGTCATAAGTTTAGTTGTTTAATTATTGATTATATAGTAAAATATTAAGGTGAGTTTTTATTGACTAGTTACTCTTATAATGCCTCGATCGTGTGAAAATGTATTGAACCAACATCCACTATAATGTTTCCTACTAAATTTATCAGGATAATACAAGTGAAGGATAAACTCTACTACATTTAGACTATATAATTAAATTTATCCATAAATAATGGGTGAATGAAATATCCTAGATTCAAATTTCAAACAAACTTGTGTGATTCCTTCAATTTATTTCCAAATTTCTTGTGAGAATATTTGAAAATTAAAATGCTATTAATATTTTACATATTTTAGTAAAATATCAGCTATAATTGATACATAAATATCAATAATGTTTCTTATATAGATAAGTATAAAAGCTAAATTATCCTATAACAACTTAATATTTTATGTTTATTTACTTTGAAATAAATCCAAAGTATTTGGTATCTTTCTTTGCACGCAACCCTAAGACTAATTAAACCATGATATAATAACACTTGAGAACCTATCCATAGAATTGGAAAGTATAAATAGTAATAATAATGTTATTAAAAAATGTATAATTTTTTTAAAAAATAAAAATGTATTTATTAATGTATAAAAGATAATTACTCATTTTTTAATAAATTCATTTTTTGATTCACAAATATTTTTTCTTAAAAAAATGGTTTTTATTTAATATTACATGAAAAAATAATAATTCTTTTATAAAAGTTTTAGAAAATAAATTTGTGAGAATTAATATAATTATTTAAATCATTATTTACATATCATCTTATAGTAAATTTTTAGGATTTTTCTAAAAATATTTATATTTTAGTGAATAGTTAAAAATACCAATTTTCTCAAAATTGTCATTTATTTTCAAATAAAACTAGCATTATGTTTTTAATTTTAACTTAAAGTTACATATTCAACACTTATCATTAATAATATAATTAATTTCATATGAGTCATTACAGTACTTTATTTTTTTATGAGTTCATTTTTTTCATAAAAACATATTTTTCTAAAATCTATTTTAATAGTGCAATGTGTTTTTATGTAGATGAATTAAATTAATCTCTATTTATTAATATATTTAATTAAATTTATAGATTTTAAATTCAATATAATATTTTAAAATTAATTTTATGCTTTTTACAAGGAAACTAATAGAAGTAAATATAATTTAATGCATGAAAGGCATTTTTCTAAAATAAGAATTTCTTATTTTTTATGAACTTATTTAAAAGTAAGATCCATAAGTTATATAAATTTAATCTAGTGAAATTGAATCCATATTAGGAACTAATATAATAAATATAATTTAATAGGTTCAATATATTTTTTTCATGGTGAAAAGTAAAAACATTAAAATTTTGTTGCCACGGTTAAGGTCAAAACAAGTTTACGAGGGGGTTAAACAAAGATTTAAGGGTACGATTTCCACCAAAAATTGTATTATTCTTATGGTTAAATATATTTATACATTATATTATAAGAACTTGTAATTCATTTCTATTTGGGGCCACTTTCACTTGAAATTGATGTTATATCATTGAAACAATTTATGAAATTCCCTGTGTGTCCCTCCCATAACATATAAAAGGCAACCTCTTCTCCTCCCATATCATCAAAACTTGAGAATCCTAACTTATAAAATACCTACTCAAAATTATTCTTATATTTCATCAATTCATTCAATGTATTCTGTTATTTTATTAGGATCAATCCTTTATGGATTAAGTTGTAGGCCAAATGACATATCTCAATGATGAGGTATAACTCTTAACTAAGAACATTCAATTTTATTTCTTATTATATTTACTCAAGCATGTTTTACATATAATAACATGATTAATATAGTATCATAAATATATTTATATTTTATTATTATTATGTAAAAACTAACTACCAACTCTTCTTCATCAAATGAGAGATGACAGTATCGCTCGTGTGTGTGTGTGGATGATTTCCACCACGTAGAGATATGATTCATTTTCAATATCCATCAATCATGAATGATTATTATGATAGATTTAATATATATATATATATATATATGTGTGTGTGTGTGTGTGTGTGTTTCTATGTGTGTGTGTCTATGATATTTATCATATAGTATTGGTTTTTTAATGATGAATTGTTATTTGATTCTTTTATTCCATCTATCGAAAAATGGAAACATCACTCATGTGTATGTATGTGATATAACCTCCACCAAGTGATGTAATTAATTTTTCATTGAAAAATTATATGAATGGTAATAAATATTTATATAATGAGGGTATATGATATTTATATTGTCATTAAAATTATATATATTATTGAAGCATTATCAAAGTGCAAGGAGAATAAATACAAAAGAAAAATTAATGAAAAATAAAGAAGTTAGCACCCAAAATGATGATGATAATGAAATATTATTAGTAAATGTGTGATAAGATGTTATAATTATACCATTAATGGTATTATAGGTTAAAATAATGGGTTTTTATAGAATTATAATAAATTTAAACTCAATATATATGAGGATAGGGAACTTAACAAGCAAGACATGCTTGGGGTATGGATTTCTCATCTCAATTTAATTTCTATGAGATACATGCCATATTGAACATTTATTTACTTTGCGATCTGTATACACTAACCATGAATGTATTTTGTGATTCATTTCAGAAAAATACACTGAATAAAAAATATATATAATTTTATCACATTCATGAGGTTTTGATTTAGAGATTACCAAAGTTGTAAGGGTTCTTTATCTCAATTTTTTTATTGATACATGTTTGATGTTATGCACCTATTAATGTTTACGAGGTGTATATACTGATCCTTTGATAGGTTATATCAAATATACGTCTTAATTAATTTTAATTAAATTTAAAATTCAAATTATTTTATCCAAGGAAATTTGATTCAAATTTTCTAAAATTGATAAGGGTTTTCCATCTCAAATTATCTTCTTTGGGACACATGTTATGTTATACAACAATATTATTTTATGTGGTATACCTAATTCCAATTTGATATGTTATATCATTAATCCTATTATGTTGATAATATTTAAATTTTCATTTCATTTTATTCCTTTTATGGAAATTATTACTCAAAATTTATTAATGTAGTAATGAATTTATGTTACAATCTCATTTTTACTGGGATTGTTTGTTCTAAAATTTCAGATGATTAAATTATATAATATATCTATCATTAATCTTATTTATTTTCTTCTCTTATTGTTTTTTATATTAAATTTTTTCCAATCATATTTATCTATTTATGTACTTATGATATTGAATGTGTGTTTTTATGGGAAATCAAATTTATTTCTCTCTTCAACCAGGAAATTTTTCTTTCATGTCCTTATTTTATTTAGAATTATTTAAAGAATTAATTTTTATTATTATTATAAAAATAATTATTAAGTATATTTTAATACATGTTTTAATTTTTAAAAAAAATTAAAGGGGCCTTTTACTCATTTTTAGATTGTGATACTTTTGACGTTTTTATAAAAAATGGGTAATGATTATTTTTTTATGTTCACATCATGAATAAATTTTCTCATTTTCAAACATTCTATTTTATTTGAAGCTTCGTTAATAGGTTGAAATAGTAATTTTCATAGAAATTATTTTTCTATAATGTTTTAAAAATTCTTATATTTTAAAAATGTGATTTAAAAAAAGGTATTTTCCTCAAAATATGTATCATAAATATTTTGAATTTATTTTAATCTATAAAAATAACTTTTTATGTTTATTATTTTATAATGAGGATATGGTCAAATGTGTCTATATTTATTCTTTATCAAGATAGTTTATGATTCTGATTATCATATATTCATAAAACTTGTTTTCTTTTCCATGGTTTAATCTTTGATGTAATGATAAATGTTTTTAGTATCATATTGCATATATATTAGTAGATTATGTTTATGTGATGGCTGGTTCTATAAAAATAAAATTATGGGTGGTTACATTATAAAATAAGGTTGAATGTCTACATTATTTACCAAGTATGAGTGGTTTTGTCATAGTCCTCCAATGCATTAAGTAGTGATGAAGGATTTAAGAAACTCCTATGAGATGACTGAGTTAATAATCTCTTAAAAGGAAATAGAGTTAAATAGATAGAATTTACTCCTATTATAATGTCATAAATGATTGTGTAGGAAATTATATTATGGTATTTTACCCACAATGACAGTCCTATGAGTGATCCTTCATGGGGGAAGTAATTTTATAGGCTTATTTGAATGATGCAAACTTATGTTTTATGATTAAGATTTGTCCTAATGGATCATGATTGATTATTTATGATTAAGCACACTTATTTATTATTTATTTTGATTAAATAATCTTATAACAGGATTCAATATTAAATTCCATTGACAGATTGGGTATAATTATTGAATTTTTTTATCATGTTCTCATACCCATATTTTAATCTTATACACTATTATGATCATTAATTAATATATCCTATATTTACACAAATAAATCCTCTGGACTCACTATTTTTTGTGTTTCCATTCCATTGGTTATGAAGATAGGTTATATGTATGGTATGTATTAGAAAAATATTGTGTGGGATGTTATTTATGGGAGATGTTGAAGATCATTTATGTAGATATTGTTTATGTATCTAAGTTTCCAAAGACACAAAAGCTTTAAAATTACAGTGTGGATCATATTGGTATATAATTAATAATTATCAAAAATGAGATAATGCTTATGTATATAATTTTTCGGTTACTATAATTGGTATCATATCAAGGTTTGGAGTTTTTTTGGAAACCATGATGATAAATATTTTGTAAAAACCTATAGGATAAATTTATGTATAGGTGAATATCCTTTGTGATGGTAAAGAAAGAAGTGTGATTTTCCTAGAAAATATATCCCTATATAGATACTATCAATTAGATGTGCTTGTGGAACTAATGCATGTAGGGGTAAAAAATTTTGATTGGTTGAGATTGGGTATTAACTCAGTCATCACCAGTGCATAGTGAATGAGACTAACATTTCACACCTAGCAAGAAAATCCTAAGGGATATTCTTATTTTAATATATATTGTATTTATAAACCACTATAAAGGATTTGAATATAAGATGAAAATTGATGATGTAATTGAAAACTGAGGGGTTATTGACTAGAAAGAAGGTGTCATGATTTAGACATCTTATGAATGATTTTTATATATTAATAAATATGATTAATAATGCTTGGTAGGTATTCTAACCGTTATAGTTTTGTTAAGGCATTTAATATTAAATGATAAAGTTTAGTTTTTTATAGTTGTGCTCAAATATCGAAGTACGATATTTGATATTAGTAATTAAAATTCAAATATATCATTAAAAATATTTAGGAATGTTAAATAATATCCTAAAAGATTATATTTTTAAATAATAGATTAATATCTTAATGGTATGATGATCACATATCAAGTTTATGATTATTCTCTGTTTCATGTTTTTGGTAATGTGCTCCCTATATATCCTTTTATTCTTATTCAAGTTAAATTAGTTGTGACTTTGGGAATCTATTGGATTTATTTATATAAACCCCATATCAATTTTTGAGGAAGTGATGTCACATTTTATTTTCAAACCACCATATTATTTCATATCAATGGGTTGATAAATGTGAATTTCCAATGGAAATTACATCCATTTCATGGGTTTTGATTCCTATTCCAATGGGGAATTTTTCTCAAATTATTGGGGAGAAATTAAACATCAATTATATTCCAATTTTATGAGATTTTGTAATGTATTTCAAGAATAGTTTCCTAGTCTTCCAATGAATCATGAATTTGAGTTTTCAATAGAACTCATACCCATTTCTAAACCAATTTCAAAGTCTCTATATAGAATGACCATAATTGGGTTGGAGGAATTGAAGAAGCAAATCTTAGAGAACCATGATAAGGGATTCATTAACCCAAGCATGTCTCCTTGGGGTTAACCTATCCCTTTTGTTACGAAGAAAGATGGATCAATGCAACTCTTTATGGATGATAGAGAACTTAACAAGATTATGATCAATAATAACTATTATGTTCTCTATAATGGTGATTTTTTCCATAAATTACGAGGATATAACTCTTTTTCTAGGATTTATCTTTGATCTAGCTATTATCTATTAAGTTACAAAAGTGAAGACATACCCAAGACAACCTTTGGATCAATGAAGGGACAATATGAATTTATAGTGATGCCTTTTGTTCTAACTAATTCCCCAAGTATATTCATTGATTTAATGAATGTAGTCCTTAGTTATTACCTTTATTATTTTATTATTGTCTTTATGAACATCATTATTATATATTTTAACGATATGGAAGATTATAAAGATCACTTAGGATTAAAATAAAGACCCTATGGAAGGATAAAAATTATAAAACAATTCCTTGTGTAATTTTTTTTTCAAAACAATTTCTATTTTTAGATCATATAATCTATCTCATGGGTATATCTGTAACAACCCAAGCTTCCACATTACGTTTTTCTTTGAATAATATAATATCCTGCACTGTACTCAACTTCGAGATTCGAACACACAGGGACCAATCAAACTAGCCATTATGAATATTAATACCCACTTTTTGAAATTTTATAAATTTTATCTTTTAAAATTGACTTCATTTTTCGATTCGGAATATCGAAATTAGCTTAGGGTGAATTTTTGGTATTTTTCTGAAAAATTTCAATTTTTGATTAATAGTGAAAAACACTAAGTTATAGTTTAAAACCGAATTTTTATTTAAATAATTTTTTATTTTATTTAAATTTATTTCAGGTCAAAATAGATACATAATACCTATATATTTTCAATGTAATTCATTATGGTCAGTTTATAATAATTTTATATATATAAAATCTTTATTGAACTTTTTAACCATCTTTTACCCACCTACTAGGAGCATTTGAAAATTTGAATTAAACATAATTTTACCCCTTCTGTGAATTGAATTTAAAAAATTATAGAGGCACAGTTGATATCAGTAAGTAAAATGTGGTTCAATAAGATAAAAGGAATTTTTGGTGAAGAGAAACTTTTGACTTTTATTTACCACGGTTAAAAGTAAATAGGGTAATTAAGCATAAAAATGATATTATTATTACCCAAACACAAGTAATAATTCTATTGCATAAGTTTAATTAGACCCAAAAAAACCTTTGGAATAAAATAAGATCCTTTAGGTTCACTTGTATTAGATTTGGATGTTTATTATTATTTAATTCAAAGAAGAGTTAAAAGAGTTAAATTCAAAGCTTAATAACTAAGACAATTTTAATATAGGTTTAAACATAAGTTGAATTAAATTATAAATATTCATTAGAAAACTATGAATATTTCCTAAATAATCGTATTTTATTTATATTTTTTATACATTATATAATTTAATTTATTCATGACACAATGATGATGCAGTAACGACTTAATTAATGAAATATTAAAATATTTGATATTATAAATATCCAAATAAATGTAATTTGAGACTTTTTATGAATTTAAATAATTTTATAGGTTAATATGACATTTTAGGGTTGGTTATATGAATTATATATGAAGTAATAAAGATTTTATAGATTTACAAAAAACAAAATACCAAATAGTGTCAAAATTGACATAAAAGAGTTTTTAAAATAAATATTATGTTATTAATTGGTATTTTATTCCTAAAAATCTATGGTTCTGAAAAACGACATATATAATAATATTTGTATCATTAATTAACCACTTGGGGTTCAATGGGAAGTTTATAGTATGTTTATTAACCATGTAATATAAAAATACAAAGAGACATGGTAAATGTCAAAATATTTAACTAAGAGTTAAATCTAAAAGATAAGGTTCATATAGTGACCCAAAACTGTCTAAAACCTATTGGATGAGTGTTTTTTAACCCATAACCACCTTATAATACAAATACTATATTTATTATCCATTAGAAACCGAAAATTATTTTATTATTAAATAATATTTCTAGCTTTTCCTAAGGTGCCCCTCACCCCTCTTATAAAAGGGCCCTCCCACGTCTCTCAAATTCACACCTTCAAGGCATTTTGACTCAGCCAACCTCTGTCCAAATACCCTATAAACTGTCCTAAATTCCTACTATATTCCTTCCATTAGTTAAAAATCCAACCTAAAGAAACCTGTTGATCAAATCAAAAGGAAGAACCCGAAGAAGAGGTAAATATTTAAACACCTCTATCAAGTTCATTTATTATTCCACTTCATCATTCTTTGTTATATACATTATAAAATAATAAAACCAGTATATTATATATATTGTGACGTTATTATAAATATGGTACAACCATATTCATTACTCTATCCATCCTTTGAATGACATGTCACCATACGTGCGTACGTACGACTTACCGTCTCCACATCGTGGTGTAATTGATATTCAATATATTATTATTTAGATGGGTATAATAATGTTGTGTAATTGATGTAAATAATAAATATAACAAGATAATGATTCTGTATATATGATATACCATCCAATTATATATTATTTTAATATCAAAATAATGATATTGTCGCTTGTCCGTACGTACGGATTACCGTCTCCACGAACGCAATGAGATTTATTCCCCATCGTAATCCATTCAAGACTAATTTTTATTAGATGATTAAAAATATTTATTAAATACTTAATATAATTCTGAATATTAATTAGATACATCCTATTCATAACAAACACTACTTACAAAAAAATCATATAAAGGAAAACGAATGAGTTAACACCCGAAACGACGATAATACTAAAATATTATTAACAAATCAATATTAAAAGATCATATATGATATCATATTAATATATATTATTATTTTATAATTTAATAACAATTATTTCACCATTATACAGGAGGTTAAATTACCCTCGACTATGGAAATGTACAAATTAAGGGGTTTCTTATCACACGTTTTCATTCCGTGAGATTTCCATTGTTTGCCACTTATTTATTAAATGTGGTGTATTGTGTAATGTAATTATATATATATATATATTATCATGATTATATTTATATTTGTGGTATTTTTGTGATTCATTTGGTTGTTATTAACTTATGTCCATATGACTCGATCGATTACAACGAAGTAAGGGTTTTCATCTCACTTCCTATTTCCGTGAGATTCATGCCATACTGCCACTATTTTTTTGTGGTGTATGTACGGACGAATGATTGTATTATTTGTGCAATATAATTTAATTTATGAATAATTACATCTTCATTTTATGATCCATATTTCAGGGGATGTATGTTTCATATATTACCAAATTGTTAAGGGAAATTCAAATTTCAATTTCCACTCATTCAGCTGTATTTAAACTTCATTGATTATTTTACTCCATGATTATGTGTGGAATCATTATTTATTATTTCTGTGATAATTTCCACTACCCTTTATGTGGATATACTTTTGATACCCATAATCACTCTATTGATAAATTCTCATGTCATCGATATGAACTTGATACGAGTAATTTTAACTCAATCTCCATTTATTGAGATAAATATCCAATTTATTGGTGTTGTTTTTAAAAATATGTGTTTGAATGTCCTCTAATTGATTTACACTAAATATACAATAATATTTAGTGTATTCATATTTGTCACACATAATTATGTCGTTGATTTATCCTTAACATAAGGATACGGTCTTTATAAGAGATTTCATCTCAATTTACATTCCATTGAGACTTCTTTGTTGTTATACGTCAATTCACTTTTATATGGAATATATAGTGTAATTTGATATAAAATATCATGAATCCCATTATTTCCATGATATTATAATGTTTTTATTACCGCAATTATTTGTATTCAAGTGTATCTCTTTTGGTTAGGAACTCTAACTAAAATATCATTTTAAAATGTATTAAAAATTTATTATTCTAAATCTTTCTCATTAATGTCCATGTTTTAAAAATGGTTTTAAGGATTTATTTATATGGAAATTTAAGTTTTAAAATTAAAATTCCTTTTAAATGTTTCAATGTGGTTTGGGACACTTTGACTCAAAAATATTTTTTATGCAGCTGCTTGATAAATAGTGATACTTTTAAATGTTTTCAAGAAAAAGGGGATATTTATCTCAAATAGTTTTGATGATTATTTTCATCCATGTCAATATCATTCATTATTCTATATTGAGTTTGATCTATTATAATAAAATCTTCTATATTGTATTTAATGAGTTATGTTGGACTGTGAATGTGGTATTTTTATACCATTCATGGTTTGTGGTTAAAATATTGATATTTTGTATACTAGTTTTAATACGAATGTTCAGATTATGTTTCATCCTTTTAATATGATGAATGAGATGGACTTAGTAATTGATGGGTGGAGCCTTCTATAGCTTCTCGATGCATCAGTAGGTCTCATGAGATAAACTTGTGTCTTGGCACAAGGCCTTCATAAGATCGTTTTTGTAAACTTGCCACAAGGCCTTGACTGTGTGGTTATGAAAGTATGGCATTATGCATTCCATCATTATGAAGGTGATACTGATATTTCATGTGATTATTAAACTAGTTGAATATCCATGTGAATAAGTAAATAGAGTTATTTGATTTTATATTTCCCATATTATGCTGAATTTCAAGTTTAAAGGATTTTGTTTTAGTCTTACACATTGCCTTAAATGTTCGTGCTTATTTATGAAAGTTTCTGCTATACTGTTATCCTTAATGAGTATCTGAGATCACTATTTTATATGTTTTATTTTTACCAGGATGTGAAAAAGTATATTATGACTAACCTGTAGGGATATTCTATGGGATCTCAATGTTTTCTTCAGAAACAATGTTGTTGTAATTTTCCATTTTATGATGTAATGTAAACCTTATGAATGTATCTAGTACATCCAAAGCTACTAAACTAATTGGTAATTTGAGACTTGATCTTTTGTGATCATGAAAATGATATGTAATAATGCACCAACTCTGGGCTTCTGGGGTTGGGGCATTAGAGTCGGTATTAGAGTAAGTTTAGTACTAACCTTGGAAATTAGATTCAGACAAACTCTGATTAGATCACATAGCCCTAAGATAGACTTTGAGGATTATTAGAGAATAATTTTTTAAAATTTTGGTAGTGTAGATATATTTTGAGTTTTCCAAGTAATACATCCCTGTCTGGATACGAGCAGGTAGAGGTGGATCTGGCATAGATGTACCTAGGGGTAAAACTTGAAAACACCTCTTTGAGATAGACTCTAATGAGAACTGGTGCACGACAACGGGTCTTGCGTCACTCTTGGTTACGACACTACCATGTGATATTATTAGGATAATTTACATTTTCATTACAAAAAATTTTTGAATGATTTTAATATAATATGAGAATAAATGACCTTGGTTAATCCTAAGGTGTTTCAAATTGAAAATATGGTGTCATGATATTCTCTAAATTATTTTATGACTATTGTTACTCACACAATTATTTCTGTTTTTAGTCAATGGCTGGATTCCAAGGAAGACATAGTATCTTTGAACATGATGTACAAGGTGGGAACAGTGGGGGAAATGAGAAACAAAATGGAATATTGATAGGTGTAAAAGATATCATGTTCATGCCAAATCAGTTTTCCAAAAATATGATCAACTATATATATATTAACCAACTCCCAGACTCAAAAAAGAAGAGAAAGGTGATGAATGATAATATATATAGCAGTGGAGACCATGGAGGAAAGAATCCTCAATTTCCGTCATGTAGGAAATGTAGAAGGAGACCCCCAGGAAAGTGTCTCAATGGAACAATAAAATTCTTTAAATGTGGGAAAGAAGTAAAAAAAGTAAAGAATTGCTGAGGACAATTAAGAGTACAATAAAAGAAAATAAAAATGGTCCCAAGAATCCATTTATAGTGATTTTTCATAAATGTAGGGGACCTGGCCATTACCAAAGTGAATTCCCTATTCTATAGGATATTTTCTTGGTCAAATAAGAAGCTTTGTTGAAATAAATGGTTAGAGAAATGTTTAAAAGTATTAGTGCTCCTTGTTGATGGGATTGCATTGGAATAATTTTCACTTGTATTTGTAACACTGTAGTTTTTCATGTAAAAATGTTATTTGTGGAAGAATTATCTTTTCTCTTGTGGATATAGTTTTAAATAGTCATTTGGTTTTATATGATCATTGGGTTTGAGGCAATTACAAGTTATTATATTTTGGGATGAAAATGTTTGGTATGAGATAACATTTGTGGTTAAATTATGTTATGGTTATTTTGAGGAATTTATATCATTTTGGAAATGTTATAAAATATATTTTTTGAAAAAGGACAAAACACAGACTGTGTGACAACCCGTCGCATCAGACAATGCTGTTGGAATCGAACCCACAACTAGAGTGCAATTGGAATTTATCACCTACCACTGGACTACGTGAAGTCCTTGGTTAGAGTGACTAATTATTGTTAGGTAAATAATTTTATTTATCAATAATAAGTTGATTTGGGATCTTATGTATTATCAAATGAATACCCATAGTATAGGAAAATTATTTGGCGATTAAGTGAGGAATGTTATTTTGGAAGATGTTCACTCTGTTGGGAACACTATATGCCTAAGGAAAATAGAATACTATGGGATTTATTTTGTGGAGTAATGGTGGATTTTTTTCTATGTTTTTATTGTGGATTTAGAGTGATTTGGGTTATTTATGGAAATGATTAAACTATAATAGAGAATATGTGATTATGTAAATTACATTTAAGTATGTGACTTTAATAGTAGTCGATGTCATTTGGAGATACAATTTAACGTGGAAGACTACATAACTAAATTCTTCTATTTTTGGGTTTCAATATTAGTTTGGATTACATCGAAGGATTTTAAGGACAATTTTTTATTGAATGGTATTCATTTATCTTTGGGGTATTGTTGGTTTAATTTTAGAAATTAATATTAGTGTTTCTTTCTCTAAAGGAATATCCTTTTGGGGGGTCATCTGATCTTGTACTAATAATTTTGGTTTTGATTAATCTCTAAAGACAAGGTAAATATATAGTTTATACTTTGTGGATGATGTGATTCTCTAGAAGTTGATTCTAGCTCTTTCGGTGTGACCAAGTCATCTTGAATACTCATCGTTTGAAAAAAAATGTGTTAGTGTTTGAAATTTATTAATGAATGAAAATCTACTTAACAATTAAGTATATCTCCTTATGTTCTTAGTCAATCTCATAAATAAATTCCTCATCTTTATGAAATTTAAATTAAAACAAAAAAAGTTTGTCTGTTTAATTTTCCTACTTGAAATCTAATGGTTGTTTGTCCCATAAAAAGTTTTTCATTTTATTGTTGTAAACATTATTCCTGCTCATGTTTTCTATCCCTCTCCATCATTACTTGAAATATAGTTTATCTCCCAAATCAATGTTTTTCTGTATGGAATCGTAGTATGGGTTATCACGGGTGACCTTTGTACTTCTCTTTCTTTCTTTTAAAGTGATAGTTTTATTGACACTTTTTCTGATGTGGGACTTTCAATTATGTTCAGAAACCCAATTTTAATAATTGCAAGGATGCAATTTCCAAAAGGGGGGAATAATGTAACACCCCAAGCTTCCACGAAATGTTTCCCTTTGAATAATGCAATAGCTTGCATTGTACACAGCTTCGAGATTCTAACACACCGCGACGAATCAAAATAGCCGTTATGAATAGTAATACCCACTTTTTTAATTTTATAAAATTTATCTTTCAAAATGGACTTCAATTTTGGATTTGGAATATCAAAATTAGCTTAGGGTAAAGTTTTGGTATTTTTTTGAAAACATTCAATTTTTAATGAATAGTGAAAAACACTGAGTTATAGTTTAAAACCGGATTTTTATTTAAATAATTAATTACTTTATTTAGATTTATTTTAGTTCAAAATAGATACATAATACCTATATATGTTCAATGTAATTCAATTGAGTCAGTTTATAATAATTTTAGATATATTAAAATTTTATTGAACTTTTTAACCGTCTTTTACCCACCTTTTAGGAGCATTTGCAAATTTGAATAAAACATAAATTTACCACTTATTTGAAGTGAATTTCAAAAATCTGAGAGACACGGTTGATTTTAGTATGTAAAATGTGGTTCAATAAGATAAAAATAATTTTTTCCAAATAGTAACATTTGACTTTTATTTACCACAATTAAAAATAAATTAGGTAATTAAGGGTAAAAATGATATTATTATTATCCTAACACATGTCCTAATTCTATTGAATTTGTTTAATTCGACCAAAAATAACCTTAGGAATAAAATATGATCCCTTAGGTCCACTTGGATTAGATTAGGACATTTATTATTATTTAATTCAAAGAGGAGTTAAAAGAGTTAAATTCAAACCTTAATAACTAATCCATATTTAATATAAAGTTATACATAAGATAATTTCGATTATAAATAATCATAAAAAATATAAAAATATTTCCTAGATAATTGTATTTTATTTCTATTTTTTAGATATTAAATAATTTAATTTATGTATGACACAATGATGATGTAGTAATTACCTAATTAATGAAATATAAAAATATTTGATTTTATAAATATCCGAATTAATGTAATTTCAGACTGTTTATGAATTACACTAATTTTTTATGTTAATATGACATGTTAGGGTTGGTTATTTGAATTATATTGGAAGTAATAATGCTTTTATAGATTTAGAAAAAACAAAATAGAAAATAGTGTCAAAATTGACAATAAAGAGTTTTTCAACAAAAATTATATTTTTAATTGATATTATATTTTTAAAAATCTAAGGTTCATCCAAAATACTTATATAATGATAGGTGTATAATTATTTAACCACTTGGGGTTCAGATGGATATGTATAGTATGTTTATTAACCATATAATATAAAAATACAAAGAGACATAGTAAATGTCAAACTATGTAACTAAGATTTAAATCTAAAATATATGGTTAATATAGTGACCCAAACCTATGTAAAACCTATTGGATGGGTGTTTTTAGACCTATCCCCACCATATACTTTAAATAATTTATTTTTGAGCCATTAGAAACCGAAATTGATTATATTATAAAATAATATTTCTAGCTTTTACTAAGTTGCCCCTAACCCCTCTTATAAAAGTGCACTCCCACTTCTATCTAATTCACAAATTATAAGCCTTTTATCTCGGCCAAAATATGAAAAATACCCTCTCAACTATCCTAACTTCATAATATAGGCCTTAATTTAGTTATAAACCCAGCCTAAAGAGGCATTTTGATCAAATCAAAAGGAAGAACCCAAAGAAGAGGTAAATATTTAATCACCTCTTTCAAGTTCCTTTCTTCTTCCACTTACTCTTTCTTTTTTGTTTCCATTATAAAATAATAACTTGAGTATATTCTATATACTATGATATTATTATAAATTTGGTAGAACCATATTCATTATTCTATCCATCTTTTGAATGACATGTCACCATACGTGCGTACGTACGACTTACCATCTCCACGTTGTGGTGTAATTTTTATTTAATACATTATTATTTGGATGGGTATAATAATGAAGTTTAATTGATGTAAATAATAAATATAACATGATAATGATTCCTGATATATGATATACCATCCAATTATATATTATTTTAATATCAAATGAATGATAATGTCGCTCTTACGTACGTACAGATCACCCTCTCCACGAACACGATGAGATTCATTCTCCATTGTAATCCATTCATGTCTAATTTTAATTAGATGATTAAAAATAATGTTTAAAGACTAAATATAATTCTGAATGTGAATTAGATACATCCTATTTATAAAAAAACTACTTACAAAATAATGAAAATAATAGAAAATGAATCAGTTAACACCCTAAAAGACGATAAGACTAAAATATTGTTAACAAAGAAATATTAAAAGATCATATATGATATCATATTAATGTATATTATTTGTTTTATAATTTATTAACCATTATTTCACCATTATACAAGAGGTTAAACTACCCTTGACCAAGGAAAATTACAAAGTAAGGGGTTTCTTATCACACTTTTAATTCCGTGTGATTTCCATTGTTTGCCACTTATTTTTTAAATGCGGTATATTGTGTACTGTCATTTGATATATATATATATATACATATATATATATTATCATTATTCTCTTTATATTCATAGTATTATATGATTAATTTTGTTGTTATTAACTTTTGGCCACACAACTCGATTGATTACAACAAAGTAAGGGTTTTCTTCTCACTTCTTATTTCTGTGAGATTCATGACATACTACCACTATTTCCTTTTGTGTGATGTTTGTAATGACCAATTATTGAATTATTTGTGTAATATACATTAATTTATTAGTAATTAAATTTTCATTTTATGATCCATATTTCATGGGATGTATGTTTCGTAAGTTAGCTAATTGGTAAGGGAATTTCAAATTTCAATTTCCACTCATTCAACTTTACGCATACTTTATTGATTATTTTACTCCATGATTATGTGTGGAATCACTATTTATTATTTGTGTAGTAATTTTTACTCCCCTTTATTTGGAAATAATTTTTATACACATAATCACTCCATTGATAAATTTTCAAGTCATCGATATGAACTTGAAAAGAGTAATTTTAACTCAATATACATTTATTGAGTTAAACATCCAATTCATTGGTGTTGTTTTTACAAGAATATGTGTGAATTTTCTATGATTTATTTACAATAAATATCCAATTATATTGCGTGTATTTATATTTTTATCACATAATTATGTCGTTGATTTATCCTTAACCTAAGTATACAGTCTCTATAATAGATTTCATCTCAATTTATATTTCATTGAGACTTCTTTGTTGTTATATGCCAATTCACTTTTATATGGAATATATAATGTACTTTGACATATTATATCATGATTACATTTATTCCCATGACATTATAAAGTTTTTATTACCTCAAGTATTTGTATTCAAGTGTATCTCTTTTTGTTAGGAACTCTAACTAAAATATAATTTTAAACTGTTTCAAAACTTTTATAATTATAAATCTTCCTCATTAATGTCAATGTATTAAAAATGGATTTAAGGATTTATTTATATGGAAATTAATGTTTTAAAATAAAAATTATTTTTAAAAGTTTCAATGTGGTATGGGACACTTTGATTAAAAAAATCTATTTTAAAGGCTTCTTGATAAATACTGAGACTTTTAAATGTTTTAAAGAAAAGGGGGGATATTTATCTCAAATAGTTTTGATGATTATTTTCATCTATGTAAATATCTGTCATTATTCTCTATTGAGGTTGATCTATTATAACACAATCTTTTATATTTTATTTAATGAGTTATGTTCGACTATGGATGTGCGAATTTTATACCATTCATGGTTTGTTGTTAAAATATTGACATTTCATATGCTAGTTTTAATACGAATGTTTAGATTATGTTTCAACCTTTTCATATGAAGAATGCATTGGACTTAGTATGTGATGGGTGGAGCCCGCTATAGCTCCTCGATGCATCGATAGGTCTCATGAGATAAACAAATGTATTGGCACAAGGCCTTGACAAAATATTATTTGTAGAATTTCCATAATGCCTTTACTATGTGGTGATGAAAGTCTGTCATTATGAATTCCATCATTATGAAAGTGGCTATTGATATTTCATGTGATTATTCGACTAGTGGAATATCCATGTAAATAAGTAAATGGAATTATTTGAATTTATCTTTTACATATTATGCTAAAGTTCATGTTTAAAAGGATTTTTTAGTCTTATACATTGCCTTAAATGTTTATTCTTATTAATGAATGTTTCTGCTATATTTTTATCCTTACTGAGCATCTGAGCTCACTCCTTTCTATGTTTTATTTTTCAATGGATGCAAAACGTATATTATGACTTACCTGTAGGGACAGTCTATGGGATCTCAGTGTTGTCTGTAGAAACAATTTTGTTTTAGTTTTCCATTTTATGATGTAATGTAAACCTTATGAATGTATCTAGTACTTCCAAGGCTACTAAACTAATCGGTATTTCAAGACTTGATCTTTTCTGATCATTCTAATGATACGTAATAATGCACCAACTCTTGGATTATGGGGTTGAGGCATTACTATATCAGTAAATCCATCAAAGGTTGAAGTAACTATAAATTGGCCTAAAATAACTTATATTATGGAGATCCAATGTTTTCTATGATTGGATGTATATTACCAATGCATTGTGAAGTATTTTTCATGGATATGTAATCTAATAACTAGGTTAACTTGGAAGGGAGTCGAGTTTCTTTAGATTGATGAGTGTGAAAAACAAAATTCAAGGAACTGAAGAAAAGGTTGTTCAGTGAAAAAATTATAAAAATAACCCATAATGGTGGAGGTTTTTGATTTATATTGATATATCAAAGAATGGGATGAGATACGCTCTTAAATAAAATGACTTTTTGATTTCTTATTCCATATTCCAATTAAAGGTTCATGAGAAAAAATTACCCAACTTCTGATTTGGAGTTATAATCTATAATATTATCATTAAATATATAGAGGAAATATCTTTATAGGTAAATATGTGACATATATACTGATCATTAAATTATAATGTATATATTCACCTAGAATGAGTTGAATATGTGATAGAGAGGAAGGTTAAAGTTGATTAAGTATTATGACTTCTCAAAACATTTCCACCATGTAAAAGAGAACAAGGTGAATAAAGCATTGAGTTGAAATTATCATGAAATATTATCTATGATGATGATAAAAAAAGAACAAATATTTCTGGATTTGTAAAGGATGTAGATGGAATTCTTAGAAGAAGTATATAAATCATATCTTCCTCAAATGGGTCTTTAACCATCTACCCATGTGATGAATAAAGAGGCATAAACAGAGGATGTAGAGCTACAAAAGAAAGTAAGAAATGTTTTTGAGATAAACCTTGATTATTTTTGAATTATATGTTTTAGGAACCAATTACGTGTCCTATCAAAATCATTCATGAAGAAAATAATTATTATAAGTATCACATTTCTCACTGTTCTCTATTTTTCCTAAATGTATGGTTATATATAGAGATCTAAAAGAGTATTTCTATTGAAAAATCATGAAAAGAAATATTATAATATGTAGATCTCATTGATTATTATATTTTAAAGTTAAGGATGACAGACATAATTCTAATGATATGTTACAAACATTTACCATACTAAAATGGAAATGGGAAAACATCACCATGTATTTCATCATCGGACTCCCCAAGACACCTAAAGGCCAAAATGAAGTTTGGGTTATTGTCGATCACCATTGAAATTCAATATAATTCATTGAAATATGAGTATATTAATATTTTATTACACTTTAAAAGAAATATATTAATGAATTCAAAAGTTTTTTTGAGTACCTTGTTATATTGTAATAGATTGAGATCAACAGATTACAATGGATTTTGGAGAATTTTTCATTAAGTAGTGGATATAGTGTTTTGTTTCAATAATTTTTATCATCCTCATATAGATGAAAATTTTTAGAGGAAAATATATTCCCAAGAGGATATATTTTTATCATAATTATTATATTTCAATGGAGGTTATGATCAACACCCTCATTTAGTCATGTATTATTACAATGATAAATTTCACTCAATCATTCAGATGCATCCTTAAGAATCCCTCTATGAAAAAGGTGTATAAATCCAAAATTATGCGGTGAATTTAGAGAAATAAATCTATTGAAACCTGAGATAATTGAGTAAATGGAAGAGATTGTTAGATCAATTTAACTTCTCATTAAGGGATCTTATAGTCAATATGAGAGTTATGTCATTAATCATTGGTGAAATTAGGAATATGGAGTTTATTGAGAATGTATTCCTATGAATTTATCCATGGAAGAAGGTTATGAGATTCCAAAAAAAGGTAAATCTAATACATAGGTATATTGGTCCCTTTTAGATTCCTAATTGAGTAGAGAGTGTATTTTATCACTTTGATCATCCATCAAACCTCCCTCAAGTTCATGATGTGTTCCATGTGTCTCTTCTAAGGAAGTACATATATGATCCTTAAAAAGAACCAAACATAGAGGTTTAACCATTGAATCATGATATTTTATATGAATAATGTAATGGAACAGACCTCTTCGGCCCATTCCTCTATCAAAAAGAAGGTAACTAAGTGTTCTGGAGGGTAAAATGGATTTTCCCACACTTTCGTGAATTTTGTAAGTACACGTCGTGTAGTGTGAGTACACGCCATGTACCACCTTGCCGGGTATACCCCATGTTGAAGGCCGTATCCTTGCCATGTGAAATAAATGAGTAAATTCCGTGTATCCAATACTACACACCATGTAGTCCCTCCCGGAATATGCGTTACCTTCAAAACGTGTGTTGACCAGTCAACAGCCGCGTTCCACGTTGAAGGCCGTGTTGGAAGCCGCGTGGTGAGCGTGTGAAATGGACGAGTACACGTCGTTTACTTGTAAGTACATGCCATATACTTTTGTTTTTGACGCCTATAAAAGGAGGGGTCCTCTCCTCATTTTCAACTCACTCCTCTCCTCCCCATTCCTCTGAGCAGAGCTCTCCCAGGAGACTCGAAGGCTCTTTCTTCAATAACTTCTTCGTCCGAGCTCCGATTTACGATCCGTTAGCGGCCATGGGATCGTAACGACGAGCCGGAACTTGTGAGATTAGATCCATTGTCTTTCCTTTGGTCCTTAATTTCCATCATCCACCCGAGGAGGTTTTTCCATGTTTTGATAGAAGTGATGGACACTGATGGACGTCTTCTAAAGTTGATCCAGGGGAACTTTGTGATCAGAACCTGTGAAGGTAGGGATCTTACCTTCATCTCTGTAAATTGTGCATCATGCGGGGTGGGTATCCTCTTGTTTTCCTGAGAAACGATTGAACCAATAAATAAAGATAATAACTGGTTTAAGAACGGGGATGGGGAAGTTGTTATGTTTATCTAATATCCTGTGATATTATCTTGTGAATTGAATAGGATTGTGCCTACTGAAAATCACGGTCGTTGGGGGCCTTTTCATGCACAATTAAATGTTGCCCTATCTTCTAGACTGTTTTTGTGAATGGAACCTTGTGGAATGTGGAATTTGGTTAATCACATAATGTTGGCTGATTAAAATCTAGAACCCTTGTGTGATGACCCCGATTAAACAAAATGGAATAATGAACATGTGGGTTTTGGCTTGGTTACGTGGTGTGTGAAGGGGGGGGGGGTGAATCCTAGGTTGTTACGAATAGAACGGGCAACGGGGGTGCGTTAAATGATGTTAAAGGGGCGATGATGTGGAACGAACCTTGTTTTGTGGGTTGTTGTGAATCAGGTGAGCAGTAGGGCTGCAGTTGGCTTGGTTTTGGGTTGGTGTGAATGCTATGTTGGTCCTGGGTAGCAGGGTTGCGATAAGTTGTATCAAGGGATAATGATGTACGGTGTGGTTGTGGTTATGGTGGTTGGAAGTGGGGCTACAGGGATGGGTTGGAATGTGAAGGGACTATGGGTTGGGAATAATAAATAAATGCGGGGGAGTTAATGAATGGTGGGGCATGGTAATGGAACGGGAATAATAATCAATGGGGTTGGTTGGCTAATAAGAAGGACTTTTTTGTGTTTCTTGTGTTTTCCTAACTTGATTTATGGATGGCAGGGATATGTTTTACGAAGGATCGATGCGGTTGGTTGTGGATAGTTTCCTAGTAGTTATGGAACTAATAAAATAATTCTGCTGAAATGTGAAAACCTAAAAGGGGTTGGGGTTGTTTGTTGTATGTATGCTTCGTGGTAGTAGTGATGAGACACATGCTCAGTTTCTCTGTTTAGAATCCATAGGTTGGGCTGTGTGTTTGGTATATATTTATATGTATCTGTATCTTTGTGATTTGTCGCACCACACCCATGTTGAGCACTTAGTGCTGAACACTCCCATTTCATGGGAGATGGTGTTTTCCCCTAAGTTACTAGCTCATTCCTGCTCCTTCTTCCATAGGCTGTGATGTCTTGAGGTGAACATACACCCAAGATTCTTTTGGTAGGTTTCGATCGGGGTGGTTTATCCAAAGACTCTTCGGGCATGCTTACATTTTCCCAAGAATCTTCGGGATGAGGCCCAGGTGTGTGCGGGCGGGATACGTGGTTGTGAGGACCAGGTGTGTGCGGGCGGGATA
This sequence comes from Viscum album, assembly GCA_963277665.1. Taxonomy (NCBI): domain Eukaryota; kingdom Viridiplantae; phylum Streptophyta; class Magnoliopsida; order Santalales; family Viscaceae; genus Viscum; species Viscum album. The sequence goes on along the minus strand of OY728146.1, from coordinate 178,419,945 downwards.
CCTAGTTGTGAGGCCTAGGTGTGTGCGGGCGGGAAGATTGGGGTAGCATCAAGATCTTCACCGTTAGGAAGAGCAACTAACTAGTGGGAAATAGTGCGGGGTACCCAATACTCTTGTTCTTATGTACTACTACCTGTTGTGATTGTGTTTTTGGTGAGTGTGGCTGGTGAGGTTGGGTGGATAGAATTCCTTGCTAGGTTTCTTCTGTTGTTCTCACGGGACATTAGGATGTCTCCCCACTTGTGCACTAGAGCTTTAGGATTCCCTATTGAGTATACTTGTATGCTCACCCTACCTTTACTTTCAGGTTTAAAGGAGGACTACCAGGGCCATGCGGGACCCCACTAGTCGGGACAGTTGGAGTTGTTATAGTTGTTGTACTCTAATTTCTTTTGGTATTGTTCTTTTTGATCTTTCTTGTACTTGTACCTTGTTTCAGAACTATTTAAACATGCATGTGGGATTGGTTTGGGTTTATTTCTATACACTTTTTCTTTTCCTTTTTGGTAGTTGACTTGTCATATTTCCTGATCTTAAATTACTAAAAAAATGTTAATGACTCCCATATATGTGAAAAACTCATACCCGTGGTGCTAGTCGCCACTCTGGGGCCTACTGGAGGCAGGACTCGGAGGTCATTATCTCCCTTCCACCATTGCCAGCTCCGAAGGGGCTTCTTTGGTGGGAGGGGGTCGTGACAGAATGGTATCAGAGCGAGGTTGCTGAGAGATAGGATAAAGTCTGGAGTTAGGAACAGTGAGGATTGCATGGGATGGTAGGGAAACAATGTTGGTTAATCATGGTGCATGACATAGGACATGGAAGACCGGCTAGGACACGAGATTTTATGGCCCCCTGTGATCCAATCCAAGGACTCTAGGCCTACCGAATGACCAATTTAGACTACATTAATTGTATGTTAGAGACCCTAGGGAAGGTACATGCATCATCATGATTGTTTTTTACATGATTTGGCTGTTCTGGGAAAGAAATTGAAATAAAATGATAAAATAAAACCCTGAGAATTTCCTTATTACTTGGTCTTAGGAGATCTTTGTTTACCGTACAACTATGGCACCTGGATGTCATCCCTGGGTGGCTCAGACAGCTGAGACCCAGGAGATTCAGGCGGTCGATTAGGTGAGGATTGACCAAGCGGAGGAAGATGACCAGTGGCAGAAGATTCTATGTTCTTTCTAGTGACAGACCCTCAAGAAGTACGAGGGTAGTACTTCAGATAAGGATACAGAGGGGTGGATTGAGGAGCTAGGGATCACTTTTACTTTGATCTGTGCTCCGAGGGAGTACTGAGTTCCCTTAGAAGTCAGTCAGCTAAGAGGGGCGGCACATCAGTGGTGGACACTCTACTTAGGAGAGAGGATAGAGACAGAGGTTCCTTGGGCTGAATTTGAGAAATAATTCTGATAGGAATTTATTTCTTCAATGATCATAGAGGAGAAGCGGTCGGAGTTACTCTCCCTTCAGTAGGGGAGTATGTTAGTACGAGAGTTGGGGATCAAGTTCACGGATCTTCTGCGCTTTGCTCCTGATCTCTTTCCGGATGAGGATTCTTGGGCGAGACGATTGGAGGAGGCGCTTCGTCCTTCTCTCCAGTATGCTGTTACACCCTTCACCCTTCTGACGTACATGGCAGTACAGAAGAAGGCAGAGGTTGTAGAGAGTATGTAGTCACTGGGAGGTGCACAATGAGAGGGGATCCAGCCGGGCTCGTCGAAGGGGAAGGCAGTCATCAGCAGGTCTCCTGCGACAGGACCTTCCAGGTTTAGGCCGGTGGGGAGTCGGCCCCAACAGTTCTAGTTCAGATCTTCGGGTCCTTCTCCCTTTTTTCATGAGCCCAAGACAGATGTGTTTTTCTTGTGGAGGTTTCAGGGATGTTCAGATTCGGTGCCCGACCCGAGCTCAGTACGCTGGAGGAGGGCAGGTTCAGCGCCCGCCTCAGCAGCACCCGTTTCCGGCGAGGCCCTTCCAGCAGCAGTAGGACCCTGCTACTCTGAGGGCAGACTTTGCAGGAGGAGGCCAACCTGAGGGTGCTCCTCATGGACCTCGACCAGGGTGTGGTTGGGTAGGTGGTCTACATCAGAGAGGAATAGGAGTTGGGTGTGGACAGTTGCACACAGTAGAGTTGGCTGCTCCGGCAGGACCAGAGGTGGTGCGAGGTACGAATTGTTTGTTCAGCAATCTCGTTTCTGCTTTGTTCAATTCGGGAGCTTTGCACTCCTTTTTTTTACCTGGTATAGCCCATGCCTTGGGTCTAGACATAGATAGACTTTCCATACCACTGGTTCCGATTACACCAGTTGGAGGCCAGACCAGTGTATCTTGTGTTTTCCGGGGATGTGGGCTAACAGTGGGACCACATCAATCTAGTGGGGACCTTCTTTTGCTACAAATGCAGCCATACAATGTCATCATATGCATCGACTGGTTGTTTTCTATTAGTGTCGTTATCGACTGCTTCGGAAGAAGGTTCGTGTTCTCCGATGTGGATGGGCAGCGCGTATCTTTTGTTGGTGAGAGGATCTATCAGGTAGGAAGCCGTCATGTGAAGCCTCTCCTTTCCTTGTTAGGTGGGTTATCAGTGGTTCCTGCTGATACATAAATGATGGATGTCTCGGTGGTTGTTGGGGAGTTCCAAGATGTTTTTCCTAAGGAGGTTGTGACTCTACCTCCCCCCCCCCCCCCGACATGACGTTGAGTTCGGGATAGACTTACATCCTGGTGCCCGTCCGATTTCGATGGCCCCTTATCGGATTGAACCTTTGGAGTTGCGGGAGTTGCAGATTCATATTGACGATCTGATGGAGAAGGGTTTTGTTCGACCTAGAGTATTGCTATGGGGTGCTCCATTTTTTTCGTGAAGAAGGCAGATGGTCGTCTTAGGCTATGCATAGACTAATGAAGGATGAACCAGGTAACAGTCAAGAACCGTTACCCCCTTCCAAGGATATATGATCTCTTCGACCAACAGAGGGGAGCAGGTTGGATTTATAAGATTGATATACGATCTAGATATCATCAGCTGAGGGTAAATGACAGTGACATCTTGAAGAAGACTTTCAGGTGTAGGTATGGGCACTTCAAGTATGTAGTGATGTTGTTTGGAGTTATGAATGCACCAGCTATGTTCATGGGACTTATGAACTTTTTCTTCCGAGAGTTTCTAGACCGGTTCGTCATTGGGTTTATCGATGACATCCTGATCTACTCAAAATCAGAGTAAGAGCACGTTGAGTATCTCAAGGCAGTCTTGGAAGTCCTTCGACACCACCATCTTTATGAGAAATTGTCTAAGTGTAAGTTTTTGACACAATAAGTACACTCCCTTGGGCACATGGTGTCTCAGCATGGAGTGTCAGTGGACCCGTCGATGGTGGAGGCAGTTGTTTCTTGGGTGGCACCCAAGAGTGTGGAGGATGTTCGTAGTTTCCTGGGGTTGGCAGGTTACTATCAGAGGTTCGTTTCGGACTTCTCTCAAGTTGTTGCTCCATTTAATGATTTGAATAGGGAGATCCAAGTCTTCCTAGGGAGCGAGCAGTGCCATAAAGCTTTCGAATACCTAAAAGAGAAGTTGTTCAGTGCTCCCGTACTCAGGTTTCCAGAGGAAGGGTTGTTGTATGAGGTGTTTTTTGATTCTTTTGGCCTTGGTCTGGGGTGTGTGCGGATGCAGAAGAAGGGAGTGATATATTATGGGTCTAGGAAGTTGCGCCCTCACAGGTATAACTATGCCACCCATGAACTAGAGCATGCAGTAGTAGAGTTCGCACTGATGTTCTGGCGACATTACCTCTTTGGGGAGCACTTTGTGGTATTCTCAGATCACAATAGCTTGCGTTATATCTTCTCCCAGCGTGAACTGGTCTTATGGAAGCCGATATGGGTCGAGTTTCTCCAAGACTATGACTTCGAGGTCTCTTACACTAAAGGTAAGGGCAACGTTGTAGCTGATGCCCTAAGAAGGAAGTAACATAAGGAAGTGGTTCGGGAATCCTCTGATTCTTGGAAAGCGATGGGAGAGTTGGATGACTTGCACTTGGATGCCAAGGTAGAAGTGGTTAGAGGCTGTTTGCTTCAGATGACGCTGCAGTTATCCTTAGTGCAGCTATTGGAAGAGTCTCAATGGGGGACTCCGAGGCGGAAGTGATGCGGGATCGTATCGATTAGGGGAACACTCCAGAAGGATGGTCAGAGGAAAGACGACATCGGATGTTTTTCATGGAAGGATGTTAGTCCCGGAGACAATGCGTGAGGGAGTTCTCCGTGAGTTCCATATCTCAGACATTGCGGTACATCGAGGAGTTTTAAAAATGTACTGAGGCATGAGGGAACAGTTTTGGTGGCCCGGGGTGAAACGGGTTGTGGTAGAGTTTGTGGCAAAATGCTTAGTGTGTCAGCAAGTGAAGGATGAACACCATGTTCCCAGTGGTTTGTTGCATCCTTTAGATGTCCCCGAGAAGAAGTGGGATGACATCTCAATGGAATTCGTCACAGGACTACCCAGAGCTCAGGGTGGTTAGGATGCTATCTGGGTAGTGGTGGATCAACTTATGACATTAGCTCACTTCTTAGAAATTAAGGATTCAGGCCCAGTGAGTACCTTAGCACAGAGGTACGTAGATGAGGCTGTGCGGTTGCATCGAGTTCCAAAGACTATAATATCATATCGGGATACTCGGTTTACCTCACGATTCTGGAGAGGGTTACATTATTCCTTTGGCACCCAGATACGCCTTAGCATTGCTTTCCACCCCCAGACCGATGGGCATACAGAGAAGACTATCCAGACGTAGGAGGACATGCTGCGAGCATGCATTCTGGATTTCTGAGGATCATGGGTACGACACATTCCTTTAGTGGAGTTTTCCTACAATAGAAGCTTCCACTCTACTATTGGAACGACACATTTTGAGGCTCTATATGGAAGACTATGTCGTTCAACCATTTACTAGGAAGAGGTTTGTGAGACAGGTGCTCTTGGGCCCGAGGTAGTACAGAGCACCACAGAGAAAGTTCATCTTGTGCGTGAGAGGATGAAAGCGGCTCAGGACTGACAGAAGTCTTATGCTGATCATCAAAGGAGGCATTTGGAGTTCGAGGTGTGAGACCATGTGTTCTTGAAGGTTTCTCCTCGATGGGGGTAGCATAGGTTCGAGAAGGGGAGTAAACTCTCCCCTAGGTTAATCGGACCTTTCGAGGTGCTGAGGCAAGTCGGCGAGGTGAAATATCAGTTGGCCCTGCCACCTCAGTTGGAGAAGGTTCATGGCGTCTTCTACGTCTCCCAACTTTGTTGGTACTTACACGATGACTCTCATGTTTTCTACTAGGGAGAGCTAGATATGGGAGATGACATGACCTTCGAGGAACAACTAGTCATAATCGAGGATCTTAAAGAGAAGGTGCTCTATGGACAATCCATTGCCTTGGTTTGTGTGATGTGGAGGCTTGGCGGACTCGAGGAGAGCACTTGGGGGCGGGTGGCCTAGATACACGCTCAGTACCCTATGTTTTTTTTACTTGTGTTTTACCCTGTTCTTCTAATCTTTTTGTTGATCTTATACTCTGTACCTTTGATATATGGAATGCTTGTCTTGTCAGTTGTGAGGCGTTTTGTTTTCCTTATTCTCTGGAAGTGTGTAATGTGTCCGGATATGTGGGGAAAATGGGAATCCCAATCCATAATCGAGACGCATTAATGCGAATGCGATTGAACCTGTGCGGCTGAGTCAGTGCCGCCTAAATCGGATAATATCTCGACATGGGAGAAAGAATTCCCCAATCCATGTGTTCGGGTAGTGTGTGGGTTGTATGGTGTTGGGGGCAGTGTAAGTTGGAAAATCCTAATATATGGAAGAGGGAAGGCGCAATCCTTAATCGAGATGCATTAATGCGGATGCGATTAAACCCATGCAGGCGAGTCAGTGCCACCTAAAGCGGATAATATCTTGACATAGTAGAGGGAATTCCTAACACCTATGATTAGGGTTGTTGGTTGTGTTATTGTTATAACGAGAACCCTGAGAAGTATCTTTTTGGATTACCAAGGGTTGGTTTTGAATTATCGAAGATGAGAATGTTTTAAGAGGTATCTGATGTAATGTCCCGGAACTCTCTGGCCCATTCCTTTGTCAAAAAGAAGGTCATGAAGTTTTCTGGATGGTAAAATGGACTTTTCCCACACTTTCAGGAATTTTGTAAGTACACGTCGTGTAGTGTGAGTACATGTTGTGTACCACCTTGCCGGGTATACCCCATGTTGAAGGCTGTGTCCTTTCCGTGTGAAATAAATGAGTACACGCCGTTAATCCAATATTACATTTCGTGTAGTCCCTCCCCGCGTACACGTTACCTTCAAACCATGTGTTGACCAGTCAACGGTCGCGTTCTACGTTGAAGGCCGTGTTGGATGCCGCATGGTGACCATGAGAAATGGCTTAATACACGCCATGTAATAAGAATTACACACCATGAACTTTTGTTTTTCACGCCTATAAAAGGATGTGTCCTCTCCTCCTTTTCAACTCACTCCTCTCCTCCCCAATCCTCTAAGCAGAGCTCTCCCAAGAGACTCGAAAGATCTTTCTTCCATAACTTCTTCGTCCGAGCTATGATTTACTATCCGTCAGCGACCACAAGATCATAACGACGAGGCGGAACTTCTGAGCTTGGATCTGTTGTCTTTACATCAGTCCTTCCATTATAGCTTCCACCTGAGGAGGTTTTTCCGGGTTTTGATAGAAGTGACGGACACTGATGGACGTCTTCTGAAGTTAATCCGGGGAACTTTGTGATCAGAACCTGTGGAGGTATGGACCTTACCTTCGTCTCTCTAAATTGTGCATCATGCGGGGTGGGTATCCTCTTATTTTCATGAGAAATAGTTGAACCTATTAATAAAGATAATAACCGGTTAAAGAACGAGGATGTGGAATTTGTTATGTTTATCTTATATCCTGTGATATTATCTTGTGAATTGAATAGGATTATGCCTACAAATCACGGTCTTTGGGGGCCTTTGCTTGCGCAATTTAGTGGTTCCCTATCTTCTAGACCGTTTTTGTGAATGGAACCTTATGGAATATGGAATTTGGTTAATCACGTAAAGTTGTCTGATTAAAATCTGGAACCCTTGTGTGATCACCCCGGTTAAACAAAATGTAATATTGAACATGTTGGTTTGTCTTGGTTACGTGGTGTGTGAAAGGGGGGGGGGTGAATCCTGGGTTATTACGAATAGAACAGGCAGCAAGGCTACGGTAAATGATGTTAAAGGGGCGATGATGTGGCATGAACCTTGTTTTTTGGGTTTTTGTGGATCAGGTGAGCAGCGGGGCTGCAGTTGGCTTGGTTGTGGGTTGGTGTGAATGCTACGTTGGTGCTGGGCAGCGGGGATGCGATAAGTTGAATCAAGGGATGATGATGTACGGTGTGGTTGTGGTTATGGCAGTTGGCAGCATGGCTGCAGGGATGGGTTGGAATGTGAACAGACTATGGGTTGTGAATAATAAATAAAAGTGGGGGAGTTAATGAATGGTGGGACATGGTAATGGAATAGGAATAATAATAAATGGGGTTGGTTGGATAATAAGAAGTAATTTGTTGTGTTGCTCGTGTTTTCCTAACATGATTTGTGGATGGTAGAGATATGTTTTACGAATGATCTGTAACACCCGAGATTTTTTTATGAGTAATATTTTGTTCAAAGGAATCTTTCACTACACACTTTCTTGGCTTACTTTACACGCAATCGCGACCTTCCTCGATAGCTTGTGTCGTACGCAATACCGAGTTTCACTAAACAACGATATGCTATTAAAATATTATTAAAACTAGCCGTTATGAATAGTAATAACCACTTTTTGAAATTTTATAAATTTTATTTTTCAAAATGGACTTCATTTTTGGATTCGGAATACCGAAATTAGCCTAGGGTAAAATTTTGATATTTTTCTGAAAACTTTCAATTTTTGATGAATAGTGAAACCACTAAGTGGTAGGTTAAAAACTGAATTTTGCATAAAACTTAATTTTACCACTTCTGTGAATGGAATTTCGAAAATCCGACAGACATGGTTGATATCAGTAAGTAAAATGTGGTTCAATGAGATAAAAATAACTTTTTGGTGAATAGTAACTTTTTACTTTTTTTTACCGCGGTTAATAGTAAATAGGGTAACTCAGGGTAAATATGATATTACTATTACCCTAACACATGTCCTAATTCTATTGGATAAGTGTAATTCGACCAAAAACAACCTTATGAATAAAATATGACCATTTAGGCCCACTTGAGTTAGATTAGGACATTTATTATTAATTTATTTAAAGAAGGGTTAAAATAGTTAAAATCAAAATTTAATAAGTAAAAAAAATTTAATATGGGGTTATACATAAGATAAATTCGACAATAAATATTCATTCGAAATCTAAAAATATTTACTACATAATGGTATTTTATTTATAATTTTTAGACGTTAAATAATTTAATTTAATTATGACACAACGATGATGCAGTAATTATCTTATTTATGAAATATTGACATAATTGATGTTATAAACACCAAAATAAATGTAATTTGAGATTTTTATGAATTAAATTAATTTTTTAGGTTACTATGATATATTAGTGTTGATTTAATCAACTTGGTTCGAACATATAATTCTGTTATGACTTTCACAAAAATCATATATCAAATAGTGTCAAAATTGACACAAAATAGTTTTTAAATCAAATATTATATTATTAAATGTTATTTTATTCCTAAAAATCTATGGTTCGGCCAAATGACTTAGATATGGATATATATATTAATAATAGACAATATGGGGATCGTTTGGCAGGTAATAGTATGTGTATTAACCATATAGTGAAAGAAAACAAAAAGACATGGTAAAAGTTAAATTATTTAACTTAGAGTTAAATCTAATTGATAAGGTTAAAATAATACCCTAAACTTGTCTAAATCCTATTGGTTGATAGGATTTCGACCCCTCCCCACTTTAGCTTCGAAATAAGACCCTTTGGAACCATTATAAACCGATTTTGACTTTAATATAAAAAAATATTTTGAGATATCCCTAAGGTGCCCCTCTCCTCCCTTATAAAAGGGCACCTCCTCCCCCTCTTCCTCACACCAATTTGAGCACTCAAGCTCGGCCAACCCCTTCCATTTTCTCCTCTCCACTTCCCTAGAATAATCCTAGAGGTCCTGGTCTTCTTCAAAGACCAATCTTAGTTCCCTAAGTGGAGGATTCAAAGAAGAGGTAATATCCATTACCGATCTTTTCAATTTCTTTCTTCTTCAACTTCTTCTTCTTTAGTTGTTTCATGATAAATTAATAACATCAGTATTAATTACATACTGATATGTTATTATAAATATGAAACAACCCTAATTAACCTTCTATCCATCCTACGGAAAAATGAAATCACCGCGCGTGCGTACGTACGGAATACCGTCTCCACGCCGTGGTGTAATCTATTTTCCACCATCACCTTACAAGGATGGGTATAATGGTGTAATGAGTAAATATTTATAATTATTATAAAGTAATATTGATACTGAAATAATATATATATACTCCAATACAATTCCACGATCATAGGAACGATATCATCACTCGTGCGTACGTACGGAATACCGTCTCCACGATGCGAAGCGACTCGTTCTACATGATCATCATTACATAGTAATTATATAAATGAATTGAATGAATAAATAAGATATATGTTACAATAATACCATTCTTGATATAAGTTATCTATAAACTTAAAAGAAGAATAATAATTTATTCGGCAAAACATGCATAAGAACAAAAGGCAATAAAGACCCGAGTAACAAGTAACAATGAAATATTAATAACAAGAAGCTATGTATATGACCATACATGATATCATATCAATATTTATGATTCTGGAATAAGTCAATAAAATTATTTAAACCATTATACAGGAGCTTCGGACACGTACAAAGAAAATCGGACCTAAGGTAAGGGAAATATCACAATCTCATTTTTATCCGAGATTGTTTATTCGTAAGTATTTACTGGGGTGTGTTTTATCATCCACATCCATGTTTCATCAATATGTAATATTATTTCCATCCACCAACAATTTTTTAAATCCATTTTTACCCTTCGGTGAGTTTTTAGTAATATGTATGAAAGGAATCTTTTGTCGTTTTTCATACGAGGTACTTTTTGACTTTTCCGACAAAAGTACAAAGAATGTTTTTTTAATTTATACGGAATGAATGGATTTTTAAAACATTATTTCCAAGAAGCTTCCTTTACAAGTTTTCAAGTTTATTTTTAATCAACTTCTTTTATTTTAAATTCGTATGACATGTTATGAAAGGAAAAATGTTTTTGAAGAAGAAAGGATATTTTCCTCAAGAATGGAGTTCAAGTGTTTTATAAAAATTATTTTCCATATAAGATAATATAGGGTTATGTTTTTATCCCTATTATTACATTGATTTGATCATGTTGTGATGGAAATATTTTTATGAATTCCTTTATCTTATTGTTTTATGATGTCATGTTGTTTAAGAATCCCATTTTTATTACATGGGTTATGCTATGATGTATGGCTTATGATTTTGTGGCACACATAAGAATGGTTGCATTATTAGATGGGTGGGACCTATATATCCCTCCAATGCATTGGGTAAAGATTTTATATCTCATGAGATAGACATTGCTGGAACGGTAGGTTATACCGGTTCAGTGAAACCGGACTGGAACGAGGGTGACTCGGTTCAGAAAGGGACTTTGTCCACTAAGATAGTCTTGTCAATGAGTCATGACTAACAAGAAATGATTTTCCATGATTTTGTGTGCATGCCACAAAGTTTCAAGTTTCATGTTATGATTATGGGGATCTCATTTTCACATCTATGATTTATTCCATGTTAAGATATTATGATCTCTTTTGCAGGTTATGATTTTCAAAAAGATATGATATGATTTTTATTTCCTTTATTTTCCCTTGCTGAGCATTTGAGCTCACCCTTTTATGTTTTCTTTTCCCCAGGTCAGGAAGATGGATATTAAGTAGAATATGCTAAAAGGGACCCTAGATATGATGAAATAAATGGGAGAAACTGTAGAAGATTTATGAACCAGTTGTTTATGTTTCCTAGTTTCTAAAGACACTATACCTATACGGTCCTTTGTGGTTTTTTCATATGTTGTAATAAGTGTGCTACCATTTTGAAGTATTAAAAATGTATGTAAAGTATGGGATATTATAGTTGGTATCAGAGGAAAGGTATATTCAACCTTCAGAAACTAGGATGTGAAAGTCTTAGTAAGAACCCTAAGGATAAGTCTAAGCATAGAACACAATCTTAGTGTTTTATAAAAGGCCATGAATACCCTAGGATAAGACCTTAAGTGTGAAATTTTATCCTTGATTATGTGGTTTTCCTATTATAATTAGTGTTGCTCACACTATTCTTCTTGGTTTTAGTCAATGGCTGGAACCCGAAGGAACCGTGTTAATGCGGAATGCGATGGGAAATGCAATGATTGTCCCCCTGTGCAACCAAATGATATGGGAGCTGGAATGCAAAATCTTGTAGCCATGCTCACACAACTTTCTCAAGCTATGAATCATGCAGGACTTCCAAACGAGCAAAGGATGGAGCAACATTCTGTTGAATCCTTCATGAGGTAGCGTCCACCTTCTTTCAGCGGGTCTACTGATCCATTAGTTGCTGAACAATGGATTAGTACTACTGAAAAGATATTTTCATTTCTTCAATGTTCTGAACATGATAAAGTCATCCTAGCAGTGTATCGTTTGGAAGGAGATGCTGATAAATGGTGGAATCTTATTAATAATACGAGGAAAAGGGATGAAATTGAGTCTATGGAATGGGACGAGTTGAAGAACTTATTTTTCAATAAGTACTTCCCTCGTATTCTCCGAACAAAGATGGAGAAATAGTTTCTTGAACTGAAGCAAAGGGATGATGAATCTGTTGGTACCTATGAAGCAAATTTTACAAGACTTGCAAGGTACGCTTCTGGTATTATTATCCAACCTGAGAGTAAGATCGATCGATTCATTAGTGGCATAAAACCAAGTCTTCGAAGGGCATTAGCCATAAGGGACTTCAATAGCTACGAGGAAATCGTTCGATGTGCTCTCAAAGTCGAGATGGAGATTGGAGTAACCCATCAGTCACATGGGTTTGATAAGAAGAGGAAGATGGAATTCAAAGGAAAATCTAAAGATCACACTGAAAAGAAGATGAGCTTTCCCTTATTCTCAAAGTGTGGAAAGAAACATGGAGGGAGTTGTCTTAAAGGGACAAGTAAATGTTTCAAATGTGGAAAGGAAGGTCATCAGGCATTTGAATGCCGCGATAATGGGAAGAAGATGTCTAATGATGCAAAAAAAGGGAGGGATACACAGAATGAACCTACCACACTTCAATGTTTCAAGTGCAAGGAGATGGGGCATTATGACAATCAAAGCCCAAATCCAAGGGGTGATGATGATGGTCGACGTCAACAAAATCTTAATGCTAAAGAAAAAGGAAAGTCACATGCAATTTCTATCAGCAATGTGGAGTACGATAACGAAGTGGTGAAAGGTACACATATCATCCACTCTAAAGTAGCAAATGTTTTATTTGATTCTGGATCCATCCACTCTTTTATTTCTAAAGAATTTTCTAAGGGTATCACCATATTACCTCAACAATTAGATGTTGAGTTAGCTATGACAACACCTAATGGCACAACAGTCGCATCAAAAGTTTATAATTCTTCTCCGATCGATGTTTGTGGGAAAGTGCTTCCTGCAAATCTTGTGATCCTTCCTTTAGTGGAATTTGATGTGATTCTTGGCATGGATTGGCTTTCTCTACATGGAGCTCATATCAATTGCCAAAGAAGGGAAGTCACATTTCATATTCCAGATCAATCTACGATCGTCTATCGATGCAAGGATGAATATAACCTTCCAGTGGAAATTCCTTCCATCTTATGGGTCTCGATTCCACTGAATGAAGGTTATTTATCTCAAATGGTTGGTGAGAAACTTACGATTAAGAATACGCCCATCGTACAGGAGTTTGATGATGCCTTTCCAGAGGAATTACCGGGTCTTCCACCAAATCGTGAAGTTGAGTTTTCAATAGAACTCATACAGGGTGCTTTGCCTATTTCAAAGACACCTTATAGAATGGCCCCAATTGAGTTGCAGGAATTGAAGAAGCAACTCCAAGAGAATCTTGATAAGGGATTCATACGCCCTAGTGCATCACCTTGGGGAGCACCTGTTCTATTTGTTAAGAAGAAAGATGGATCAATGAGACTCTGCATTGATTATCGAGAACTTAACAAGATCACTATCAAGAACAAATATACTCTCCCACGCATTGATGACTTATTTGACCAACTACGCGGAGCTCAATACATTTCCAAGATTGATCTTCATTCAGGGTATCATCAATTAAGGGTCAAAAGGGAGGATATACCAAAGACGACTTTCCGTACAAGGTATGGACACTATGAAAATATAGTGATGCCATTTGGTCTTACTAATGCCCCTGCTATCTTCATGGATCTAATGAATAGAGTCTTTAGATACTGTCTTGATCAATTTGTGGCAGTCTTTATAGATTATATTCTTGTCTATTCAAAGAGAAAGGAAGATCATGAAGATCACTTGAGAATTATATTGAAGACCCTGAGAAAGGAGAAGCTTTATGCCAAATTTACCAAGTGTGAATTTTGGCTTCAAAAAGTTGCATTTTTGGGTCACATAATCTCAAAAGAGGGGATATCTGTGGATCCAGAAAAAACAGAGGTTATCGAAAGATGGTCAAGACCAACAACAGTAACTGAGATACGAAGTTTTCTTGGTTTGGCTGGATATTATCGACATTTTGTAAAGGGTTTTTCACGACTATCTAATCCACTCACCAAGTTGACTCGAAAAGGAGTTATGTTTGTTTGGACAGAGGAATGTGAAGATAATTTCAAGGAGTTGAAAAGAAGGTTATCCAGTGCACCTGTGCTCACACTGCCTTGTAGTGGAGAAAGGTTTGTGATCTAAAGTGATGCATCCAAGAAGGGATTGGGGTGTGTTCTTATGCAAAATGATATAGTGATAGCTTATGCCTCACGACAGTTGAAAATCCATGAGAAAAATTACCCAACACATGATTTGGAGTTGGTTACGGTAATCTTTGCATTAAAGATTTGGAGGAATTACCTTTATGGTGAAAGGTGTGATTTTTATACTGAATATAAAAGTTTAAAGTATATTTTCACAGAATTGGAGCTGAATATGCTTCAAAGAAGATGGTTGGAGCTGATTAAGGATTATGACTACTCAATCCATTACCACCCTGGGAAAGCAAACAAGGTGGCAGATGCATTAAGTCGACAAGACCATGCTAGTTTATCCATGATGAGGATCACAAAAGATCCAATATTTATGGATTTACAAAGGATGGATCATGGAATTATAATGGAAGGGGAACAATCTTATCTTTCTCAAATGAATGTTCAACCATCTATACATGTGAAGATTAAAGAGGCACAGATAGAAGATGTAGAGTTACAAAATAAGGTGAGAAATGTTCCTTAATTCAACCTTGATTGTGATGGGATAATAAAGCTCAGGAATCGGGTTTGTGTTCCTCCCATCCCTGAATGAAAGAAGGAGCTGCTGGATGAGGCTCATAGTTCATCATTCTCTATTCATCCTGGAAGCACGAAGATGTATAGGGACCTGAAAGAGTACTTCTGGTGGGATGGCATGAAAAGAGATGTTGCTGAATAAGTCTCTCGATGCTTGGTTTTTCAACAAGTTAAAGCTGAGAGACAGAACCCTAAGGGGATGTTACAACCATTACCCATACCCGAATGGAAATGGGAAAACATCACTATGGAATTTGTCACAGGACTTCCTAAAACATCCAAAGTCAATAATGCTATTTGGGGCATAGTTGATCGTCTTACAAAGTCTGCACACTACATTTCTATTAGATAGGATTTCTCTCTAGATCAGCTTGCTAGGATATATGTAAAGGAAGTGGTAAGATTGCATGGAGTACCACTTTCTATTATATCTGATCGGGATCCGAGATTTACCTTGAAGTTCTGGCGAAGTCTTCAGCATACTCTGGATACAGAGTTGAGTTTCAGCACTGCTTATCATCCCCAGACAGACGGTCAGTCTGAGAGAACAATTCAAACCCTAGAAGATATGTTGAGAGCTTTCTCTATGTATTTCAAAGGAGGTTGGGATCAACACCTACCTTTGGTGGAATTTTCTTATAATAATAGCGTTCACTCCAGTATTCAGATGGCTCCTTATGAAGCTCTCTATGGAAAGAAATGAAGGACTCCAACTTACTGGGATGAAGTTGGGGAAATAAAGCTATTAGGACCTGATCTCATTGATGAAATGGTAGAAAAGTTCAGATCTATTCAACAACACATAAGAGCAGCTCAGAGTCGACAGAAAAGTTATGCCGACAACCGAAGAAAAGACCTAGAGTTTGAAGTGGGTGATAAAGTGTTCTTACGAATATCTCCATGTAAGAGGTTTATGAGATTTGGAAAGAAGGGGAAGTTGAGCCATAGATATATCGGTCCTTTCAAAATACTGGATCATGTTGGAAAGTTAGCTTACCGACTGTCGCATCCACCGAATCTCTCTAAAGTTCACGATGTGTTCCATGTATCTCTCCTGAGAAAGTAAATACCTGATCCTTCTCATGTACTCAGCTCAGTAGTTGTACCGCTGGAGCAAGATATTTCTTATGAAGAACAGCCGATAGAGATTCTGGATCGTAGCGAAAAAGTCCTACGAAACAAGACCACTCGATTGGTGAAAGTTTTATGGAGGAACCACCAATTAGAAGAAGCTACATGGGATATTGAGGATATTATGAGGGAGAAGTTTCCTCATCTGTTTGTTACAAAGTGATGAATTTCGAGGGCGAAATTATTTTTAAGGGGGGTAGAATGTAACACCCGATATTTTTTTATGAGTAATATTTTGTTCAAAGGAATCTTTCACTACACACTTTCTTGGCTTACTTTACACGCAATCGCGACCTTCCTCGATAGCTTGCGTCGTACGCAATACCGAGTTTCACTAAACAACGATATGCTATTAAAATATTATTAAAACTAGCCGTTATGAATAGTAATAACCACTTTTTGAAATTTAAAAAATTTTATTTTTCAAAATGGACTTCATTTTTGGATTCGGAATACCGAAATTAGCCTAGGGTGAAATTTTGGTATTTTTCTGAAAACTTTCAATTTTTGATGAATAGTGAAACCACTAAGTGGTAGGTTAAAAACTGAATTTTGCAAAAAAATTAATTTTACCGCTTCTGTGAATGGAATTTCGAAAATCCGACAGACACGGTTGATATCAGTAAGTAAAATGTGGTTCAATGAGATAAAAATAATTTTTTTGGTGAATAGTAACTTTTACTTTTTTTTACCGCGGTTAATAGTAAATAGGGTAACTAAGGGTAAATATGATATTACTATTACCCTAACACATGTCCTAATTCTATTGGATAAGTGTAATTCGACAAAAAACAACCTTATGAATAAAATATGACCATTTAGGCCCACTTGAGTTAGATTAGGACATTTATTATTAATTTATTTAAAGAAGGGTTAAAATAGTTAAAATCAAAGTTTAATAAGTAAATCATTTTTAATATGGGGTTATACATAAGATAAATTCTACAATAAACATTCATTAGAAAGATAAAAATATTTCCTACATTATGGTATTTTATTTATAATTTTTAGACATTAAATAATTTAATTTAATTACGACACAACGATGATGCAGTAATTATCTTATTTATGAAATATTGACATAATTGATGTTATAAACACCAAAATAAATGTAATTTGAGACTTTTTATGAATTAAACTAATTTCTAGGTTACTATGATATATTAGTGTTGATTTAATCAACCTGTTTCGAACATATTATTCTGTTATGACTTTCACAAAAATCATATATCAAATAGTGTCAAAATTGACACAAAATAGTTTTTAAATAAAATATTATATTATTAATTGTTATTTTATTCCTAAAAATATAAGGTTCGGCCAAATGACTTAGAAAAGGATATATATATTAATAATAAACAATTTGGGGTTCGTTTGGCATGTTATAGTAAGTGTATTAACCATATAGTGAAAGAAAACAAAAAGACATGGTAAAAGTTAAATTATTTAACTTAGAGTTAAATCTAATTTATAAGGTTAAAATAATACCCTAAACTTGTCTAAATCCTATTGGTTGATAGGATTTCGACCCATCCCTACTTTAGCTTCGAAATAAGACCGTTTTGAACCATTATAAACCGATTTTGACTTTAATATAAAATAATATTTTGAGATATTCCTAAGGTGCCCCTCTCCTCCCTTATAAAAGGGCACCTCCTCCCCCTCCTCCTCACACCAATTTGAGCACTCAAGATCGGCCAACCCCTGCCATTTTCTCCTCTCCAATTCCCTAGAATAATCCTAGAGGTCCTGGTCTTCTTCAAAGACCAATCTTAGTTCCCTAAGTGGAGGATTCAAAGAAGCGTTCCAAAGAAGAGGTAATATCCATTACCGATCTTTTCAATTTCTTTCTTCTTCAACTTCTTCTTCTTTAGTTGTTTCGTGATAAAGTAAAAACATCAGTATTACTTACATACTGATATGTTATTATAAATATGAAACAACCCTAATTCACCTTCTATCCATCCTACGGAAAAATGAAATCATCGCAAGTGTGTACGTACGGAATACCGTCTCCACGTCATGGTGTAATCTATTTTCCACCATCACCTTACAAGGATGGGTATAATGGTGTAATGAGTAACTATTTAGGATTATTATAAAGTAATATTGATACTGAAATAATATATATATACTCCAATACAATTCCACGATCATAGGAACGATATCATCACTCATGCGTACGTACGGAATACCGTCTCCACGATGTGAAGCGACTCGTTCTACATGATCATCATTACATAGTAATTATATAAATGAATTGAATGAATAAATATGATATATGTTACACTAATACCATTCTGGATATAAGGTATCTATAACATTAAAAGAAGAATAAGAATTTATTCGGCAAAACACGCATAAGAACAAAAGGCAATAAAGACCCGAGTAACAAGTAACAATGAAATATTACTAACAAGAAGCTAAGAATATGACCATATATGATATCATATCAATATTTATGATTCTGGAATAAGTCAATAACATTATTTAAACCATTATAAAGTAGCTTCGGACACGTACAAATCAAATCGGACCTAAGGTAAGGGAATTATCACAATCTCATTTTTATCCGAGATTGTTTATTCGTAAGTATTTACTAGGGTGTATTTTATCATCCAAATCCATGTTTCATCAATATGTAATATTATTTCCATCCACCTAAAATTTCTTAAATCCATTTTTACCCTTCGGTGAGTTTTTAGTAATATGTATGAAAGGAATCTTTTGTCTTTTTTCGTACGAGGTACTTTTTTACTTTTCCGACAAAAGTACAAAGAATGTTTTTTTAACTTATACGGAATGAATGGATTTTTAAAACATTATTTCCAAGAAGCTTCCTTTACAAGTTTTCAAGTTTATTTTTAATCAACTTCTTTTATTTTAATGTTGTATGACATGTTATGAAAGGAAAAATGTTTTTGAAGAAGAAAGGATATTTTCCTCAAGAATGGAGTTCAAGTGTTTTATCAAAATTATTTTCCTTCTAAGATAATAAAGGGTTCTGTTTTTATCCCTATTATTACATTTATTTGATCATGTTGTGATGGAAATATTTTTATGAATTCGTTTATCTTATTGTTTTATGATGTCATGTTGTTTAAGAATCCCATTTTTATTACATGGGTTATGCTATGATGTATGGTTTATGATTTTGTGGCACACATAAGAATGGTTTCATTATGAGATGGGTGGGACCTATATCTCCCTCCAATGCATTGGGTAAAGATTTTATATCTCATTAGATAGACATGGCTGGAACGGTATGTTATACCGGTTCAGTGAAACAGGACTGGAACGAGGGTGAATCGGTTTAGAAAGGGACTTTGTCCACTAAGATAGTCTTGGCAATGAGTCATTACTAACAAGAAATGATTTTCCATGATTATGTGTGCATGCCACAAAGTTTCAAGTTTCATGTTATGATTATGGGGATCTCATTTTCAATTCTATGATTTATTCCATGTTAAGATATTATGATCTCTTTTTCCAGTTATGATTTTCAAAAAGATATGATATGATTTTTATTTCCTTTATTTTCCCTTGCTAAGCATTTGGGATCACCTTTTTATGTTTTCTTTTCCCCAGGTCAGGAAGATGGATATTAAGTAGAATATGCTTAAAGGGACCCTAGATATGATGAAATAAATGGGAGACACTGTAGAAGATTTATGAACCAGTTGTTTATGTTTCCCAGTTTCTAAAGACACTATACCTATACGGTCCTTTGTGTTTTTGTCATATGTTGTAATAAGTGTGCTTCCATTTTGAAGTATTAACAATGTATGTAAAGTATGGGTCGTTATATGATCGATGTGGTTGGTTGTGGATAGTTTCCCAGTAGTTATGGGGCTAATAAACTAATTCTGCTGAAACGTGAAAACCTAAATGGTGATGGGGTTGTTTGTTGTATGCATGCTTCGTGTAGCTGTGCCGAGACACATGCTTGGTTTCTCTGTTTAGAATCCATAGGTGGGGTTGTGTGTTTGGTGTATATATATATATATATATGTATATGTATCTTTTTGATTTGTCGCACCACACCCATGTAGATCACTTAGTGCTGAAAACTCCAATTTAATGGGATAGGGTGTTTTCCCCTTAGTTACCAGCTCCTTCCTGCTCCTTCTTCCATAGGCTGTGATGGCTTGAGGCGATATTACACCAAAGAATCTTCGGGTAGGTTTTGATTGGGGTGGTTTAGCCCAAGACTCTTCGGGAAGGTTTAATTTTCCCAAGAATCTTCGTGATGAGGCCCAGGTGTGTGTGGGTGGGATACGTGGTTGTGAGGCCCAGGTGTGTGCGGGTGTGATACATGGTTGTGAGGCCCATGTGTGTGCGGGCAGGATGTGTGGTTCTTGAAGCCCAGGTGTGTGCGGGCGGAAAGAGTGTGGTAGCATCAGGATGTTCACCATTAGGAAGAGCAACTAACTAGTGGGAAATGGTGAGGGGTACCCAATAATCTTGTTCTTATATACTACTACCTGTTGTGGTTGTGTTTTTGGCGAGTGTGGCCGGTGAGGTTGGGTGGATAGAATTCCTTGCTAGGTTTCTTCGGTTGTTCTCACGGGACATTAGGATGTCTCCCCACTTGTGCATGAGAGCTTTAGGTTTCCCTACTGAGTATTCTTTTATGCTCACCCTACGTTTACTTTCAGGTTTCTAGGAGGACTACCAGGGCCATGCGGGACCCTACTAGTCGAGACAGTTGGAGTTGTTGCAGTTGATGTACTCTTATTTCTTTTGGTATTGTTCTGTTTGAGATTTCTTGTACTTGTACCTTGTTTCAAAACTATTTAAACATGCATGTAGGATTGGTTTGGGTTTATTTCTATTCACTTGTTCTTTTCCTTTTTGGTAGTTGACTTGTCCTATTTCCCGATCTTAAATTAATAAAAAAGGGTAATGCCTCCCATATATGTGAAAAAATCATACCCTTGTTGCTAGTCGCCACTCTGGGGCCTACTGGAGGCGGGACTCGGGGGGTCATTATCTCCCTTCCACCATTTCCAGCTTAGGAGGGGAATCTTTGGTGGGAGGGGTCGTGACAGATAAAAACTTTTATAAATCCTGGATGATTGAGAAAAATTTCTACAATGAAAGACAACTGACCTGGTAAATGTTCTTCATAGGAATTAGAAATTTTAGGAAACTACATGGGAACCCGGGTATGTGATTATGAAGATATGTCCTCATTTTTTTATCATAGTAATGGAGTTTCATGATTGAAATTAATTTTAAGGTGTTCATAATGTAACACCCAAGATTTCATATATATATCATTTAAATGAACTAAAATTATTCAATATATTTCTTTCCATGAATCCTAGAGTCTAAATAAACATCGATATAGTAATCTTCTAAAACATAGCTATTGATTAGGATGGGATAAATAATGATAAAAAATTATTAAAATATATATTTAACGGTTTTAAAAAATGAAAATTTATTGACTAATTCGTATAAATTAAGTACTCAATTTTTAGTAGTCATTTTTCCCTTTAAAAATATATTTTCTTCAAAAATGATTTTTATTTAATTTTATATAATGAAATTATAATTAATTTCTTCCATTTATTTAAATTTTATTTTTGATAATAATATTATTTTTAAATAAAATTTCCAATTTTATATAATGGTGACTTTTTATGATTTTTCTGAAAAGTGTTTTTTAATTGAATAGGTAAAAAACGATTTTGAAAACTATCATTACATTTTAGGTAAAATTTTGATTAGGATTTGAATTTTATATTTATGCTAATATAAAATTTATTTAATTATATATAATATAATTAATTAAATATTAATCATCACTGTACTTGATTTTGGTATAAGTTCAATTTTGAGCTTAAAAAAATATTATTTCCCTAGAATATTTTTTTAAGAACATAACGTGTTTTTATTTTAATGAATTAAATTAATATCAATTTATTAATGGTTTTAATGAAATTAATGGAATATATATTCAATAGAAAATTTAAAATTCATTTTATGGTTTTTACAGGACAGTAAATTTGAGTTATTTCATTTTTGTACTTAGAAATCCATTATTCTAAAACAGTCTTTCTTTGCATTTTACGCCCCTATTTAAAATTAAATTGTTTATATAATAGAAATTTAATAAGGTAAAATTAATTCAAATTTTTTTTGATCATAATTAATATAATTTAATAGTTTATACTTATTTCTTTTCCATATTGAATAGTAAAAATAGTAAAAGGTTTCTGTCGCGATTATGGTTAAAACGGGTTACCAGGGGGAGGTTATTAAACAATGATAGAAATTTTGTAATTCCTCCCAAAATTTTCTAATTCTTAAAAGGTTAATATATTTGTTAATTTTATTATCCTAACATTTATTTCATGTTCCTTTGGAGCCACTTTCACATGAATGTTACCTTATATCATTTAAATCTTTTAAGAAATTTCCTTGTGGGTCCCTCCCTTCACCTATAAAAAGGGAACCTCTTATCCTACATTATTCAAACATCTTGAGCATTCAACATCATAAAATAACTAATAAAAAACAATCAAAAAAACCATTCCTTTATCATATATCTTATGTTATTCTCCTATGACCAATCCTTCACAGATTAAGGTGTAATCCAAAAGAGATCTCTTGAAAAAGAGGTATAAATATTAACCAAGATCTTTCAAATTTTATTATTTATCTACTTCCAATAAAATTTTTGTGTCCATAATATCATGATTAATATATTATAAAAATATACTTATATTTTATTATTATTATTTTACAACCATTTACAACCTCTTCTATATTAAATGGGTTATGAAAGATTCACTCGTTTGGGCGTGTAGACTATCTCCTCAACATAGTGATATGATTTATATTCCATAACCATATTTAATGGTTGGTTATTATGTTATATTTGATGTATATTTATAATATTTATCATATAATAATGGTTTTTCAAAGTGAATTATTATTTATTCATCTTTCGTTCTGTCTATCAAGAAATGGAAACATCACTCGTGCATATGTATGGACCATTTTCTCCACATAGTGATGAAATTCATTTTTCATCACCAATTTATATGAATGGTCATAAATATGTATATAATAAATATATATTATATTTATATTATTAATAATATTCTGGATATTAAGGAACCATGATCAAAATGCAAGGATCATATATGTTGAATTAAAACATGCATGAAAAGAAAATCAGCTAATACCCAAAATGATGATAATAATGGAGGATTTTTGATGAGAGGATGATAATATGTTATAAGTAAACCATATATGGAATTATAGGGATTAATATAGTTATATTATATATGTCTAAAAAATTAAAATTTATCATAAATTTTTTTAGAGAACTTATGATGTATGATAGACTTGAGGTAATAGTTTTTTTAACTCTAATTTCCATGAGAAATATTCCATATTCACTATTTTATTCCTCTGCGTGGAATCTAAAATGCACATGAGTTTATTTTATTAATATTTTCATAAAAATTAATATTATTTAAAAATCATATATGTTTCTTTCTTTCATGAGGTTTTGATTTAGAGATTACCAAGGTTATAAGTGTTCTTTATCTCAATTGTGTTTCATTGGGTCATGTTTTATGTTATTCACTTTTTATTTTTAAAAGGTGTATATAATGATCCTTTAATGTATTATATCATTATTCCTACTTAATTCATGGTATTTAAATTTATAGTTCTAATTATTCCATCCAAGTTTATGTGATTTTAATGTTACCAGTGTTAAGAGTTTAAAATCTCAAATTGTCTTTTTGGGACACATCATATGTTATACACATATCTTCATTTCTTTGGTGTAGCTAATTCCCCATTTATTTTTTTTATCATTAATATCTGTATTTTCATTTTATTCAAAATTTAATTTTATTTTATTCATTTAATGGGAATTACGACTCAAAATTTATCAACAAAATAAATTTTTTATGATGCAATCTTATTTTTATCTCGATTGTTTGTACTTAAATATAAAATGACGATATTATATGATCTATAATATAAAAATTATATGTCTTATTTTATCCTCTAGTAATTTATAAATATTACGTTATTTTAATTCATTTACCTTCTTTAATTACTCACGAGACTGAATGTATGTTTTCAACGAAAACAAACCATATTTCTCTCTTCATTTGAGAATCCTTTCTTCCACGTACATATTTTTTATAATTTTTTATATGTGTTTTTAATATACTTAATGTTTATTAATATGATTTTTTCTAATTTTTAACTTTATATATATATATATATTTTAAATAATATTTTTTCTTTTTCCGAATGATTAACTTTTGAATTTTTATTAAAAATTTTAAAATGGTATTTATTTTTATATACACCGAATGAACAAATATTTCCACCACAATGTCTTTTATTTTAATTGAATATTCCGTAAAATATTTCAAATTTTATTTTAAAATAAATATTTTCTATAATATTTATAATTTTTTTGATATTAAATAATTTATTTCAAAATAAGAAAGCTATTTTCCTCCTGAAATATTTCAATGATCATTTAAAGATATTTTCAACTATAATAACACCATTTGATGTTTATTATTATTTAATGGGCATATGATCCAATGTTTCCATATTTATTCTTTATCTAGATGTTTTTATGATGGTGATGATGAAATATTGACGAAACTTGTTATATTTTCCATGAGTTAAGAATGTTTATAAGGATAAATCTTTTCATTATTATATGGAATACATATAAATGGATTATGATTATGTGACGTGTGGTTCCATTATAAAACAAGGTTGGGTGGTTATGTTATAAACCAAGTGCAGGTGGTTACATTATAAACTACGAATGGATGAGTCTGTCATATCCCTCCAATGCATTGGGTAATGATGAAGGATTTGAGATAATCCTAAGAGATGGTAATGTTAATAAAATCCAAAGGGAAAAAGAAGTTAATAGGATAAAAGTTACTTCAAAGGGAATATTTGAAATGAAGGGGTATACATTTCCATTATATAACATTTTCTATAATGATAGTATTGGGAGTGAAGCTTGAGTATAGAAGTAATTTTATATGATTATGTGAATTACAAAAAATTATTTCTTATTATTATGATAATTATTCATGAATTTAGATGGATTTTTTATGATTCAACACTCTTACTTATTATGTAATTTGATTAAGAAATATTTATTCCTTGATTAATGATTAAATATCTTTGACTAATAGGGTATGATTATTGTATGTTTTTTATCTTGTTCTTTCTCCCTTTTTCTTATCAAGTGATCACTTATGGCCATTGATTAATATCTCCTATTCTTAGACTTATTGATCACCCAGTCTCACCCTTTATCATTTTTCTTTTCCCTAGGTTAGGATAAAATATTTTTAGTAGGTTATGTCTAAGAAATGTACTATGCGAGATATTGTTTTTGAGATATTTTTAAGATCATTCATATACTGGTTGTTTGTGTTTCTATGTTTCCAAATACACTAAATATTTATGTATCTGCTGTTTATCATATTAGTATATAATGAATATTAATTTAAAATTATTTAATATTTGTTTATGTAAATCTTGGGTCACTACAGATCCATCCATGAAAATATGACATGATCCATGAGTGATAAAAGATGGAAAAAATTATCATTCCCCATGCATAATTTAGCCAACAAACATTTTTGAAACCAAAATTTACAGTAATAAATTCATTAGATTTTAAGAACAAGAAAGAGATATGTAACTAATAAAAAATATCAATGATAGAGAGAGAATATCTTATATCGAGTAGATTTTTATTCCCTCCCATATCGATCACTACAATTATGATATGCATGGATTAAATATCCTTTTCCACTGTGCATGTATCCAAAATATATCTTCCACTACATGTTCATGTGTCTCTATATTCCTTTAAAGTCATCTTCAAGGCTATTAATTGAGTAGTGGAATCACAACACTAGAATAACAGTTAATAACTTTAGACTTTGGGTTAATAGTCTTGTGGTATCATTCTATATTCATCTTCTTCCCCATCCATGACTCTAGCTATGATCATTACCATATTATAGTCCCCCACCCATTTTTATATCTTTAGAAGCATCCCTTTCATCCCCTCATCAATAATATCAACTCCCCATTTTTCTTCAAATTTTTAATTAATAACAAGGGTACCCATAATAAAAATTAGATTAATCATATTAATTTATAAAAACATCGAAAATATAATACACATTAAATTCCCATCCAAAATAATAATTCTAGTAGTTAATTTTCAAACTAAAATTATATAATATTGAAATGATTATTTTAATGTTAAAACCCATTTCAAAACTACTTCAAAAAATGATATTAATATTAAAATTTCATTAAAACCAATAAAAATAAAGGTTATTAAATTATATAAAACTTAATTATAATAACATTTAATCATTTAAGACCCAAAATCACTCATTATAATTATAATATTTAATTATTTACAGATTGAACCAAAAAATTACCAATCATTAATATTTCACCACTATCACCACATGTTTACATAAAAAAGAAAAATCATTTACTTAAAATGATTTGGAAAATTAAAACAAATGGACACATCAGATTCCCCTACACTTAGAAAATTTATAGTCCTTAAGGAATATATTTATCATATTCAATAGATGAATAGAAATCTCAATATTAAAAAAATAAAAATATCACAAAGAATTGTTTTTCAAATGGATTTTTCTATATAGAACCTCTCAAGGGGTAAATTTATTTTCCCTCTTAAAATTAAATTACTTTAGTGAAAAATTGGATTCCAATTTTACAAAAATGATTGAAGTTGAAAATTTTAAGAAAAATTAAACACACATCAATTTTCATCCAAAAAAACTTACAAATTTCTCTTTTTCTCTAATTAAATAGGTGCATAATTTTGAAGCTCAGAATAAATAGACATAATTCTGGATATTACAAATTTAATAATTAGTCTACACAGAGAAAATAACCATAACAACGGTAAAATAATAATGAAAAAAGACCAATAAGGATTAATTTTTTGTTTCACGGGACATTTTTACCCATATATTATGAGCTTAATTAAAATCTAAAAGTTTATGTTTTATAATAATTATAAGACATATTGCCAAAATTTTATTCAATATATGTTTTTTCAATCAAGAAATAAATCATGTAATTAATTAAATACATGGAGTAGTGGACAAATTTACCTCCTCAAATTAGAGAAACATCCATAAAAATTAAAAAAAAATCACCCACAAAAAATAAAAAATTGAATATTAAAGATAATCAGTTTAATAAAAATGTGTCATTTTTATGTGTAAAAAATCTTGGCATATTTTATCACATTTAATGAACCCTCCCCTATATTTAAAACTTGGAATTTCCCTCAATGTTGAATCCTACATGGGTGAAAGATTAAAAATATTTTGTTTTAAAAGAATTTTCAGTTCATAATTACAAAGGATGGTTTTTATAGGTCATAGGAAATTTTAGAATAGCATATTCCATGATATGACCCATTGGGACCCCGCTTAGGATGAAAATATGTCATGGGTGACTCCCTAAGCCCTCCTATAATAGGCTATGGTCTGGTGATAATATTCGAGTAGGAATGTACCCGAAATGGGAATCCTTACCCTAATGTACTTATATGCACACATGTGACTAGCTCTATGGAATATTGTTGATATATAATAAATGATTAAAACATCGTGGGTGTAAATAAAACAAGCATAGATATCTAGGAAAATTCATCGAGTAAAACAAGTTAATATAAAAGATATATAAGGTAAAAATACCATCCCAACAAGAAAATAGGATCCAGCTAGAATATAACTATTAAAATACAAAAAACTAAAGATATCTCGGTTCATAGTCTCTATGAAAGACCATCAAACATGACTAGCACCTTCAAGTACCAATATGATCCTATGACACTAGGTCCACCAATATATCCACTGATCTTCCTATCATCTTCATAAAACCCGACACATCCAAGAAAATCTCACGCATGGATGATTATATACATACCTAGTAGGACAACCTAAAAACTAATAGGAATGAAATAAAAACAAATAGTCATCTCAACCCATAAAGAAAGATGGTAAGGTAACATAACATTAGATATATTCTCATCCTGATGTCCCAATTTAAAAGAAGATAATTGTCAAACTTTATATCTGGTTAAGGATTATGATGAATCTACCAGCAGCTTTAAAGGTCTCGTCTTGGATTCCCAACACTTGATGCAACCTCACAAGAATTAGAGTGGAGGGACCACACCTCTCCACTTCTCTTTATAGTCAAGGGAGAACTAACTCTAGTGGAGAAACCACTCCCCATTAAATCTCAAATATGGGAGGAGTACCACTCCATAGTTTGAGGATACAATCCCTCTATAGTGTGTGTGGGGGGGGTAACAACCCTATATATATGATGGGTATATAGTGCCTTCACCCTAGTGCGTCGGGGGAGTATTGACCTCGATATCTCTATGATGATCAGTATTGATCACTGTCAATGGCCAAGATTTTATGAAAGAAGCATCTTACACATAACACCTCATGTCATATATTTGATTCCATATAAAATGATACTAACATTTTATAATTATAAAAATATTCATGATAGGATACACAGATTCCTAAATTTGAGTCCCATAGAATGATATACACAAGGCAGATGTTCCTGAGGAAAAGTGTGTGATGTGTACATAGGGTCACATGACATGTGACTCCAAAGGGACAACTGGACGTATCCACCCATGAACACTTCTTATCCATCCATATAGATCCACGTAGCATACCCCTATGGGGAAATGAAGTGTATATTTACTTGGGGTTGTAGGGGTGTTCTCAAGGTAGATATATCAACGATGAATGTTTCTGCACACAATGTGTTCTATTTGGGAAATAGTGTGTCTACTCAACCAGGATCCTAGTCATATTCCATAGGAACGTGTCTTGGATACCATAGTAGTGTTACATGACATACGGTCATGGAGACATATCATGTGATACTTAACATTGAAAAAAATGTATCCTTCATAATTTTTTGAGGAATATGATGTGTGTTCCTTCAAATCACATGGTGTATACCGATGTTTTCACATAAATTAGTGTATGTCTTCCAAAAAAATATAGATTCACCATTCGTACTGTTTAAAATACCATTTGAATAACCTAAAATGGCTAAATATGAAGGATGTAATCTCACATCATTCTTTCCATGCCTTTGGTGGCCATAAAATGGTATTTCAGTTACCTGAGTGATAATCATTGCACCTTCCATCACCATTATGGGTCCCAATCCATGATGCTATCAACCAAATCCAGAATTATATCTTGATTAATTCACAAAAAAATTAATACCTATGTTTTTCATGTATCCATCAAGAACCCAAAGGTTTGATCGTGCTTGAATCCATTTTAAAAATATCTAATCACAGCCCCATGGTCCAAAAATGTAGAACATGAAGAACAGTGGGGAGAAAAACACAAGAAAAAGTTCAAAACATTTTTGTCCAATTTGATCTCATCTAATGATTACATATTTCATAAAAATGGTAAAATTGTTTTATTATATATATAAATTTCATTCAATAATTCCAATTAAAACTAGGCCCACACAATGGAAATAAATCACATAAGTAATGTAGATACGTAATCCATTTGTGACATATAAAAAAGTGTTGAAATACAAAAAATAAAAATACCAACCTCAATAATGAATAATTTAATAAGTAATAACATGTATGCTACTGATGAAGGTGAACACCCACTATGTTCTCAATTTTTCTAATGATTATCCATGATTGTCATTGTCGATCCATGTTCCCAATTTTCCAATTACAATAGAGATCACTCACTCCTATTTAACCTCCCGAATATATTTATCAAACCCTAGTGATTTTTTATAAAGGAATATTTCTAGAGGAAATCTTTGTTTTAGTTCATTGAATAAAATAAATAAATAAATAATTTATTTTACATAACACATGTTCCAATATACGACATCAATAGAACATATAACGTAGGAAACCATTATATCTCACCTAGGGTGACCCCTATGTTCTAGAGACAACCTCTTTATTATATTTCCAATATAAGGTGTTGAT
Organism: Viscum album; assembly: GCA_963277665.1. Classification (NCBI taxonomy): domain Eukaryota; kingdom Viridiplantae; phylum Streptophyta; class Magnoliopsida; order Santalales; family Viscaceae; genus Viscum; species Viscum album. Next base: position 178,390,037 of record OY728146.1, on the reverse strand, counting down.
CTATGGGAAAGAAAATATTTAAAAAAATATGCACACACATTATTTAATATATATTAATATTTTCAATATATTAATTTTAGGGTTCTATGACACCCAAAATCCAACACTAGCTCTGAGTAAAAATCCATTGATACATAGAAATATTCAGTGTATTAAATTATAGAAATAAAATTTGTTACAATGTCCCCTATATTTTTTCTCACTAAAAAGTACAATCTACACAAAAATATGGGGGAACTAATCCTACATATATCTCTCACACTCCTAGAATATCTCCTACATTCTCCCATGTTATCAAAGCAATCAAATTAGTGGAATATTCCATCCACATATGTTCCACTCTTATCAATCCTTGATCACCACTTGGTACTCTAAGAAGCTTATTAAATCCTTGATGTTCATATCTACTTAGTCTATAATGTGTCTCGGGTCATGGATATATCTCCTCATCTGTGACACATGGAATAAATCATGCACTTAGTCCAACTGTAGTGTAGGGACATGCGATAAGAAACCGCACCAACCTTATCTAGGAGCTTAAATGGATGTATTAACCTCTGGGATATCTTTTTTCATGGAACAAAACAATGAAAACCTCATAGCAGGGATACTCTCAGGAAAACATGTTCTACCTAATCAAAATCCAAAATCCCACAATTTCAGTCTTTATATGATTTCTATTTGGTCAAGGATTTCCTCATATTCTTGTGGATCACTTGAACATTTCCCATCATTTCCTACACCACCTCTATCCCAACAAGAGATGTCTCACCAATCTCTATCCAATAGAAGGGTGACCTATAGTGTCCCATATATAGTTCCTTCAAAGGTTCCATAACCATAGTAGAGTGATATCCATTTTTATAGGAAAACACCACCAATGACACAGTATCCTCCCAAAATCCATCGATGTCTAACGCAATGGACCTAAAAAAATATACCAAAATCTGGATGGTCCACTCGATATGGTCATTCTTTTGGGGGTGAAATCTTGTTCTCATTTGTTAATGGGTCCTGAAAGAATCCTAAAATCCCATATATTACCATGATATAATATTATAATATTGTTATGAGAAGATTTTCATGGGTACCTCATGAAGACAGATAATTTCATGCATGAAAATACACCCTAAAATCTTGACTGAACTCTACTCTTTGATGGTAGGAAAGTGTGCCAACTTGGTAATTTATTTTACTATCACCCAGATAACATCATGGCCTCTCACTTTTCATGGAATACCTATCACTAAATCCATCGATATTCCTCCACACTTTCATTATGAGATCTCAAGTGGTTTATTCAACCCACTAGAACATGATGTTCAGCCTTTACCTATTGAACCATGAGGGATTGAAAAAAAACTTGTAAATTCACTCCCTCATTACATCACACAAACACGTCCACTAAAGGTCATTGTACATTTTTCCACTACCAAATATAAAACCAATGGGAGTTATTTATTTTACTCATAACCTCCTCACACAACATGGTTGTAACTACCATCCATACTAGAAATGGGATGATGTGCTCCTCACCTTTATAAAATACATCTAGTATATTTATAGAGGATATCTAGTCATGTAGATTTTTTTTGTTAACATCCCCCAACTAAGAGTCTCACACGCATTGAAGAAGTTGTGGAGTAACCATTATTGAAGGTATATAAACTAAACCCCTCTCCTCCACCAGGGTTAGATATAATCAGACCATCCGTTCTATCATCTCCTCTAAAAAATGAGAATTTGATTTCTAACTAAGGGAATTTACCACTATGTTTACTTTACATGAATTGTAGAATATCTCAAATTCATAGTCTATGAGGAACTCTAACCAATGCCTCTATTTTAGGTTATGATCTCTCAGGTTCATGATGTACCTAATACGTTGGTGGTCTATGTACATAATGAAATTCTCATCCATAAGATAATTCCACTACTTCCTTATGGTAAAGGACACCACTATCAAATTCAAGACATGTGTTATGTAGTTCTTATCATGAGGTCTCAAATACCTCAGCCCATGACTAATCACATCCTACCCATAAATCAAGACACATTCAAGTATAGCTCTAGAGTCATCAAAAAATACCACATACTCAATACCCTCCTTCAGTAGTCTCAAAAGAGGATCACTGGTGAACTTCTACCTTTACTCTTTAAGGGCTCTCTGACACTGTTCAATCTAGGGAAATGGGTTCCCTTTTTTACATCAGGGTAGTTAAATGGGATATAATCTTGGAAAAGTATACCATGATACACCAATAGTACCCCACAAAACCATGAAAACATCATACTCTATCATTATCTTGGGTGGTTCCTAGAAAATCACTACTTCGATATTCATCATATCTATAACTACACCATGCTCAGAGATAACACTCCCTATAAAGTGAACGTATCATATCCAAAACAGAAACATCATGAGGTTACCATATAGTCGGTGCTCCTAAAGTAACTCTAGGACCATATTTAAATGATTCTTCTGATCCTTATAATAATTAGATTATACTAGAATCTCATTGAAAAATATAACCATGAATCATCCCTAATATGGAAAGAATATTCAGTTCATAAGATCCATAAACACAATGGGGGAATTGGTCAAACTGAAAGGCATCACCATGAAATCATGATGTTTTTAGAAATATTAGAATGACTTATTAGAAATATCATCCTCATGAACTCTCAAATAATCTTTATTATACATAAGATTGATCATTAAGAACTAACTATAACCATTTAACTGGTGAAAAGGAAGTTAATCCTCAATAGGGGGTACATATTGCATATCGTCACTTGATTTAGGAGACAATATTCAACACAATACCTCAAACACTTACCAATATTTTTCAAAAAAAAAATTAATTCTTATTCGATACACTTGGTCAGATAAAACCTTTCTCTCATTGTTATTACAACTATACACTCGGCTCCCATAGCTTGGTGGGGCGGTTGAATATGTCGCTAAAGATATTTATCTGGTCTCAAGGTGAACATTGATGAAAAATTTAATCTCCCACCTTAAAGGTAATCTCAAAAATTCTTCTAAAAATAAATCTATATAATCCTCTACTACCACAGGAAACTAAATACCAGAATAACCCACAATCCCAAAGTCTAAACATTCTAACTAATGGGTGATATGTTACAACTTACAACTCATGATACACAATCACTCATATATAATATCCTTTTGTCCCATGAATGGTAATATCGTTCCATATGTAAGAAAGAATATAACTCTATTATGATTACATTCTATCTAGGAATGCATCACGGATAACCAATCCACACCAAGGATAAGGTCATATGGATTTATTGCAATGAAAAATAGGTATAATGAGAAAATCTCTCCAAGGAATGTCAACTCGCATTTACATAAGATTTGTAAAATAAAAAAACACCCTCATAAGAAGCTCTAGACACAATTTATGGTCCAAATTTTTTTATTGTAAGTTCTATTTCGTTCAAAAGATAAATGGAGATGATGGAATGACCCACACATATGTTAACAAGTACATGAGATAATGTTGAATAAACATAGATCATACCTCAAATAATTTCATGTCAACCGGAATCATATCCATCTATAACCTATATATATTTTAACCCTTTACCTATATCTCTATGATCCATGAATTTACCACCTGATGGTGGTGGTGAGAGTAATTTGTAGTGTCATCCTCTACATAAGCATCATCCCTTTAGAGCTCACCTACTTTGCTATCAGCACTACCTCCCTTGGGAATACCCTTATCATGCATATAAGAACCCTAATAATAATTATATCTCTTATATGGATGTAAATATACATTTTCCCCACAATTTAAATCAAAACAATTTATAAAATCATGATCCATGTGAACTCACCCATCACAAGCATAGCATCATCCCTCTCAAGGAAAAATGAATGGTTGGTGAAAACCTTGTGTTGTTGATCTATGTTTCAAAGTACAAGAATGGGTCTGCCTCCTACACTGATACCCAAATGACTAAAACATATTCTCCAATACATACAACTTATCCCCATGATTTCTTCTTTCAAATCAATGCACCCGACATCCCATTGTTGTAAAGTTCCCTGTAACCAAATTGTGCTCTATCAATACAAAATTAGAGGGCATGCATAATGAGACCATGATTGATTGGATATCTCTATAAAGGACCTAATAAAACTTCCATGATTGAATTAATCCATCTTAAACTATATTGATATAGTATAATATGTTTTTTTAGACCTAGAGGTGTACTTAGAAACAAACATATCACCATATTGTTGCTCAAGGAGATCCTAGATCAACACGAAGTGAATGTTCAAAGGGTGATACACCTCGTGAAAAAACTACTACATTTATGATCATGAGAGTGTCATCTCATCATGGGTTTGAGTGATTATACCCCATTGAAAACCTTTTTTCCATAAATAATTTCAGTCGCAAGCACACCCATATGTCCAATCGGGGTCTGAAAAAGTTATCAAACTCAAACCAGTACCTTGAGCCAATCCAACATAATCTAAGGTCTAGAACTCCATGAAACCTAAGAGACCAATATTATTGAAACTCACATTATATTATATTCCTATAACCATCATCATCTTGACCTACAAGAGCTATTTAATTTCAAGTATATAGTCGATAATCTGTATTGAACAGTGGTGGTAGATCCATGTTTTTTCTATCTGGTGTAAGCATTTATCTATAAGAACCTATACGAAACACTTCATTAGTGGGTCCTAGAACTATGAACATATCACTCAACTAGTTTTTTATGACCCTATATCAGTATCTTAGATGGATTTCATCACAGATTGATCAAAAATGTTAATAAGACACACCACAATAAGATAGTCATATCCGAGGAGCTTACTCATTAATGACATGAACGTAAAAATACCCAATACTATATAACACATGTACTATTTTTTCACTGAAATTGATGCCTCGTAATGTCGTGGAAAAAAGGTACTTAGAGTCCGAGTGTATGGGAAAATTGGTCACCCCAACATTATAGGGTTCCCTATCCTGATATCCAAAATCAAGAAACTCTAACATCACTTCCCTTAGTTCCCTGTAACGCCCCAATCCCAGTTACCCAAAGTTGTTGCATTATTATATCACATTGGCAAGATCATAAATTTTCAAGTCTCGAAATACCAATTAGTTAAATAGATTTGAATGTACTAGATACATTTTTAATGTTTACATTACATCTTAAAATGGAAAACTAAAACAACAATGTTTCCATATACAACACTAAGATCCCATAGTATATCCATGCGGGCCAGTCATAATATACTTCTTCGCATCATGGGAAAAATAAAACATAGAAAGGGGTGAGCTCAGATGCACAGTAATGATAACAATATAGCATGAACATTCATAAATCTGCATAAAAAATTAAGGCAATTTATAAAACTAAAACAAAAGCCTTTTCAACATAAAATTCATCATAATATGGAAAATATAAATCAAAATAATTACATTGAATTAATCATATGTATATTATACTTGTATAATAATCACATGCAATATCAATAGCCACTTTCATAATGATGGAATGCATAATGTCAGACTTTCATAACCACATAGTCAAGGCATTGTGCCAAGACTACAAATAAGATTTTATCAAGGCCTTGTTCCAAGAAACTAGTTTGTCTTATGAGACGTACCGATGCATCGAGGAGATATAACGATCTCCACCTGTAACTTACTATGTCCAATGCATTCCTCATATGAAAAGGTTTAAACATAACATAAACATTCGTATTAGAATTAGCAAACAAAATGTCAATAAATTATCAATAAACCATGAATGGTGTAAAAATAGCACATCCAAAGTCAAAAATATCACAAAACCTTCAACACAATATAGATGTTTTGATTCATAATAAATCCACTTCAAATAAGCTTAAAATCCATCAAAGGATGTTGACATAGATGAAATCAAAATGTTTTTTAGAGAAATATGTCTTTATATTATGAAATCATTTATGAAAAAATTTATTTTGAAAATTTTCTTATAATCTTGTAAGAGAATCTTTGATGATGTTATAATGGCATAAAATAGTTGCATCCTCCGTATAAGTTAAAAAAAATTCTTACCATAAATTTGTCGAAAAGGTTAAAATGTACCTTGTTTGGAAAACGATGGATAGATTCCTTTCAAAACATATGAGGTCAAATAATGTTATAAATGACTTTAACCCATTGTATAGTAAATAGAAAAAATGTTTTGAAATGCATTTTTAAGAATCATAGATGTGGATGATAAGGAGGTCCCAGTAGATAATTATGTATAAACAACCTCGGATAATGAAGAGATTGTGAAATTAACCCTTACCTTGTACTTTTACATGGTCGATGGTAGGTTAACCTCCTGTATAATGGTGAAATAATTTTTATTAAATTATAAAAGAATCATATACATTAATATAATATCATATATGATCTTTTAATATTGCTTTGTTAATAATATTTTAGTATTATCGTCATTTCAGTTGTTAACTGATTCATTATCTTTTATATGCTATGTTACGTAATTAATGTTTTCTATGGATAGGATGTATCTTATTCATATTAAGAATGATATTATGTCTATAAACATTATTTTTAATCATCTAATGAAAATTAGTCTTGAATGGATACGATGGGGAATGAATCTCATCGTGTTCATAGAGACGGTAATCCGTACGTATGCACGAGCGGCGATATCATTTTTTTGATACTAAAATAATATACAGTTTGATGGTCTATCATATATACAGAATCATTATAATGTTTTATTTATTATTCACATAAATTACACATCATTATTATATCCGTCCAAATAAAAATTTATTGAATAACAATTACACCACGACATGGAGACGGTAAGTCGTACGTACGCACATATAGCGACATATCATTCAAAGGATGGATAGAATAATGAATATGATTGTACCATATTTATAATAACATCATATTATATAGAATATACTGGAGTTATTATTTTATAATGTAAACAACAAAGAAAGAGGATGTAGACGAAGAAAGGAACTTGATAGAGGTGATGAAATATTAACCTCTTTTCAGGTTCTTCCTTTTGATTTGATCAAAAGGTCTCCTTAGGTTATCGTTATGACAAACGAAGCCCTCTATGATGAAGGGATTACAATTTAGAGGGTATTTGGGAAGGTGTTGGATATTCCAAATGGCTTATAAGGTGTGAATTAGAGGGAAGGGGGAGCTCCCTTTTATAAGAGAGGTGAGGGGAACCTTAGGAAAAGCTAGAAATATTATTTTATAATAAAATAATTTTCAGTTTATAAAGGCTCAAAAATAAATTATTTAAACTCTAATTTGTGTATGGGTCTAAAAAAACTCATCCAATAGGTTCTATACAGGTTTTTGTCACTATATTAACCTTATAATTTAGATTTAACTCTTAGTTAAATAGTTTGAAATTTACCATGTCTCTTTGTATTTTAATATTATATGGTTAATAAACTTAATATAATCTTCCAAGAGAACCTCAAGTTGTTCATTAATGACATACATAATATTATTTATGAATTTTGGCCGAACATTATATTTTTAGGAATAGAATATCAATTAATAATATAATATTTGTTTTAAAAAATCTTTTTTGTCAATTTTGACACTATTTGGTATTTTGTTTTTTTTAATTCTTAACAGCATTATTACAACGAAAAAAATTCATATAAACACCCCTAAAATGTCATATTGACCTATAAAATTAGTGGGATTCATAAAAAGTCTCAAATTAAATTTATTCGGATATTTATAATATTAATTATTTTAATATTTCATTAATTTGGTAATTACTGAATCATCATTGTGTCATAAATAAAATAAATTATTTACTATCTAAAAATATAATTAAAATAACATGTTGTAGGAATGATTTTTATATTTTTAATGAATATTTATAGTAAAATTTATCTTATGAGTAACCCTATATTAAAAATATTTTAATTATTAAACATTTATTTTAACTCTTTTAAATATTCTTTTAATAAAATAATAATAAATGTCCTAATCAATTCCATGTGGACCTAAAGGATCATATTTTATTCCTACATTGGTTTTTGATCTAATTATTATTATCCAATTGAATTAGGATATGTGTTAGGGTAATAATAATATCATTTTTACCCTTAGTTACACTATTTACTTTTAACAGTGGTAAATAAAAGTAAACAGTTACTATTCACCAAAAATTATTTTAATCTCATTGAACCAAATTTTACTTATTGATATCAACTGTGTATCTTTTATTTTTGAAATTCAACTCACATAAGTGGAAAAATTATGTTTTATGTAAATTTGCAAATGCTCCTAAGAGGTGGGTAAAAGACGGTAAAAAGTTCCATAAAATTTTTTATATATCTAAAATTATTATAAAATGACTCCAATGAATTATATTGAACTTATATAGGTATTATGTATCTATATTGACCTAAAATAAATTTAAATAACATAAATAATATTTTAAAGAAAGATTCGGTTTTAAACAATAACTTAATGTTTTTCACTATTCATAAAAAATTGAAAGTGTTCAGAAAAACCAAAAAATTACCCTAAGCTAATTTCGATATTACAAATCCAAAAATAAATTCCATTTTGAAGGATAAAATTTATAAAATTTTAAAAAGTGGGTATTAATATTAATAATGGCTTGTTTGATTGGTTGCGATGTGTTAGAATATCGAAATTGCGTACAACACAAGCTATTGCATTATTCAAAGGGAAACATACCATGGAATCTTGGGGTGTTACATTCTCTCCTCCTTCAAATAATTTTATCCTTGAAATTTCTAGAATTTTTGTAACACCCCAGGTAAATAAGGAATATGACATTTTCATATTTTTCCATATTTGTGAATAAAATATTAATATGACTTTAAAGGGGATGCTATGCTCGATGGCGTACCCAACACGCAACAACGAGTTTCTTGGAAATCTTACGTTGCACTCTAATAATAAAATAATATTATTTTAAATGGTAGTTAACATGTAGTCATTGTAATGGAGGGAATGGATAGAAATAACTAAAATATGATTATATATATTCTTAAATATTTTAACATTTATACAATAAAAGATAATGACTTAAAATACGGAAAGAATTAAATTTTAGGCATATATGCCCTAGTTTTCACTAAAGGTTCACTTATCACCTTTTGATGGAGAACCGTAATTAAATATAGTTTTGTTCACTCTTAAACATTCTTTTGGACCAAATAAAACTCTTATTAAGAATCAGGACATCAAAATTTACTTTGTGTAAATTTTTGGTATCTTTCCGATAAAGTTCATTTTTTAATGAATAGAGTAATTTAATTCAAAACCAATTTTTAATCTAATTTATTTATATGATTAGATTATATTTTGAATTGGTTTTAAAGTTAAATTAGAAAATATTTTTACCATTAAATCCAATAGTGGTCGTTGGAATCAATTTCACATTGAAATCAGACTTAAACTAGTGTCAATCTTTTGATACTTATTGTTTCATAAAACACGCTATTTGTCATGACAGCGGGAATTAATTATTAAATTAATTAATGTGACTTATATGTTTTGAATTTTGTAAAACGAACTTCATTTTTGAATTCAGAATATCAAATATAGCTTAGGGTGACTTTTTGGGATTTTTCTGAAAAACTTCAATTTTTGATGAATAGTGAAACCACTAAGTGGAACTTATAAAAACTGATTTTTCTGTTTAAATGAAATTTTGCCATCATTGTGTTTTGATTTTCAAAAATCCGACATACATGGTTGTCATTAAGAAGTAAAATGTGGTTCAATGAGATTAAAATAATTTTTTGGTGAATAGTAACTTATTATGTTTTTAATCGCGATTAGTGGTAATTAGTGTAGTTTAAGTTAAAACTAATGCTTTAATAAAATGAGATGAGCTTGAAACATGTCTTACCCTCATTGGTTGTATCATGGCCGACCAAGAAAAGCCATGGGTCAACTTGGAGACCCCATGGATCCACTTTGGTTGGGAAATGACATAAATAACATTTTATTTAATGTAAAATTAAAATTGACACAAACATGATATGTTTTACTAAAACAATTTTTAAGTGGGGTTATACAATTCATCCTTTTGATTATAAATATTCATTGGAAAGATAAAAAGATTTACTACATCATAGTATTTTTTGTATAATTTTTAGACATTAAATAAATTAAATTATTTATGACATAATAATGATGCAGCGATTACATCATTATTTGACGATTTAAATAAAATGGAAATATAATGTAAAATCTATGAACTACACATGTCCAAAACTTATTGTATGAGTGGATTTCAAAGCCTTATCACCTTATCCACGAATTATAGCAATGTGGGACCTTTTGAAACCGAATTTTGTTTTCAAATAAAGTAATATTTCTTTACTTTCCAAAAGTGCCCCTCCTCTCCTCTTATAAAAGGCCCCCACATCTACCTCATTTAACACACTCCTCAAGCCTTTGGCTCGGCCAAACCCTGCCCATTTACTCTGTCCACATACCTATTCTCATCCTAGATGATTCCCTTTGGGCAGAATCCTTTCAAATGAATCCTTTAGGCTCAAATCAAAAGGAGTTACACTTTTAAAGGTAATTCATTCTCTCATGTTCATTTGTTTTATTTTGCTTCTCCAACCCCCTAAAATCTTTTTATTTACTTATTTTGTAACAACACCAGTATCTCCTATATACTAGGATGTTGTTATACGATTTATTCGAGCTACACTCTCACAAAACTACATCAAATGGTTAAAGAACATACGGTTTCCGTGGATGGTGAAATTCTACCTCCCGAAACGATGATTGTTCAATACTCATTTAACACCTTCAAAGGTGGCCATTATGATGTCACTATTTTTATATATGATATATAATATGTTTATGTTTTATTTATGCTTCTGTATTTTTCATTTTTGTCTTACCTTTATGGCTTCCATTATGGGTATACGCGATATCTTCATTTAAGGAAGTGCGGACTACCGCCACCTCAAAGTGAATTGATTCGTTAAATACCATATGTGGGTTGTATAAAGGATGGAAATATGATATTATATATTATATTATACTGGAATTATAATATACCTTTATATCATTATTATTCCATTCTATAAAATACGAAATAGAAATGAAAGTAGCGTTCATGCGTACGTACGGCTTACCGTCTCCATGAACGGTGCATTTCATTTCTTACCTCTAAACGATTATGTAATGTTATAAATGCATGAATGTACTGGATAAATATATCATATATGATATCTACATAAGGAATACAATTCTGGATATAATAAAAATTTGGCCACACGAACAACATGTAATTGTAAGAAGTCCACTTTCGACTTAAGAACCAAATATCGGAAAAACAAATATTATTAACTTAAATGATTACATAATGTTTATGACATGGTAATAAGTGGTATAAAAGTAATAATGAACTTGAAAAAGGTTCTTAAGGAATTAGAAATTAACTCAAGTTTATTATTCAGGAGATTAAATAACGATCGAGTCAAGTCGGACCCGAGGTAAGGGATCCTACTCCTCTCTTTCTTTTTAAGGGCACACTTTTATGTCATTCCTTTTAAAGCTCATATTTCTTGTTATTGGGATGATATTTTATATTCCACTTGCTGTAAATTCTATTGTAATATGATGGGATACTATATTTGATCTCATCAATCCATATTCGGAAGTTTTATGTGGCGCCGTTAGGCTACCGTGTTTTCGTAAGGGATTTTTTCATCTCACTTTTATTCCCGTGAGATTTATGCTACATTTGCCACAAATTACATTGAGTGGTGTATGTACTGCCCATTATTCTACTCTTTGTGTAATATACTTTCGTTTATGAGTATTTACATCAATGACCTATTGTCTTTCTTCCATGGGGTGTATCTTTTGAAAGATACCCAAGTCGGTAAGGGAACCTTTCACCCTCCTCTTTTTTAAAAGACTTCTTTTATTGGGTCTTTTAATTTACATATTTTTATGTTGTGATATGTTCTCATACATCCTTATTGATGTGAATTTTATTTCCAAGTGATGAGGTACACTTTTTATCTCTCATCAACTCATTTTGATGTGATGCCGTTAGGCTGTCAAGGGTACTTTTTAACCCAATTTCGATTTCTTTGGGTTCAACTTGTAGTCATTGAATATGTCATCCATTGAATATGTGTGAATGAAATTTTATTGTTTTACAATTAATATCCACTTATATTGGGTGTATATATATTTTTCACACATATTTTTGAGATTTATTTGTCCTTAATTTAAGGATACCTTCTTTATAAGGGATTTCATCACATTTGAAATTTCTATCGAGGGTTCATTGTTGTTATGCACAAATTCACTCTTATATGCTGTATATACTGTCCTTTGGAGTATTATATCATGAATCCTTTTATTCTCATGATATTATAAAGTTCTGACTAAATGTTATTCCTCGATTATTGTATTCAAGTGTCTCTAATTTTGGTAAAACCCCTTTAACCAAAATATCGTTTTAAATGTTTTAATTATTTGTTCTTATTAATATACATGTTTTCAAAATGGTTTTAAGGATTTATTTATATGGATATTAATGGTTTAAAATGTTAAAAGCTTCAAGGTGGTATGGGACTTCGTCTCAATCTCCTTTCATTGAGGCATATTTTATTTTATACACAACTTTCTTTTATACGGTGTATAAACCCCTTTGACTTTTACATTTATTCAAAAGGAATATTTTTTGTATGAAGCGTTTACTAAACGACAAAAGGGAATGTTTTTGTCGTACGTATGTGGCGACAATGACTTCTCCGCCGTCATGATCGTTATTTGAGTTTCAGCTTCCTCTACAAGCCATACCTTCTTTTTAAATGAAAAATAAATACCATGTTTTACTTTTCTTTTAATTTGGTATTAAAAATGGTTTTCATAATGTTTTTATTATATCAATGTGTTGTATTGATATCTCATGATTAAAATGTGGAAATGTTATGTTTCCTTTATGCATGTTTTATAGGATATGATTATGTTATGGTTCTTGGGCATTATTATGAAGACGGGTGGTTCCGTGATAAACTAAGGGTAGGTGATCCCGTTATAGCTCTCCAATGCATTGGGTAACGCGAAGGAGTGAAACGTTAAGGTTTTTCCGAAGAGATTTAGGGAATATACTGTGATGAGTATTCCAAACGTAACCAAGAGGGTTACTCCCTACGTAAGAATGTTATGAATGCCTCAAGTTACCTTTATGTCTTATGTTTTCTATGATTTATTCATGATTTGATATGCCTATGTTTTATGGGTAAAGTATGATTTCATTCTTATGTATATATGAACTCATATTTCCTTTCCATATTTTTATAACCCTTATTGAGCTTTTTATGCTCATCCCAAGTTTTTGAAATGCTTTTCACAGGTCAAGGAAAATGTACATGATGTGACGATAGTGACAAGGATGTGTCAAGAAAGAATCCGTGTTTTATTTTAAATAGGTTTCCATTTATGGGAAGAATGAATATTGTCTTTTATGTAACCACCTTGTTTAAATGTGGAATGTAATGCAAGTTTCATGATCTAATTCTCTAAAACTCTAAACCTGAAAAGATCCTCAATGTGTAATCTTGTAATAACTCAAGTTTAAGTAATGTTTAAGGCTGGGGCCTTATAGTTGGTATCAAAGGTCGGTTTAGATAACTTTAGAGGTTAGGGTATTCTTTAAGCAAAATTGACAATTACCATAATGGTTAGGATTTCAGAAAGAGTCTTAGTTTTAGATAAAGTGAATGAGTAAGTATATCTTATTTTCTATCTTACTCATTAGTACATGATGGTTTTGTTGATATACTCACACTGACCTTTTTGGTTTTAGTAAATGGCTGGATCTAGCAGGCACCAAAGTAACAGTGGATGTGAACGAAACTGTGACAGTTCTTTGAGCAAGCAACTGAATGATATGGGAGCTGCAATGAGAACTCTTTTGATTATCCTCAACCAACTATCTGGAGTCATGATTGACCACCTAAACCTTGGAGATTTCTCTAAGGCATCATATATGCAAGAAACAAATCCCTACAGAAGAATAGGTAATAATCATAAAGGTAAGTGTGTTCAAAAACCTATGTGTAAAAGATGTGGAAAGAAACACCTAGGAAAATGTTTCAAAGGGACAGAAATATGCTATAGATGTGGAAATGAAGGTCATAAAGCAAGAACCTGCCATGGAAAAAGGAAGCATCCAGTTGACTCGAGGAAAGGGAAAGAAGTTCTTTCTGAGGGATCAATTGAATGTTTTAAATGTGGTGTGCATGGTCATTATGCAAACACATGTCCTATGAAGAAGTTTCGTGAATGGGGTCACCAAGAGCGTACCAATATTCTTTTACCAATACCTAATGACATTCCGATTGAGGATGAAGAAACTGACAATGACCAATCAAAGGTATGTACTATTTCATGACTATTTTTTTCTTATTTTTGAATAATAGGATATGATTCATGATTTTGTTTGTAGGAAAGAGGTATTTCGGAATAAGTTGGAAAGGAATGGATAATGGATCATGAAGAATGTTGAATGAGTAAGATGTCAACATATAAGGGCTTCAAGAGTTAGGGTGAAATTCGTAAGAGTATTAAGTCTCTTTTGATGATGAGGTTACATTAGAAGACTTTTTATATTATGTGTAACCCTGATGTTTAATATAGGCAAATTTTATTCAAGTAATATTTATCTTTTATTTTGTGGACATAGTTATAAAGAACCATTTGGGTTTATATGATCCTTACTTTTGAGGTAATTATGGGTTACCATATGTTATGATTGAAGTGAAAGGCATGAGATAAAATTGAGGTTAAATTATGTTATGGTTATTTTGATGATTTTATCCCTTTTTGGGTAATGATTTGAGAATTATATAGTTTTAGAAAAAGGACAACACGCAGACCGTGTGACAACCCGTCGCGTCGGACAATGCTGCGGGAATCGAACCCACAACCAAAGTGCGACTGGTATTTATCGCCTACCACTGGACTACGTGAAGTCCCTGGTTAGTTTGACTCATTCTTTTTAGTTATATGATTTTATGAATTAAGAGTAAGTTGATTTTGGAGGATATGTGATTAGGATAATTACTTTTCAATGTGAGACTTTAGGAGCAACTGATGTTATTTGGAGATAAATGTTACGATTTAACTTGGAAGACTATGTGACTAAATCCTTCAAATATTTGGGTTTCAATCTTATATTGGTTTACATTGAATAATTTTATGGACAAATTGTTTATCGGATGGTCCTCGTTGAAATTTTGGTTTTGTTGGACAAATTTTGGAGATTAAGTATAGATTTTCTTTTTATAAGGGGTTATCCTTTTCTGGATTATCTGATCTTGTACTAACCTTTTTGGTTTTGGTTAAAGCCTAAATACATGGGATGTATATAGTTCTCTTTTGGGGATTAGGTGATTCTCTATAAGTTGATTATAGTACTCTTAATGCGAACAAGTCTCCCTAAATACTCGTCTTTTGGAAAAAATATGAGTTTGACTAAGGAATCTAGTAAAAGTTGAAAGTCAACATGATAAGTGATTATGCTTCCTTATGAATAAATTCCTCAATAAAAAGTAACTTAAAACAAAAATGTTGTCTATTAACTTTTCCTACTGGGGAACCCAACACCGTTTAACCCATCACAAGTTTGTGATTTTCTTATTGTTAACTTTCTCCTAAACATGTTTTCTATCACTCTCCATCGGAACATGACCCTATGTTTTCTCCTCCATGTCCATATTTTCATACTTAGAATCCTAGTATGGGTTAACTCGGGTGACCTCTGTGCTTATCTTTCTTTATTTTAATGTGATTGTTTTACCGACTCTTCTTCCGATGTGGGACGTCCAAGGATGTTTCCAAGCGTAATTTTAAAATTGCGAGGACGCAATTCCCAAAAGGGGGGAAGGATGTAACACCCCAGGTAAATAAGGAATATGACATTTTCATATTTATCCATATTTGTGAATAAAATATTAATATGACTTTAAAGGGGACGCTATGCTCGATGGCGTACCCAACACGCAACAACGAGTTTCTTGGGAATCTTACGTTGCACTCTAATAATAAAATAATATTATTTTAAATGGTAGTTAACATGTAGCCGTTGTAATGGCGGGAATGGATAGAAATAACTAAAATATGATTATATATGTTCTTAAATATTTTTACATTTATACAATAAAAGATAAAGACTTAAAATACGGAAAGAATTCAATTTTAGGCATATATGCCCTAGTTTTCACTAAAGGTTCACTTATCACCTTTTGATGGAGAACTGTCATTAAATATAGTTTTGTTCACTCTTAAACATTATTTTGGACCAAATAAAACTCTTATTAAGAATCAGGACATCAAAATTTACTTTGTGTAAATTTTTGGTATCTTTCCGATAAAGTTCTTTTTTTTAATGAATAGTGTAAAATGTTGTATTTTAATTCAAAACCAATTTTTAATCTAATTTATTTATATGATTAGATTATATTTTGAATTGGTTTTAAAGTGAAATTAGAAAATATTTTTACCATTAAATCCAATAGTGGTCGTTGGAATCAATCTCACTTTGAAATCAGACTTAAACTAGTGTCAATCTTTTGATACTTATTGTTTCATAAAACACGCTATTTGTCATGACAGCAGGAATTAATTATTAAATTAATTAATGTGACTTATATGTTTTGAATTTTGTAAAACGAAATTCATTTTTTAATTCAGAATATCAAATATAGCTTAGGGTGAATTTTTGGTATTTTTCTGAAAAACTTCAATTTTTGATGAATAGTTAAACCACTAAGTGGAACTTATAAAAACTGATTTTTCCATTTAAATGAAAATTTTCCATCATTGTGTTTTGATTTTAAAAAATCCGACATACATGGTTGTCATTAAGAAGTAAAATGTGGTTCAATGAGATTAAAATAATTTTTTGGTGAATAGTAACTTATTAAGTTTTTAATCGTGATTAGTGGTAATTAGTGTTGTTTAAGGTAAAAATAATGCTTTAATAAAATGAGATGAGCTTGACACAAGTCTTACCCTAATTGGTTGTATCATGGCCGACCAATAAAGCCATGGGTCAACTTGGGGACCCACGGATCCACTTTGGTTGGGAAATGACATAAATAACATTTTATTTAATGTAAAAGTAAAGTTGACACAAACATGATATGTTTTACTAAAACAATTTTTAAGCGGGCTTATACAAGTCATATTTTTGATTATAAATATTCATTCGAAAGCTAAAACTATTTACTACATCATAGTATTTTTTTTATAATTTTTAGACATTAAATAAATTAAATTATTTATGACATAATAATGATGCAGCGATGACATCATTATTTGACGATTTAAATAAAATGGAAAGATAATGTAAAATCTATGAACTACACATGTCCAAAACTTATAGGATGAGTTTATTTCAAAGCCTTATCACCTTAGCCACGAATTATAGCAATGTGGGACCTTTTGAAACCGAAACAAATTTTCAAATAAAGTAATATTTCTTTACTTTCCAAAAGTGCCCCTCCTCCCCTCTTATAAAAGGCCCCCACATCTACCTCATTTAACACACTCCTCAAGCCTTTGGATCGGCCAACCCCTGCCCATTTACTCTATCCACATACCTATTCTCATCCTAGATGATTCCCTTTGGGCAGAATCCTTTCAAATGAATCCTTTAGGCTCAAATCAAAAGGAGTTACACTTTTAAAGGAAATTCATTCTCTCATGTTCATTTGTTTTATTTTGCTTCTCCAACCCCCTAAAATCTTTTTATTTACTTATTTTGTAACAACACCAGTATCTCCAATATACTAGGATGTTTTTATAAGATTTATTCGAGCTACACTCTCACAAAACTACATCAAATGGTTAAAGAACATACGGTTTCCGTGGATGGTGAAATTCTGCCTCCCGAAATGATGATTGTTCAATACTCATTTAACACCTTCAAAGGTGGACATTATGATGTCACTATTTTTATATATGATATATAATATGTTTATGTTTTATTTATTCTTCTGTATTTTTCATTTTTGTCTTACCTTTATGGCTTCCATTATGGGTATACGCGATATCTTCATTTAAGGAAGTGTGGACTACCGCCCCCTCAAAGTGATTTGATTCGTTAAATACCATATGTGGGTTGTATAAAGGATGTAAATATGATATTATATATTATAATATACTGGAATTATAATATACCTTTATATCATTATTATTCCATTCTATAAAATACGAAATAGAAATGAAAGTAGCGTTCATGCGTACGTACGGCTTACCGTCTCCATGAACGGTACATTTCATTTCTTACCTCTAAATGATTATGTAATGTTATAAATGCATGCATGTACTGGATAAATATGACATATATGATATATACATAAGGAATACAATTCTGGATATAATAAAAATTTGGCCACACGAACAACATGTAATTGTAAGAAGTCCACTTTCGACTTAAGAACCAAATATCGGAAAAACAAATATTATTAACTTAAATGATTACATAATGTTTATAACATGGTAATAAGTGGTATAAAAGTAATAATGAACTTGAAAAAGGTTCTTAAGGAATTAGAAATTAACTCAAGTTTATTATTCAGGAGATTAAAGAACGATCGAGTCAAGTCGGACCCGAGGTAAGGGATCCTACTCCTCTCTTTCTTTTTAAGAGCACACTTTTATGTCATTCCTTTTAAAGCTCATATTTCTTGTTATTGGGATGATATTTTATATTCCAATTGCTGTAAATTCTATTGTAATATGATGGGATACTCTATTTGATATCATCAATCCATATTCGGAAGTTTTATGTGGCACCGTTAGGCTACCGTGTTTTCGTAAGGGATTTTTTCATCTCACTTTTATTCCCGTGAGATTTATGCTACATTTGCCACAAATTACATTGAGTGGTGTATGTACTGCCCATTATTCTACTCATTGTGTAATATACATTCGTTTATGAGTATTTACATCAATGACCTATTGTCTTTCTTCCATGGGGTGTATGTTTTGAAAGATACCCAAGTCGGTAAGGGAACCTTTCACCCTCCTCTTTTTTAAAAGATTTCTTTTATTGGGTATTTTAATTTACATATTTTTATGTAGTGATATGTTCTAATACATCCTTATTGATTTGAATTTTATTTCCAAGTGATGAGATACACTTTTTATCTCTCATCAACTCATTTTGATGTGATGCCGTTAGGCTGTCAAGGGACCTTTTTAACCCAATTTCGATTTCTTTGGGTTCAACTTGTAGTCATTGAATATGTCATCCATTGAATACGTGTGAATGACATTTTATTGTTTTACAATTAATATCCACTTATATTGGGTGTATATATATTTTTCACACATATTTTTGAGATTTATTTGTCCTTAATTTAAGGATACCTTCTTTATAAGGGATTTCATCACATTTGACATTTCTATCGAGGGTTCATTGTTGTTATGCACCAATTCACTCTTATATGCTGTATATACTGTCCTTTGGAGTATTATATCATGAATCCTTTTATTCTCATGATATTATAATGTTCTGACTCAATGTTATTCCTCGATTATTGTATTCAAGTGTCTCTAATTTTGGTAAAACCCCTTTAACCAAAATATCGTTTTAAATGTTTTAATTATTTGTTCTTATTAATATCCATGTTTTCAAAATGGTTTTAATGATTTATTTATATGGATATTAATGGTTTAAAATGTTAAAATCTTCAAGGTGGTATGGGACTTCGTCTCAATCTCCTTTCATTGAGGCATATTTTATTTTATACACAACTTTCTTTTATACGGTGTATAAACCCCTTTGACTTTTACATTTATTCAAAAGGAATCTTTTTTATACGAAGCGTTTACTAAACGACAAAAGGGAATGTTTTTGTCTTACGTAAGCGGTGAAAACGACTTCTCTGCCGTCGTGACCGTTATTTGAGTTTCGGCTTCCTCTACAAGCCATACCTTCTTTTTAAATGAAAAATAAATACCATGTTTTACTTTTCTTTTACTTTGGTATTGAAAATGGTTTTCATAATGTTTTTATTATATCAATGTGTTGTATTGATATCTCATGATTGAAATGTGGAAATGTTATGTTTCCTTTATGCATGTTTTATGTGATATGATTATGTTATGGTTCTTGGGAATTATTATGAAGACGGGTGGTTCCGTGATAAACTAAGGGCGGGTGAGCCCGTTATAGCTCTCCAATGCATTGGGTAACGCGAAGGAGTGAAACGTTAAGGTTTCTCCGAAGAGATTTAGGGAATATACTGTGATGGGTATTCCAAACGTAACCAAGAGGGTTACTCGCTACGTATGAATGTTATGAATTCCTCAAGTTACCTTTATGTCTTATGTTTTCTATGATTTATTCATGATTTGATATGCCTATGTTTTATGGGTAAAGTATGATTTCATGCTTATGTATATATGAACTCATGTTTCCTTTCCATATTTTTATAACCCTTATTGAGCTTTTTATGCTCATCCCAAGTTTTTGAAATGCTTTTCACAGGTCAAGGGAAAGGTACATGATGTGACGATAGTGACAAGGATGTGTCAAGAAAGAATCCGTGTTTTATTTTAAATAGGTTTCCATTTATGGGAAGAATGAATATTGTCTTTTATGTAACCACCTTGTTTAAATGTGGAATGTAATGCAAGTTTCATGATCTAATTATCTAAAACTCTAAACCTGAAAAGATCCTCAATGTTTAATCTTGTAATAACTCAAGTTTAAGTAATGTTTAAGGCTAGGGCCTTATAGTTGGTATCAAAGGTCGGTTTAGATAACTTTAGAGGTTAGGGTATTCTTTAAGCAAAATTGAAAATTACCATAATGGTTAGGATTTCAGAAAGAGTATTAGTTTTAGATAAAGTGAATGAGTAAGTATAACTTATTGTATATCTTACTCATTAGTACATGATGGTTTTGTTGATATACTCACACTGACCTTTTTGGTTTTAGTAAATGGCTGGATCTAGCAGGCACCAAAGTAACAGTGGATGTGAAGGAAACTGTGACAGTTCTTTGAGCAAGCAACTGAATGATATGGGAGCTGCAATGAGAACTCTTTTGATTATCCTCAACCAACTATCTGGAGTCATGATTGACCACCTAAACCTTGGAGATTTCTCTAAGGCATCATATATGCAAGAAACAAATCCCTACAGAAGTACAGGTAATAATCATAAAGGTAAGTGTGTTCAAAAACCTATGTGTCAAAGATGTGGAAAGAAACACCTAGGAAAATGTTTCAAAGGGACAGAAATATGCTATAGATGTGGAAATGAATGTCATAAATCAAGAACCTGCCATGGAAAAAGGAAGCATCCAGTTGACTCGAGGAAAGGGAAAGAAGTTCTTTTTGAGTGATCAATTGAATTTTTTAAATGTGGTGTGCATGGTCATTATGAAAACACATGTCCTATGAAGAAGTTTCGTGAATGGGGTCACCAAGAGCGTACCAATATTCGTTTACCAATACCTAATTCCATTCCGATTGAGGATGAGGAAACTGACAATGACCAATCAAAGGTATGTACTATTTCATGACTATTGTTTTTTTATTTTGGAATCTTAGGATATGATTCATGATTTTGTTTGTAGTAAAGAGGTATTTCGGAATAAGTTGGAAAGGAATGGATAATGGATCATGAAGAATGTTGAATGAGTAAGATGTCAACATATAAGGGCTTCAAGAGTTAGGGTGAAATTCTTAAGAGTATTAAGTCTCTTTTGATGATGGGGTTACATTAGAAGACTTTTTATATTATGTGTAACCCTGATGTTTAATATAGGCAAATTTTATTCAAGTAATAGTTATCTTTTCTTTTGTGGACATAGTTATAAAGAACCATTTGGGTTTATATGATCCTTTCTTTTGAGGTAATTATGGGTTACCATATGTTATGATTGAAGTGAAAGGCATGAGATAAAATTGAGGTTAAATTATGTTATGGTTATTTTGATGATTTTATCCCTTTTTGGGTAATGATTTGAGAATTATATTGTTTTGGAAAAAGGACAACACACAGACCGTGTGACAACCCGTCGCGTCGGACAATGCTGCGGGAATCGAACCCACAACCAAAGTGCGACTGGTATTTATCGCCTACCACTGGACTACGTGAAGTCCCTAGTTAGTTTGACTGATTATTTTTAGTTATATGATTTTATGAATTAAGAGTAAGTTGATTTTGGAGGATATGTGATTAGGATAATTACTTTTCAATGTGAGACTTTAGGAGCAACTGATGTTATTTGGAGATAAATGTTACGATTTAACTTGGAAGACTATGTGACTAAATCCTTCAAATATTTGGATTTCAATCTTATATAGGTTTACATTGAATAATTTTTTGGACAAAATGTTTATCGGATGGTCCTCGTTGAACATTGGGTTTTGTTGGACAAGTTTTGGAGATTAAGTATAGATTTTCTTTTTATAAGGGGTTATCCTTTTCTGGATTATCTGATCTTGTACTAACCTTTTTGGTTTTGGTTAAAGCCTAAATACATGGGATGTATATAGTTCTCTTTTGGGGATTAGGTGATTCTCTATAAGTTTATTATAGTACTCTTAATGCGAACAAGTCTCCCTAAATACTCGTCTTTTGGAAAAAATATGAGTTTGACTAAGGAATCTAGTAAAAGTTGAAAGTCAACATGATAAGTGATTATGCTTCCTTATGAATAAATTCCTCAATAAAAAGTAACTTAAAACAAAAATGTTGTCTATTAACTTTTCCTATTGGGGAACCCAACACCGTTTAACCCATCACAAGTTTGTGATTTTCTTATTGTTAACTTTCTCCTAAACATGTTTTCTATCACTCTCCATCGGAACATGACCCTATGTTTTCTCCTCCTTGTCCATATTTTCATACTTAGAATCCTAGTATGGGTTTACTCGGGTGACCTCTGTGCTTATCTTTCTTTATTTTAATGTGATTGTTTTACCGACTCTTGTTCCGATGTGGGACGTTCAAGGTTGTTTCCAAGCGCAATTTTAAAATTGCGAGGACGCAATTCCCAAAAGGGGGGAAGGATGTAACACCCCAGGTAAATAAGGAATATGACATTTTCATATTTATCCATATTTGTGAATAAAATATTAATATGACTTTAAAGGGGATGCTATGCTCGATGGCGTACCCAACACGCAACACCGAGTTTCTTGGGAATCTTACGTTGCACTCTAATAATAAAATAATATTATTTTAAATGGTAGTTAAAATGTAGCCGTTGCAATGGCGGGAATGGATAGAAATAACTAAAATATGATTATATATGTTCTTAAATATTTTTACATTTATACAATAAAAGATAAAGACTTAAAATACGGAAAGAATTCAATTTTAGGCATATATGCCCTAGTTTTCACTAAAGGTTCACTTATCACCTTTTGATGGAGAACCGTCGTTAAATATAGTTTTGTTCACTCTTAAACATTCTTTTGGACCAAATAAAACTCTTATTAAGAATCAGGACATCAAAATTTACTTTGTGTAAATTTTTGGTATCTTTCCGATAAAGTTCATTTTTTTAATGAATAGTGTAAAATGTTGTATTTTAATTCAAAACCACTTTTTAATCTAATTTATTTATATGATTAGATTATATTTTGAATTTGTTTTAAAGTGAAATTAGAAAATATTTTTACCATTAAATCCAATAGTGGTCGTTGGAATCAATTTCACTGTGAAATCAGACTTAAACTAGTGTCAATCTTTTGATACTTATTGTTTCATAAAACACGCTATTTTTCATGACAGCGGGAATTAATTATTAAATTAATTAATGTGACTTATATGTTTTGAATTTTGTAAAACGAACTTCATTTTTGAATTCAGAATATCATATATAGCTTAGGGTGATGTTTTGGGATTTTTCTGAAAAACTTCAATTTTTGATGAATTGTGAAACCACTAAGTGGTACTTATAAAAACTGATTTTTCCGTTTAAATGAAATTTTGCCATCATTGTGTTTTGATTTTCAAAAATCCGACATACATGGTTGTCATTAAGAAGTAAAATGTTGTTCAATGAGATTAAAATAATTTTTTGGTGAATAGTAACTTATTAAGTTTTTAATCGCGATTAGTGGTAATTAGTGTAGTTTAAGGTAAAAATAATGCTTTAATAAAATGAGATGAGCTTGACACATGTCTTACCCTCATTGTTTGTATCATGGCCGACCAAGAAAAGCCATGGGTCAACTTGGGGACCCCATGGATCCACTTTGGTTGGGAAATGACATAAATAACATTTTATTTAATGTAAAAGTAAAATTGACCCAAACATGATATGTTTTACTAAAACAATTTTTACATGGGGTTATACAAGTCATATTTTTGATTATAAATATTCATTGGAAATCTAGGAAGATTTAATACATCATAGTATTTTTTTATAATTTTTAGACATTAAATAAATTAAATTATTTATGACATAATAATGATGCAGCGATGACATCATTATTTGATGATTTAAATAAAATGGAAAGATAATGTAAAATCTATGAACTAAACATGTCCAAAACTTATTGGATGAGTGGATTTCAAAGCCTTATCACCTTATCCACGAATTATAGCAATGTGGGACCTTTTAAAACCGAAACAAATTTTCAAATAAAGGAATATTTCTTTGCATTCCAAAAGTGCCCCTCCTCTCCTCCTATAAAAGGCCCCCACATCTACCTCATTTAACACACTCCTCAAGCCTTTGGCTCGGCCAACCCCTGCCCATTTACTCTCTCTACATACCTCTTCTCATCCTAGATTATTCCCTTTGGGCAGAATCCTTTCAAAGGAATCCTTTAGGCTCAAATCAAAAGGAGTTACACTTTTAAAGGTAATTCATTCTCTCATGTTCATTTGTTTTATTTTGCTTCTCAAACCCCCTAAAATCTTTTTATTTACTTATTTTGTAACAAAACCAGTATCTCCAATATACTAGGATGTTGTTATAAGATTTATTCGAGCTACACTCTCACAAAACTACATCAAATGGATAAAGAACATACGGTTTCCGTGGATGGTGAAATTCTGCCTCCCGAAACGATGATTGTTCAATACTCATTTAAAACCTTCAAAGGTGGCCATTATGATGTAACTATTTTTATATATGATATATAATATGTTTATATTTATTTAGGCTTCTGTATTTTTCATTTTTGTCTTACCTTTATGGCTTCCATTATGGGTATACGCGATATCTTCATTTAAGGAAGTGCGGACTACCGCCCCCTCAAAGTGATTTGATTCGTTAAATACCATATGTGGGTTGTATAAAGGATGGAAATATGATATTATATATTATATTATACTGGAATTATAATATACCTTTATATCATTATTATTCCATTCTATAAAATACTAAATAGAAATGAAAGTAGCGTTCATGCGTACGTACGGCTTACCGTCTCCATGAACGGTGCATTTCATTTCTTACCTCTAAATGACTATGTAATGGTATAAATGCATGCATGTACTGGATATATATGAAATATATGATATCTACATAAGGAATACAATTCTGGTTATAATAAAAATTTGGCCACATGAACAACATGTAATTGTAAGAAGTCCACATTCGACTTAAGAACCAAATATCGGCAAAACAAATATTATTAACTTAAATGATTACATAATGTTTATGACATGGTAATAAGTGGTATAAAAGTAATAATGAACTTGAAAAGGGTTCTTAAGGAATTAGAAATTAACTCAAGTTTATTATTCAGGATATTAAAGAACGATCGAGTCAAGTCGGACCCGAGGTAAGGGATCCTACTCCTCTCTTTCTTTTTAAGAGCACACTTTTATGTCATTCCTTTTAAAGCTCATATTTATTGTTATTGGGATGATCTTTTATATTCCACTTGCTGTAAATTCTATTGTAATATGATGGGATACTCTATTTGATCTCATCAATCCATATTCGGAAGTTTTATGTGGCGCCGTTAGGCTGCCGTGTTTTCATAAGGGATTTTTTCATCTCACTTTTATTCCCGCGAGATTTATGCTACATTTTCCACAAATTCCATTGAGTGGTGTATGTACTGCCCATTATTCTACACTTTGTGTAATATAATTTCGTTTATGAGTATTTACATCAATGACCTATTGTCTTTCTTCCATGGGGTGTATGTTTTGAAAGATACCCAAGTCGGTAAGGGAACCTTTCACCCTCCTCTTTTTTAAAAGACTTCTTTTATTGGGTCTTTTAATTTACATATTTTTATGTTGTGATATGTTCTCATACATCATTATTGATGTGAATTTTATTTCCAAGTGATGAGATACAC
This sequence comes from Viscum album, assembly GCA_963277665.1. Classification (NCBI taxonomy): domain Eukaryota; kingdom Viridiplantae; phylum Streptophyta; class Magnoliopsida; order Santalales; family Viscaceae; genus Viscum; species Viscum album. The sequence goes on along the minus strand of OY728146.1, from coordinate 178,363,660 downwards.
TTTTTACCTCTCATCAACTCATTTTGATGTGATGCCGTTAGGCTGTCAAGGGAACTTTTTAACCCAATTTCGATTTCTTTGGGTTCAACTTGTAGTCATTGAATATGTCATCCATTGAATATGTGTGAATGACATTTTATTGTTTTAAAATTAATATCCACTTATATTGGGTGTATATATATTTTTCACACATATTTTTGAGATTTATTTGTCCTTAATTTAAGGATACCTTCTTTATAAGGGATTTCATCACATTTGACATTTCTATCGAGGGTTCATTGTTGTTATGCACCAATTCACTATTATATGCTGTATATACTGTCCTTTGGAGTATTATATCATGAATCCTTTTATTCTCATGATATGATAAAGTTCTGACTAAATGTTATTCCCTGATTATTGTATTCAAGTGTCTCTAATTTTGGTAAAACCCCTTTAACCAAAATATCGTTTTAAATGTTTTAATTATTTGTTCTTATTAATATCCATGTTTTCAAAATGGTTTTAAGGATTTATTTATATGGATATTAATGGTTTAAAATGTTAAAAGCTTCAAGGTGGTATGGGACTTCGTCTCAATCTCCTTTCGTTGAGGCATATTTTATTTTATACACAACTTTCTTTTATACGGTGTATAAACCCCTTTGACTTTTACATTTATTCAAAAGGAATCTTTTTTATACGAAGCATTTACTAAACGAAAAAAGGGAATGTTTTTGTCATACGTATGCGGCGACAACGACTTCTCCGCCGTCGTGACCGTTATTTGAGTTTCGGCTTCTTCTACAAGCCATACCTTCTTTTTAAATGAAAAATAAACACCATGTTTTACTTTTCTTTTACTTTGGTATTGAAAATAGTTTTCATAATGTTTTTATTATATCAATGTGTTGTATTGATATCTCGTGATTGAAATGTGGAAATGTTATGTTTCCTTTATGCATGTTTTATGTGATATGATTATGTTATGGTTCTTGGGCATTATTATGAAGACGGGTGGTTCTGTGATAAACTAAGGGCGGGTGAGCCCGTTATAGCTCTCCAATGCATTGGGTAACGCGAAGGAGTGAAACGTTAAGGTTTCTCCGAAGAGATTTAGGGAATATACTGTGATGGGTATTCCAAACGTAACCAAGAGGGTTACTCGCTACGTATGAATGTTATGAATTCCTCAAGTTACCTTTATGTCTTATGTTTTCTATGATTTATTCATGATTTGATATGCCTATGTTTTATGGGTAAAGTATGATTTCATGCTTATGTATATATGAACTCATGTTTCCTTTCCATATTTTTATAACCCTTATTGAGCTTTTTATGCTCATCCCAAGTTTTTGAAATTCTTTTCACATGTCAAGGGAAAGGTACATGATGTGACGATAGTGACAAGGATGTGTCAAGAAAGAATCCGTGTTTTATTTTAAATAGGTTTCCATTTATGGGAAGAATGAATATTGTCTTTTATGTAACCACCTTGTTTAAATGTGGAATGTAATGCAAGTTTCATGATCTAATTCTCTAAAACTCTAAACCTGAAAAGATCCTCAATGTGTAATCTTGTAATAACTCAAGTTTAAGTATGGTTTAAGGCTGGGGCCTTATAATTTTACTGCATAAAAAGACTTGGGTGGTTCTTCATCATAAGTTCCTCGAGTTCCCATGTTGGCTCTTCCATCTTATGGTTTCTCCATAGAACTTTTACTATATGAGTCATCCAGTTTCTCATAACTTGTTATCTTTTATCAAGAACCTTGATAGGCTCTTCACAATAAGAAAGATCGTGTTCTAGTTATAATTCCTCTTAGATTAGTACATGTGTTGGGATAGACATATATTTTCTCAACAGTCATAAGTTGAATAAATCGTGGACTTTGGAGAGACTTGGCAGCATTGCCAAATGATAAGCTATAGGACCAATTCGTTATAGAATTTCGAAAGGTCTGATGTACCTGGAATTAATTTTCCCTTATTACCAAAACGTATAACACCCTTCCATGGTGATACCTTCAAGAAAACATGATCTCCTACCTAAAATTACAAATCCTTCCTTCGATTATTAGCATAGATATTCTACCTACTTTTAGCTTCTTTAATGTGGGTTTGGATTACCTTCACCTTTTCCATATTTTCCTACACCAGTTCTGGTCCAAAGAGTTTTTTTCACTAACATCATCCCAACAGTTTGGTGTGCAACATCTCTTTCTATATAACGCTTCATATGGAGCCATCTAAATACTTGAATGAAAGCTATTGTTATAGGAAAAATCTACCAGAGGTAAATATTGATCCTACATACATTGAATGTGAAGTGAGCATGATCTCAACATGTCTTCTAAGGTTTGAATAGTCTGTTCTAATTGTCCATTAGTTTGGGGGTGGTAGGCAGTGCTCAAACGATGTTCAGTATCTAGGTATCTTTGAAGACTTTTCCATAATCGTGATGTAAAATGTGGATCATAATAAGATACAATTGATAGGGGTACTCAATGAATTCTTACAAAATCATTAATATATAGTCTTACTAAACGTTCAAGTGGTAAATCTTCTCTTATAACAAGAAAATGCGTTGAATTGGTAAGACGATCAACAATAAGAAATATTGCGTCGTTCCTTCTAGGAGTCTTTGGTAGTCCCATGACAAATTCCATCGAAATGTTATCCCATTTCCACTCAGGTATAGGAAGAGGTAGCAAGACTCCTCCTTTCTATTTCCTTCCAACTTTCACAAGTTGAAAAAACCATATATTTTGACCCAAAATCAGCAATCTCTCTCTTCATGTTGTCCCGCCAAAAATGTTCCTACAAATCACTATACATTTTGGTTCTCCCAGGGTGTACAGATAAATTAGAACTATGAGCATCATCCAATAATTCTCTCTTTAGATTAGGTATATCGGGAACACAATGTCTCTTCACAAATTTCAAAATTCAATCTTCGTATATGATGTCACTCAATATCCCATCATTCACAGATTTAATATTCTTGTGAAACTCCTCATCATCTACCTGAGAACATTTTATCCTTTCTTGTAAAGATGGTTTGGAAATCATTTGAAAAAACATTTATGTTTCACCTACCATGGTTATTCCCATATCTATCATTACTAGATCCATAAAAATAGGATCCCTTTCAAATATCATCTAGTTTTTTTAACTCCATGATCATTTCAGCTCAAAGCATCTTCCACCTTATTTGCCTTCCCCGGGTGGTAGTGTATCATGCAATCATAATCCTTGAGTAGTTCAATCCATCTCCTTTGCATCATGTTGAGTTCATTCTGTGAGAAAATATACTTCAAACTCATATGATCAGTATAAATCTCACATTTTTTACCATAGAGATAGTGTATCCAAATATTAAAAGAAAATCTTATAGTGGCTAACTCAATATCATGACTAGTATTGTTTTGATTGTGAATTTTTAGCTGTCCTGATGCATAGGAAATAAACCTATCATTCTGCATAAGGACACAACCAAGTCATTTATTTGAACCATCACTATAAATAACAAACCCATCATTCAAAGACGGTAGAGTCAATATAGGAGCATTGGATAATCTTATCTTCAATACTTCTAAACATTCTTCACATTATTTTGTCAAAAAAAATTTCACCCCTTTATGTGTGAGCTTGATTAATGGGTTAGCCAATTGGGCAAAATTCTGGATGAAACGTTGATAATAACCTGCTAAACCAATAAAACTGCGTACCTCAGTTATACTTGTCAGTACTACCCATTCATGGATTTACCTTATCTTAGAAGGATTAATGGAAATTCCATCCTTATAGACTATATGGCTAAGAAAAGATGTCTCATGATGAAATAATTCACACTTGCTAAACTTCCCCTATAATTCATGTCCTCTAAGAGTCTTCGAGATAATGCACAAGTTATTTTCATGATCTTCATATCCTTTGGATTATACCAATATATCATCAATAAATACCACTACAGAGTGGTCAATATATTCCTTGAAAACTCAATTAATTATATCTATGAAGACAGTACCTGCATTAGTCAATCCAGAAGGCATTACTATAAACTCATAATGCCTGTACCTGGTTCGAAATGCTATATTCAGAATGTCTTCCTTATTCACACATAACTGATGATATCCAGATCGAAGGTCAATCCTTAAAAGTATTGAGCTCCATGAAGCTGGTCAAATAAGTCATCAATGTGAGGTAGGGGATAGTTTTTCTTTATTGTTATAGCATTGATTTCCTTGTCATCAATGCAAAACCTCATAGATCTATCTTTCTTCTTAACAAAAAGGATAGGGGATCCCCATGGAGAAACACAAGGGTGAATAAATCCTTTATTACCCAATTCCTCTAGTTATTTATTTAAATCCACTAATTCCACAGTGTCCATTCTATAACGGGTCTTTGATGTGGGCCTTAGTCCAGGAATTAAATCAATGAAAAACTAAATTTCTCCTCCTAGAAGATGTCTAGGTAAATACTCTAGAAACACATCAACATATTCTTGCACAATAGGTACATCCTCTATTTGAACATTCCTTTCTTCACCCATACTTATTTCATTCTCTTACACCCCAATAATTGAATTTTGTTAAGCTACTATGGGGTGATCTAGATAAGAATTAGGTGGTGACGATTCTGCTCTAAAGATAATGTGTTCTTTATCATCATTATCAAAAATAGTAACCTCCTTCTTACAATAAATTTTGGCATCATGGTCTGAAAACCAATTCATACCAAGGATTAAATAAAATTCAATCATGGGTATTACTATGAGATCAACAGATAAGGAACATTTATATGCCCTAATGGGGACTGATTCACAAAACCTTATTGCAATGATTCTTCCCTTTGGAGTTTTTACTGACAACTCTGTTGATAAATCAAATTGAAAATATCTAATTTTCATAGAAAACTGGGAAGATATGAAACAATGCAATGATCCAGAATCAAATAAAACATTTTCTAAACATGAGGAAACCATTAAATTACCTGTCACTATGTCTTTCAGAGCTTCAACCTCGGTAGTAGTGATAACATAATCTTGGCCCTGATTACTTGTCATTTTCTATGGTAAGTTCCCTTAGCTATTAGGACATTCATTTTTATAATGCCCATTTTCTCTACAATTGTAGCGTTCAACAGTGACAACCTTTTTCTTCCCCTTTCAATGATGAGGTTAGTGGCCTTTTTCACCACAGTTATAACAAACTCCCATTCCCTTTAGAAAAATACCGGGTTTTTTTCATCCCACATTTACTTTTGGATGGATATTAAACTTTTACCTTCTTCCCCTTATTTGCACTTCTATAGTATTCGATAAATCTCTTCTTCTCTTGCATTTCTTTAAATTCATAAGACTTAGAGAATTATTTGTCTCTCTTGATAGCACATGAGACATTATCTTCATACGACGAGAAGGATTGTGAGACTAATTCTCAATGGACAAATGGTTTTAACCCATAATAGAAATGATCAATCTTACTTTTTGTTTTATATATATAATCTGCAGTATGCCTCTCTAACATTGTAATGTTATCATCATACTTTGCGATGTTCTCATACTCCTTTTTCCTTAGACCCAGAAATTGTCTTTCCATATCCGCTCGATGGTGATGTGAAAAGTATTTTTCTAAGAAAATTTCATTAAACTACATCCATTCTATATTTGATACTTCATCATCTTCCTTTGTGTTTTGAATCAATGACCCCCATTGATCAGAATCTCCTGTGAGGCGGTAAACTTCCAGGACAACATTATCACTCTAACTACTCCCCAAGGCAAGGAATATTTTATCTAATTATGTTATCCATTGCTCAACTACTAGTGGATTTTTACCCCCATTAAATGTTGGTGGTTGTTGCCTCATGAAGAGATCTAACATTGATCCCCCATGCTATGGATCCGGGGGCTCAATATGGGTAAGGTTATTATTCATAACCTGAGTGACTTGTCTCAGTATGGTGATAAGATGATCAACATCAGTTGCTTCACCAGCTCCACTATAATTATCTTGAGTGGGAGGGAAATCTCGACATGGAGTGTGTGTATTGATACGGTTTTCCTTTCTTCCACTAGGTTACATTTCTCAATAATGGCATAAAATAGATTAGTTTATGAATCAAAATACATAATTCCAAACTTGTAGAACACTAAACATAAATTGAACAGTTTATAATTATAATCCATAATCATAAAAAATGTTTTCTTTGAGGAAGTATATACTCATAAAACCTTTATAATAGTTTGCAACAAAAATGAGAATTATCCTAAGCATATCCCCTGAGAGTGTCGTAACCATAAGTGCAGCAAGGCCCGTTGTCATGTACCAGTTCCCATTCGAGTCTAGATCAAAGCAGTGTTTTCGGGTTTCACCCTTAGGTATATCTGTGCCAGAGCTACCTCTACCATCTCATATCCATATGGGGATGTATTGTTTGGAAAACTCAGAAAATCTATAAAATAACAAATTCTAAGAAGTTCGTCTATACCAATCCTCAAGGTCTATCTTAGGGACATGTGCTCTAATTATATTTTATCTAAATATAGATTCCAAGGTTTGTACTGAAATTACTCTGATAACAACTGTAACACCCCGAACTGAGTTACCTAGAGTATGTGCATTATTACATAACATTGGCATGATCATAAAAGATCAAGTCTCGAAGGACCGATTAGTTTAGTAGCCTTGGAAGTACTAGATACATTCATAAGGTTTACATTACATCGTAAAATGGAAAAATATAAAAACATTTTCTCCATAGAAAACATTATGATCCAACAGACTATCCCTTCCAGTTAGTCATACTATACTTCTTCGCATCCTAGGAAAAATAAAACATAGAAAGGGGTGAGCTTAGATGCTCAGTAAGGATAACAATATAGCGGAAAATTTCATAAATAAGCATAAACATTTTTGGAAATGTATAAAACTAAAACAAAATCCTTTTCAACATAAACATCTTCATAATATGGAAAATATAAATCAAAATAATTCTATTTAATTACTCACATAGATATTCTACTTGTTTAATAATCACATGCAATATCAATAGCCACTTTCATAATGATGGAATGCATAATGCCAGACTTTCATAACAACATAGTCAAGGACTTGTGCCAAGACTACAAATAATATTTTGTCAAGGCCCTGTGGCAAGACATTAGTTTGTCTCATGAGACCTACCGATGCATCAAGGAGATATAATGGGCTCCAGCCATTACATACTAAGTCCAATACATTTCTCATATGAAAAGGGTTAAACATAACATAAACATTTGTATTTAAACAAGCATATGAAATTTCAATACCTTATCCATAAACCATGAATGGTGTAAAAATAACACATCCATAGTCAAACATATCACAAAACCATCAATACAATTCGTAAGTATTGTTTCATAATAAATCAACTTAAAATAAGCTTAAAGTCCATGAAAAGATGTTGACATAGAGGATATCAAAACCATTTTTAGAGAAATATCTCTTTTTATTTTGAAATCATTTAAGAAAAAATTTATTTTGAAAATATTATTATAAGCTTTTAAAGGAATCTTCGACGATGTTATAATGGAATAAAATAACCACGTCTACCGTATAAGTTAAAAAAACATTCTTACCTTAAATTTATCAAAAAATCAAAAAAGTACCTTGTTTGGAAAACGATGGAAAGATTCATTTCAAAAAATATAAGGTCAAATAAGGGTATAAATTACTTTAATCCATTTTCTAGTAAATATAAAAAAGGTTTTGAAATACATTTTTAATAAGCATATATGTGGATGATAAGTATGTCCCAGTAGATAATTACATATAAACAACCTCGGATAATGAAGAGATTGTGAAATTAACCCTTACCTTGTACTTTTCCTTGGTCGAGGGTAGGTTAACCTCCTATATAATGGTGAAATTACTTTTATTGAATTATAAAATAATTATATACATTATTATGATATCATATATGATCTTTTAATATTACATTGATAATAATATTTTAGTATTATCGTCGTTTCGGGTGTTAACTGGTTCGTTTTCCTTTATATGCTTCGTTACGTAAGTAATTTTTGTTATGTATAGGATGTATATTATTCATTTTAATAATGATATTAATTTTCTAAACATTATATTTAATTATCTAATGAAAATTAGTCTTGAATGGATACGATGGGGAATGAATCTTATCACGTTCGTGGAGACGGTAATCTATACGTACGCACGAGAAAAAATATCATTCTTTTGATATTAAAATAATATATAATTTAATGGTATATCTTATATATAGAATAATTATCATGTTATATATATTATTTAAATCAATTACACATCATTATTATACCCATCCAAATAAAAATGTATTGAATAACAATTACACCACGACGTGGAGACGCTAAGTCGTACGTACACACATATGGTGACATATCATTCAAAGGATGGATATAATAATTAATATGGTTGTACCATATTTATAATAACATGATAGTATATAGAAGATAATGAAGTTATTATTTTAGAATGGAAACAACAAATAAAGAGGAAGTGGAAGAAGAATGGAACTTGAAAGAGGTGATGAAATATTTACCTCTTCTTCGTGTTCTTCCTTTTGATTTGATAAAAAGGGCTACTTAGGTTGGATTTATGACAAAAGGAAGGCCTCTATAATGAAAATAGGATAGTTGAGAGGGTATTTAGAAAGGTCTTGGCCGATCCAAATGGATTTTCAGTTGTGAAATAGGGGGAAGGGTGAGTTCCTTTTTATAAGAGAGGTGAGGGGCACCTTTGGAAAAGTTAGATATATTATTTTATAATAAAATACATTTCGGTTTCTAATGGAACAAAAATGAATTATTTAAAAGATAAGGTGGTTATGGGTCGAAAAACACTCAACCAATAGGTTTTATATGGGTTTTGGTTACTATATTAACCTTATCATTTAAATTTAACTATTACTTAAATAGTTTGACATTTACCTTGTCTCTTTCTATTTTTATATTTTATGGTTAATAAAATTATTATAAACATCCATGTGATCCTGAAGTGGTTCATTAATGACATATATAATATTATTTATGTCCTTTTTATAAACCTTATATTTTTAATAATTGAATATCAATTAATAATATAATATTTGTTTTAAAAACTCTTTTATGTCAATTTTGACGCTATTTGGTATTTGGTTTTTGCTAAATTCATTACAGCATTATTACTTCGAAAAAAATTCATCTAACCAACCCTAACATTTCATATTAACCTATAAAATTATTTTAATTCATATAAAGTCTCAAATTATATTTATTTGGATATTTATAATATCAATTATTTTAATATTTTATTAATTAGGTAATTACTGCATCATCATTGTGTCAAAAATAAATTAAATTATTTAATGTCTAAAAATATAAATAAAATGCCATTATCTAAGAAAGATTTTTAGATTTATTATAAATATTTATAGTCGAATTTATGTTATGTTTAACCCTATATTAAAGTTTATTTTGTTATTATACATTGATTTTAACTCTTTTAACACTTCTTTAAATAAAATAATAATAAATGTCCTAATCTAATCCAAGTGGACCTAAAGAATCATATTTTATTCATAAGGATGTTTTTGTTATAATTGAACTTATCTAAAAGAATTAGGACATGTTTTAGGTTAGTAATAATATCATTTTTAACATTAATTACCATATTTACTTTTAACCACGGTAAATAAAAGTAAAAATTTAGTATTCACCAAAAATTATTCTCATCTCATTGAACCAAATTTTACTTACTAATATCAACCGTGTCTCTATTATTTTTTAAATTCAACTAACAGAAGTGGTAAAATTACATTTTATGCAAATTTGTAAATGCTCCTAGGAGGTGGGTAAAAGACAGTAAAAAGTTCAATAAAATTTTTATATATCTAAAATTATTATAAATTGACTCCAATGAATTACACTGAAATATTATTGGTATTATGTATCTATTTTGACCTAAAATAAATTTAAATAACATAACTAATTATTTAAATAAAAAGTAGGTTTTAAACAATAACTCAGTGTTTTTCACTATTCAACAAAAATTTAAAATTTCTAGAAAAATACAAACAATTCAGCCTAAGATTATTTCGATATTCTGAATCCAAAAATGAATTCCATTTTGAAAGATAAAATTTAAAAAATTTAAAAAATTGTGTATTAGTATTAATGATGGCTAGTTTGATTGGTCAGGATGTGTTAGAATCTTGAAGTTTAGTACAATGAAAGCTATTGCATAATTCAAAGGGAAACATACTGAGGAAGTTTGGGGTGTTGCATTCCCAAACCAATCCTCACTACACATGAAAATCCCAACACAAACATGAGTAAAAACCACCTCTCAAACCACTCTTTCATGTCCTGACCCAGCAGGACCCTGTGTGGGCTTGTAGTAGGCTGAGGGTGACTCCCCAAGACAATATCCAATAGGCTAGGAGTTGGAGATAAGTGTCAAGTAGGCTTCTTAATAAAATGGGAGGTATTATCCTAATGTTTCTATATGCATAAACACAACCATCTTTATGTAATAGTGAATAAATATAATAAAGTTATTAAACAACTATGGTGTAATTAATTTATGAAAACTCTCTCAGAAAATACATCGAAGTACAATAAGATAATACATAAGATATGTATGGGAAAAATATACTCCCAACCAAAAAATAGGCCCCAAACTAGATACAAATAGAAAAATGGATAACTGAAGAGTTCCTGACACATAATATCTGATACTGACCACTAATGAAATCATACCTGATAATCCAAGATATTTCAGTATCTAAACCCCCCTAATGCACTAGGTAATGAGCTCCCATTAAACTAATTCTGAGGAGAAATCCAAAGATATATATAGAAATACTCAATGGATAAAACTATAAAAACTAGAGTCATTGCACCATCTTTGACCAGTGGTAACAAACTGTGAAACCCCATGACTACCTCCAATAGGAAATGGGATAAATACTCATGTTGAGTAGGTATATCACATGTATGGGATGACTTATTCCAATGAATTTATTGACATTCACACCTCCAAGAACATCAAAACAATTCATGGTAATAGGAAATGAACTACTCTGGAGGGAAAATTTTATGTAATAACCCATATGAATATCTTTATTGAAATAATATAAATATAACCAAATCATTAAATAGGAAAACTATATGCCCATCTATAAATAAAGGTAAGTTCCAACCTAACATCCGACAAGGGGTATAGCCCCAGTCTGGAAATTTGATACCAAATAATACTGATGATCATTGAAACTGAGTACTACTAAACTCCACCAACACTAAGCTCACTAATGTCACCATTTAACTATATTTCATTGGCATAGGACATGACACGTGCGATAAAATATTATGTAGGGTTGAGTATATACATACCTAGAAGGACACCATGAAAACGAAAGGGGAGAAAATTGAATAAAATATTTAACTCAATTCATGAGAAAATATCGAAAATAAAACTAATAATATATATAATCATAAAGAAACTCCAATTGAATAAAGAGGAATCTAAATCATTAAATTCAGTTAAGAATGATGAGTTTATTCAAATCTCCAATAGCTAGTGTTATACCAATGCCAATAGCTCAATGTAAACCTCCTCAGAATATAATGGAGAACCCTTACCTCACTATAATACACCTCAGTCAAGAGAGTACTGACTCAAATGGAGGACCCACTACCGTCAGATCCAAATGATTGGTGACTACCAAATCCACTGATATAGGAACCGACCCTAGATGTGCATGGGGAGTACCGAATGTACATATATAAAGGATAGCGAAGTCCCATTCCATGAGATAAAGTCCTTAATCAAGGAAGTACTAGTCCTACCATCAACTCTAATGGTCTCTTACAAACCTTAATATTAGATAACATTAATTGAGGTAATATCGAGTCACCAAAACGGTTACAAATTATATATATGATATTGTAACAAAGTCTACCATCTTGTCCAATGTGAAAATTTACTCAAGAAGGAATACTTTTTTATCAAATTCTGAGACCTCAAGAAGGATATAAGGTAGGTAGAACATTTGAGGATAAGTACACAACGTTCTATTTGTGGTACATAGGGTGTACTACCAAGTCTTCTCCTATCAAAGTCCTGCTACTCCACTAATAATGTGAAAATCCAAATACATTGACTTTGTTCTACTCCATATGGCTTGTTGGACCATTTGAGATCTAGGGTGTGTACTCTTTAACCACAACTCAGCTATTTGAGGAAAACCACATGATGTGTCCATCAAGGGTCATACTACGTAGGGCCACTCAAGGTCCATGGTGTTTACTCCTTATACATGGTATTTATATCCTTGTAAGGTCACTCATCTTGTGGTCTAGGATACATGGGGTGTGATACTTAACATAGTTAGGAATCCCTAACCACCATGAACAACATACTACACAATGTGTGTTTTTCAAAACACATGGAGTGTATTAAAGTATTTCATAGAAAGTTAGATATTCTTCTTAAATCTATATGTGTCTAATAATCTCATCATAAATCTCACCTAAGGTGTCTCTATATTAATCAATAGATTATCCACCATTATTAGAGTTTGATCTTTCACTATCACATTTCCAGAATAGAAATCGATGCCTTAGAACCACATTATTTCTCACCAAAAATTAGATAAATCCCTATTAATCATTCCATAGATCTCATTTCCACCATTGTTTCTCGAATATACAAGAACCATGACCATCATATTTATGAGACCAAACATTAAAAAATATAGGGGTTCGATTAGGATTTCAAATGAACCAAAAATATTAGAACTATCACCTGGAATATGGACTATGGTGAAGAACATGAAGAACGATAGTAGAACATCAAAGAAACATTAATGTGAAAATCATCATCGGTGGAAGGTGATTCATATGATGAGAAAAAATATTGAATCCAAATAATAATTGATAGATTCATTATAAAAATTAAGATCTAACCCAAAAATAAAATTTTAAAATTAGTAAAGGCATGTGAGTAATGATTGAAAATTAAAAATACAAAGCAAATAAATAATCGAATAGCGAAATATCAAATAATATGTAAAGAATCTAAAAATAAAAAATCCCCACATGACGATTAGATTTTTTTGGTGAAGTACGATTATACATCACTATCATTGGTGAGATTCAATAACTCCATCATCGATCCTCAAATATCCCTTAATTCAATGTCAAAGGTTCTCTCCGATGGAATTGGACTATGAAAACATTAAGAAGTCTCTGAGGGTTATACAGTTAACACTAAGAATTTCCTATAACTAGGTTTAAATAAGAATAGTATTAGGTCACAAAATTAAATAATTAAATAAAATTATTTAATTTAATTTATCCATTTAATTCGTTAATGTTTGTGAATCATCCCAAAACATGATGCTTACAAAAACTTTGTCACAGTTAGGGTAAACCTCACATTCTGAGTCCATTAGAGGTCTTAGATTTCCTATATGATACTCTAATCTATAGAAATGTCATTTATTCAGAATATATGTGTACACACAGTTTAATATATTTAATTTTTTTTATATATCGATTCTGAGGCCAGGTGACATCCATAATACCATGACAATTATAATGAAAAACCCATAATATTATTTTAATATATTCAAAGTGTCTAGAAAAAAAATTAGATCCATTAAATACCCCATAATGGTTCTTGGCCCCAAAAATAAAAAACATTATCTAAATGGGGATGACAATAAGCATGCATATGGACCTTACACTCCCACAATCTCTCCTATTGGCCCTAATGCTATGGAAGACCTCACATTAATAGAATGTTTCACTCATGAAGGATATTCTCCTACTGATCTTCAGTCATCACCCGATACTATAAAATGGTAATTGTATCCTCTAAATCTATCTCATAATGTTCAATTATGTGCAATGGTTCATGCACATATCTCCTCAACTACGAAGTTTGGAAGACGTCATACACTCAGTCCAATAACATAGGTAAATCTATGTAGTAAGAAACCTCTTCAACACTACAAAGGATAAATAATGGGTTGATAAACCTTATAAATAACTTATTACCATCTCCAAACCGTCAAAAATAACATTGTAGAGTGAATATTTGGAACACATGGTATCCTTAATCAAACTCCAAGGCTCCAAGACATAGTTCTTCATAATATTACTATCACCTATGAGTGATATTCATTCATTAATCACCTAAAATTTATCTGTAATCACCTAAACCAACATTGGTCCCTTATGTACCAGGTCACATATCTATTCCCAACATATGGTTGTCCTTTAGGGTCTCCCACATAGATACTTTATTGGTTTCATGACAATAATGGAGTGATATCTATTATTATAAGAAAAATAGATTAGTGATATGTTATATACCATCATTGAAAAAATCCCAATATGCATGATCTCAACATATCTTCCCAAATATGGATGTTTGATTCTATATTTCTATCTATCTAGTTGTATAATATCATGATCATCTATGAATAGGTCTTTAAAGAATCCTATAAACCTATTCACAACTGTGAAATTAAATAAATGTCATAGTTGGAGATAATTTTCAAGACTAACCATGAATTTTTATGATCACCCACATATAAAATCACCTTAAACTCCCCCACCAAACTCTACTCATGAATGTTAATAAAGTTAGCCAAGTTTTTTGGTCGATCAATAGTCACATAGATAGCTTCCGAGAATTTTAGTGTTTTTTAAATCCCTATCATAGAAACTATCTTTGTGCCATCCAGCTTCTAGTTGGGGATCTCAAGAGGTCGATTCAGACCTGATAGAACCTAATTCCCTACCATTACCTATTGGAAAGTAAGAAATTACGAATCAAACATGGAAACACTCCAAATTAATCCTTCCAACCCAAACTACTATCAGTTTTCTTGATACATCTTCTTCACTATATGATATACCACCAATAGAGAGGTTTGGAACTCCATGAACACCTCCTCATGCAATGTGATCTAAAAAAATTTATATCCTTGAAAAAGGTTAAAATGTTCCCCATATATAGAAAATATATACGGTGTATCTTTTAAAAATATCTAGTCATGTGAACCATAACAATTTATCTCTCTTAATCAAGTATATATCACTTTCTAGATGAGTAGTGGAGTCACTTCCATTAATTGTGAATTTTTTTCCCTCTATCCTCACCAGGGTTAGTAGCAAAGAGGTTTACTACTCTAACATATCCTCCTCCAAGTGACTATATTATTTCCAATTATGGTAATCTACCATCTCATTTACCTTCCGTATAATATAAAAACTATCAAAGACATATTTCATATGCAACTCTTGATAGGTTGAGGTCTCTCTTATAAAATATGTACCCATGACTCCAGTTGTCATAGTAATGCACAAACTACTCACAAAAAATATAATTCCCCTACATTTTTAGGATAAAGAACTCTACTGTATGTTCAAATCAATGGGTCACATACTTCTTCTCATGGGGTTTCAACTACCTAGACCCATAATCTATCAAAGTCCTCTAATTAATCAAAACACATATGATACCAACTTTATATTCATTTAAAAACACCACATAATCAATATCCTCCTCTAATAGTTTAAAATTAAAGTACTTGTAATCCTCTTCCCCAGCACTGCAATGTCTTTCTAAAAATTCCCAATCCAATATAATAACAACCCATTTCATTTTAATTCTATCAAAGGGGTAAAATCCTATAAAATTATTTCATAAAATTCTAATAATACCAATCTAAAATAGAGAACTTCTTTCCAAAAATATACTCTTAGGAAGGTCCCATGCTAGAACTACCTCTATATTTTTTGGGTCCATAAACACACCATGTCTAGAGATGACAAGCCTCTAAAAGTGAACTTCTCTATTATAGAACAAACACATCAAGATTTTATCAATTAACTAGTGGTCTTTGAGTGAGTCCAAGACAATCCTAAAATTATCTATATACCCCTTCTCTAACACAAAGTATATGATAATTTCATTGATAGAGACAACAATAAAACAATATAAAAAATGTACCGTTCATAATTCCTATGAAGATAGTGTGGGAATTCATCTCACAAAAGAGAATAACCAAGGATATATAATTTCCATAACACATCAAAATTCCACCTTCAAAATTTCCCACTAATGAATCTAAAACTGATGGTAGATAGAAATAAGGAAAATCATTAAAAACCATATTTATCATTTCAATTGGTCAAATAGGTTATTGATCCTTGGAAATGGTACTTGTTATTGATTTTCACTTGATTCAAGAGATTATAATCAACAAAATCATCAACATACTATTCACATTCTTAGAAAAAGTTCCATGGATTCCTATGGAAACACACTGGGTCCAATGAAACCTTTGTTGGAAGGTTATCTAACTATACCCTCAACTCCTAAAGATAAGTAAGATCCATCTGATATGATGTAGTTATATCAGTCTGGTCCTTGTGTACAAGTCAATGTAGAAATTGATCTACCAGAACTGAGGTAGTCCTAGAAAACCATTGGTGAATATGTATATGTATTGTCTACTACCACAGGAAGATAGATTTATAAAGAACATAATCTGCCAAGGGTCAAACTCACCAACTGATGGGTGATAGGTTGTAACTTCATACTTATATGTCCCAATCATTCCTCTAGTAAGTACTTATCAAAATTGAAGTAGAATATCATAAAATCTTCTCATAGGTACCTAACTCTTGTGCAATGACATACTATTTAGGAACATACTGTGGATAACTATCCCATACCTAGAATGATGTTATACGATGTTATTAAAATTACCATGATGTTCGACATGAATCTCTCTCCACAAAGAATCTTCTAGCACTACCGGTTGATGTGTGAAATATTAGAGTCCCTACCTATAGGATAATGAAGAAAAAAATAACGGGTAATGGATCCGTAAGAAACTTAATCTCTTGAACATGGGATAAGGTGATGAAATTATAAATAGTGTCAGCATCTACAAGTTCTACTTCTAGAGTAGAGAAGACACATATCATACCTTGGATCATTTTATGTGGAACCTGATATTGTCCACCAATTGATTGCATAAAACCACATACTCAACCACAAGTCCACTGAGATTAATGTAGTCTACATTTTAGTGGTGGTTGTAGTCCATCATTACATTGTCTTCCACCAGTGTCTCCTCCTCATAGGTCTCTTCCAGATCATCCATCAACACCACCCTCATAGGGTTCGACCTAACTACCACTGAGAGATCCATAATCATGAAACATCTCTTTCAATTAATTTCCATGTAACAACCCATGTTTATATGAATTCTTTTTTCAAATATATTAAATTTCTTTTATATTCTTCATTACATGCAACACCGATTATAGCTTGCATTAAATGAAGAAAATTAAATTTGATACAAAGAATCCATTACCTTAGTTCCCAAAATTACACTAATGAAATTAAATATCCAGGTTAAAAATAAATATATGAATCACTTATTTAATTAAATTTTTTTTATATATTAAATTTTATAAAATGAATTCATAATTATTCCTAAATGTATATTAGTTAGTTATTAACTATTTTCAATATTTTGTGTGTGTAATCATGGTTGGTTTGAACTAATTTCTTAATAACAATTTTGTTATTCATACTTCTAATAAATTTCATCATTCCCCATCATTATAGGTACTGTAATATTTTTTTATAATTTTTTATAAAATTTTAAATCCATCCTATTGGATTTTTTTGATAAGATCTTCAAAGATTAAGTCAATGGTGAGAATGTTTCAATGATTTTTATTCAACAGGAAATGGTAATTTAATTAATCAGTTTACTATTAATGTTACAACAATATAAACTAAATTAAATAATTATTTCTTATTTATATCATATATTATTAATAATTAAGTTCTCATAAACATCTATGATATTATTTTATAACATTGTTCATGTAGGTGGTTAGAGCGACCCAATCATGAACTTTCCATAATTAATGGACGAGTATGGTTATAAAAGTGGCTTATTTATTTCATAGTATCATTATTACACAATAATAATGATATTATTTAAGTATTTTTAAGGTTTTGAATATAACTTTAAAATATTTTAATAAATAATAAAGAAAATATATGAAAAATGATATATGATACATTATTGAGTCAGTAGTCTCCACAAAAGCGCGAATAACAATTTCATTTTTATTAATGGAAATTGGGAAAGTTTTTTAATGATTATTAACTTAGAATAATAAAATTAAGTATAGGAATAATAATGATTTAATTATATTAGAGTTCCTATAATAGTTTGGGATGGAATATTAAGAAGAAAAGATTATAATGTAAGAAATACTTATGTTGAGAACTCGTGATTTTTATTAGAAATATCCTTGAAAACAAAGGACTCAGGAAAGATAATTGAGACTATAGGATTATAAACATGTCAGTGGAGTGTATGATTATAAAAAATTTATTATTTTTAATATTAAATTATAATGTATAAGTGTATCATGAAGTGTTCTAAGTGATCAAAATTCATAATTGATGAAAAGCGTAATTTTAGAAGTATCCATTACACTTCAATAATGGCATGTCAGTATTTTGGGATAAATGGCACCAAAAGTTGGAAATAATGGAATTTTTGGGTGATATAAGGTCTATAAATCCGCTAAAATTTAATTTCACACATTTCTTAAATAATTTTTATGTGTTTTAAAACTAGATTTTTACACTTTTCCATTTTGGGTTCTTACTTTGGTAATAAGTTTGTACAATAGTAATTTAATTTTAATGACTAAATCTAAAATGGGCATTATTAAATAATTTAGACATGATTTTTCTAATTATTATATCCAATTTATTAATTAATATTTCTTTTTGTAATGAAAATGAATTTTAACATTAAAGCATTTCATGAATAAAGATTCATTTTTAGAAAAACTGAATTTTTAAATTTGAAATTTATGTAGGAAAAAATAATCATTGTTTAATATTTTAATAATAAAAATAATTTTATTAAAAAATAAAATATATGTTTCTTTTTAATCAATAAAATACCTAATTTTACCATTATAATAATTAATAATAATAAAAGGATGAAATTGTATCTTTTATTGGGAAATATTTTTTATTTTTATAAAATGATTGTCCTAGGTTTTATAAATCATAATAGTATTTTGAAATGTATATTATTACTAAATAAACACATATTTGATCACATAAAATGTTTTATAAGTAATTAATTTATACTTTTTTCTTGATATATCCATAAACACTATGACTAGTAAAAAACTGTTTTTTTTACTATTCACGCATAAATAAATTATTTCTGAAAAATCCCAAAAAATTATATTTAATTAAATTTTTTATTCAAGATAAATAAAATAATTAAATTTTTTAAAAATAAAATTATAAATTTGGAGAAATTATCTTTTAAATAAAAAAATCGATATATAATGAAAATTGTTTTCATAGGAAATGAACTTTTTAAAATATTAATAATTCTTATTCTTATTTCATAACTATTAATAATAAAATTTTTTGTTAAAATATCATTAATATTATTAATATATTTTATCCAAAATATATTCATCATCATAAAATTAAGTTAAAAAGATAATTTTAAAGGGGTTATATTTTAAAACCCATATTAGCCTTATTAGTTACTTCAGTAAACTAATTGAATTTTATCAATGCCAAATTATTAATAATGGTTTTTTTATTTCTATATATATTTCACAATTAAATTACCTATATTTTTACCGACCATTTATAAGGATTCATTTTAATTGTTGTATATTATTTCGTGGTTTGTTGATATTATGTTTTACGTGTGAATAAAGTTATCAATCACATTAGGTTTCAACATCTCTCACATATTATCCACACATGTTTTTTCTTTTAGACATATCTGGTGTAATATTTTCTTCATAACCAGTGGAAATTAAATCATATGAAGTTTGAGCTCAAATTCTTACCCAGGTAAATCATATACCATAATAAATCATACAATAAACACGTCATGAATAAAATTTCAAGAAGAATATGATAATCAAATAATTCAATATAACTGATCAGATGAGATTTGAAATAAATCCATGGATGGCATAACAATATAAATCATCACATGGATTACTATAAATGAATTCATGGTGATGAAATATATATTGTTCTACATATTGATCTCTACCATCAAGGACTCATCAAAAACATTATTCTTTCCATCATGGACACATCCAGGCCATCATTATTTCCATCAATGTCATAACCAATACATCATGTTTTCACTATGTACGTAATCACTAAATACCCAAAACTTTTTTCTCATGAGACCAACTGATGTATCAAGGGAGTATATAATAATAGGCCCTACCCATCACTTAATTGAGTTATTCACCATATGGAATAAAATAATCTCTATAAAATTCAGAATCAACATGAATTTGGTCTAGGATATTGACACATGTACATGGTCTACTAAGAGTACATAAGTGGAATAGATAAAAGAATGCATTAATTCTTATATCAATAAAGTAAATAAGATTAATTATGATGTCTTCATAAATATTTTGAGGTAGTCAGAGACATAGAATGACTTCCCTTATTTACCTAGACCATAAGTTACAAGATCATATAGTAAATGATCCTCCATTAAAGATAATTTCATTATTTATGTGGATACTCTTGTGAAAATTGGAATTGAAGAGGGACATTCTAAAATTAGAGGTAGATACTAAAGTAAAAAAGGACTAAAGATACTCTTCAAATCTCCCTACAAAGGAGTGGTCCAACTAAAGGGTTCATAAGATTAAATTTCATACTATCAACTTGAAGATAGAGGGGTAGAAGAAAAAGATAAAGTGGAAGAGGTCAATGCCACACCAATATTTGGTATGCTGATTCACTCCGAGGAGTAAAGGGTCGAAGATATGTTTTTCATCAAAGTCACAATAGAGGATGTCGATAGAATGCATGAAAGGATTATTAGTGAACCTTAATGAGTAAGAAGATAAATGGATTAAAACCCAAGATCATATCTTGACATTTTATTTCTAATAATGAATGATATATTTAGAGGATTATCTCAAGACATTGGATAATATGGATTCACTGTTTAAAGATCTCATACAGGTTTAAGATGAGATACATATGTTTGAAATCAACTGGATCTTGCAAAGGGTATAAGGTACTAGAATATTGTAATTATTTTTGAAATATTTTATGTTATAATTTTTTATCTAAACTTTTTTTGTGGGCTCTAGTTTGTTTGGGTTCCAATTTAACCCTAAAAATGGATTCCTATGGAAAAAAATAAATTTTATCCATAATAAATTTTAATTAGGAATAAATAAACATTTATATCAAAATAAAAAAATATGGAACATCAATACTTTACTAGTAAAAAAATGGGATAAAATGGACATAATTTGTCCATAGAAATATGGTTGGTGTTTAAACAACACATAATCTAAGTGTAACACAAGGAATGTCAAATGATATTGACATAGATAAATAATAATATTTAGAAAATTTAAAATCAAATAAAAACTCCATACCATGAAAAAATCGTTAATGATGATATAATGTTCAAAATAGGTAGTATATACATCATATAAAATAATGTAGTTGCATAACTCAAAACATGTCACAATGAGGGAAATTTTGAGATGAAACCCTTAAGACTTTGATAACTCTTGGATAAAAACCCCATGAAAGTAGACACATGTAGTGAAACATTAAATATCATGAATAGAAATGTAATAAAAATATGATACATCAAATATTTAGTCATTATGACATAAAAGTAAACATGGTGCACATTTTGAAATATGTCTTCCCGAAATCAAAAAATGAGGCAAAAACCATTATAGTAATGGTAAAATAATAATAAAAGAAACATAAGGGAATTGACATGAAATTGAATTAAAAATAACATGAACTAAATATATTTATTATTCTTATAGTAAATTTCTTCTGTTAATACACCATAAAAATGAAATATTTGTGTGTAATATCAAATATGTCTTATATAATTGAAAATATAGACAAATAACCATTACAACCTTGATATATTTTCAATAAAAATCAATTTAAATAAATAAAATGACATATATCATAAATATATATTTTAGAAACATTCCAAATAAGAATAGGTAAGTTTGGAATTGAATAAATACTTGAATAATTGGTTTTATTGTCTTCATAAAACAAAGGAAGGAGAATCATGAAGTCTAGGCAGTTGAATCACATGGATCATGTATACTCTAGAAGAACACATGATCACATGAACCTTGTAATTTAAAATGGTAGAATCATGTACTTCTCATGATATATGGATTATTATGATAATACCCTTTGGAAGTTCCCTCTAATCATACGAATCCCCTTAGGCAAGCCCTCCTCCTCTAGCGAAGGCATCTTGACAAAAATTGATGATCGTGTGAAGGATGCTGGAAGAGATCTTAAAATCAAGTGAATTGAAAATTAGTAGAAACCTAAAAACACCAAAAAAAATTATAAAATAATGTGGGAAAGGCTGAATACTCTTGTACTAGAATGTTATGTATATATTCATGCAATGTTATTATGCGATTTGTAAGCCTCCATAGAGCCCCTTAATGGCAAGTCGGCCATGTCATGTGAGAGCATGTTTGCATGTCACCATCATCATGTGAAGAACCTTATACATTCCTATTTTATCAGGTTATTCCCCTTAATCAATAAATTTAATAAAAGTTATTTTCCATGACAATTCATGCACGCCATATTGAGATATAGCATTGATCACCCAATGCATCACAAACAATAAGATTGATTGTTTGTGGCAATGCTCCCATGCCTTCGTGACATCCTCTATTGATCATGTAATACCCTAAGAAACAACCAATGGGAAAAGGATATATTTCTTGTAAAATATATAATAAAAGGTTGAAAATTTTGAAGCCTCTCATGAAGGGAATATATGTTGATTTTTATGTGAAGGGGTTATGTGCATCATGGAATCAACATTAATCACGCAATGATCCTTTTGAAAAGCAATATTGATCTCAAGAAAAATCCCTAACAAGATGTATTGATTTCACTAAAGTTCTCTAACTTGACATATTATTCTTTAAAAGGACCTCAGAAAAGTATTCATCGATCATTCGAGGGCCTTTACAAAAGTTTCAAGATCTCATAAAAGCTATCAGACATGTATTCTCAGTGGTACGAAGGTTGTTTGACATGTCAATATGATTATGAAAAATCCCACTGATAAACCATTGGTCTAATAAATATGGATATGAAAATGTACTCTAATGGTTTTTGTTTATCATGTGACATCTTGGACGACCCAAAAAAATATAAAGAGAATTTTGTGATGAAAAAAATCCCTTGACGAAATCTAGAACATATCTATGATATATGAGCCATGAAGGGCAGCGTATAACTAGGGCAGTGATGCCTATAAAATCCTCCCCCTCAAAACAAAAACAACACATGGATGGATACACACAGAGAATATAGTGACTAAACTCATGGTATCACAAAATAGAAAATGTCTCAGAGTGGAATTTCATGCGATCACACGAGCCTTTCACCTGATAAAATATAAGTATCATTCTAAGGGATCATGCAACATTAATATGTGGTTTTTTTATTACCATATAAATCAAATAGATTAATTATAGTGTACTATCTAGATTATGTGAAGGATTTG
This sequence comes from Viscum album, assembly GCA_963277665.1. Classification (NCBI taxonomy): domain Eukaryota; kingdom Viridiplantae; phylum Streptophyta; class Magnoliopsida; order Santalales; family Viscaceae; genus Viscum; species Viscum album. The sequence continues at coordinate 178,339,990 of OY728146.1, read as the reverse complement.
TTGCTTGTCTGCTTGTTCATGTGAGATCTAAATAGGTTAATTCTTCAAAAACCTTGAGGGACATATACAATAAATACTTTAAAATGAAATACATATGAGAAGATGGATACACTAACTTCCATGAGAAGGAATATTGTGCTTTTAATAACCTATCCATATCATATGAAAATACATGGGCATGTCAGACAAGTCTTTTTATGTGCTCTATAAATTTCAACCGAGTATTTAAAATTCTACTAGCCATGTCGAACAAGTCATTCAAACTCCTCTAGGAATGTCGGCCAAGTCATGTGAAGTCCTCCTAACATGTTATCCGTGTCTTGTGAAGTCCTCAAGGAATTTTGAACAAGTCTTAAAAATTCATCATGAAATGTCACCCAAGTCTGGTGTAAGCCCTCCGAATATGTCAACCATGTCTTGAATGCCCTTTGGGCATGCCATCAAGTCTTGCAAAGTTCTCATGACATGCCAACCAAGTATTGAAAATTCCTCAAGACATGTTGAATAAGTCTTGAATAGTGCTTAGTACATGTTGACCATGTCGTGTGAATTCCACCATAAAATTCAATTGAATCAGGTGATTATCTTTGGATATGTCCTCTAGAAAACAAGGACATTTCCAGAAATCCTCAAACATGTTAGAAAGACACTCTAGACAAGTTAGAAAGACTATTAGGACATGTGGAGAAGATATCCAAGGACTTGATAACCATGTACAGTAGTAATATTTGGGCATACCCCAAAATAAACTATGATAAATATTATTCTTATAAAAAGATGATACATATGATCCTTCATGAGGCATGAGATAAAATAGGCATACACCTCAGTGTAAGTCCCTACATGTATCATACAATCTAACTTGTGGTACCCAAACTCCCGTATTCTTTAATCATGTTTCATCATCCATCAATGTATTTTGAAGATTATAGAACTTTGAGAACTCAGATTCCTATAAAAATATTATATGTAGTATGACTTCATGAGGCATAAGTTTAAATAAGAATCCACCACAATGTAAGTCCCACCATATCTCAAACACTCTATCCCATGAGATCCAAAATCTCCACTGGGATTATCATTCTTCTTCATCCATCAGCAGATTGATCGTCCTACTGAACAATTTAGACTCTGATTAAAACTATAATATGGATACATAGGATACATTTGTAAGGACTAAACATCATAAAAACACCCCATAAGTGCCACCCCAATGCATAAGTCTTGAATCTATATGTGATGATACCAGTCACTTTATATCTCTTTTTTTTCACATCGAGCAGGACTCATGAGGGATTAGATATTTTTAATGATCATATAATTCAAATTATAAATTCACCACAGCTAGGGAAACCTCTTTGTGTATTCCCCATTCAGTTTCATGATATGACTTCACACATACAAGGAAATCCACCTCATGGTAAGTCTCGAAGGTAAAAATAAACTATGAGAACTCTAATTCCTGCTATAAACAGTATACTTAAGATGTCTTTCTAAGGCTTAAGATACAGAATTTATAGTGTAATTTCCCTCATATATGTCATTTCTTTAAGAAATTTATGAACACAGTTTAAACTAACTATGTAGGATATGATTCCTATTATAAATAGGATATGTCACCTTATAAATGTATAATCCCATCCTCAAAATATGAATCGCCTCACTAGAAGGAAGTAAAATTAAGAGTTGCTGGGTATATCACATAAAAATAAAATAATCTACCCAATTCTAAGAAATAATTTGAAATGGATGAATAACCTCAGATACATACATATGGTCTCATTAGTAAAACCCCCCATTAGATGAAAAAGGGTTTGATAGCCGATTATTTTGTTAGGGTAAACAATTTGGTATCAAGATGATGATGGGATTCCCAAACATATCTCAAATCTATAAGAGATTCTTGGAATAGACAATAATTCCCTCCAAAATTTTGGGATGTAATTAACCTTCCATCCTATCAACCATTGTTAGTTTCTAAGAATTACTTGGATTGAAACCCCAGTTGAGCACCTGTTCTTGGAAATTAGGTTTTTTCCATGAGTTGAATTTGCGTGTTGTTGTAAATTACTAATAAATGAACATGGTTAACCAGACATAGGTGATTGAATAGCCAAACTTGAACCCCTACAATAAACCCTCAAAAATGAAACAAAAATGGAAGACCCTATATGGATTCTTGTAATGAAAGAGTATGTAAATCATTATAGCTGATAGAAACTTTTTTTTTCTAAAACCAGGACACCAAACATTTTTTTGAGCACAATAAAAAAAGTTGAACCTGACATAAATCTCTCAAATCATGAAAATGATCGATATATCGTGTGTTAGGACATGTAATTTTTCATCTCCTACACACACATAAATATGGTATGCTTGATGTAAAATCCTACACAATCGGTGTTCCCATTTAATATGTCCATTCCTGTTATGAGAAGTCCGCATGAGAAAAATGGAAAACCCAAAAATATTTAGTAAAAATTGTGTTGCCTTTAAATATATAATTGATCACATATCAAAATTAAAATTATTCAAGCATCAGTGACCTTTTTTTGTTATGTTTTTGACTCCACATACTGATCTCATAAAAAACAATCGAACCTAAGATCATGTCTTCATCTAGAGACTGTTCTGGAACATCATCTATGACTGCAACCCTTATGGGTTAAAAAATGACATCACCCACCTGACAACTTCAAATTAAAGTGGTAATCCTAATAGTTCAAGAATACCACCCGCATGTTACCATCGCAACCCTCAATGTTGCACGTAAGAGTCTCCAAACGCTGAAGTGATACGTCTGTCTCATTTAGGGTAATCTGTAGTAAAACCACTAGTGCATATTTCCATTGCCAATTACTTTATTAGATTTTCCCTGTAGTGTCAAAAATTTGAACATTTTGTATTTGAGGAAGCTGGATCAAGGAGTTTACTGCGACTTCATTCTGGTTTAGGAGCCACCGAGGTGGGATTCTACCAACCATCATCACTAGTGTCATCTCACAGGTGCCCCTTATTCGCCCACTTAGGGAACCACCCGACACATTGCCACCTTGGAATCTCATGAAAGGGTTATAAGGAAGTATCATCGGGCACAAAAATCTATGAATAAAAGTGAGTAGAATCATATACTTACATCCATGGATGAAGCTCGTTGATATATTACGATGATAACTAGTGGGAAGGCATATATCAATTCCCCCTCAGATCAAGTCCGCATAAGTATTCCTATATCTAGAATGAGTGAGGCACATATACCTATAGCATGCTTGAATCCCATCAGCATATTCAGATGGTACATTTTCAAAATATTAGCGATTATATCAACCTAAATCAAAGATATTGACAAGTACATATTGGAGACTAAAAATGTGAAGACATAGATTTCTGCACAAACTTTGATAAAGTTTAATCACAATAAAGAAATTAATGAATAAATCCACCAGTATATTTCTACACTGATACATATAAAATAATAGTAAAATATTCCTATCCAAATATACAGAGCATCGTATCACCATTATTATTACAAATAGGTGGCTACTTTGGAGAAATCACACATTCTTTCTCCAGTACAGATGAATTATTAGCATATTCTGGTAAAGGATGAGGCATAGGATCAGGATTGTGTTCCCATTTCAACTTGGGAAAACCAAGTTAGAGAGGAACATTCCATGTGATAGATGCACATTATTTTAAAAAAATCGATGGAATACTCTAAAGGCACATGACAAGGATTTTATCATCATTCTGATCGAGGTTTACCAAGTTAGAGTGGAAATTTCCTTGGGACAAACTCATATTCTTATTGAAAATGACTCATGACATACCCTAGAAGAATAGGATCGGGATAATATCCCCATCCTACTAGGGCTCACCATGTGAGAGAAACACATACCTCAAGAGGATACTCATATCCCTTATACAAGAGGAGACTCATATCACTTATGACATTAAGGAGGTACATCATCGTATTCTGATAGGGAATACATATTTGAACCCTCCTCATATCCTTACATCAGTAGATAATAACCAACATATTGCGTCAAAAACCCCCATGAAGGATCATATTCTGAAAGATAATATAGAAACTAAACAATATACTCTAGAAGCTTCCCAGCCATGGTATCATATACTAATATCATCATATAGTTATCAACATATTCTGATATCGATTATACAGATGGATTCTATCTCTACACAACCCCAAAAAGAAGGTCAGCATATTCCAGCCACGATACATAGTGAGGGTCCTATACATGATCTATTCAAGGATAGGGTACGTGAGGTTATTTGATGCATATTCATAACACCTCAAGGGTCCTTCAACTATTAAAACAAAGTAGAAGGTGATCATTACCATGGTATTTCTTCTCATGCTTGTGTGGTGATTGATCATAGGGAATCGACTCCTGACATCCACTACGATTAACCTGCCCATGGGGATATCTCTCTAGAGAAAATAAATCCTCCCATTTCCGAGAGACATCATTAAAGATAGGTGTCCAAAACTAATACACATTCATATATAGAGATTCTTGAAACACTGGGTTTACCAGTATATATTTCCCTATTAACTATCTAAAATTCTTCAACTCACTTAGTAGGTGACCTAGAGAAGTATCTTCTTTGGCCTGACCTGGTGCAGTCATAGAAGTCTAATTAATAGGAGAAAGACATGAATATATAGAGAGTGTAACATGGAAAAAACATACAACCATGTTTTTTCTCCTTTTCAGATCTCACTATGATATCCTAGATGAGATAGATAAAAAATGCATGCCTTACCTATGCCAAAAAATATGGTAAACTCATCAGTGGTTAATGTCTAGACACATATCCTATCTAGGATACAAGGTTCACCTTTAGGCTATAAAAATACTATGTTTTCAAATTGAACTAGTTGTTATCTTAATGGCCTAGGTCCTGATACAAGAAAATAACAGTGTAAATCTATAAGATACTTGCCACCCTTACACCAAAAATCTTCAACAACCAGTCGCCAAAGCCTCATCTAGTATCCATATCTAAATATGTGTAAAATATGGAGTGTTAAACGTCACTACACCCCTAGAACAATAATACTCACCAAATATAGAGTCCTATAATTTTATATCCTTTAGTTAAATTAGGGGACTGGGTAACACATGAGCCAATTGGTTAATAAAAGGGAATTATACCTCTTTATAAATATAAATACATCACAAACAGAGGGATAGGACTACCGACAAACCATTAATATGGGACCCTAAAAATAATGGGAATGAATTTCAAACAATTATTCCCAAAAGTGGATTAGATACCCTGAGAGGGGAGTGGATCAGGGAATGGATATTCTTTTCAAAATTCTTTTTACCTCAATGGATATTGACCTCAATATTATAAGGGTTACTTTATTTTCTCATCCCTATTTATAATGATCTTATTATTTCCTTCTTTATATAATGATGATGCATTAGAAGTAAGTAAGCACAGTGGCACATATATTTTTACTTGGTCCACCCTCACTAGGATACATCCAAGGAGAATACAATGGTAATATGTCGATGTACCAAATTTACTATGGATAACTTCCAATTTAGGGTTCAGGATATATCACTTTTATACCTAGGATCACATCCTTTGCAATGTTTAATGATAACTCACTACTTCCCAAGGGTCACTCCCTCAATCTTCCTTTTATGGATCACTTTCAGGGGAAATTATCACCTTCTACTTCTTCCTTTTCTCACTACTCTAGAAAGGAATCACACATAGTTTATGGACATGTTGTTCTTTTCATTTTCAATAATGAATGAATCCTAAACTTTAGGGTGATGCTCTATAGATGTTATATATTAATACACTTGATGAATACAAATTTTCAATAGATTCACTAGGAAATCCCTTCCAAACACTTTTGTGATGCTCACTACATTTGTAAAGCTCCTTCATTTCACGAAGCTCACTCAGCATTCACAAAACCCACAACTTTCTTGAAGCTCACCACTTTTAGGAATCTCAACCAACCTTTGAGAAGAAACCTTCTTTCTTGAATCTCAAACACTTTTTCGAAAATCACTTTGCCTTTGAGAATTTCACAAATTTTGATTGGATTTCAATTGACCTTTTGAAATTCAATACGTTCACAATGCTTACAACTTTCTGTCACCTTTTATAGCATTTTTTAACTTCCTTTATTCAATAATTTTTCATCTTGAACAACCTTCAAAAACCACCTTTATGGGTTTAGAGACATTGAATCATCGTTATGTCCTACCCTCTTCTTATTTAAGGGGTGGAGGCTTATTTATAGGTGTTTCCTCCCATTCCAGAACCTTCCATCCCCAATCAACACCTTTTCACAAGGATCTCCATTTTTTTTCATGAAGCTCCCTATTTTCTGATGTTCTAGATAAATTTCACCATTCAAGAAGCTTCCCATAGTCATGGAGAATCATCATAAACCCTTTGTGAATTCACGATTCTCTTCTTATCATAGTCATGGAGATGTAAATTCAAACCTTCATGCAATTGTGATGGTCCACACCTTCACAAAACCAATCATTTGTGACATCAAAGGCCTTTGAAGATATACTTACAGTCATAAAATTCCAATATCCATGAAACTCATTATTTCTCCAAATTTTATGAGGCATTCATGGAAATCTATATTTAACGATGATTAAGTCATCCTATAAATTTTAGACCCATAAAATTTTGAAAACACTTTGAAATGACACAACTGTATATACGCAATTTTATATACTATCTTTAGGGAATCCATTCCTTTTTTGTGGATCCTTGTCAACATTCATTGTCAAAAATATTTCTAGAAATCCACAACTAACCATGGAAACTACGTTTTCCAACAAAAACAATCAACCCAAAAACACTACAATGATACCATGAGGATTTTTTTCCCAACATAATATAGAAGAAAATGATGTGGGAAACCCAAAAACATCCTGTATAAAATGAATCTCAACCTGGGATTTTATTACCACAGCTCACACATGAGAAAAAATTCTCCAAATAAAATGGATCATAATAGCAGCTACCATATGAGATGTCCAATAGATAACCTATCCCACAGGGATGGGGGAATATTTACCAACACCTCCACCCCTTAAGTTATCAATCACTGAGAGGATTTAGGACATATTAGTGGTAGTTGCAAACCAACTCCATCCCATAGGGATGGGGACATTTTTATCTCACTCACCAACACAATGTTCATCACACCAAGAGAGGGTTCTAGAGAAATCAATAGTGGGTTAAGATCATCCTCATCATATAGGGAATAAAGAATTAATAAATCAATTATAATCTCATGAGTCATTAAATCTTCTATTAGAATCATTAAATCCTCATCAACTAGAATAGTATGTGACGATAGTAGACTTAAACCATCCCCAACCCTTATGGATAGTATAATTTTCATCATAAATATCACATAGTAAGGGATAAGTATTATCATAGTTCGGAGGTAAATTTTGATGATCGAAATCCCAAATTTTCCTCCCATCATAAAATAAATCATTTCTATTCAGGGCATGTTCAGAAAACATGACTAGAAACTCCATCAAGGACAGTATTTAAATATTGATATAGGATGGACATATGGTGAAGGGAATCAAATCCCATAGGGCTTGTAAGCTAAAAAGGTGCAATATGGACAAGGGTCAAATAAATAACCTTGATAAAACCCTAGAAGAAGTGGTAAGTGGTGCAGAATCACTCTACTGCGTTGAGAGTAATTGGATAACTACCATTTCCTGATGAACCATAGTAAATGTTATCACCATAAACGCAAAAAATGATAAGAATCAGTATGAAAATACACAGGAATAAAATATAAAAAATGTACCATAAGAGGAGGGTGATTTGGATGCACCTATCAAGACATCACATATATGGATACAGAAAAGAATCCAAAACATGGAACCCTCAAAAAATGAATTTCCACCCATGTGTTGGGAAACAACCAAGGATAAAGGGAATGGTGTGGATATATTCCACCCACCACCGAGAAGAGAATATATTCCTCAAACAAAGGAAATTTTAGTATAGTATGATAATGAGATTCAAAATATTAAACTAATAAATGAGGATCTACTCAGGGGAAACATTCCCGCTGAGTATCATCTTCAAGTAGGGATGTTATCCTTCCTCTCACACATTACTAAATAGATGATCTTCCTATAAGAGTGGCATCTGAGTGTCTGGATGGCTCTTGATCTAGGCAGTCGGTCTATATAATTAATTAAGTAAATGATGATCATGAATTTACTCCATTATTATGATATAATATTCCTCATAAAAGATATAATTTATTCTTATAACTGATCAATAACAAATGGGATATGAAAATAGGGAAACCCCATCAAGCCTTGACTGCTCCCTATAGATGAGAGGTGGCCAAGATCATAGTACCTCCAGAACTTCTCAATTCCATTAGGCCACTAGTATCTTGAATGAAATCCATGGAAGGGAGGCATGCACTCATGTAGCGTAAGAAGTATCCATATCTTGAATGGGTGGATGAAACCTTTCCCCCACACAATTTTGGAAATCCTATGTTTTCAACCTTCGATGGTCTGGGAGATCTAGAACAATATCATATACACTTTGTGTCTCGATGTGACCCATTGATGGGACCTCTAGATCACTAATATGCTACCAAGATGATATTTTTTGTATAAAAACTGATAGGGTTAGTCTTTATTTGGTAAATAATCTTTCTATGTAGATCCATTATTGGATGGTGGGACCTTCTTCATTAATTCCATTATCATTTAATCTTTACACTAAGGAAAAAGACAATTTTCGACCAAAAAAATCCAAAGACATATGAAAATGAGAGGGTTTTATTACTTTATCTCCAAATGGAAAGGATAAATTCATTCACTCAACATCCATCTATCACGAGATAAATTAATGGAACTCTTTATTGAATATATCATGGATGATCTAAAAATTATTTTTATCCCAATGATGTATCCAGGTGGATTTTGGGAGTTTGAGTAAATGGAACAATACCTAGAGTATTCCATTCAGCAGACTCGGGGTAAATTTAATCTCAATATTTTAGAATGGGGAAAAGGATTAGAAAATCAGAGGCTACTACTTCTACCCTCAAACCAATAGTATTTCCCATTCAAGCACATGAGAAGGCCCTAAAATGACCGATACCTCCTGTCGTGCGACATGGAAAAAACGATGGCCCTTGACTAGAAGAAAAAAGAGATATGGGTCAGCCAAAATTTGATGAAAGGATGAATAAATAATACTCTTTATGAAATTACAAGGCCCTTATTTATTTTCTTACATCCATATAAAATAACCAACTCAAGCTGAAACGGCCTAAGAATCCCAATGAGGCCAACCTCACCGATCATCCTGACTACATCTCTATACATAGAAGGTTGGATTACACCATGAAAGATTTATTATTCATAAAAAACATTCTCTAAAGTAGGTTAGATTCTTGATAGGTGATTCTGGAGAATTCCCCAGTATAGGCGACTTCTGTAACCATCACCTAGCCAAAATAAATGGGTTATGGGAAAGTGGTTCCATCTAGGCATGGGTAGATGTTCGATAATTGGATAACTCTAAAGATAGTTGACTGAGCTCATGCCACTATAAGGGAAAACATCACATGACCATAAAAATATCATCATCAAGGGATGTTTCATCAAATAAACCTTTTATAGTTAGATGTAATCATTGTATAGAGGATGATATAGAAGAGGAAGAGTCATTTTTAGCTCTTGTGCAAGCTCCGACTCTTGTAGATTTCTTTCTTCAACATCCTAAGAATTGGAACTACACCATAAAATGATATCCTCATAGAAATAAGTTCTCATATTTGGTTCTATTAATGTAGGTTACTTATTATATCCCTTATTTGATAATGAATATGCTTCTAAGTACGAGCTCCCCATACCTAGTTGGGGAGCTGGGGGATGAAGGTGCAGGAGCCAAGGATACATGGGACAATATGGTCATGGTGAAACACAATATTTCGATAACTTTACCATAGAGGAAATATATACATCCAAGATATGTGGGTGAGAACTCCATAAATCCAAAAAAATAGAGGTCTCACAGATCCCTCCAACTGTTGTCCAAGCCTAGTAATCTTATATAATAGCCTGGTAGGGTTGTTATTTTTCTGTTCAGCCGAGGACAATGGGAAGGCCAGTGAAACCTACACCACTTGTGGCAAATTATTCTTTGACATATTCTCTTGGAACATCCCAAATAACCTCAAATACCTCTGATTTCAATAAAAACAATAGGGGGAAAATCCACCAAGTGCAGTTTCGACCTCTGTAACAAAAGTATAACATTATGAAACAATTAACAGTTATTCTAGCCAAACTATAGATTTTGGATGCTCTCCATCGTTTAAAAGAACTTAGAGAAGCACACATCAAGGAACTTCAGAGACAACAAGAGTTTGATAAATAATTCATTATATCCAAGGTTTACCAAGTGGAGACTATGACCTAAGAATTATATGTCCATATATCATTCATAGAAAAAGATTAGTAATAAGGTATCCAGGTATCAAACCCTTTTATGTTTTAGGTAAACTCAAAAATGTTGACATCTAGTGGACTCTGATTGATAATGGTTCTAGGATCAAAACATCATAATTTAGATCCTCCTATGTTTTGGATATAGTGAGGTGGATTTACCTTATACAAAGATTATAATTCAGTGGTACGATAAGAGTAAGAAAATACCTCTCGGTACGATCAATCTTAAGGCTTGGTGTAGGGATATCACATATAATGTTGAGTTCATGATTATTTTGAAAGATACCACATATAATTTCATTATGGGAAAACAATTTCTTCATAACCATGTGGTAATACCTTCAACGTATAATCAGTGTTTAAAATAACCAATAAGTGGGAATGTTAGCATACTAAATGGAGAAAATTCTCCCTTAGAGTTTTGAGAATCTATATATGCTGAGGGAAGCTTCTATAAAAGGGTAGAAAAATAACAAATGTTGGATGAAGATTTTCATGATACATCCCCAAATTCCTTTCGAACCACCCTTGAAAATCCCTGAACATGATCAATGGTTATTATGTTCTACCCATAAACCTAATTGAGGAAGTATACTTAATACCAAATGTATAGATTCCTGTTATCTTTGATTAATGAATTAGAGAAAATAGTCTAATCTGGATATCTAGGTGATGACTCTATTAGTTTAGGATAGAAATGTATCTTCCCATGGCTTCTATCACCTCGATAGTGGCAGTGATTCCCTGATATTATACACCATGAATGTAAATTACTCTATTAACTTAGAGGTGGAAGAAGAAGAAGAGGATGGACTTATGAATTTCCCTCCCACATTTGAAGAAGGTGTCTCAACCACCATTAATGATATTAGGTAGGTGAATCTAGATACAAAAGAATACTCATGACCTATATTGATTATTTTTTCTTGGCTGCTTGAGGAGTAGAAGATGTAAATCGAATCTCTAGAGAAAAATGTGTTCTGTTGGAATTGTATAGAAATACCTAGGATGAACACTGATGTGTTTACACATCATCTTGGATTACCCAATAACCATAATGGTTTCACGAAGGAAGCCAGAAGTATATACCCCTACCATGATACAAATAAAGAATTTGATGTTGAAAAATTGATAAAATTCAACTTTGTCTGGGAGGTGATATACCAAAAATGTCTCACCAACATCACCCCAGTAGAAAAAATTGGCATATTTTGGTCTAAATAAATTTAAGAGATCTTAATCAACACTACCTGAAAGATTATTTCCCATTAATGATCACAGAACTCTTGATTGATTAAAATACTAGCTTTCAATCCATTTTCTACAAGGATGGGAATTCAGGGGACAATCAAGTAAAGATGTACCCTTAAGATGGGGAATTCACCCTCTTAGTGCACCCCAAGTGATATTTTTCTATCAGGTTATTCGCTTTGGATTAAATAATATTGGTTCTAATTTCCAACATTCCATGAATCGTACATTTATTCCATTCCTAGTAAGAATTTCATAATGTAATGTCAATGACTTGATGATTAAATCTCAATAGTGATGTGATCAATTCATGGATCTTTAAATAATATTTAACAAGTTACAACAGTATAATTTGAAGATAAACCCACTAAAGTGTTCTTTTAGGGGATCATTATGGAAATTACACAGATTTTTTGTGTGCCATGGCAGCATAGAGATTGATCCAGAAAAGAAAAGTGAAATCCTAGAAAAGTCACCCGTTCATAATCCTAAATAACTGAGGGGGATCAAAGTGCATCTGACATACATTCTGCGTTTCATAGCTGAACTGGCTATAAAGTATCTCCACTTCACCATATTAATAAAGTAGGATGTTTTCAACTAATAGGATGAGGACTTCCAATAATCCATTAAGAGTCTCAAAAAATACTTTCCGCACCCACTTATCTAGATACCACTGGTAGAAGGAAAGTCGCTCAACTTATATGTGGCCACCAAGTAACGATCATTTAGTGCACTACTCACACAGAAAAATGATTATGGGAATAAAAATAGTCTTTAATGAATTAGTTGAATGTTTCTAGGTTTTGAGACTCGATATTTTTTATGTTGAGAAGAACATCCTCACACTCATATTTCAATGAAAAAGATGAGGCATTACTTCTAGAACCATGAAGTCCACTTTGTCTATCGTATTGAAACACTCAAGTACATCCATGGCCATCCTATGATGAATGTGAGTTTGGCCTGATTGGTGGTTATTCTACAAAAATATGACATCCATTTCATGTCATAAAAATCAGTGAAAGGGCATTCCTTTGGTGATTTCTTTATTGCACAACCTTCCCTGGAAAGCACACCAGGGTACATAAAACATCTAGAATAATAGTTCAATGCCCATGATGATCCCTAGACATTGGATATGTATTTTGATGGTGCCTCTCAAAAACCTATCATAAAAATTCTAGAAAACCCAAAGTTCAATAGGGTAGGTTTAAGAATTTTATTTGTTTCTCTAAACAAATAAATATTTCCTTACTCTTTCTAATTGTCTTAAGGATTCACTGATAGTGAGGAGAAATATTAGGCTCTATTTTTAGCATGGAAGTAGCCCTATAGCTAAATATAGCCTACCTAAACCAAAATGGGGATTTATATCTAGTGATAAAATATATCAACATAGAATATTCCATCAAAAGGGAAAATGGATCCCTTCACTGGATACGTCATATGAATGATGGATGAATTCCCTTTTAAGCCCACATTGCGTTATGTTCTTCAATCACAAAATGTGCATGACTACGCACTAGCAAATGCAGCCACAGTTCTAGGTAACAGCGATCAAGACGAGGTGGTATTCCTCACCACACACCAAAGGATGGTATTATAGATTATCATTTGGGACATGGAAGAAATCAATTAGATTAACAACACTCCATAGCTAGATGAACTGATATCCACTCCTGGATGGATGGATCCCATAATTGTTTATGTCTAAACAGGGACTCGTTTGATGGATCAATATGGAAGAGAACTAATTTAGTGTTGACCAGTGAACATTAACCTTTATGATGGGTGAAAAGATTAAATAATCCTCTAAAAATTAGGCTTCAAAGGAATCCTCCTAAGATGCATAGTAGTGGAGATTCCTGTCATCATTAAAGAAGTCTACGTAGCCTCTTGCAGTGCTAATCTGTTCGAGACCAGGCTCTCCCATCTAATTAGGAGGATTTGTTTCTACTCGAAAACCATGATACAAGATTGAATGGAATTCATCAGGAAATGTTATGCATGCCATATTTATGATGACTTCATCCATCAACCCCTATTATTGCTATATATAGCTATATTTTCTTGGGCAACTTTTGTATGGGGAATTGATGTTGTAGGGCCATATCTACAACCACAAATAATAAGTTTAAGTATATATTAACTACTAATTAATTATTTTGAAATGAGGTAATACAATACCAATCATGGAAGTTGAGAAGAATAATATTATTGTCTTCATAAAATCAATCGTCGTCACTAGATTTGAAGTACCTCGTATGATATTGATGGACAACGACACCAACTTATGTTCTATCGAGTTGAAGAAATTATACAAGGAGTATAACATTAAGTCTAAACATTAATCATGATATCAAGTAGTGGAAAAAGGATAGATAGAGTCCTTCAATTTTCCTATATATAATATACTTTAGAAAATGTTATAAAATGACAAGAAGTCTTGTCTGGACAAGATCCTCCATAGTTAATGGGCCCACCGTACCAACACGCACACTATTACATAAGAAAATACCAATTTATTTTTGTATGGAATCAAGTAAGTATTTCTCATAGAAGTCCAGCTTCCCCCACTTCTAATAGCTATTTGTAGAAAACCCTTAGATGATGAGAAATGAGAAAAAGTGGATAGATGAGTAAGAATGTCTCAACAAGAAAACATTGTGTACTATGCAACATATAATATTCCATCAGAATTAGATTGCAATATCCTTTAATAAAATATTCACTTCTATTTATTTTTTTAAGAAGAAATGGTATTGGATCTTAGAATTCCAATGATCCCAAGAAAGAAACATCTGAATCTAGAACCCAAAGGATAAGGGTCTTATATCATAAATAATATCTTTCTTAATAAATCATACTCATTTCCACAATGTATAAAGAATACATCACGACCTCCACAAATCAGAGGTTCTAAAGAAGTACATTTCCTACGTGCTATCAAGAATCCAACGATGTTGCTCATATTTCAGGTATTTTACACTTTTTGTTTCAATTATAATGTATATTTAATGATAAAACATGTATTAGTTTGGTAAATCTATGATTTTTGGATTGTTTTTTCCTAATTAGTAAAAAAAATTCTAATAAATTGTTTAAATAATGTGTGAATTATGTTTTTTAAAATATTATTTCAATGTTTTTAATTTAATTCTTGTGGTTAGTTTATTTTATATTTTCTTATTTTATGTAATGAATTAAATGTATAATATTTACTTTTTATTTTAATTTACTACTGTAAACATTTATACAATCAATATTTTTTTATTTTTTTTAGTATGCCTAAATCTTCTGTTAATTTAATTTTAATTTACCCTATTAATATATTTTGATTATTTCTATTTTCGTAACTTTTATTTTCCCATTTTGTAGGGTGTAATATAATTTTTATACCTGATTGTAGTAAGAGAAATTAATAAATTTTGTAATAGAATTCATAATATGAGTGAATATTAGAAACATGATGGTAGGAATTCATAAAATATTTCCCACCAATGTAAGGTAATATTTATCCATAGGCAAGGTGCATAATAAAATAATCTTACACTTTATGAATAACGGAATAAAATAGGAACTCAGGCCTAAGTTTTTCTGGTAACTCAGGACCGAGATCTCTTCATGGGAAATAGTCCTCAGATATCAAATAAAGGAGAGCTGAGATCTGAACACACCCTATGTCATGCCGATGAGAAGAGCCTATTGAAGATACAGGTTCCCCTGAGCTGACCTTCATCCTTGAGAAAAGTTGGAGATCTAAGTGTGAGGCCACTCCCAATCTATGGAGGTTTTTTCAGCTAGAGAAGAAAATTCGGTAGGTACATGACTTCGTAGACGAGAAACATGGAAACCAACTTCATAGATGAGCTTCTTTTCTAGACTGTAGTAGGTGACAGGAAGAAGTTTCATGGGTCGAGGAGCTACCCACCAACCAAAGGAGAAGGCTGGATTTATTCCACTATTTAAATGGTATTGAATCCCTTTGTTTGTATGTTGTAATATTGTGATACATCTGATGAGATCTAGGAAGAGAGAAAATTGAAACTGGCCCTCTTTCTCCCATGGATGTAGGCTTCAAAGCCAAACCATGTAAACTCCATGTGTTAATCTGTTTTGATTCTATTTTATTGTTTTTTTGGTGCCACTCACATCCGTTGTTCCCCAACAAGTAGTATCCGAGGCATGTCGGAGCGAGCGGAGTTGAACTGATGAGGCGACGATGATTTTTCCAGGGAATAGAAAAATAAAATTGGTCAAAAATTTATTTGAGCCTAGATCTGTGAATAGGATGGCGAGATGATTTCAACGGTGCAAGCGGTGATGAAAACAGAGTTGAAATGATCTCGGTAAACTCGGCCAAACATTGTTCAAAATCATAAGTGAACAGTACCCCCATGTGGGAGAAGAAGACATTGTTCATGCCGCCGGTGACAACTCTGGTGAGATTCTGGTAGGAACTCTGGTGTGCCACATCAGCACCACGTCGCCAACACATTAGCAGGTGATATGGACCATTGAATGTGTCTTTACCATATCTTGGTCAATTAGTGTCCATTTTTGGTGATCTAGGAGTTGATTTTAACTATTTCAACCATTCCAGACACATCGGTATGGTTATTATTTCAAAATTATCAATCCAGAAATTGGTTTCAGAAGGGTGAAACATCGACGGTGGTGAGTGCATTTTGAGACAATGATGATGGTTGGTGTCAGAACACTACCAACGTTTGATATTAAGAATTTCAATGGTTGAAACAATTTTAGCTTGTGGAAAAGAATGGTGAAATATATTTTGGTTGAGTAGGTCATAATAAAATCGTTGATTGGAAAAAATTCCGCGATAACCAGCGCCGATGATTATGAAGAGCTCGAGATGGGGGTTGCCAGCAAAATTCAACTATGTCTGGCGAATGAGTTGAAATACTTTGTGTTGGATGAGGCCTCACTGAAGGATATCTGGAAGAAGTTAGAGTAGTGGTATATAGAAAAGTCGCTCACCAATAAATTGTTCTTAAAGAAGAAATTGTACAAGTTAATGATCGAAGAGGGGGGAAATTTGATCGATCATACCATGAATTCAAAAAAATCCTGACACAGTTATTGGGGCTCAGTGTGATGGTTGGAGAAGAAGATAAATAAATTTTTCTTTAATCATCCCTAACAAGCTCATTTGAAGGACTTGTGACTGCATTTCTCAAGGGGAAGGAAACATTGAAGTTGTACTATGTGATAACGTCACTTTATGTTTCAGAGGCATTATGAAGGCCTGCGACACATTCAGAAGAGAAAATCATGGCGATGCGAGATGATCAATGTGGGACCACTAACATCAAAATTCAAGAGGTAAAGAATGGCTGCCAAAATTGAGGGTATGTGATCGTACCAAAATCAGGTGTTTCTAGTGGGAGAAGAATGGTCACTATAAAAGTGATTGTTGGGAGAAAAACGGTTCATTTATGGGAAGAAGAAATTTGAAGAGGAAGATGAAAACCTCACAGGATTATTAGAAGATGATGAAATCTACCTGACAATGTGAATCTTGTACTCAGATAAGACAGTTAACCAGGGTGAAGTGCAGTGTCATTACTGAAAAATATACGATCACATGATGCAAGAATGTCATTTTCTATGACGAACAATCGAGAAGGCTCAAAATCCAAAGGAATGTGATTGGGTTTTGGATTAGGGGATCTCGACACACATTTATATGAGGAGAAGTACATTTGATACTTTTTAGTAGGTGAGAGACTCAGTGAGACTTGGTGATGGGTCAACATGTGATGTTCAAGGAGTCGGGACAAAGAAATTGAAGACACCCGATGGAGGAGTTTGTAAAATGGTTGATGTGAAATTTGTTCCAAGGATGAGACGAAACATGAAATCATTTAGTAATATCGATGCGAGAGGATACAAGAATTCCATACTAGGTGGAGTGTTGTAAGTCTCACGTGGGGATATAGCGAAGCTTACTTTAAAGGAGTCCCAAGGGTTCAATTATTTGATAGGGACCAAAGTCAGCCCGAGATCAATTGAAGATAGTGGAAGTGCTACATCATCTAGCGTGAAGAAATGTGTCTGATATTCCCATGATGTTTTCAACACCTTCAAGGAGAATTCAAGTTTGTTTTCTACCCCAAAATGGTCATAATGGTGAGATTTGTGGGGGCCACTCCAAATATAAGGTGTTTTTTTAGAGGGAGAGGAAACATTTGTTGGCATCCAACTTCGTAGACGAGCAGTAGGGCATCCAACTTCGTAGACGAGCTTCTTTTGTGGACTACAGCAGGTGGGGGATAGAACGTTTCATGGGTATATGAGCTACCTACCAACCGAAGGAGAAGGCTCGGTTTCATACCCTATTTAAATGGGATTAAATCCCTTTGTTTGTAAGGTGCAATTTTGTGATACCTCCGACGAGATCTGGGGAGAGAGAAAATAGAAATTGTCCCTACTTCTCCTGTGGATGTAGGCTTTAAAGTAATACCATGTAAAATCAATGTGTTGATCCATTCTAATTCTGTTTTATTGTGTTTTTGGTTCCACACACCTCCGTTGCGCCCCAACACTAAGTGAGGCCAAAATGATGTGATGAGTTTAGCCAATTATATAACCTCACGACATCACTAATTATGGATATTCAAAGAGATCCCAAGCCGACCAGACCTCCTATGAAGCAAATTACTCAGAATCAAATGAATAATCTTCTTAGTGGTGATATGAGTCCAATCGAGAAGAAGTTCGACAAGCTACACCATATCTATTTAAATCTGAAGAAAAAATTTGTTGCAGATCAAAGCGCCTAGATGGTTGAATTTGGTGCTCGAATCAGTTTCTGTGAGAAATCAATATCGGGGATTATGTTTCTTACATCGCTACACCGATTGGGAGAATTTCTGATTGAAATTTGATCAATCCCATGCAGCCAAAGAACCAATATATAGGGTCAAACCAGGGACGTGTCTTTGTTTTTCTGATTAATGTTCAAGATGTAAATAGGGATAACGATTCAACCATTTGGGTTCTGCGAAGAAGGAAATGTAGTGTTGAACCATTTTCAGGGGACTTTGATTTTCATTTTGTTGTCTTTGTTTCATGTGAAGGTAAAAATTGAAGTTTTTTAGGATTTTGGCCATGCCCAATGCGGCAGCTGCAAGACTTATTAATAGTGCATGCCAACCGCTTGATGATGATTTTGAATGAATCTTAATAAATGATCTATGATGTTGTACTGGGTACTCATAGTTTTTAGTAATTTGATGAGACATTGATTTTTCTGAGGTGTTTGTTTTGGTCACATGTGGAGGATACAGTCTATGTGAAAGGTGTCACGTGGAATTATTTTGTTTGACTATTTTTTGTCTTTCAATAATGTGTTGGATCCTAGGGGATAGTGGACACATGTTATTATTTATGAAATTTATATTTCTCTCTTCTCTATGTACTTATTAATATTCACTCTCTTCTGTAAATTTCATATACTTGTAAATGAAATTTTTGTGTTGTTACGTTTTCTCATTTCATGCATGATCCTAAACCATTGAATATAGAGGGTTAATTCACAGAGTTTGATCCCAAAGGCGATGATTAAAACCTCTTGGAGACCGAATATTTTTTCAATTATTGATTTATTCATCACTTTTGCTAAATTGAAAATGCAAAGTGATTTTTACGTCCATACATTCACTCACTAGAAGAGTTTTTCAATTTCTTTTTTTATAGAGGGAAAAGTGTTGTGTTGAGAAATCAAGAAAACATTGAGTTAGGATGAATGTTTATGGTCTAAATATCTAGGTTGATGATTGTAAGTAAAGATATTTTAATCGAATGGATTCATTTTTCTTTTTCACATCATCATTTTCCCATTACATATATTCTTCATTGAGACAGATTTAAATTGTAGAATTGTTTGTGGCTCAAGATTTAATTTTCTAATGTCAAAATATTTTGGAAACATCAATTTTTATGACGCTTCTTTCTCCAAAATTTTACAGTTGGATGAATCATGGAAGTGTCAAGTTTCAAGTCATCCTTCTACTGGATTAAACTCTTTATGGGGGAGAATAATCCAATCATTTTTTCTATTAAACAATCAGTAAATTTCCCGTGAGCAAAGGCATTCATTTAATCCTTACAATTGAATCATCCCTAGGAAATATTTTCGTTCTTTTTGACATTTGTTCCCTTATCTATTTCTTATGTTCCAATTTTACATTTTTTAATTTTAATCACCACTGTTTATTCTTACCATTACTGATTTTAATATAATCAAAAATACAAAAATAATTCTAAAAAATAACTAGGATAAACACATTAATTACTTGTGACCCACCCTGAGGTTAGTCATTGTGCTATATCTAAGTGTATTATAAATGTATATGGATAGTTCATACACAAATCTTTAAAAAATTGGAAACATTGCAAGGAATGCACATTCTCCTTAGTGATTTTTCATTATCTTTTAAATATTACCGATTTCAACAATGATGGACTTACACATTCTTGATTATTTGTAATTGTTAGAAAATTCTTAAGTGAAGGAACTCAAAAATCCATGGAATACATCCAATGATTTATTGATCTTCTACTAGTTAGAGATCATATAATAAAGGAATTTGAGGCTCTCAAGAAGAATCAAAATTTCTATCAAAATTTTAACTAGTCCATGGAGTATCAAAAGAACAAGGAAGCAATTAAGAAACCTGTTGAGGTTCTTGAGCAGCCCATCATTGAGCTTTATTTTCCTCAGGATGCTAATCTAGAAATTAAATACCCATATTTTGGGACTTGTTGTGAGGACTAGTAAGAGAAGGTTCTAGAACAATTTTAAGAAGCCGAACATACTTGGGAAGAAAAACTTTATTGGTTTTCATTTGGATTATTTAAATTTTACTCACTTTTCTAATGATTGTACAAATTTTTATAGTCTCAACCTGCTCAGGATACCATCTCTTATTTCATGGAAGATAACACAACCAAAGTTGTTTATTTTGAGAATAGGTTAGAGAAGGTTGTCTACCAAACTCCTGATTTGGAAACACCACCAGGAACAAATAATGTTTTTGAAGAAGAACATGCTAACCAAACATAGGGAGAAGTGCACATAATTAGATCATCTTTTATATCATTTCATTCTAATTATAATGTTGTTTCTTCTAATGATTCTCCCAGTTTAGTTTCTGAAGAATCGGATGAAATTCATGAATTTACGGAATGTATTGAGAAGGATATTAATGAACCTGTTAAGGAACATGTGAAACTCCAAAACCCAAATTTCAATCCATGTTTGGGAGTGTTCGAAGATAAATATGAGGTTTTTGTGATGTGAAATAGTTTATAAGGGGATGTTGATACACATTCTATTTTTAGTAATGTGGTTATTAAAGATATTGAACCATAAGAAAAATCACATCCAAGTATTGAATTGATACATACATTATACATCTATCCTCAGACTAAAGAAGAGGGGAAACACCCCTTTGTTTTGTCCCCCTTTTCATTATGACATGATGGTTACTATAAAAGTTAAGGGAAAATAAAGAAATATGATAACAGGGTCTTCAAGAAGCTTTGTGATTTGAGCACAAAAGCTTGTAAGAAGTCCATACAGTGGGTTTTAAAGAAGAAACAACACACTCTAACATATTGGGAACCCAAGGCTATTTAGATATGGACAGATTAAATACAACACCCCTTAAGAGTTAAACCCATGATTACATTCTTACCCTTTTTTAGTTTTAGTTTTTTTATATATTTCGTTAATAAATTCATGATGTTTCATTTATAGGAAAATAGGAAGGAAATACTTTCCAATGTGTGGCAACATTTTTTTTGAAACATATTTCTCACCCTAAAACTCCAAGGTTGTATCCTTCCATCCTTTAATTTTTATAGAATTTACTTTCTTATTATATGATATAAATTAATTTTGGAGGAGGGGTACAACCTAGATTCTTTTTTCTCTGTTATTCATGATTTTTAGGTGATTATGATTACTGAAATAAATCTAAAACATTCTAAAAAGTACAATTTTATAGAAAATACTTTTTTCTTCCATAAATAATTAATTTATATTAATTTTAATGTTAGTTCTGTGATAATTTTTTTATTTGGTTGAAGAAATATTTCAATTTTTTTCAAGGATAAAAAGATGCTGCATGTTTAAGAAAAAAAATCAAACTCTCTAAATTTATAAACTTTGGTTTTCGATATTTTTAACATAAAATTATAGAATCTAATTATTTTATTTTAAAAATTTTAGGAGTTGAAATTTTTCATAATAGGGTGAATTTATCATGTTAAAAAAGTGATCTATATTTTGATGAATTTTATGTGTTAACACTTTAAAACAGGGGAGAAAACATTCAAATTATGTATCATTATTCTGCTCTTTTTAAATGTTAGGATGTATGTAATTTAAAAACCCTAAATTTTTTCTGAAGTTATTAATGTAGTTACCATTTGGTACCTTTCATGCATGTTGTTCTTGTTTAATTTGATGTGGATGACTAATTTTTTATCATTCTTATATCTGACATGAAGTTTTACTACTGAATTCGAAATCATATTCAACTTTAAAAATTCTAAATATTTTCTCGACCTTGAGTTTAACTTTAAAGTCAACGTTGAGTTCAATGTGTGAGGGGAGAGAGTATTCTTTAATAATATAAAATATTCTCTAATGAAAAGCCCATTAAAATCCATTTTTTCGAAATTGGTTGTGTTTCAAGATTTTATCTTCATTTTCAGTGGTTGGATAATTTTATTATGTTTTAATGATAGTGATTCCACCTTGAGGCACTTAATTGATATTTATCTATATATTTAATTGAGAACTTAATTTTTATTTCCCTTTTGAAAAAAATATTTTAAGTTAAATTTTAGAGTAATTATTTAAAAAAAAAATTTGGTTTGAACTTTTGGGTTTGAGTTAAAATTATATGATATAAATCTATATAGATTATTAAATGAAAATCCAAATATGGGTTGAGCCACAAATTCTTCATTCTTGCATTCTTAAATTTTTTAATCTGTTGGATTGGTTATTTATTTTGTCTTTAATTATTAAACATGTCCATCCAAGAAGATTTTATATTTATTATTCCTCTTAATTATTCTTTTTGGTTCACCAAGTGGTAAAAAGATGTTTGGACTTTGACTTGGATGAAAATTGATATCTATTTAATTCATTTCAAAACATTCAATTTCAATATATTTTGTAAAATTTGAAATCAATTTTGCACCGATTATATTTTATTTTAAGAGGGAAATTACATTTTTAACATGAGATAATTGATGGAGGAAAATTTATTTGAAAACTAATTCTTTGAGGAATTTGTGTTTATCATGTATAAGATTTTCTTTCTCTCCATTGAAAATGATTATGTAATTATTGAGGATAAGAAATTATTATGTATATAAGAATTTTATTTGGATCATATTTAATTCATTTTTCCACATATTTTTCTAATTTTTTTTAATGTATTTTCAATGATAAAATATGTATTTATTTGGTTAATCAATGTTTCATGGGTTGTTTGTTGCCATTTTTAAATTGTTTTGTTTCTGTTAAATTATTTAAGTTAATACGTAAATTAATTTTTTTTTAAAATATTAATTATAAGTTTCTAATTTAATTCTTGTGATTATTTTTTCTTTCTTTTCATTGTTTATGTATTCAATTAGATTTTTAATATTTAGTTGTTATTTTAATTTCACTATTGTAAAACTTTTCAACATCAACATAATTTTGTTTATTTTATTTTATTTTATTTTATTACTCTTTGTTAATTTGATTTTATTTTACTCCTAATAATTTAGTTTTTTTATTTATATTTACTTAAATTTTATTTATCATTTGAAAAAAAAAATATTTTTTATACTCAATTGTGGGTGTAACATAAATTTTGATTGTTACTTTGTAAGAAAATTTAAATGGGTTGAATTAGTTTTGCTGCAGCATGAGATAAATCTAGAAATATATATAATATAATTCTAAATAGGAATGAATTTTGCTAGTTGGACTTTGTAATGTTTTTTCCCAGGTAACTCAATACTGAGATCCCTTCATGGGAACTGATCCTTGAGAGTCGATCAAAGGAGATTTGAGATAATTCTATGCCTTAATGGGAAATATTCTCTTTCTAAATGATAAAAATTAAATCTATTGAGGTTGAAGGAGTCTAGAGTTGCTGTCAAGATGATGAGAAGAGCCTCTTGAAGATATCGACTCCCCCTATCCAACCATCATCCTCAAGAGAAGTTGGAGATCCAAGTGAGGAAAACGAAATGTGAGGAGTTTAGCTGATTTTCAAACCCACTAATGTCTATATTTATTGAAAAATGAAGAGATTATAATCCAACCAAGTCTTCAATGAAGTAGATTACTCCAAATTGTATGATGAAAATCCCTTATGATGCTCTGAGTATGAACAAGAAAAATATGACCAAGATGCAACAAATTTGTTTAAAGATGAATAATATGTTTGTTGCTGATAAGAGATCGTTGATGGTTGAATTTGGAATTCGAATCCATTTTTGGGAGAAATTGATTTCTGGGATTGTGTTTCCTACATCGCAAAACAGATTGAGAGAAGTTATGATTGAATCTCGATCAAAACCATGTTAACCTGATGTCAATGGTCGAACCAAGGATGTGTATTCATGTTTCCGATCAATGTTTGAGATGTATATATGGATAAAATTTTGGCCATTTGGGTTCTATGAAGAAGAAAATTTAGCGTTGAACCATTTTTGGAAGAAATTTATTAACATTTTTATGTCTTTGTTTTAAGTGCATGTTGAAATTGAAGTTGTGCGAAACTACTTGATGAATTTCATACTTCATCAAAGATATAAGTTGATGTTCTAGGTTCTAACCTCTTGTGGTTATTTAATGAGGCATTTATTTTTAAAGCATTTTTTTCATATGCATAGGATTAAATTCGATTGAAGGATTCCACATGGAATTATTTTGTTTGATTGTCATTTTTGAAATTGTTTTCTTTAATTTATGTCTTTATATAAGGCATTATATCCTAGAAGAGAGTGGACCCCCATCATTTCTAAAATTTCATTTTCTATCTCTCTACTCTATCTTCTTCTTCATTTTCTCTCTCTTTTGTAAATTTTCTCCATTTGTAAATAAAAATTTGGTGTTGTTATAATTTTTGGTCTTCATGTGTTATTTTTACCCTCTGAACATATAGGGATAATTCATGGAGCTTGATCCAAGCGATGAATCTTGAAACTACCTGGATACCAAATATCATTTAAATCATTTATTTATTCATTTTTCATAGTAAATTGAGAATGACAAGTGAGTTTTGTGATCACATATTCATTTGCAAGAAATGGTTTTCAATTTCTTATATGTATGAAGGGGGATAATTTTTGTTGAGACATCTAACACACATTATGTTATGTTGAATGTCAATAGTTTAAATATCTAGTTCAATGATAGTAAGTAGAGAGACATAAATCATCTATCTTCATTTTTCATCTTCACATCATCATTCTTTCAACACAACAATTTTTTGTTGAGAAAGATTCAGATTGTAAAATTGTTGTTGTATCAAGATTTCATTTTCCAATGTCATAAACATTTAACGAGATCATTTTTTTTTGAAACTTATTTCTTCAAACCTTTATAGTTCGATGAATTTTGGATGTATCAAGTTTCAAGAGTCATCCTTACATAGGATGCAACTATTGGAAATGAAGAATAATCTTGTCATTTTTTCTATTGCACAATGAATTAATTTTTCATGAGAAAAGTAATTATTTCATTTCGTGCAGTTGAAACTTCCATCTGGAAATAGTTTCGTTCTTGAATATTTTCCCTTCTATTTTTCATAGATTCACAATTTCATTTTATGCATTTTCATCACCTCTGTTCCTTCTAAATTATACTATTTTGAAGATAAAAAATACAATTTTTTTTGAGAAATTACTTGGATGAACAAACTGCTTCCTTGAGACCAACCCTGAGGTTATCCATTGTGCTATATCTAGGGAGATTATAAATGTATATTTTATAGTTAATATGATAGTATATCATCCAACATCTTGATTTAAAGATGTCAAAATGCACAATAGGGTAGAGTTTCATAATGTTAAACTCCAGGGCAGCCATCATGGATATATGATGTTAAAAATCAAGGAAAACATCTTCATCACATGATGTTAAACTACATGATAGATACATCCTTATTTTATGATGTTAAACAGCATGGAAGGATTCCGAGAGGAAATAATTTAAAATACATAGCATATTACATTCTTACCGAATGATGTAAACAACCTAGAGAATATCAAATCATGGATGATTAACTACACATGAGCTAGATATGTTCAAAATAAAAATGAAGCCCCTCATCCCTGTGTTTGAGTCAGATCCACATAGGGAATCTCCCCACTAAAGAACTATGAGTGGCATTATTTCTACCGTCATATGAAATGTAGTGAAACCCAGATTTGAAATCCAATGTCCATTTTCAATATACTTGTCCAGTAATAGGATATCAAACTTTGTAACAACATATTCAACACATGACATTAAAATTTAGTCTTACCCTATGTACCAATAAAGGTATTACCTAAGAAACCATCTTAGGAAGCCTCATATCACACATATGGGATGCCTCCCATGAGATGATTTTCTGAATTCCTCGACCATGTCTATGGGGCTTCAAGCCTTCCTTTTCATGATAGGTAACATACATCCTTTATTCATGACATTAAAATGCATGGTTTTTCCTAAACTATGTGTGTCTTTATTCTCACCCTAATGAGATATGTAAAGAATATTAGATCTTATATCTTTCCCCATTGATATCATAAAAAAAATCCCCCTGTTATCTCTTTTAATCACTTCTATGTGGTGAAAAAAAAAATACTTTTTTCCATTTTTTATTTTTTCACACTGAGCATAGATCATGTAGGATTAGAAATTTGTGAAAGGGAATTCATGCATTATCATGAAATCTCAGTTCATGTAAGGGTTATAATGATCATGGATGAATGAGCTTAAAATTCACACTATATGTCCTTACTGTAAGATGTTAATTTGCATGGTTGATGTCTTTTGCATGAAATAAAATTGTGCATTACTATGGAATTTTCTCTAAAGGACCATTATCCTTGGTGTTGGTCTCCCAACACACCTCAATTCAAAAACTATGAGTGTATTGATACCTTATATAAAAGGATATATAGTTATGACCAGATCTCCAATAATGGGCCTAGCCATAACAATGAATGAGAACAATTACTCCCTATATGTATGGGTTAGACCTACATGGAGATTTTCATGTTCAAGAACTATATAAAACTTGATTACTATTATCATAGGATATATAGTGATGCTCGGATCTCTGATTTTCTATTCAGTTGCAATATTCAATGGGAACAACTCCCCCTCTATGTATGGGTTAGACATTTATAGAGAGTTTCCATTTCAAGATATAGATGTTGATTGATTCCCATTATTATAGAATACATAGTGACGTACATATTCCCAATCCTCGGTCTAGACACATAAATCAATGGGTAAAATTCCCCCCTTTTCATAAGGGTCCGACCCGTGTAGAGAGTTTCCCATTCAAGAACGATGTGTGGCTGGATTCCTATTATCATTGGATATGTAGTGATACTTGGATCTATAATCCTAGGATCACCTATAACAATCTATGGAAAAAATGATCACACTCTGCATATGGGTCAGACCTTTTTATAGAGTTTCCCATTAAAGAAATACATGTGGCTTGATTTTTATCATTATTGTATTTGTAGTGATTCCCATATCTCTAATCTTGCGTTGAACCTCAATAATTAATGGAAAAAACCCTCCCTATGCATGTGGGTTAGACCCATGTGAAGAGTTTCCCATTCAATAACTATGTGTAACTTGAATATTTCTATCATGAGATATGCAATGAAACCCAGATCTACAATCCTAGGTTCATTTCAAACATATAAAAATGTTACAAAATGAATCCCTAACTGCATATGGTCTAGACCTGTGAAAAAAATCCATCTGAGCTGTACTCTCATGTGGATCAATCGACTGTCCAGTTTTCCCTTGTTTATCATTCCGATCATGTTATATGTGAGCTTAAGGAACCTATAAAGACACTTTATTCGATGCGAACAATACACATTTCATATCGAGAACCATGTAGTAGTTTCCTGATATTAAAATCCATGACCATATCCTAGTCGCATGATGGTAAACTACATGAAAAAAGGTCACCACATGGGACAAATTATTCCCTCTAATATTTGTGTACCCGAGAATCATGTGCACTATTCCTTTGATCGGAATGTGTTCAATACATGCGGGTGTATCCATTATAGTGCTAGAACTTTCTTGAATCTAATGTTATACATGAACCAAACTCATTTATTTTTTATCTAAGTTGACACCACTAGTTCCTTGAGTTGTTATCCCCCAATAGGAACCTCATGGACCTTGTACAACATTTCTCTTGTATATTACTTGTAGAAAACTAGTATTAGGGATTGGTATATTTGAACAAACCCTTTAGACCTAGGAAGGCCCCCATTAAATCCAAGAGTTATTTTCTTGACTATGTTGAACATTATAGGCTTCCTCTATTACCAATGGTTGACCTTTAACCACTAGTTCCCACCTCCAACTAATAAAGATATTCATCGGATATGGTTTATAACTCATGTAACCCAACTATTCAGGAATATTATAATACTCATGATGCTACAGATCTATGCATATTACACATTATCAAAGCAAGATTATGACATTATATCCCTGTATCCTTCCATTTCGGGGTATGAATCTTATTTGGAGAACCAATTTCTCTAATCTAATCACCCATTTCCCTTTTATATGAGTCATATCTATGCATAGGGATCTCATAAAAGGATCATATTATGGAATGATTCCTTCCATTACAATATGTATAGTGAAACCCAAGAAAATAAATTAATATTAGTAGTATATAACTATGTTAAAATAGGTCCATGCCATACACGATTGCTTCGCCTGCACAGAAGTCAGATTTACATATGGTTTTCATGTATATGATATAAATTTATGCATGAAGGGCTCCAATATATGGCTTTCCTTCAATATACCAAAGAATGGATATAATGTGTTCCATACATCTAAGTTCCCTGGACCAATGCAAAGTGTCCACAATAATATCTTGTACAATTTCACGTTGGTTCCCATGTATTTACCACATGACATTAAACATTAAAAAAAACATCCTTTTCATATGAATTTAAACTACACAACACATATACATCCATAATAAATGATATAAAAATGTGTTGTCTATCACCCATCATTATTCCTTATCAAAGGAAAACAGGATCCTAACCTTGGTTAACCAGAGTACAGGGAACTTTCTTCATCTTTTATGCACCTCAACCCACAAATCACACATAATGTCTTGAGTGGTTTGGGTTTATTTAAACCTTAAAAATCCCATGGAATGAAAAATAAATATCTCCATTTGACTATAGTAGTGAATCATAAGGGATTTTTCTTACTAACCTCACACATCTTGGACCTAAAGAAAGGGTTTTTTGAACCATGTGAGACTGACATCACTGTGGTAGTACTCAACACCTCTGGGTGTTCTGGGTTGTCTGTAACATTATTTTCCCATATCATTACCCATCACCTGAGAACCTCAATCAATGATTTAAAAATATTTCAACCCCCTGTCAAATGGATGATGGAGTACTCTTGACCCTGGGTATCCATATTAGGCTGTTGTGTAAAATTATCTTCATAATAGCTCCATGTTCATCATGACCATAATATACATGAAATTTGGTTGAATATAGAAGACCTTAAACATTACCCTTCAGGGGTACAAATCACAAGACCCTAAAACTTATAGTAAAAAATACATAAAAGTTTTCAGGTTGAAAACCAGCAATGTGAAGCATTAGAAAAAGTCAATTATCTACTTGTTAAACTGTTCATATATAGAATTTAAGAAATATTTATAGCATAAATAAAAAAGGAATACATTACATAGGGTATACATTGTGTCCCAAGTAAAAACCAATACATGCACATTGGAATACCTGGTCTAAAAAAATAGGATTAATGATATGTCACATATCCTCATCATGATAACATGTTCAATAGGTGACTACACAACTTTTAGAGTGTCTAAAAATTTCTTGAATCTTACATTTTACACAAACCACCTTCATGTATTTTACTTATAAGATGACATAAATAGTTCCTGGAGTTAATACCCTTCTCTTGGAACCCCATGGACATTGGGCTTCCATGATCTTTGATATTCATTATATGAAATCAATAATAGGGACAGGTCCTTCTAAAAGGGTCCTTTGGTCCCAGGATGACCCCTTTAAATCCATGATTTATTTTCCCAACTATGTTGAACATTATAGGCTCCCACCATCAAAAATGGGAGATCTACACCCACAAGTTTCCACCTTCAGTTAACTCTGGTATTCATAGACTATTCATAAACCATGATTTACAATCTTCAAGACCATAATATTCAAGTGGATCCAACAATATCGACATTACATCACCATGTATTGTACCCTTTTTTAATGAAAGATGCAAAACTCTATTCAGGAACATTTTGATAGCCTACACCACATGACTTTAAATCACTTTGTGTTGGGTCTAAGCCTCCCAACTAAAATCCAAACCACCTTAGGGTTCCTGAACCTTCCAAAGATAACATTCACACAACTTCCGAATTAATTATCTAGATATTCGAGTCCATTCAAATAATCCTTCTTCCATTCAAATTAGTTTGGATTTCCTTTACCAGACAATGCACATTATCCCTATTGACTCATGCATAAGGGATTATAACTTACCAACTTGAGGCATCACCTCCTTGGAAGTAATGAACTCTGATCCATGTGAGCCATGATGAAACCATGATAGAACCCAACACTTTAGGGTGTTATGGGTATTCCCTAGTATGCCTTCCCCATTCTACATTCATTGGTTAAAACATTGGTGTTATGTCTTACTCAACACATACTCCAACTATCAAGGTAGACTTAGCTTCCCAAATTTTTTACCACCCACCAATACTGCCTTCAAAATCTTTTACGTCCCTTAGAAAGGAGAAGGGACACCTCTACTTGATAATGCATGTAACCCCTATGGACTCATGCATAAGGAAATATAGCATACAAACTAGAGGCATCTATTCCTAATAGAAAAGTAACTCAAATTCTTGTGAGTTATGGAAATACCACAACATAACATAGTGCATTGGGGATTTTAGGGTCATACTTATCATGTCCTCCCCATTATATATTCACCAATAATGCCCTAGAAAAATGACCTTAAATTACATATAATTTAATGTACACACCTGATGACATTTAAATAAAAAAATACACCCTTACTAAATGAAATTAAACTAAACAGAGAACGTTATTTTAGGAATAGTATATTACCAGCTGTTAAGGTTCAGAGCTAGATAACCCTAATATACAATAGTAGAGGGTCCGATATAGAAGACCCTAAACTACAATAGTAGAAGGTACGATCTATAATACCTTAAAATATATAATAAGTTGTTTTGATCTATATGTTTCTAGACTATAAATATAGAAGGTTTAAGTTATAAAGCCTCAAACTACAACAATATAAGGTTTGAGCTAGAAGACCTTAAACAACAACATTATAAGATTTCATCTAGAAGACCTTAAATATCAATAGTATAAGGTTCAGGATGGAAGGCCATAAACTATTTCATTTGGAGGATCAATATGGAATATTCTAAAATATTTTAATAAGTGGTCCAAGATAGAAGTCCCTAAACTAAAAAACAATAGTGTTTTAGTTTACAAGATATTTAAGTAGCCAATTTAAATAGAGATAATGATTTCAAGGTTGAAAATCCAAAGAGGGAGTCCTAGATAAAAATTTGGGCCTCCTCTTGTTGGACATGTACATTGTTTGTTCCAAGAAACATTGATCATTTATACAACGAAGAAGGAGGAAAACTTCTTAGGTAGAAAATCTATAAGTGTGTGTGTTGAGAAAAATTTATGTCTATATATCAACCAAACCCCCAAACGCCAAGATTAGGTGTCATGATACCATTACATAGGCATAAGATATAAGTAAATCACATACCAAAGAACTGATGAGTTTAATATTCCTAGTAAACCATATAAATACATGAGTCTTATTTTACAAATGAATACACTAATTAAAACATAATTTTTTATCAAGCATAATATCCTTATTCCATATAGCATATATTTTCATATTTTAATTAGTAAATTTCTAGGAATATTTTTGAATGGAAAAAATAAGGGTTATCTCAAATTGTTAGCAAGGGACAAGAATTGTAGAAGAAAAAATGAATCAATGAGAATTGTCAATATAGAAAAGTAATAAATGAAAACACATGAAATGTAATCAATAAACTAATAAGGAAGTGTGTCAGTTATATGGTAGGGTAAATACCTTAAAACACATTCCATTTAAAAAATGGATAATGCATAATCAATATAAAAAAGAAAATAACGGAAACACATGCCATTTAGGCAATGAAATAAGAATGAAATGAATCTATATATAATTTTAATGACAAAATATCATGGATAATAATAACAGAATTATGAATGAAAAAATGCATAATTATTGGATGTTATATTTCCCAGAAACATGGCACCTTTACTGTCAAGAATGTTTAGCACACTACTATAAATACCTTTCATAATATATTTTAAAACTATGGGTAAAATCCCATCTGTTCTTCTTAGAAACAACTTCGAAGGGTTTTTCACCAACTGATTTTATCTCATGAGACTACTGATGCATCATGGGGATTTCATTAAATAGTCCCCAAACCATATTTCTTGTATTAAACAATCCTAAACTCGTGTCTTGCATGTCAAAATATTTCCTCATATATAGAATAATTGATTTAAATTCATAACAAAGTGGATTATCAAATATCCGTATTGAATAAAAAATACAAATTTATCAAAAATTTCCTAGTTAATTAAATAACTATCAAATTAAACATTATATGTAATAATGGTATATGATTTAGGTAATGAAAATATCCATTATAAATTATATGGATTATTAGGGGAAATTTAATGTCCAATAATGATAGGAAATTGAATATTTCAATGGGACTATAAAAATGATTCAAGGATGTGAATGTTAATACCATATTTAGTCAAATCAATAAAAAACCATCCAGAAAAAGAATAAGGATGGTACCAATAAAACATATCCATAGTGGAGTAAGAATAAAGAGTTATTTTCATTGATGAATGAAATATTATAAAAATATCTTTTAAAGACATTCTGGAAGAAAACATTCTCTTTATTTTGAAAAACATACTGAAAATACTTTTCCTTGAAAATAACATAAAAAATTATTTAAAAATTGTACTTTTAAACATGAAATGGATTCTTCAAAGAAATTATGATGAGTAAACTATACAGTCCATACAAGTTAAAAATGACATTCTATTTTCATGGTAAAGTGGTTTGAAAATCACCTTTTTCAGAAAGAGATAAAAAGATTACATTGAAAACATTTATAAAAGAAAAAAAGGCTGAAAATTTATTTAATAGATAAATATGGAAAGGTCAAAAATATTTCTGAAAAC
Source organism: Viscum album (assembly GCA_963277665.1). Classification (NCBI taxonomy): domain Eukaryota; kingdom Viridiplantae; phylum Streptophyta; class Magnoliopsida; order Santalales; family Viscaceae; genus Viscum; species Viscum album. The sequence continues at coordinate 178,306,568 of OY728146.1, read as the reverse complement.
AATTTTATAAAATAGAGGTTTTATAAGAAAATAGGTTCTCTAACTAAATAGAGAAATAAAGTCAAGTTTTCTTAAAACAATTTCTAAAACATTTTGAGTACCAAATAGTGGAGAAATGGTACTATAATATGGAACAGGTAATGAATAATGATAGGAGAATAAAATTAAATGAATTATAGAACAATTATCCAATAACTTAATCTAATTTAATTTCAATTGTAAACAATCCCGAACAAAATGAGATTTTGAAGTAAGCCCTTATAAAGACGTTAACATTGATGTGAGAAGAAATCAACGGATAGATAATGTAGGTCAAATTTAAATCCAAATAACACCAGTGGATATACAAAAATATATAGAAAAAAATTATTACACACGTAATATTAGAATATTAATAGCAATTAAGAAGTAATATATCCCAATGAAAAGGAATCATGTTATAAACATTCTCTATGACATAGTAACATTAAAATATCCATAGATAAAATAATTAAAATTGAAACTCACAATAATGTGAATAATTAATTATTCATTATATTACATGTAAAAAGGTTATTATATACACTGTATTAAATAATCTAGGTGCATAATAATACAATATTCCATAAAAAACGAAATTGAGACCAAATCCCTTACCTTGTGTTTTCTTTTGGGTGAAAATAATTTAACCTCATGTATAAGGTTTATAAACATGTTAGTAACTTATAAAATAACCATAATAATATTTACAATATCATATATTATCTTCTTATAATATCTTATTACTTGTGTGTTAACAATATTTCATTATTTTCATTATTTTAGGTGCTTATTATCTTGTTTTTTGAGTATGATTTTACTTGTTACTTATTTTTACTACTAATAAGTTTATGATTTTTTAATATAAATAATTTAAACCACTATTTAAATATCATATATATCCATTATTTTTGTATTTATAATAATCCTTGATATTTGGAGATAAGAAATGAAATTCATCATTCATGGAGATGATAGGTCGTATGTATGCATGAATGCTACTTCTATTTCTTTTCCATATTAAAATAATTTAAAGTAAATGATATATATATATATATTATAAATAAATTATACTATTTATGTATTATAATTCACATATGTTTTTTGAAATCATCCCTTAATACATTCCATGTATATCGTGATTGAATCACATCGCTTTGGGGAGGCAGTAATCCAAACTTCCACAAACAATGTTATCATATTCCCATGAAATGGAAAGTATGAAGGTATATTTAAAAAACATTAAAGAAGAATAAATGAATAATAAATATTATATATATCATATATACTCTAAAGTAATCATTATTTTCAAAATTTAAATGTTTTAAATGGAAGAACGAGTGACATCAGTTCGCGAGAAGGTAGTCTGCCATATACACGAATGATGATTGTGTATCCAATTTTGATGGATGTGTGTGAAAGTGTAGGTAAAAAACATAGAATAAAAATATCAGTATATTTAATATACTTAATTTATTATATAATCATTATATATAAATAATATAATGGTTGGAGAAGTAAATGAAACAAATGTGATCATTGAAGAATGTTACCTCTTATTCAGGTAACTCTTTTTGGTTTATAACAAAAGAGTAATTTGGTTTTATTTATACATAAAGTGAGGATTATAGTTTAAGGTGAAATATTTATTGAGCTTATTGGATCATATTTCTTGTGGTATAAAGGAATTTATAGGTGTCAATAAGTTGGAGGGGTGACTGCCTTTTTATAGAGGAGGAGGATTGACATTAATTCTTTTAAATTTGTGAAAAGGGAATTCAAACCACGTTTTACCATGAAAGGTAGATACAATAATGGAAAATATTAGATATAAGGGAATATTGGGTTTAAATATGAACATCTAATTTCTTTTAAACAATTAAATAGGTCTTTTTGGGCCTTATGTTTAAGGTTCAGTCTTTTGTTAAGCTAATTTTTCTCTTAATCACTATAATTAATATTCATTATTTTCACTAATATATTGATTAAAAAAAATAAGTTGACCTTATTAGACATTAAAATATATTATTATTATAAATATGGAATTAATTTTTACAAATTTCAATCACATAATTGGCAGAAATTAATTAAAATTTAATCCCGCGGATGGGATGACAAAGCTGGTTTTTAAGTAAAAATGTTCAACCGTTCAAAATGTTTTTATATAAAATTTCAATGTGAAATTTATTAAAATGACATAAATTGAATTAATTTATTTATAATTTATCTAACTACACTTTAAAACCAATAATTGATATAATTTAAACTTAAAAATCAATTATAGGGAAAAGAAGTTTTAAAATAAAATTATATATTTTTTAGTTTTCATAAAAACTGAAATATTTCTGAAAAATACAAAAAATTCACCCTAAGATAATTTTAACATTAATATTTAAAATATGAAGTTCATTTTGACATATAAAATTTAAAAAAGTTCCAAAAATTATATTTAACGTTGATTTTTCGTTAAAAGGTTGTAAAATTATCTTTTAGAAAATTATAGGTTTTTATGTGTAATATTAGGTTTACTCTTATTTTATGACTATAAAATATATTGGATGAATGTAAAAAAATTTGATTGGATATATAATATATATTATAAATATTTATATAATCCTATTCATAACCTCCAATTTGACAGGTAGGTTATATCTTATTATATTAAATAATAATATTTTAATAATATATTGTTGTTCGGTAAAACTCAGCCACACATATAATGATAGTTATTGAGGAAACTCATTATTTCGTTTGATTAAAGATAACTTGGTATTGATTGAATTTAAATACAATTTATATATTAAATTAATTTAAAATATTAAATACAATATATAGTCTCAAGAGGTTATACGCTATCAAATAAAAGTTACTCTTAGAATTTTGGTGGGTGTTACATTCTCTCCACCTTAAATAAATTACATCCTAACAATTTAAAATCGATCATGGTAATAAATTTTTTGATATTTACAATTTTGGAATCCCGCATTATGAGAGAGGTTCATAAAACATCCTCTAAAAATAGTTAATGATAAGTACAATGGTCACATGGAATAACATATAACTAGGTTTCTAAGTAGGAGAACATTAGTGGAAAGTAGAGATATATACATGAAGAAAAAGCATAAATATTCATATGGAGTGATTTGGGTCATCAATAATAAACAAGTTAATGATCAATGAAATGTTTAGGGAATAAAATTCATAAATCTATAATGATTAAAAGACCATCAATTCAACAAAAATTATGGTATAATGAAAACATTTTTGTTTTAATAAACTTTTCCTAATGTTGATGAATAATTTTATTGACCCAGAATACAAGTAAATATATTAACTTGATACATTTTAATTTCATATTAAAAATTCCATATTTTGGTTATGCTTTGATCAAATTAAGCTTCATCATTTTACTCCAAGAAATTAATTTCCTAAAATTAATTTATATGCCTAATGCACTAAAATTTATGGATCATAAAATCCCTAAAAGAAGTCCTTAAGTTAGTCTCTATCTATTTTCAAAAACCAATATGTCTAATACATTAATCTATAAACCTAAAAAGTAACACTACTGGTTCATCATTAATATTTATTCATCAAATTTTTTAACTAAAAACAATAACATACAAATCAGGACATCGCACAGGCCTCTGGTTGGCATGAAAGCCTTATCGCCCTTTGGTCATCGGTTCATGCCCCACCACATTACTGAATTTGATGAGTATTCACCTGATATAAAAGTTTTCCTTTTTATAAAACCATATTAATACGATTTACAAAATAATTATTATAGAAATATTTGAAATATGTTAAATAAAAAAATAGCCTTTTAACTCAGGTTTTCAATACAACCTCAAAACATAAATACTTCATTTTTTTATTTCAACATTGGACCTTACTTAGTCTAAGGTTTAACATAGTTCATTAATTTTCATTATATATTCAAATCATTAATATTGGTTTATAAATAAAATATAAATTATCTTAATAATATCCCTTGGGTGGGTCAAACTAGGTGCGTAGTAAGGCCCGTTATCATGAACCAGGTTACATTCAAGTCAGGCACGACACACTTTTTTAGAGTTGTTACCCCTAGATACATTTTTTCTATAACCACATCCAATTATATTATCCAAACAATGATATAATTCTATAGAAAAACATATAATATATATCTGACTAAAACATTAGGATTTTACTCTATAGTTATCCTCAAATTATGTCTTAGGTTTGTGTTTCCTAATATATATATTTTCCAAAATCTAGTTCCTAAGGTTGCTACTAAACATTCCCTAATACCAAATATAGAAACCCAACCCCAGATAGCTTGAAGATATGGTCATGATACTATTACATTATAATATTATACAGGTAAATCACATCCAAAAGGTCCAAAGAGTAAAGTGGTCTTAGTAAACACGATGCATACATGAGTATTGTTTTACAAACGAATACAATAATTAAAACATAATTTTATATAGGGAAATAACTTTATTCTATATAGAGTATCCTTGCATATCTTTCTTATTACACTTTATGTAATATTGTAGAAATGGAAAAAAATAAGGGTGAGAACTAATGATCATTAAGGGATAAGTATAACAGAAGTAAAAATGAATCAATGAGAATAGTCAATTTGGAAAGGTAATAACTGATGACACATTCCATGTAATAAATTAACTGAGAAGGAAGTGAATAAAAAATATGGAAAGGTAAATAACCGAAGTCACATACCATTTAAATAACTAGATACGGCATAATAATTAGGTCAAGGAAAATAACTGAAACACAGTCCTTTTTGTCAATGAAATGAGGATGAAATGCATCCAGAGATAATGTTAATGAAATATTATCATGGTTAGTAATAAATTAATAGTGAATGAAGGAAATTAAGAATTACCATATGTCACGTTTCCTAGGAACATGATACCTTTACAACTAATATGGTTTAGTATACTATTATTAAAACCTTTCATAATACAATTAAAATATGCGGGTAGAAACCTGTCTATTCTACTTGGAAGAAAACTTGAAGAGTTTTTCACCAACTTATTTCATCTCAGGAGACTACTAATGCATCAATGGGATTGAATTTAACCATCTCCAACCCATATGGATTTCATTTAATAGTCCCCAAAATTTGTCTTAGATGTCAAAATCATTCCTTATATATCGAATAATTGATTTAAATTCATAAACAATGTTCCTTATCAAATATCCGTTTTGAAAAAAAGATATAGATTTATAAATAATTCCCCAGTTTATCAAATTAATGAAAAATTAAACACCATATGTAAAAATGGTATATGGTTTAGGAAATGGACATATCCATGATAAATGATATGGATAATTAATGGAAATTTAATGTGTAATGATCGTTAGAAATTCAATATTTCACGGGGAATACAAAAATGATTCAAGGAAGTGAATGTGAACACTATCCTTGTTCAAATCAACAAAAAACCATTCATATGAATAATAATGATGGTATCAATACAGTATATCCTATATGAAATAAAATAATGGGTTGTTGTCATTGAAAATGGTAATATTAAAAAAATAACTTTTTAAAAAGTTATTGAGGAAAATATCTTCTTTATTTTTATTTTTCTAAAAATACATTTCCTTGAAAATATCATTAACACATTTTATTTAAAAATTAAAATTATAAACATGCAATTGAATATTATATGAAATGAGAATTTTTAAATTTTTAAAAGTTCTATAGGGCAAAAAGTACATTTCTTTTGCAAGGAAAAGATGTTAAAAAAGTGCATTTTTCAGAAATATACAAGAATATTCTTTTGAAAACATCTTAAAAAGAAGTAATTTATATATATTTATATAATAAATCATTTTTAATGTTTAAGAACCTTTTTTAAAACCATTTTATAAAAATTGGTTTTAGGAGAAAATAAGTTCTCCGACTAAAGAGGGAAATAATGTCGGGTTTCTAAAAAACATTTTAAAAAACATTTTGAGTAACAAAGAGTGGAACAATGATAAAATTACTTGTAAAAGTTCATTAATAACCATAGGAGAATAAAATTAAAGTATTTTTTAAACAATTATCCAATAATTTCCTCAAATGGGAATTCAGGTGTGAACAATCCTAAAAAATAAGATTGTGAAGTAAACCCTTGAAAAACCATAAAGTTGATGTGAGAATCAATCAATTTATAGATAATGTGTGTCTAATTTAAATCCACATAAAAAAGTTATTACACACATAATCAAAGAATAAAAAAATATAGTAAAAAGTTATTACACACATAATATTAGAATATTAATAACAATGAGGATGTAATATAACCCAATGAAAACGAATTAGCTTATAAAATTTACACACCACATGGTATATTTAAGTTTAAACACCCTGAGATGATTTAATTCAAAATTGAAACACCAAATAATAATGAATAATTAATTTTTCATGATATTACATATCAAAATGGTAGTATATACACCATATTAAAGAAACTTGGTTCATAACAATATATCATGGCCCAATGAAATGAAATTTAGACGAAATCCATTACCTTGCATTTACTTTTGGATGAAAATACTTTAAACTTTAATATAAGTGTTAAAACAAGAAAATAACTTATAAAAAATCCATACTCATATTTATAATAATATATATTATCTTATTATAATATAATATTGCCCAATTGATATCAATCTATCATTAGTTTCACTATTTTAGGTTTTAATTATCTTGTTTTTCGAGTATGTTTTGACTTGTTAGTTGTCGTTCCTATTAATTAGATCATTATTTCATCATATAAAAAATATAAAAAAATATTTAGAAACCATATATATCCATTAAATATTTATTTATAGTAATCTATAATACTTTTAGATAATAAATGAAATTCCCTTTAATGGAGACGGTATGTCGTACGTATGCATAAATGCTACTTCTATTTCATTATAATATTAAAATAATGTAAATTAAATGATATATTTGTATATTATAATTATATTATAATATTTATGTCTTATATGTAACATATGTTTTTTTATAAAATCAACCCCTAATACATTCTATGTATAGTTTGAATGAATCACATCGCTCTGATGATGCAGTAGTCCACACTTCCACAAACGATGTTATTGTATTCCCACAAGATGGAAAGCATGAGGTTATGTTTCATATAAAAATTAAATAAGAATAAATATATAATAAATATAATATAAAAAAATATAGACAAAAAATCTATCATTATTTCCATCCTTGAAAGGTGTAAAATTGAAGAATGGGCGACATCGGTTCGCGAGGCCATAATTCGCCAAACACACAAACTATGATTGTGTATCCCATTTTGATGGATGTGTGTGAATGTGTAGGTCAAAATATTAACATAAAAAAATATAATTATATTTAATATACTAATGTTTTTATATAAGCATAATATAAAAGAAATTTAAGGTGTGGATAAGTAAATGAAAAAAGGTTTCCATTGATGAACGTTACCTCTTATTCGGCAACTCTTTTTGGTCTATACCAAAAGATTCCTTGGTTTGATTTCTATCCAATGTATGGATTATATATTAAGGGTATGGATTCTTGGATACTATATTATTATATTTTGTGTGATCTAAATGGCATGATATGTGTGAATAAGTGGGAGGGGTGAGTTCCTTTATATAGTGGAGGAGAAGTGGCATTCTTGTTCATTTTTTTGAAAAGGGAATTCCACCCAAGTTTTTTACATGTCTAGTGGCTCCAATAATGATAAAAATTTGATAAAATTGAGAATGGTGTCTAAATATGACCATATAATGGATTTTATAAAAGGTTCTATGTCATTTTGGGCCTTTCATATAAGGTTTAGTATTTTCTTAAGATAATTTCCCTCTTAATCGCTGTAATTAATTTTAATTACATTCACTAATATTTTTGGTCCAAAAATATATTGATCCTATTAGAAATTATGAATTATTATTATTAGAATTATTGAATCCATTTTTCTAAATTATATTCACCTTAGTGGTAAAAATTAATTTTAATTTCATCCCACAGACGAGATGAGAAGAGAGTTTTTATTGTAAAAATATTCAAAAGTTGGAATTTTTTTTATATAAAATTTCAATGAGAAAATGATTATATTGAAATAAATTGATTTAATTGATGTATAATGGATATAAAAAAAATTAAAATAAATCATAAAATTCAACTTAAACTAATAAATAAATTATATGAAAACGAATTTTGGAAATAAATTCAGTATTTTTCATTGTTAAAAAAATGAAATATTTTATAAAAAACCATAAATTAACCGTAAAATAATTTTTTCATTTTTATTTAAATTATGAATTTTATTTTGACATATAAAATTTATAAAAATACTAAAAATTGGATTTAAAATAAGTTCACTATTAAAATGAGGTAAATTTTCCTTCAGAAAAATATTGGTTTTTATGCGTAATATTGGGTTTACACATATTTCATGACAATAAAATATATTGGATGAATATAAAAATATTTGATTGGATATATAATATATATATTATTATATATTAGTCAATTCGATTCATAACCTCAAATTTAACGTCTAGGTTATATTTTATTATATCAAAGAATAATATTTTAATAATAATTTTTTTTAGTAAAACTCAGTCATACGTATAATGAAAGTTATAAAAGAAACTAATTATTAATTTTTTTTCAAGATAGATAATTATTCATTGAATTTTAAGATAAAATATATTTCAAATTTATTTAAAATATTAAATATACCATATAGTCTCGAGAGGTTAAACACTATCAAATAAAAGTTACTCTTTTAGAATTTTAGGGGTCTTATTGTCCATGTCTGCTAAGCCTTCCCCATATGAAATTTGGGAAAAATTTAGGGAAATATAAAAACAAAATAATGAAAATATTGTAGTGATCATCATTTTTTCCTTGAAAAGATGAAGCTATTCTCACTAAGTCTGTTGAATTCATTAAATTATTAAATCATTCACCCCCTGAGGAATATATCTTACCAAAATTATTCTTCTAAATCAGGTCATATCAAGAAAATTTGAGTAGTTACATCAATGAGGAATATCATGTTAGTGGTAATTCATGATCAATCCTCAAGAAAAATATGTTGTGTTTAAATAGTAAAATTCTGTAGTTTAGGTTTACTTTTTATTATAAAAGAGATGGGTATCATTGATGATCCATGCAACATCATATCAGTGAAATGTCATGAACATCATTAATGAAATAAATATTGATGATGAAATTTAAAGTTCATAGGAGTTATTAATTGATAAAATTCTCAAAATGAGAAATCTACACATTTTGGAGCCTTTCCAAGGATTCCATAAAAACAAAAACATTTGTGATTAGAGTACAATAAAATCAAATTAGATGAATTTTTCGAATCATCCAGAGTCTGGTGAAAACATCTTTTTGAGTGTTGAAGTTCCATCCAACCCATTTCTTCTTCTCTCTATTGAGTATGAATAGGTTCAATAAAAAAATAAAACTCCACATGTACTTTTGTGTAGTCTAAAATAAGGACGATGACGCCAAAAAATCCTACTTTGAGTCATCTATAATCTCCTGCTATTTTTATATCTACATGGTCAAGTCATCCATTTGGGAATGAAAATGAGATATTATCTGATGTATTTGTTACTAAAACTCCAAAACATCTCTTATTAAATCAACCAAGTGATTCACTTCATTAGAACCATGAAATCCCCCCTCGATACTAGACAATTGTTCTTGAGTTAGAAAAATTTGTAGCATGATATCCTACAAAGGCTAGAAATAAGAGCAATATTCCCCTATATCAAAAAAGCTGGTGAAGGTGTTCCTACTATCCAAGAAACTCCTTCAAAATAGTCTCTATAATCAGGGTGTGTATTTTCTACCACATTTTCATTCATGATATTTGGTTCTCTATAACAACTATGGTGGGATTTTTGGAGGAAGGAATGGTTGACTATGTTAAGAAAGAAGTTAGGGAAGGATTTTAATGTCCTATTCTCTCAAATTATACATCATCCATTACTGATATCAAAAGACCATCATCATCAAAAAATTATATCCCACTAATGTGATATTCGTCACTATGATGAGAAATCTTCCTTAGAGGCCCACCATAGTCTTGAATTAACTCCATCACTACTATAGATATTGGTTTTGATTAAGAACATGGTTTTTCCACCTGGAAGATCAATCTATTTAGAATACCACATGAGTAAGAACCCACAAATACTAGGAATAAACATAATATAGGAAGATATGGGTTACAATAAGAAGAATAATAATAGCATAATTTATGTTTTCACATGCCAATATAAATCAAAATTGGTGGATAAGTTTAGGATTTTATTCTACCCACACACCAGCAGATGGGAGAGGAGAAACCCTTCGAATAAAGAAAAATTGGGGATTCAACCAATAGGTTGTATTTGGATAAAAAATTATCAACTCATATACATGGGTCGTAAGAACTCCATCATGGAGTAGAGATTTTATATGAACTGTCATTGAAAAAATGCATTGTCATTATGAATAATTATCCTAGTTAGTTTTGGGAAGGGAATAAAGTTCAAATGTTCATTCAATATCAAAATTTCAATAACATAATTAGGGTCTTGAAACATCACCTCAACTCTAGAAATATTCAATAACCTGGGATGGAACGAAGCCTAAGAGATCCTTATAGTGTTATGATATTTGTAATAGAGGAAATGATCTCCAATCTAGGAAAATAAGAACTAGAAGTTCCCCCCAACCTAGTAGGGGATATTTTATATTTATATATGAATAATGATTTTATAGAGATCATAAAGATCTGGTATAATTAGTTTAAAAGTCCAACCCTACTCCAATTGTGTTTTCATTACCAATTTGAATACTCGAATTCCCAAGCATGCATCCCCATTTGAGAAAAACCTTCAGTTTAGAAACATGGATAACAAAACCTCTAGAGGAAGGCTTGGGGATACCTTTATTCTCAAATGGTATCCTAATGTGGTATACTCACCAACCTTAAGAATTCCCAATATGAGCTTGCACTACCATGAACCTGTCAATAAGGGCGCTGATTAGGGTGTATAGAATTTGGTTGACTCCTACTTTATAAAAGGAAGATGTTGATCGTGTCCTCAAAGGAAACAAGTGAGCATAAGTTTATATCATTCCTTAACATTTCCTTCAGGATGGTATACATATCCCCAACCAAGATTGGAGTTTTTTTGGGTCATCATAAATAGCCTTGTTAGGGTGAACATTATCATGTATCTCCTCAACAAGGGGTATGCCTCAATGTCAGTAAAATATCCCAAAGTATGATCACTACTTCAGCATGGGATAAATGGAAGGAATTAGTGCTAGGACAACAACGACTAATCAAATCTTTGAAAATTTTCAACTAATGGTACCCAATTAACTAATAAATCCATGTTTCACCATAAAGATAAATAAGATATAGCTAGTCCGAGAACTATGAGTATGTCTACATGACTCAAAACTACCATTCCCATTCATTATTGAAGTTACAACCAAGTCATAATTCCCACTTAGAGATCCAACCACTTCTCAAAGTACTCAAGGAAGAGATGATTATTCATGATGGTAAAGATAAGAATCATCCATACCCTAAGGGGATTTTTCCAATATATGATATAATCCATGCTGTGGTGGGACAACCAATTGACTATCCTTAGATATTTTTATTTGAATATAGTCATTGGAAGGAAAATTCTAGTAAGATGGAAGAATTTAATTAGGATAATAAATGAAAGTATCATCCAACAAACTGAATATGTAAAAATATTGTCGATTTGATAGGGGAAAGCTGTGAATTCAATGTGGGAAAGACCCTTCAAAGCCCCATTGTCTAAGGAAACATGATACCTAGGGTTGGGATTTGAATTCCTAGAAATCATGGAACCCTAATTGGACACATTGGATGATGTCTGAGAACTAGAATCCACCTATAAAAAAGAATAAAATGTCATATAAGGAAGGAAATATTATCAAAATAGGTTCATAAATCTTATAGAATCATATGAATCACATAAATAATGGATGTATTTTTAATCTCATAACCTAATATGGGTTTCTTGATTCACATGATCCATAGAGAACCTTGTGAAATTTTTGAATCATAGAGCACGTAATGAATTTTATGACCCACAAAGCACCTCACGACCATGTGATCTAACATAATACATGTGATCACACAACCCTGAGATGGTCACACGAACCATGATCTAACTGATCATACAAAGCCTAAAAGAAAGCCACGTGGTTGAGTACATGGGTAAAGGTTCAAGAAATTTATCAATAACTAGTTTTTGATTGTATTTAAAAAGTTATGGGATAGAGAAGTAAAAATAATAGATCTCACAAAATTTCCACATGAAGTATTCTTGTGGTTTTTTCCTATAGATTATTCGTGTGAAATTATTCTTGTGATGAGGACATATTGAGTAGGAACATGACGGGATAACTTATAAGAGCTCTGTAGTTTGAATTCACTAGTTGAACTAAATGCATGCTTGATCCCCTATTTATAAGATGCTTCATGGAATACCAAAGGTAAATTGGAATACCAAATTTCATCAAAGACATTGATCAGTAGAATCCCTAAGGACTCAAGCGGGAATTTACTCTCCTCATAACCAAGTCATTGTCCCTGTAGACCTCGCTCCTGGGGGGAATTTATTGATTCCAACCAAAATATCATTAGAAAGTCTATAATTTAAAAAATATCTAATTTATTTGTATTATTGTCTCTAAAAAACAATATAATGAGTAGCATTAAGTATAGAAGGTTGAATCACATGGATCTCATAACCTCCAGGAGGACACGCGATCACAAGAACTTTGGAAGGTCATGTGGGTGAATCATGAACTTCACATGATCTATGTATGATCATTTTAATCCCCTTTGTTAATTAATTATGATCATATACATCCCCTTAGTAAATCCCTCCAGCTCTTGTAGAGGAATCTAAACAAACATTGATGATCATACGATGGCTTACAGATGAGTTCCTCCAATCATGTGACTTGAAAATCGATGGATGTCTTACAATCATACAAACCCCATTATAAAATAATGTTGGATAAAGAGTAATTCTTATGCAAGGGATAGTTATGTTGATTTTCATGTTATGCTCTTATGCGATTCTAAAGACCCCATGGAGATCCATAAAGGCATGTTAACCCTATCATGCTAGAGTATGTTGGTGTGTCACCTTCATCCTGAGGAGGACCTCAGACACACCCATTTAATCATGTGATGACACTTCATATCCACAAATTAGTAATGGTATTGTACATGACAACTCTCGCACACCATCATGATATCCCACATTGATCACTTCACACATCATAGAAAAAAATAATGACTATTCATGGAAACACTCACATGTCGTCGTGATATCCTCCACTAATCATGCGATTCCATGATGGGAAACTAATGAATAAAGAATATAAGTCATACACAAAGATATAAATTATAACCTTCATGTGAAGGCATCACAATCTTTTCATGACATGTATAGAGAATGTGAATGCACTATGTCATGTCACCCAAGTACTGTGAAGTCTGCCAAACATGTCAAAAAAGTCTTGTGATGTCCTCTAGGCATTCCAACCATGTATTGTGATGTCCTTTAGGCAAGTCAACCATGTCTAGTAAAGTCCTATAGACATGTCAACCAAGTCTTATGAAGTTTTACGAACATGTTTACCAATTCTTGTGAAGTCCTCAAGCCATGCCACCCAAGTCGTGATATGTACTCTGGATATGTCATCCAAATCTTGTGATGTACTCTAGGAAATTCAACCATTTCTTGTAAATTATTCTATGCATGGTAACCAATTATTTCAATGTCCACCCGACATGTCTGCCAAGTCTTGAGAAGTACTCATGACATTTCATCCAATTCAATTCAAGTCCTCTGGAAAAGTCAGCTAGATCATGTTATTTTCTTTGAATATGTCCACTAGGAAACTCGGACATGTCTAGACATCCTCAGACTTGTCAGATAGACACTGAATACATGTTAGGTAGAGAACAAGGACATGTCAGGAAGACATCATGGGACATGATAACCACGTAAAGTATACATATTTGGGCATACCCCATATTAATCTATTAGAACTATGATTCGTTTAAAAATAAGATACATAGGATTCCTTCTTGAGGTCTGAGCTCATATAGGTATCCACCTCAGTGTAAGTTCCTCAAGTATTAGACAATCTATCCCATGGGACCAAAACTCCCCTATGGGTTAATTATTTTTCCTCACTCATCAGTGTATTGAGAATATAATAGAACTATAAGACCTATGATTCCTATCCAGAAAGTATACATATGATTCCTACCTAATTTCCATGATGAAATAATCATCCACTTCAGTTTAAGTCCCTCAACATCTCAGACACACTATCCCATGGGTTCCAAACTGTCATGTTGGATTATCATTCTTCATCATCCACCAATAGAATGAGAATCTAACTAAACGACGGGTACGCTAATTCATACTATAAGTGGGATTTTAGGATTCCATATTAATTCCCGATATCGATATTAAATACCCCATATGGGCTACCCTAGTGCATTAATCATTAATCCATGTGCAATGAGACTTGTCACTTGTTATCCATTTTTTCTCACACCGATCATAGATCATGTGGGATTATATATTTTCAACGATAATATCATTTTCATACTAAATTTCCCTCAGATAGGGAAACCTAAATGTGCAAGCCTTATTCAATGGAATGATACGACGTCCCCAATACAAGGGCATCCACCATAGGGTATGTCCCAAAGGTACAACAAACTATGATCAATATAATTTCTACTATAAATAGGATATGTAAGATACCATTCTAAGGATAGAGCTCCAAACCTAATGTATATGTTCTATTATATATTTCTTTTCCTCATGAAATTAAACAGAATGGTTTAAACAAACTAATTTGGTTTTTATTCCTATTATAAATATGATACGTGGGATGCCTCATAAAGGATCAACCCCATTATCAAAATATCAACCACCACCCTGGAAAGAAGTGAAATCGAGAGTATATAGTTATATGATTTAAAAATATAATAATCTACACATTTATAATAAACAATGATAAGTAGATGAAGAATGTCGTAGATCGCATTATCAAGTGCATTGAATTAGTTGTTTTGTTTTTACTAGAATTTCTATAGTATAGAAGGAACCCTAGGTCGTCACTCGATGGAGTCTTAGATCATTAATTTTAAAAAAATGTTTTGATTAATAAAATGGGTTATGGGATTGTATAAAATTTATGTTTTTTGGTGTAAGATGAAATAATATAAAATAATGAAATACAAGAAAGAAGGAATTGACATATTCAAACAAGCATGATCATCCTAGGGAAATATCATGATTCTCATCCTTCGTCACATCAATATATAGGGTTATGATATTTTAATCCTTGGTTTTTAAATTATAGAACAATAATTTTACGGATTTTATACTAGGATTCCTAGTAGGGTTTAGTGACAAACACACAGTGATTCAATGGATACTGCTAGTGATAGGGTGATTTGTGTTCGACTTCATAACTGAAACTCACCAAGGAAGAACTTGAAGAACTCGATGTGCTATCCAGGTTTTTATGTTACTTAAATTTGTTACCGTGATATGAAATTAAATGGAGATGGTATTTTTTATGTGGGTTAAATTTAACAATATTACCCACCCAAACAAAATAGTTGAAATGGGGAAGAAGAGGTGGTGAATTGTGTGTGAAACATCACATGAATGAGTACCTCCAAACATTATCATATGAGTTGATAATGACATAATAGTAAATAAATCAATAAAATAATAATATAGGATGATGAATAATAATATAAAAACCATGAATATAAAATACCATTCAAATATTACCAAAAAAGCTTGGGATTTACATCACATCCCCCCCGAGTGATCACGATGAGTTTTGAAATCCATTGGAGGTGAGGAAGAATGAAATGTTGATGTCGCACTTCCAATAGCCTAAATAAATTTTAGGGATGATGATAGGACTAATTTGGGACTAAATATTGGAAGAGCCTCTCATCCTGATAGAAATCATAAATGTGGTTCCCAAGGTGTTTATTTATAGCCAAAATGGGAGGTGGTTTTGGGCACCCTAATTTCATGAAACCACTTGGACTATGGTTTTAAGAAAATAGAAAAATCTTATGTTTCTTTTAACTAAACAAAACAAATTCTTACATCATTTATATATCCATTTCAAATTTTTATGATAGATAATATATATTAAAAAAAAACATTGGAAAACTTTTTACTCTGTAATGATTCATTTTATTGGACAGATCAATTCGGTTGGACCTCTTAGTGGACAAATGTAGTTTTGTTTCCTTCATGAAAGTTTCATCCCATGGATTTTTTGAGAATATAAAAACATTTCATTCTATTTGAATGCACGTATTTCACTGAAAAGTAAAAACAATGGACATGTGTTCATGGGAGTCCATGCAGTTTGGCCCATTGTCCTTTCACATCATCATCTGATCTTTGAATCACCTCCAACTTCAATGAAATCCTAAAACAAGTGAAATCACCATTTTTAATAGTGAAAAAAACAAAATTATTTAATTAAATATGAAGTGAAATTTGTTTTTATAATTGAAAATTTCAATACAAAACAAGTTCAAAATAGCAGTGTAAGGGTGTAAATGAATAGTGAATCACAACGTGATCACAACCCCACACCTAAACATTTTCACTCATGGTAAAGGTCACATTTCAAAAAATTTTGCACGGAGATATTAAAAACTTCATAAATATTTAACATTTAATGAAAATTTCATCCATGAAAGGAATGCGATCAATGTAATAATCGCACCAAGGAGTTATTTTCAAAGATCATGGAAAAAGATGTCTCATAAATTTTATTATAACAAAATTCAAAGAGATGCATGATAACAATATGAGAAAGGAATTGAAAAGTCAATCATGCCAATAATTCTCTATGTGTGTGTGTGAAAACCATTACATTATATTCTCTCCACTTTTTATCTAGTAAATATATGTTATTTTAATATGTTCCTGCTTAAATGATGTGTCCACCGAACCTACCCTACATCCTTTGCAATCGAATTTTAAGACCCGGTCACTTAAGAATTACCAAAATAAAAACATAATCTCCCAAACTAGATATCACTATATTTATAAAATTAAATCACTCCACTCATTTTTTTCAAATGTCCAACTTTGAACAAATCTCACACTCATCAGTCAACCATTGTTTAATCTCCTCAAGACACTAAGTGTAATAGTTATAACAAGATCAAAGGGTAAATAAGAGTGGGTTTTGACTTTACTAAGTCACAATACATATTTTGATGTGGGTTTTTAATATTTATATATATATATATATTGTTTCTTAATGGCATAAAATAGTCAGATAATAGGTACACATGCATAGGTCAATCTGGTATAGTAATGAAATTGACTGGATAAAGAACGAACGTATAAGAAAATAATTTTAGAAAGATGAAAAATATTAACCTAACTAATATTTGTCTTCTATTAAGTAATAAATATTCACACATCATGGTTTGGTGAAAAAGATGTGTGGTGATATTAAGTGGAACAATTTATTGTTAAACTACTCACACAAAGGGTACCATTATTCACAAAGTTTTCAAAGAGAGATAACCATTTTATCATTAATAAGAAATAAATTTACTAAAAATCATTACCCAATGATAAATTCATGATAAAAACCACATTTAATCACTTAAAAAAATGTTAAAACAACATCAAATAGGAAAATTCTTCTTGATTTTTCAATAAATTCCATGATTAAGCGGGCATAATTTTCAATGATAAATTGGGCATCAAAATTTAACATTCTGGCAGAAAAGTTAGGGGGGGAAATGGGGAGTAACAATACTATCCATAAAATCCAAATGTTAAAAAATTATAAAGATGATGAATATTTCTAACTAAACCAAGAATATACACATCCATCGACACTTACAGTGTTCAGTGTCTTCATTTTAATTAAGGATAATGTTGGATGTAAGGATAAAACCTGGTAGGATTTATTAATTTTTTTCTTTTTGAAGTTGGATTTCCTCCACTAATTGCTTTTCAAAATAATTGTAAAATGGTTTAAGTCTCTAACCATTTACTGTAATACATTGGCCACTTTGCCCATTAAAAACCTATATTACACCAAAATGGTAAACATTAGTAATAGTATAAGAACTGAGACATCAAGAATAAAGAAAACTTTGGTGGAGATTTAGCCTAGAATTGTACATAAAGACCTTATCACTAGTATGAAACTTCCACAGATGAATCATACCATAAGTGATAACCATTTTCTTCAATTTATAGATTCATGAGCTCTCATATGAATCATGCCAAATTTATTTCAACTCTTAAATATGAAACTTCCTACGCTCACCTATAAACGAGAGATTCATATTAAATTATTTAACATCCCAATAGACAGAGTTATATACCTATACATGGAGGTGAAAATACATTACAAACACAATCCTATATGGTGAAATTCTGATTAGGATTTTAAAATATGTACGGTATACCCAAAGTTCATCATCCAAATTAAAAATCCAATCTTTCCTATTTGGTTGTACCATTTTTTCCAAGATTCACTTAACTTCTCGATTTGATATTTATGCCTGTCTTTTAGTCTGGGGGTGATATACATTGGAAACATTATATTCAACACCATACTTACAAACCAAATTTTTCCTATTGTGATAGAAAAAGTGTGAACCTTGATCACTAATAATGAATCTCGATAAACCAAACCTGATAAAAATCTGGGACCTCACAAAATCAAAAACCACTCAAGATTAATTATTCCTGGTCGCCACAACCAATAATATGTACTCAAATCAAAATGAATTTGGAAAAGGCCCCATGAAGTCAATGCCCCATTCATTAAATATCTCACAAAATAACATTGGTTGTTGGGGAATTTCATTCCTCGTTGAGATGTTACCTGTGAATTGACATTGAGTACATGACTTACAAAACTGATAGGCATATCTATACAATGTTGGCCAATAATGGCCCATCTCAAGGACCTTTCGAGATATAAGTTGAGAGATAATGTACCCCCATAGGCCAAAGTGTGGTATAAGGTAAAAAATGAGTCAAAATCATGGTCAAGGCCACACCTATGAACAACTTGGTCACTATAAATTCTCTACAAATATTAGACATCCCAAATATACCATCAAGATCCATGCTTATGTCTTTGGGATTGTGAGGTGTTAAAATCAGTAGGGACCCAAGATGTTGACATAAAATTCACAATGTTTGCATACCAGGGGAATGGTCCACAACATCATAGAGATTCTCATGAGGAAATAATTCAAAAATGTGGAGGTATTAGTCAACATGGTGGTCCACTGGTGTGAAAAATCCAATAACGTGTTAATCTACAACATTTTACACTACTATATTATCTCTTATATCAAGGTCAAACTCTAGGAAGAGAAGCATCAACTGAATGAGTTGAGGCTTTGCTTTAGATTTATTTAAGATAAAATTAAGGGTAAAATGATAAGAAAATACAATGATTTTTGACCTGATAAGATATGAAACAAATTTTTACAGAGAAAACATAATTGATAGAAGTTACTTTTTTAGTGGGGGTGTAGGTTTCTTTGGCAGAGTTGAGGGTAATTGAGGCATATGGAATGACATGAGGATCCTTCTCAACTATTTGTGATAAACAGTCCCCAACTATAATGTTAGTGGAATCACACATAAGTTCGAAGTAGAGATCCCACCTTGGTGGTTGGATGATGGGAGGTGATGTGAGACACCTTTTTAGTGAATTGAAATAATCCTCAAAATTTTTATCAAATACAAATTTAGAATCCTTTTGAAAAAATCTAGATAGGGGAAGTATGATCTTAAAAAATTCATTAATGAATCAGTGATAAAAAGAAGCATGACCCAAGAATGATCTCACCTCAGAAAAAAATTTAGGATAATAAAGGGATGAAATTAATTAATTTTCTAATTTACCCTCCTGAATTACCTCATTTGAAATAACATTCAAAAGAACTATCCACGACTAAAACATGAAATAGAATATCTTATAATTTAATATAATATCTTTTTTCAATGAAATAATGGAGGAAAGAACCTAGCTGTGCCAAACAGTCATCAAAGTAAGATCTATAAACCATTAAATCATCCATAAAAAACTTCCTTAAAAATATCAAGGTACTCATAAAAAATACTCAACATTCATTTCTAAAAATTACCATGGGAATTATATAGAACAAAAATCATTCTTATGTATGATGATGCGTTGAATAGATAGGTAAATATTGTATTTTCTTGATCCTCAAGGGCTATATGGTTTGAAAATAACAAGAATATACATCAAAGAAACAATAGTGATAATTATCAGCCAGTCTTTCTAACATTTGTCCAATGAAAGGTATAAGAAATTTGTCTTTTCATGTGGCTTGAATTAGTCGACGATAGTCAATATAGAATCTCCAAGTATTTTGCACACATGTTGGAACTAATTCATTCCATTCATTTGACACAACCATTCTTCCAGTTTTTTAGGCACAATTTTCACTTGGCTAACCCATTTACTGTCAGATAAAGGATATATGATCCAAGTACCATGTAATTTAATGACTTTTAATTTTACCACTTCAAGGAGAGTGAGATTAAACTGGCATTGATCTTGTTGTATGGGCTTAGCCTCATCATCTAAAAGTATATGGTGTATACAAATGGAAGGGACAATCCAAAGAATATCATCCATTGTCCATCCAATTATCTTTTTTACACTCCCTCAAAGGGTCGACCAGTATTGATTCCTATTATAGAGAGAATTTATTGGAAATAATGATATAAAATTGGTTAATACCTTCAAGATAGGTGTATTTTAAAATTCAATGATGTGGTTTGGTTTTTTTTTGAAGGAGGGATTTAGGGGGATTTAGGTCTATGGAAATGTATATCTGCTCAAGTTTATTCTCTAAGAAAAGATAATCTATGGAAATGAGATTTTAAGAACCATCTATGATCATAAATACCACAATATTAATACAGTAAACAATTAAAGCACAAAATTTACACTTTTCTAAACCAAAACAACACTCAAAACATGAATCAAAACTCAAATCATCCAAGGGTGAAGAATATGAAAATGATTCATATTATAGGTCGATGAGATTTTTTTTTGTTTGTCTGTCATTAGAGATCACTTCCAACAAATACATAGTAAGAGTGGAGTGATCTTCAACATGGTGTTTCATGGAATCAAGAATGTTAAAACATACCTTTTATCCACCTAAATCCATGTAAAGTGTACCATTATAGACATTAATGATCATCTTTGATATTTTTAAGAACGGTATTCCAATTATGAGAGGGGAATGTCCTTAGGTTCAGGTATCCTCCATCTCAAGAATGTAGAATTCGATGTACAAGATGTGATTCTTCAATTTTATGAGGATATCCTCGACCACTCCCAATGGGCGTGTTATGATCTGATTGGAAGGTGTCACTATGATTCTAATCTATTTAAGATCTCCAACTTGTAGAGAAGTGTACATAGAGTAAGGCATTACATTAATTTAAGAACCTAAATCTATCATAGCATCTAAAAATAATGTCTCCTATATGGTTTATGGTGATGGGAATGTTCATAGATCATTTCATATGCTTTTCATTTTTGGTTGAATCAAGGATAAGACATTCCTTCCTAGGTTGAATCTCTCATTACCCTTCATCCTTCATCTATGGGTGCAAAGTTCATTATGAAATTTAGAATAATGAGTAATATTTTTAACTATATCCAGTAAAGGAATGTTAACTTTACCAATTTTAAATGTATCCATTATGTATTTATCAATAGCATTATCAAAATCATTCATAGATTAAGAGGGTATTTGAGGGAAATGAAGAGGAATGGATTATTCATGGGAATCTTCCATGATAATTTTATTACCATTTTTCATTTTTTATATTTACATGAAACATTTGAAGTGTGGGAAAGAGATTTTTCAAAAGGGGTACATACATGTTGGTGAGAATCATTTGATGAAGAATCTTCTTTACCACTATGAATTGTGATTGAACAAAAATTACATTTGACTTTTTTATTATCAATAGGATGAGATGGTAGTTCTCCAGAACCTTGAATATTAATCTAATATATGGTTTTTTTCAATTATCTCACTTGAGTTCGTAGGTCTTGAATGATTGATTGTCTGTTCTGTTGAAATTGGATGTTTTGGGTTTCCATCTTCTTCACTATTTCTTCAAGGCTTGGTTCATATTTTGGATGAGGAGGAGGATTGTTTCAAAATGTAAAAGGATAAGAAGGTTTCATACCCTATCCATGTTTATACTAATTCTTCTTGGGGTAGCTTGTGTTTTCTCATTGGTGGTACTGTGGTTGTGCTTACCACCCAGGGTTCAGATTTTCCATGAAGGTTATTACTTTAAGGGAGGTGCTTATTGGGATTGATTCCTAGGGAATCAAACTGCATAAGACTCAGAATAATCCTGAAGTTGTGGGTACTAGTTAGAAAAATTAGTGTTGTTAGAAAAAATACCGTAATGTAATGGAATGGGAGAAGAGTGTGATTTACCTTGTGCTTGAGATAATTGATTTTTAAGGGTATTCATCTCATCAAGTTTATTATATACCTTTTTTATAGGGATGAATAAATTACCTCATGAACTCCTCAGGTTGGTGAAATTGCTCATATACCAATTTTTTTCATTTTGATCCATGTTTGATATTAAGTCACTAGTGGAAAATGAGTTTTATTTAATAGGGCACCACCAGCTAAAATATGTATCATTACACGATCCATATGGAAAATTCCCTTATATAAGTATTTAATTAGTAATTTTTCACTAATTTAGTTGTGGGGGAAACTTGAACAATGTCTTTTGAATCTCTCCCAAAATTTATAAAGGGTCTATCCTTGTGATTTCTTAATTCGACAATTTTTTTTCTAATTGATGTATTTTGGGTGGTAGAAAATAATTTATCTATATGAGTCATTTTAGGTCATTCCTGATCCCAATTTTTCTAAGAAGATAGTATATCCAATCTTTTGCTACACCATCAGGGGATAAAGGTAACACCCTAAACATAATGAGGTCCTCAGACACATTTTGGGGTTTCATGATGGAGAACACTATGTAATACTTCGTAAGATGGTTGTGAGTGTTCTCTCTATGAAGAAAATATAATTTAGGAAAAATTTGGATTTGGCCTAAACTGATCTCAAATATAGATACTTCCTTAGGATATTGTATGTACATTGGTTGGTACTCCACATCTAGGGTTTTCAGTTATTTTAATGTTTGGTAATTTGTAGCCATGATTTCTAGGGTTTGATTAGGTACAGTTTTTGATTGGTTTGGTAACACTTGAGGTTAAAAACTGGTTTCCTCAGTATTACATGATTTTTTACCCTAGATGACAAAATTTTTAGTGAAGTGTATTTTAAATTTTTAGTTCAAATTCAAGTAGTTTTTCTTTTTATGATCAGGTCATGAAAATTAGTTTCAATGATTGTTTTTTTATTTTTCTTTTTATGATAGAAGATA
The DNA here is from genome assembly GCA_963277665.1 of Viscum album. Lineage (NCBI taxonomy): Eukaryota > Viridiplantae > Streptophyta > Magnoliopsida > Santalales > Viscaceae > Viscum > Viscum album. The sequence goes on along the minus strand of OY728146.1, from coordinate 178,282,943 downwards.
GATAAAATAAATGAAATTAATAAGGTATAAAGGAGAAAATAAATGAGATAATGTTTTAATATATAATTAGAGACAGAGGAAGAAAGATATTAGGGGAAACACACATAAACAATTAGGAGAAAAAATAAAAAGAAAAATAATCAAAAGGGAATAGGAGATATTAAAAGGATTACTAATAAAGAAGTAAAATAAATAAATAAAAATAAATAAAGATAAAAATGATCTTTTCTCCCCAAAAATGGCACAAAAATATGATTGTGTTGTCGAGCAAATCAAAATAGTTGTTTAGTTTTTTCTATAATTTCTGTAGTATAGAAGGAACCCTAGGTTATCTCTCTACAGATTCTTAGATTATTAATTTTAAAAGAAATTCATGTTAAGAAAAAGGGTAATGGGATTATATGATTTTTTTTGGTTAAGATGAAAGCATATAAAATAAAACGATTCAAGAAAGTAGAAATTGACAGATTCGATTACGAGTGATCAACCCAAGAAAATATCATGATAATCATCCTTAACTACTTCAAGAGATAGGGTTATGATCTTTTAATCCATGGTTTCTAACACCTAGAACCATAATTTTACATTGTTTATACTAAGATCTATATTAGGATTTATTTGGAAATAAACAATGATGAACCATATACTTCTATTGATTGAGTGATTAGTGTTTGACTCCATAACTGAAACTCACTAAGGAAACACACGAAGAACTTGATGCAATGTACAGGTTTGTACGTGATATCAATTTTTTACCATGAAATTAAATTACATGGTAATGAAAGTGTTTGTATGATTTAAATTTAGCAATATGAACCACAAAAACCCACAATTGAAAGGGGGAAGAAGAAGTGGTGAATGGTGTATGAAACATCACATGAATGACTACCCACAAACAATATTAAATGAGTAGTGTACTACATACAAGTATATAACTCAATAAAATAATAGGAGAGGATGATGAAAAATTACACTCAATCTTGTAATTTAAAATACCATTCAAATATTATAAAAACAAATCTTGGGATTTACATCACATCCCTCAAAGTGTTCATGGGGAGTTTAGAAATTCATGGGAGGGGAGGAAGAAAGATATGTTAATATAGAACATCCAATAGCCTCTATAATTTCTATGGATAGTGATAGGGCACATTTGGGTCTCCAAAATTGTATCACTTTTCATCTTGGTGGAACTCCCAAATGTGGTGTCCAAGGTGTTCATTTATATCCAAAATGGGAGGTGGTTTTGGGCACCCTGATTTTGAGAAACCACTTGGACCATGGTTTTAGGTCAATATAAAATTTTATATTGCTTGTATAATAATAAAAAATTGTTGGTTAACATACTAAAAATCTCTATTTGAAATTTGGTGGCTAGATAATGTATATAATAAGAGATTTTTCTATAGTACATAGGAAAACTGCTGACTCCATGAAGATTCATTCTATTAAACATATTAGTTTGATTGGGACTCTTAATAGACGATTGTGGATTGAATTTATTCATGAAATTTTTATCCCATAGAGTATTGGAGAATATCAAATATTTAATCCCATTTGGATGCACTGATTTTTTATAACATGAAAATAAGTGGACATGTGTTCATAGGATTCCATATAGTTTCTCCAATTTTCCTTTTGCATCATCATGGTTTCTCTAAATCACCTACACCTTCAATGAAATCATCAAAACAAGAGAAATAAACCTTTTTGATAGTGAAAAACACAATACTATTTAATCAAATATGAAGTGAAATTTTTTATTATAATTAAAATTTTCAATACCAAACCAGTTTAAAATAGTGTTGTAATGGTAGAAATGAATAGTGAATCTCTTTCCAATCAGTCAGATACATATAGATGGTATCATTAGTATAACTATAGTTATATGCAAAAGGTTTTGATAAATGATCATTACGTTAGCATAATTATTTCCTTATCATGATTATGAAGGGATTCAAAAAGCATATATTAAATATAAAGGAGTCATTAAATATGAAATAGCTTTGACCAAAAGGGTGTTATGAGACCTATCTCCTATCCTCTTGACCAATGTGAGTTGTTATGCATTGTTGGGTCTAAACCCCCAATTAAACACCTACCTTTAGAAATAAGGTATATACCATGTTATGGATTTTAGAGACATTGGAATTTTTTAATAATTGAACATGTAGAACTGAGTATAGGTAATTCTGCAACCATAACTTAATCCACACAATCAATCCACAAAATGAAACAAAATGGTAGACCTAGTACAAAGGCTTGTAATTATAGATTGACTAAATCATTATAGGCATCAGGAACCTTATCTCCTAACCCCAGGGCACCAAATATTTTTCCAAGAAAAGTACCCCTAAATTACATGAATATATCAAATTAAATCCATTAGTTAGTAACCATAATATATCAAAGATATCAAGTGAATAATATAAATAGTTGTTAAGAAAGTAAATTTGGAATAAATAACCCCTTACCATAATTCCCAACTTCATCTAATGTTATTGAATCTAATATAAAAAAATATCTTAATAACCAATTTTATTACCTTATTCATATATGTAGAGTTTTATAAACATCATTTATAATTATAATTTACATGTATATTAGTAAGTTGTTATTTATTTTCAATATCGAATGTGAGTAATCTTAATCATTTTGAACGAGTTTCGTAATAGCGGTGTTATTCATCACAATAATCCCAAATTTTTTCCTTAATAGATCATACAAGGTACTACAATAGATTTTATTTAATTTTATTTAATTTTATAATCTCGTTCTATAGTTTTTTTGTATTTTATCCTTAATGATTAAATCGGCAAGGATCTTGCTTCAATGATTTTTAACGAACAAATATTGATATATTTTTAATGATTTTACTAGTAATTTTTCCACTACATGACCAAAATAAATCATTATTTACTTATTTATATCATATATTATAATTAATTAGTTTCACATAGTCATCCATGATATTATTTTATATCATTGTTCAAGCGGGTGCATAAACATACACAAACATGAACATGTCACAATTAATGGACCAACATGGTTTTGAAAGTGGTTTATTTAGGAATAAAATAACAACTATAGAAGAATAAAGATATTATTTAGATAATTTTATAGATTTTAATCATATTTAAGAATAAATTTATAAATAAAAAAGAAAATATATGAAAAATGTGATAAATTACTTTGTGGAGGTGGTAGTCCACAAAAAGACATGAGTATTATTTTTCTTAGGTGAAAAGTGTAAAGTTAAATAATGATTGTTACACTTTAAAAATAACATTAAGTTTTTAAAAATAATTAAGTATTTATATTAGGGTTTCTATAAATGGTTTGAATAGTAAAATTAAGAAGAAAAGAATAAGGCATAGGAAATACTCATGTTGAGAATTAGAGATTTCTCTTGGAAATATCCTTGAAAATTGAGGACATAGACTACCTAATTGAGACCAAAAGCTTATGAACATGAGATAGGATTATATAAGGAGAATAGTTTCATGGTTTTAGGATTAAATTCTATGATCTATTTGTATCATGAAGTGGTGGAATTGATCCCCTTTTATACATGAAGAGAAGGGTAATTTTGGATGTTCCCCTTACATTTCAATAATGGTATGTCACTATTCAAGCATCAAAATTTCGAAAAGATGAAAATTAAGGATTTTGGTGTGATATATTGTTGTTAAATACATTTATATTAATGTTAAATTATCTATTAAACATGTTTAGAATATTTTAAAACTATATTTTTAAACTTTAAAATTTTTATTTTTACATTGGAAACTAGTTTGTACCAAAATAATTTACTTTTAATTCCTAAAAACAAAATGGACAAGATAATTCTAAATATGAGATCCATTTTATCAAATAAGATTTTTATTTATAAGAAAACTAAATTTTTTAATTATCACATTTCACATGCAAAATACCATTTTTATAAAAAGTGTATACATAATATTAAAATATATGATTAGGATAAAATTATCAATGTTTTAGATCTTTATAATATAAATATTTTTATTATAAGAAAATAAAATTTACATGGTTTTAAAATAAATAAATACCAAATTTTATGTTAATATTATTTAATTTAAAGAATATACCAAGAATAGTTTCTTCTATTGAGAAATATTACTTATGTTTATAAAATGTTAAAAATATTTTTTAAATCATAAGTCTACTTTTAAATGTATATTTTTAATCCTTAAACAAATATTTGACCATATAAATTTTTTATACTTATTTAATTTCTACTTACTTCTAGTTATATCTATAAATTCTATGACCATATTTAAAAATTATATATTCACTATTCGATTAAAAATTAATTAATTCATAAAAATATCAAAAAAATTTAAACTAATATTTTTATTCAAAATACATAAATGAATTAAATTTGGTTATGTTAGAATTTTAAAATTGGGGAATTTAACTTTTAAATAAAAACAAAAATATTTAATGAAAACTGTTTTTATAAGAAAAAAACTTTTTATAATATTTAGACTTATTAATATTAATTCAAATAATTACTAATATAATTTAATGTCAATGTATTAATAAAATTATTTATATATTTTATACATAATATATTCAGAATCATAAAATAAGGTCACTAAAACCAAATTTTAAAAGTGTTACATTTTAAATAATAAATCAGACTTATTAGTTGCTGAGCTACAAAAATTTAATTTTATCAATTCCTTAGTGTTAATAATAAAAATTATTTTATTTCTACATATATTTCATAATTATATTACCAATATGTTTTACCATCAAATTTAATAGAATTATTTTACTAGTTATATAATATTTTGAGGTTCTTTATGCTTCAGTGTTGCATGTGAAGCAAGCTATCAAACATATTAGGTCTCTAAATAAGATATTATTTAAAATATTAAGGTGTTATAGGTATTACCTAAATTTCAAAATCATGTTTTTTAATTAATTTTAATTTTTTTTCTCATTTTTTAATCTTTTTACTCTTGTTTTTCAAGTTGAATATATTGATTTATTTCATTTTCATTGTTTCTAAAAAATTGCATATTTTTGAATTTTTAAATTTTGGTGGGTGGATTATTCTAGAATTTCATTTTGAACAATCCTGGAGTTTGCTCTAGGTCGATACATTGTTTAAATAAAACACTTTATGGTCACTTATATGATATTATAACTATATTAAATTTCTATTATACTTTGTAGATTCCCAGTTTCTCTACCTCTAAATTTTGAAGACATGTGATAGATTAAAATTTAGAGATTTTTCATATCATTTTTGAAACTAGTTATTTATTATTCCATATCATCTTTATATATTTCATCTTAATAATCCACCTTAATTATAATTTAGTACATGAGTGACACTAAATTGGTTTTTTAATTGGACAAATAATCTATATGCTGGTTTTAAAACTATTTTCTACGTTATGGTGGGGGTCTTGGAGAAATGATTTTTCTAAACAGTCTCTTCTCTATCCAAGGGAGTTTACAATGAATCAAATTACCTTGGTTATAGTTTTCTAAGGAAGGATCATATCTATAATTCTTCCATGGTATGTACCCATATCTGTTATAATATTGGAAAGGTTGGGACAATATATCAACGTTGGGAAGATAAGAACTTGAATGACTTAATGTACCAAAGTTGTGGAATTTATCCTTAAATAAATTTTATGTGGAAATAAAAGCAGCTTGTTGATGTGTCCCTTGAATTAAATTTTTGTATTTTTAGTGTATGAATATTCTTCTAGAACATTTTTCTTGTAATTTTTTATATGTTTTATTAATAATATATTTTAGCTATTTTTTAGTTTTATCAGAAAAACCCCGTCTATAAAATTGATCAACAACGGTTTAATTATAAGGGGCCAGATAATTGTTAAAGGTTTCCCTAAATAAATGATAATAAAAATAATTATTAAAAAGTTGTCTAAAAATACCACTACCTATTTAGAATGTCTCATGGAATATTAGAGCCTTATCTTTCCAAAAACTTATGATCTTATTTGTAATTTCAAATATAATTTTCTTAGGAAGAACTTCATAAAAAAGGAATTAAAGATGTAGTTCCATGTTAAAAAAATATCCACTTATAACTAATGAAACCAAGTTCTCATATTACCATTGAGAAATAACGTAAATACTCTCAATTTCAAATCTTCCTCACTAATCCCTTATTGTGTTAGTTTATGCACTACACTATAGGAGTTCCCAATGAAGTTTAAGGAGTCTTTATTTAGAAATGTGCAAAAAAGTAGAAGCACAAAATATAATGATTATTTTCTTTCATAATTTCTATATTAATGTATCATTATAATATATGAAGGACTACTTAGAACCATAATAAATTGAAACTCCCAAAGCCTATTCCTCTCTATGATGTGATCTTTAGGTTGAAGTGGTTTTTTATTTTCTTTTTGATCCACTACCTATGTATTGTATTCCATTTTCACATTATTTTTAGAGAACTTATTTTTTTTATATTTTAGGTATAATTTTTTCTAGTTTTTTAGGTTTTTTTCCTGTGTTCTTATAAAAGATAATTTTTATTTGTGTTCATATGAATCAATATACCAAAATTTCCAATTGTTTTTTTCAAACTCATTTTGTGTATTTTTTTATTAAATTAGTTATTTTTTAGTTTTCATGGGAATTTTTTTAATACCTTAGTCTATCATGGATTCCACAAAAATAGTGACAATTTAATTTTAAAAGTTTCATTGATATAATATATTTATTTATTTTTACATAAAAATAGTATATAATTAGGCAGAGATGATTCAAAGGGAAGGAATGAAAAATTGTGTGAGTGACAAGGAGAAAGAACTAAAAATATATAAAAAAACAAAAAACAATGTAAAAAAATATTTATGGAAAATTATCAAACTAGAAATAGATTAATGAGAGATGATTATGTTTACAAAAATAAGTAATTCAACAATGAAGGATTCTATGTTAGTATGTAGGGAATATGCACCGAAAGATAAAGATAAATTTTAATTGACTAATAACTATAATAATAGCTCAATCAAGCGAAAATGTACTAAATCAACATCCACTGGAAATTTCACCCTTTAAAATTTTAAGGAGAAGATAAAGAGACATTAAAATTTATGAATTTTCAACTATCAAACTCAATTATGTCATCAGGAATGAGTGTATGAAATTACATAGACTAAATTTATGTATATCCTCCGTGTTAATTCCTATAATTGATTTCAAATTTTTTATCAATATATTTTCAATTTAGGATGATCCTAACAATTTATCACCTTTTTAAATAGATCAACTGTCATTGATACATGAATATTAAAATGTTAATTCCAAATATAAGGTAATGAATGAAAATGATCTAGCCCGAAAATGATGGCATGAATGAAGAGTGATTAAATCTTTTAAAAAACACATTCCTCTTGCACAATTAATCCAAAAAAATTGAAACAAAAAAATTACCATAATTAATTCATTAAATTAGAAAAAAAATAAGTGTATAGGAAAGTAGTAGAGAAATATCCTAGAGAGAATGTAAATCTACTCCATCCTGTTAATTTCCATTCCCTCCATGCTCTCTTGATATTACTGTGATCTTTCTAGACTATATCTTCTTCTCTACTATGTGTATATCTCTAGTGTATCTTCCACCACATGTCCATGTCTCTCTATGGTACTTTAAATTCAAAACCCATCTCATTTATTTTCTTTTTGATTCATGACACTAGAATCACAACAAAATAATCTAGTCTTTATGTCAACATCATCCATATAGAATCATCTACTTTAGATATTCTTCCTCATGTATGACCTAGTTGAGCTCACTAATGGATTATATTCCACACACATGTTGGAAAATCTCCAAAAATTTCACTTGGATCTCATCATCAATGTTTTAAAATACCCGTTCAGCTTCTATGTTCATATTGAGATCTAGGGAACTCCAAAAAAATGAGATTACTCAATTCAATTGAAATTTAATTTTTTTAAAATAGAATACACATGAAATTCCAAAATATAAAACTAATTCTAATAATTGATACACCCTAAGGATATTTTTATCTATTTCACATGATTCTTTATAAACCAAAATAATGGATTTCAAATGTATTAATTTTTATATCCTTTTCCTTTAATCTAATGGGTTAGTTCTATATACCTACCAAACTATATATTTATTACTCTATACGGTGTGGAATTTTTAGAAATTGAAACGATCATACCAAGAATGTTATTTCATTTATTTACTGGGAATTTATTGAAAATATATGTGCTTATTATTTTATTATGTAAAATTATTTATTAGTAATGATTGTTAATTATGTAATGTTTATTCATTTCTTTCATATGATTAATGCATTGAAGTTGAAATTATGTAATAGCTGTCACTATATGTTACCTCTTATTGATCATATGAGATGACCCCTTTCTATAGTTTTCCTTTCCCTAGTAAACCCATTATATAAATCAAAATAATTTTATGGATATGAAAAAAGGAATAATATATTCTCACTAAGGACTTCTGTCACAAACCATGTTAGGACAACATGACATATCCCTGAAGTTGGCCTAAGACAGGGAATGAGGCACATTTTTGGTCACCCAGGGCTAGAGAAATGTCATAGGGAATCCAAAATAATAGGATGGGAATGATTTAACCCCTAAATATCAATAAAACAGTCATGTATACTTAACAATAATATGAAAGGGTGCATCCATCCACTAGAATACCGTGCATAATGAAATAAGAAATTACAATCTCAACATAAACCAAATAGGATATAAACCAATATAACCAACCAAAATAACATCTGATAATAAAAACCAAATAGATACATAATTGGTACAAGATAGTTCTAATGTAAATAAAGCGTCTTAAGTGATTAATACATCAACTATCCCAGGAGAAAAACCTAACTTGGGCTGATAAAAAATCATAACTGTGTGACCCATGTTAACCCCCATATCCCAACACATCAAATAAATGATGACACTATGTTTTTTATCCATATGGGAACATCACTTGTGTATATACATAAGACATAATTACTAAATACACAATGTGGTGTTTATGTAGTGTGTGAGCTACACGTGCATAATAGGTTACCACCAATGAAATATTTTATTAAATTCCTTTTATAAACCAGTCTATAAATTCTAGTATAAAATATAAATCACGATATTGCTATTTTTAGTGTTTTATTCAATAAAATAACATATTCATATCTCATATACACTTAATAAATAAATAGGATCATACTTTGAAACATAAGAGCGTAGTTCAGTAAAGGACTCTTACCACTATAAATTTTTCGAATGGCTTGAAAATTTCTTATGAGTTTTAACTTCTTCTTTATTTTGAACTAGCCAGTTTCCAAATTTTTCATTAAAATTGCTTTCAAGAATAAAAATATTTTTCTTGTAGTATAAGAGAGTAGTTCATAGAAGTTCATTTGAAATTTTTTACCCATAATAATTAAAAGGACACCTTATTTTTATGAAATATTAAATGTTTAGTTTGGAAACATAACATTACCCTTTTTACATTCATAATTCAATTTATAGTTTTGTTTAAATAAATTAAATAAAGAAAATGAAACTAAAATAATGAAGTGGATGGATATATGGAATAACGTATATGAAAAAATGCATAAATAATTCCAATTTGGTATAAACTTATCCATGAACAAAAACAAAAACAAAAGACCTTATATATGAAAGGATACATTAACAAATAGAGAACTTGAGTAGGAAAAAACAAATATATAACATGAACGTATCAAATGATAATAATAATAGACATTGAAAAGTAGTGATAAAGGAGGAAAATAAACATAATTAATTTAGAAACGAAAATTTAGAATTGTATAACACAATTATATCCATTGAAACATTAAATAGAAAGAATGTTAATAAATATCTCAAATTCTGATCATGTGATACACTCTTAGGGTCACTAAGGATATGTACATATAGATTTTATGTCACTCTAGTGGTGTATTTAGATTTATACTATGTCTCTTTCCAAAGGGGGTACCATATAACTTGGTTACTAGCATTTCTTGTTGTGGGGGAACCTCTTACCATTTAGGTTATTCTACCTAAGAAGCTTGGGATTCCCAGGTGGTTTAACCAATAAAGTGAGGTGAGGAAGAATTTTAATATAAGTCTATAAAAAATATAACATGAGAGAATAATTCATAATATCATTCCCTCATCTCACATCGTTACAAATTTTTTTAATCAATCCCATTTATTTTATTTCCTATATAAAATCATGATCCATTTCATCCAACCCTATACACGACTCAAATATAAAATCATAAAAATGGGATTAAAATAAGATTATAGCCTATGCTGATATAATATTTATTATAAGTTTCTAAAAAATAATTTAGTTTTAATATACAATGAAAAATATGGAAAATTATCTTCGAAAAAAAACTTTAAAACTATGAATTAATCCTAAATTACAACTAGTATGCCCATTAAATAAATAGCTCCAAAATGTCTCAATTGAAACTAAATATCTATTTATATTATGTTTATAAAACATTATCATAATCCAATAAACACATATAACAAAAATAATATTTTAATGAAAATAAAAAATCTAATTTCAAATAGACTTCCACCAATACAAACCCTTAACTACTTTTTTATCCAAAAAATTTCATATAAGTGATCATTAAAAGTATAAAACCTCACATTATTTTAAAATTCTATCAAGATAATCCTCTTAAATATTTTATCAAATAATCACTTTGCATTTAAATTCATTTTAGGTTGATATTGATTATGATCCATCAGAAAATCCATTTTATTTAAATATACCAACCCAATAAAACCAATGATTCATCATTAATATTATCATTTATATATTGATTTTAGTTGAAATAAAGGATTAAAAACTCCAAGAATACATGGAATTGAATTTAAATTTAATTTATTTCATCCAACTACCTAAATCCAACTGAATAATGTTTCCTTAAATAAATAATGAATTATTGTGTCTCAAGAGAATCCTCGGATTCTGTAAACATGAAAACCCCCATGATTATTTTAAACAGAGACTTTAGGGTCTGCCAATGTGGCCATTAGGTCATGTAAGAATAAGGTAAATGATGAGAAATGGAAGGAGGATGAATATAAATAGAATTAGATGAATTAAATTTGAGCATACCTTGAATTCCATGGTGATTCTACTCTATAAACATAGAGAAGGTTATAGTGCCTTAATATTTTGAAACCATTTAATTTAATATTATCTTCAATATATTGTGTCACATGAAAAAAATGAACTAATGAAAAAATTGACAAAAACTAACCAAAAACAATTAAAATTACATTAAGTATATAATAAATAGTAAATTAATATGTAATAATAAATTAAAGTTAGTATAAAATATTTTTTTTCGTTGATTAATATTTTAAAAATGATTTTTTTTGAAGAATCACTTAAAAATAGGGTATTATATTTCACAGAAATAAATTAAATTGATCATAGTAAAAATTAATAATAAAAATTAATATTTTTATTTATAAACTAATATTTCAACATTCAATTATTTAGAAATTTATATAAAATAAGATTAAAGAAACTTGATGTTTAAAAAGGTGAATATTTTTTAAAAGCATTATTTTCTTTATATATTCTATTTAAAAGATAAATTTATAAATTATAAAATTTTAATTTGATATTATTAACTTAATTTTTGGATTAAATTGGTTAATATTACCTTTGGATGAAATTTAGAATCTTTTTATAAATAGTTTCTTTGTAAGAGTATAGTAAAAAATATAGTTTTTAAAAAAAATATTAATTTTATAACTTGATTATTATATAATCTAGACCTAGAAGTGTATAAAACCTTTTAACTGGTCAAATAATTATTTTAAATATAAAACTATAAATTTTAAAAAATTATTCTGAATTTAGATAACATAATATTAGAATTTTATTGACTTAAGTGATATTTTCCAATAAATAAATATATTCATCTTTTATTTTAATTAAATATTATTTTTGTGAAATTAGGTTTTTGATTTATTTTTAAGAGATATAAATTTTATTTATTTTATAATAAAAAAATTAATATAAAAAAAATCAAATAAATAGATATTTTTTCCCACACATAAATTTATAGCTTAAAAAACACTTATTCAAAAAAATGATTTAATACAAGTTACGTACAAAAATATTAAAATTAATTTTTCTTAAGCATTGAAATTTCATCTAATAAAATTTATTTTATTTTTTTAATCACTATTTAAAATTTTTGTAATAGGGTGCATTTTATTCTGAGTCATTAAATATAAATTACTTAAGTAAAAATTATTTACCATAGTAAAATCGAAAATGAATATGTAAAAATTCTAATAGTAAATGACTTAAAATCATGTTTGAAAAATGTTTTAAAATGAATTGTTAATATATTATACACCTTATCTCATCCCTTAATTCATTATTGTTGGGAAAAAATCCCTCAAGGAAACATTGCATCATTTATGGGTTGGTTGTGTTTGTTGACAGTTCAGATTTCAAGGGTTAATTTTCGAGTTCTAGAGATGTTGTTAACAATCCGTGTTGACAAAGAACCACGAAAAAGGAACATAATATCTAGAGGTGGTACAAACAAACAGATACAAGGTCACGCCATTTTCTAGTGTTTTCCAAATAATTGGGGTCCAAAATTTGGAGTTTAGTTAGCATCGTGATCAGTATATTTCATTGAATATCTCATCAATAAATGAAAAAGGCATGAATTTAGCGAATATATGCTTCATGTATTAGATTTTGTGAAGACATGAAAAATGTTGATGGTGATTCTTCGTGATTACATCAAGCTTTATGAATAGAAGTTTTTAAGAGCATTGCAGTTGCGAAGGGAATTTCAAGTGGAGATTTACAGAGAATGCGTGATGTAAATTACGGAATGCTCTACGATTAAGATGAGATCCGCTATTGGAAAATTGTCATGGTGTTTCACAATTTTGAGATAATTTTAGTGGGAACTTTGTATCTTCATGATTTGAGCTAACGTGGTGTATAATTTGCCTGGAATGTTCAAGGGTTGGTGAAATCGCCTATAAATAAGCCTCGAGCCCCGTGAGAGAAGTAGATAGATAGGTTATATCTCAACAATGTTTTGATATAAAATATAATAAGGTTACAGAGAAATATTTTCACAATTCCAGGCAATCTGGAAGTTGCAGAAGAACGTATTCTTTCTATGGTTACTCATGGTACTGTGGTGGATTTGGGCATAAAACAAAAATGTATTGGTTCAATGAAGAACATTATAACGATCCCATTAATTATAGAAGGCAATGTTTGGGGTTGTTCTATATTCGCAAAGGAATAAATCTAAAAATTATGTTATGAATGCTAAAAATAGATTCTAACCTTGGAAATTATTTTTTAAAGATTTGAATAACTTGAAATTCTTTAAAAAGGTTGTCTTGTTTTGCTATCGGCAAAACAACAAGTTTTTTAACAATTCTCAAAATCTGGATGTAAATAAAGATAAAAGGAAGGTAAAAGATATTGTTTTAGAAATGTCTCTCAAATATATGAATGGAGAATGAACCCAGTTCTTGGATAGTGTATGTTCTTATCATATGATAGGATATTTGAAATTACTGAAGAATGTAAAAGACTTCAAAGAAGGAACATTGTAATTTGGATGTGGTAAATACCTCAGAATGAAAGGTGTTGGATCAAATATTATTGGATAAGAAAAGATAAAATAAAAGAAATTATTTTCCCTGATGGGTTGAAACACGACCTTTTGATTATTTCAAAACTTTGTGATAAAGGTAATATTTTTTTTAGAAATGGTTGTTTTTTTTTTGAAAATAGAGGAATATGAAATAGTTATCATAGAATTCCAACACACAAAAAAGAAACATGTTTTAAGTAGGTGAAGTTATAATTCAAGTTACATAATAATGATGAAAAAAAATTAGTTATAGCATATAATAATGGGACATATGTGTTAAAGAATTGTGAGAAAGTTATCAAAGTGAGATATTGTGCATGGTATTTCTGATATGTCAAGAAGAAGATATTTCTTTTATTCTATTTTTCAGAAAGGGAATATTACAAACTCATTGTATAAGATATTTTATATTCGATAAACTTGACCCATGGAACATATAAATTATGATATTTGTTGGCCATAGTGAAAACAATCAACATTCAAATAAAATTACTTCATTTCTGTAATTGATTATTTTAATCACATTACTTCTTTTATGTACTTGAAATATAAATCAGAATATCTAAAAACGTTTAAGAGTTTTAAGTGTTGAGCTAAGAAGGAATGAGTGTATTATGTGAATAATTTGAGAACATACAATTATAGTGAGTATAAGAATGAATAGTTCAGAATTTATTTTGATAATAATATAATTTAACAGGAATTTAGTATACTATACACACCTCAACAAAATGGCACTACTGAGATGAAGAATAGAAGTTTAGTTGAAATGGATCTTACTATATTACTTGAACAAGGTATTTCTCATTAATTTTTGAAGGAATATATTAACACAATTATATATATTTAGAACCAATGTTTCTAAAATCCAAATTGTGATACGACTCCTTATGATATTTTATATGAAGAAACACCAAGTTTGAATCATTTAAGAGTTTTTGGGAGTGCCTAATTCATGAAGAACAAAGGTAGAAACCTTTGGAAGTTTGATCAGAGAGGTGAAGTTGGAATCCATCATGGATATTCTCTAGAAAGAAGAGGGTATAAATGATTCAACAAAGAGACTGGAATATTATATGATTCAGTTGATGTAAAATTTATTGAAAAATGTGAACAATATGTTTCATAATCCCATACAGATGAGAAAGGAATATAGGATGGATGAATTGTTCTTATGCAACCTGTTGAGTATACAAACAATCGTGATGCCTGAAAGATAGAAGAATAGGACTATGTTGTTTCCATTATTGATGAATAATTTCATACATATCATTCTAGTCTATGGAATAAAGTGGGATCTCAAAAAATAGTTGGTGATCAATATAAAATGGTTCAGACAAGAAGAAAATAAAAAGTCATTACACATACTTATTTATATTCAAACGGTGAGCTGAAATATGTGAATAAACCTTTAGATAATCTGGAGTGGATTTTGGTTATGAATGAAGAGTTGGATTATATTGAGAAGAATGATACATGGGAACTCACAATAATGTAAAATTAAAAATATTCTATTTTTACAAAGTTTGTTCTCTAGAAAAAGAAGAATGAAGATGGGGAAGTGATAAGAAACAAAAAATGGTTAGCATGAAAAGTGTACTCACAAACTGAATGTATTGACTTTGCTGATAAATTTTCTCAGGCGGAAAGGTTAAAAACAACCATAATCATTATTGATATCACCACACAATTAAGTTATATAATTATGTAGATTGATGTGATGCCAACACTCTTAAAAGGGGAAATTCATGTCAAAGTGGATGTTAAGAAACATTGTGGATTTTTTATTGGGAAGGATTAAATTTAAGTATAGAATTTGAATAAATCCTTGTATCGAATGAAAAATATCCTTGAGAATGGTATTAAAAATTGGATTCCTATCTAATAAATTTAATTTTTAAGAATTAAAGGGTTGATATTAATTTGTAAATAAAATAATTCAATGAAATTTAATTCATTATAATTATATATATTGAAGATATTATATTTTCTGGGAATGATGAATGAACATGTGAAAGATTTTCTGAATAAGTGAAAAATATGTTCTAAATTTCCTTTCTATAAGAAATAAGAAACTTTATTTTGTTAAAAATCTCACCAAATAAGAAAAACATATTTATTTCTCAAGAAACATATGCTAAGGAACTTCTTAAGATGTTTGGAATAAAAAATCAGAAGATTATTTTTACATTATGTTTTTGGGATCCAAGTTGGTTAATGATGGAAAAGGAAATGAATTTTACTCTAAAGAGTTTTGTAAGCTGATTAGATGTTTTTTTGTACCAGACTACCTCAATATCAGACATTGTTTATATAGTAACTTTATGTACAAGACCCAAAAGTTCTCAAAAATAATCACACATATTTGTTGGAAAAATAATTCTCAAAGATACCAAAGGCATAATATATTTCAAAATCTAGTATGATAGATAAAAAATAACTATTTGTTTTGATTACAAAGATGCTAATTGGGTAAGTAGATTTTATGATAGAAGATCAACATATACTGGAGTTTTCTATTTAGGGAAAAGTTGTGTTAGTTGGTATACTAATTAAAAAAATTAGTAACTCATAGCTTGATTGAAGATGAGTATATTTATGGAACTTAATCTGCCACACAACTTTTGTGGATAAAGACTCAATTAGAAAAATTTCATAATGAAGTAAATTTACCCTTTTTTTAGATTGTGATAATCAGAGTTCTAAAAATATTACAATAAACTTGGTAAAACATTCTAATTCAAAACATATTGATATAAAATATAAATTCATCAAAGACCACACAGAGAAGATTAAATTGAATTTGGAGTGTGTTCCTACATCAGAACAAGTTCCTAACATATTTAAAAAAACCATTATTGATGGAACCACTTTTCAAACTGAGGATGAATGTTGGTGTCCAACATCATTATCTCTAAGGTTGTAGAAATTTTTTTAATCCCTTATCTCATCTTGTATTTGGATAGTGTTTTCAAGGTGGAGAATTGTTTCATCAATCAACCACTTGATATGTGAAAAATATTTTAAGGAAGTATGAATGTAGTAGGAGTTGTTGGTATGCTTCGATCTCAAAATGTAAGTGTGTGAACTATTTTAATTGTTTTTTGATGTGTTAATAAGAATCTTTTTCTTACAGAAAATTAGATGATGTTTTGAAATGATGTGTGTTTTAGAAGTCTAATGAAGTGAAGATGTTTCTTAAGTCACTAGTTTAGGGCATCATGGTCTTGATGATAATTATTCTTATTTCCTATAAATATTTTGATCACATAGTATTAGAATTACTAATAAGTGATCCATAGATTGAGTTTCAAAGTTATAGTGAATTATTAAGGTTGGATGAAACCAAAATCAAAAGGGATATATTTTTCAGACTATTTAGATAGGAGAAGGTATTTATATTCTAAATGACGTTTTTAAGCGTTTTCTCTTTTTTTTCAAGAAAAGGAAATTAGTAAAAAAAATTGTTTTTGATCGGATGATATGATGAAAGGTATCACAATAATAAAATAATCAGATGCCATTTTGATATGAAATTTAATATGTTTCTATTTTTTATACCGAAGAAGTATTGTGTAATAATTTGTTTTTCAGACACACCATGGGTTCATAATTAATGTTTCGATCAAAATATAAAGATGTATTAGAGTCTAAATGGCTCCATACTAAATTTGATGATGCTTTTATGCTTTTAATTATCAAATATCATAAGTTGTTTGAAAAACATGTTCTAAAAGACTTATGAAAGAATGGGGGAGAAGATATGTTTGGATGGAAAGAAATATGATGTTAAAAGGATGGATATTCATAAATAATTCAAATATAAGTCAAAAGATGCTCTTTTAATCCATAAAATGTTATCAATGTCATGATACAGGTAGATTCTTTTGAAGGAAGAGAATCTATGGAGGTTAAATTTATTGATGTTGACGTTTTTCTCAGTCACTGATCAACTAATCCATTAGATTTTCTGATCCATCAGACTGTCTGATTCACTGGATAAATAATTCACAAGGATCAATAATCAGTTGGGATGTTTGGAAGAAGGATGTTATATTGATACTAGTCCATCTAAAGTGGTATTCCACCATTAAATCAGATACATAACATTTTTTATTCATATAAGAAATAAGAGTTTGTTGGGACTGATGCATGTAATAATGTCAGAGAACAATCAATCAAATAATGGTCAACAATGTGGTCAAATAGTCTTATTAGGTTGTTTTTTTTAATTGGCTCAAGAAATAAAGTGTTGTTTATTTTATAAGTGGATCTATATTCATAAGATTGGATCTGAAACTAATACATTAGAATAAAGAGGAGACTGATCAGTCATATACAACCTAACATAGATATGTTATTGAATGTTGTACTTCATCGGACACAAGATAATTGGTGTGAGGAGAAGAATAAAATAACAATTATTTGAATATTTTTTTTGAAGTGCTTATCAATGGGGATTTAGAAGTTGTTATAAAAGAAATTCCAATGGGTGTTTCTATATTTACAAGTTTCAAATATGTTTATGGAAAAATTAAAGTAACAAATGTACAATAAAGTTGCAACACTATTTATAGAATAAAGATTTTTGTGTTTTAAAAAATGATTTTAGTTGTTATAGAGATTCAAAATGAGGAATAATTCATTTTTTTGAAATTATCATGGAGAATTGTAATTAGGATTCTATTATATTATTTCTTTTTTAATCATAATGAAAAAAATCAAAATGGAAATGGTTTCAGGCTAAAGACTTTTTATAAAGTATGAAGTGATTTAATGTTCTGAGAGGATTCAATAAGGTTTGAGAAGAGTAAAGAAGAGTTGATACGAACTGAAAGATTCAAAGTTATATATGAAATGGAAATTAAATTCAAAGTTAAATAGATTTGGTTGAGATGGAAAATAAATGTTTATTCCCTCCCATTCCTCTCATAGAACACCTATAAATAGTTTAAAGTATATTCTAATTTGTACTAGCATTGGTATAATTAACATGTGAGTAATGTGAGAGTGTTGAAGAATAGAGAAGTAGGTTTTTAGAGGATGTTTTATTGAGAATCATATCCTGATAAAATAATTATAAGGAATTATAGTAATCAGAGGTTTCCAGATCAGACTGAGTAATCAAGAGAATATTTCTCGGAAAGTTTCATGTGGATCAGAATTATTTATAGTAAATTATTTCTTATCTTTTTTCTAGACAAAGGTACTAGGAATAGGAATCATATAGAGCCATTAGAATATTTATTCATTACAAATTCCAAAAAGGTTTCCTCTACTTACTTCCAAGTTAGAATGGGAATAATTTTATTATGATGGTATTCAATTGGAAGTTCATAAGTCATAGCAAGAACATTAGTTTAACTAGTTGTGGAAGGTTTCATTATTTTTTACACAAACTTGTATTATATAATTTTTTCTAGAAGAAGAACATGAATTTTTTTATTGATCATATTTTTATACAAGTGTACAGTTATATCTTATTTGTTATGTCCACACAAAAGGATTATTTTCTAGTAGATTGATTGGTATTGGATTGTTTTCAACCCATCCAAGGATGTAGCTACTCTTGTTGAGTAGTGAACCTTGTAAATACTTTTGTTCTAGTGGTTGTGTGACTATTTTGTTTTTATAAAAGTGATAAATATTTAATAAGAGATGAAGGTTGTTTCAAAATAAAGGAAACTTGAATGAAAAAGATATCACTTATTTACACCCTCCCCCTCTCAGTGATACATCCATCTTGTTTGGGCCTTTTCAGCACCAAGTAAATAAAAAAGAATAATATGGATACGATATAAAATAATAAAATATTACATTTGACTAATACTATAAAATAGGGGAATAAATCCTCAGAAATCATAACATCATAAATAATCACATGGATAATAATAACTAGTTTCATAATGATTGAATTTATAATGTCAGAAATCATAAAAATACCATTGACGCATCGTGCCACGAAATCATACATAAATGGCTAAGGCCTAGCCAAAAACCCGTACTAATTTGTTTCATGAGACCTACCGATGCATCATGAGGATATAGCAGAACCTACCCATCACTTACTAATTCTAATGAATTAATCATATGAAATGTGAGAATAACAATTAAATATATAATCAATGTAAACATTCATACTAAGAAAATATCATACAAAATGATTATAATTTTCTGAATCAATGAACATAACCATAAACCATCCATAATAATAAGGTGTATTGTATCAAAATATAAAATTCCCATAAATGAATAATATTCAATATATAATTTTAACATAAATGAATATACCTTAAAAAGGCCACTAGAAATTTTCATGAATAAAATACCCTTTTAACCTGGAAACCAATTATTTAAAATCAATAATACCTCAAAAATATTAAGGAAATTTGTTTATCAAAAATAATCTAGTAAAATTATATTGGGATCCTAAAAATAATGAGTGTTCATTAAGGTGGGTAATTATGTACATGTCATATACGTAATAAAACAAACAATCCTTTAACATTATTATAAAAAGGTAAAAATGTACCTCACCATGAAAATAAAAAGATGATTATTTTTAATGCATTTTATAAATAGTAAAACCTAGATAAAAATTTGTTTAATAATTAATTTTATAATTTTAAAGAATTATTTTATAAATTTTAATAAAAATATGAACAATAAAGAGAAAAATTCTTGGCCAAGTAGAAAAACATGGCCATTTTTCCTTAAAAATTTATTTTAGTATCTAGAATACTTAAATAGAGGATATTTAAAGGAAAAAAATTATTCTAAATTAATAAAAATAGGATAAGAAAATATATTACGTTTATGATAAAAATATAAAATAATTTTCCCAATGGAGACATAAACATAAACAATATAAGATAATGATTAGATTATGAAATAAACCCTTACCTCGTATTCTAATTCTTTTGTATGTGTAAAAAAAAATATATGAATGATGTAGAATAATAAATAAAATAAAAACACATGGTTAAGAACTATACATGTTCTTCAGAAATCCACTTTAGGATGATACCCAATTCCGTCATAAAATATTTTTATGAACAAAACATGGAATATAGTAAATAGGTATTGAATTAAGGAAGGATTTTGGGCTAGTATTGTATTTAATAAAAGCCTCTTGAAGTGTGTGAAGAACCATTGTGGTGTTTTTTTAAAAAAAATTAGTATTTGTTAAAAATTAGACATTTTATTGAAGAATGTTTTTGATATTCAAGAATATAATGTTTTTGGTTACAGGAATATTGTATTTTTTATAACCAGAGAAAGAAAGAATTTGTTGAGTTTAAAAGAATTTATTGAGTTTGAAAGAAGTTTATATGTTTGAAAGAAGTTTTTGAGTTTAAAATATGTTGTTGATTTTGATAGAATTTGCTATGTTTGAAAGAATTTATTGAAAGAATAAGTCCTTTTGATGCTAAATATTTTTAAAAGAGGATGTTGTTGAAGAGTGAAAAGTCAGAAGTTAGAATGTTTCTCAAACATTATAAACAATATCATAATATATTTTTATGATAATAAATTTCTCACAAAACATGACAAATTTTATGATAATATATTTTGAATAAATGATAAGGAAGTTTTAAAGAATCAGAATCACTTAAATGAAGCTAAAAAATGGAACCAACATCATTGTTTGATAAAAACAGAACCACAATTAAATGATAATTGGAATAAGTTTTCTATGAAAGTTAGAACTTTATTTCTGAGTAATTCGGAACCTTATTTCTGAGAAATTCAGAACATGATTTCTGATTAATCCAGAACTTGATTTTGGAATAATTAGGAACCTAATTTCTATACAATTTAAAACCTAATTCATTAGAAATTCATAACCTAATTTATGAGAAATTCAGAACCTAATTTCTGAGAAATTTTGAACCAGATTTTTAATCAACTTAAATCCAAATTTATAAAAAATTCAAAACCTAATTTCTAAGAAATTCCAAATCTGATTTCTTATAAATTCGATCATGATTTATAAACAATTCAGAACCTGATTTCTGAGAATTTCATAACCAATTTTTTGAGAAAATCGAAACCTATTTTCTGATGAATCCAAACAATTTTTCTAAGAATGCTTCTAAGGAAAATTGGGCAATGTTTTTTAGTATATGTAAAATAAAATTTGAACAGTATTTCTACGAATGTTTCTAAAAAAATAGAACTAAGATGTAACATTTTCCTACTGAGAAACATTTGAAGAGTTGAAGAAGTGAAACTTGATGTTAAATATTAGTAAATCTCAGAGAACATTAACGAGATTTAAAATAGTCAAAGTTGAAGTTTTAATTTGAAGGAATTTCATATTTTCTAAGATTTGAGGAATCATGAATTTTTTTTAGGTATCCTACCTTTGTTTTCTGAGTTACCTATAAATATTTTCTCAGATCATTTATTCATTTTTAACTTATTTACATGTGAAAATTTTGGAGCTTTGTAGAATTCAAAGTGAAAATTTCCCATCAGATGGAGGAAGTTTACTTTGAGTGTTTGATTAGGGTAAAATCTGAATCATCATTACTATACTAAGAAGATCGGACTTAGCCAAATCATACTGAGTATTCAGATAGATCATTTTTTGAGAAGATTCAAAAATGTTTTTATTATTTTGTTCGGTTCATTTTCTCTGTAATCAAAAATTGTAAACTGATGGGAGTCTATATAATATTTTTTATCAAGAGATATAAGTTGTCTAATGGGAGTTGGCACTGGTTTTATTCACTTCAACTTTATAGTGGATTTCAAATGACCCATGGGACTTTCTATGGATAGGACATAGGTTCTCACATTGAGGCGGAACCTTTTAAATTGTGTCTGCCTTACTTTATTTACCATTTTTTACACATAAGTATTTTCTAGTGGTTGATAAAGAAATAACTCTTAATAGGTTTCAGGGGTTAGGTTCTTATTGTTTTGAAACTTATAAAAATTGAAACACTGATTCAACCCCCCCCATCTAGTTATTATTTGATCCTTATAACTTCAATTAGTATTAAGGGATTTTTTTTGTTGAATCCTTATCATGGATAATATCAATTCTATTAATAGTAGATGAATTCCTACATTTGATGAAAAAATTTATTATGGATGAAAAAATTGGACAATTCCTTATCTCATATCTCTTAGAATGGAAGTTGTAGATGCTGATACTATTGGTTTTACACATATTGAGAAAGATTCTACTATGAAATTTGTTGATAAGAGGAATATAGAAGTTGATAGAATGTCTAGAAATTCAATCCTTATATCATTATCATAAAATGTTTATCAGAATTTGATGGGTCTCAAAACATTAAAAAGTATGTGCGAAAATCTAGAAAGTTTTTTGAAGGGAATATTTAATTCAATGATGAAATGCTACTAATTTTTTATAATAAGTATGAAGACATCATAATGAGGGATGAAGATTCAATTGATAAATACTTCACTAGGGTAAATGAAATTCTTTTCAACATCATAGGATTTGGAGATATCCTAGAAGACTCTATATTTGTGAAGAAAATTATGAGAATATTTTTAGAGAGGTTTGATTCTAAAATTTATTCTTTAGAAGAAAAGGATGATTTATCTCTTGATGAATTGCATAAATTTTTTGTTTCTTATAAATTAAGGAAGTCCTAAATTTTTAAGAAGAATATGAAGGATGAAATGGATTTTGATGCTATGAGAAAGACAAAAGTCCAAGATATTGAACAATTAGATCCTTGTGAGTCTGAAGATAAATTTGATTATGAGCTGAATGAATAAAGAATGCCTCTTATATCCAAGAACCATCTAAGAGAAATAGAAAAGTATATAGGTAAACTTCCTCTAAAATGTTTTGAGTGGGGTGGAATCAGACACTTTTCTATGAATTTCCCTAAGATTAATGTTGTAGAGTATCGAGATAATTTTGATGAAAAATGTTGATGGGAAAAGTGTAAAAATGATAAAGAAGAAATGTATTCCAGTAGATACAAGAATAAGTTTACTAGAAAAAAATATTTCTTTCGAGTAAGAATTTCAAATTCAACTCAACTGAAAATAATTCATCTAAAGACAAATGTTCGAAAAAAATTCAGAACCTTCATTGAAAGACTTCAGAAAAAAATATTCTTTAGATAGAGAAAAAGGTGGTGAATAATCTTATAGAGAGTTTCAGATCAAAACCTAACTCATTTCATTTCATGATAAAAACAAAACTCTCAAGAAATAAATTAGAGTAATGAAAAAATATCATGATGAAGTTTTTGTTGGAATTAAATATGTCATCAAGAAGGAGGATGAATACTTTCAAGAGATTCTAGGTTAAAAACATAGAATTGATGAACATTGAAAGATGATTGAAGATATTAGAAATAACATGGAAGATAAAGAATAATAGGTTGAAAAGTTGCAATCAAAACTTCTTGATTCCGAAATTACATTGAGGAAGATGAACGAAAACTTCAACAAAGATTCAGAAGTAAAAGATGATACTTCAAAAATTGCTGAGAAGGATCAATATGAGAATCAAGTGAAATATTGTCTTACTAAAAATAATGTTTCAACTGATTCCTTTAACTTTTCAGTTTCCAAAAAATGTATTGGGAAATAATTGGAGGAAAAGGGAATTGAGAAACTTATCAATAATATAAAAGTAGAAAACTCACTCAAAAGAAAAGATGGTCCACATACTAAGCATGTTAGAGATGAAAGAAGTCACCAACCTAAACAATGTTTCCATAGAGAAATATTTTTCCTGAATTGAAAATATAGATTTGATGGCTATTACTGATGTTGTAGAATCTATGGGAAAATAACTTATAATTTTTGGCACAAGTTATCATTACCCAGAATAAGGTTCTAGAAAAATGGATGATATAATGAAAAAATAATGAGTAACGTTCCTAACTTAGAAGAAGTTAAAAATTTTATTTCTCAAGATGTTAAAATCAATCTAATAATAAATAAATTTTAATGTTTGGAAGAAGTTTATAAAATATGTGATCAGTCTGGTTATCATGTTAGAAGATATATAACAGTCCTTCTAGAACAAGTTTCTTATGATAGAAAAGAAAATAAAGCTGAAACTAATAAGGTTAAGGAAAAAGCCTTTGTTATTGAGAAAACATTAATAGAATATGAGAGGAAAAAACCATGGATACTTGATAGTGGTTATTCTTCACATATGACAGGTGATATAATTTTTATGAAACATATAGAAAGTTTTGATAGTGGAGCAGTTACTTCTGAAAATGATAGTTAATTAATAATCAGAGGAATCAGAACGTTAATGATTGAAGCAGAGAAATTGAAATCTAAAGATTTTATACTTGTTGATGGGATAAAACATAACATAATTAGTGTAATTCAAATTTCTAAGGATGGAAAATAAGTAATCTTCAGAAAGGATTCTTATGTCATCAAAATTATAAAATAGGAAAATTCATTATAAAAAGAGAAAGAACTAGTGGAAATCTCTTTCGAATAGGAGAACTAAATAAATCATTTTACTTGAGTACTAAAGATGAAAAAAAGTTATAGATTTGAAGACTTGGTCACCTTGTGCCAAAAATATGAATAAACATTGTAAATTTAATGATGTCTGGAATTTTCTAGAACTGAAAAGAAGAGATAAAGGTGTTTCTATTACTTTTTAGAAAGGAGAAATGACTAAAAAAAGTTATAAAAGAGTTAAGATTCAATCTACCAGACCACTTGAGATTATTCATTCTAATTTATGTAGACCTATGAGACATTAATAAACAAAAGGAGACTTATAATTTATCACTTTTAATGATGATTTCACTCAGATTACAAACATCATGATCATAAATCACAATTTAGAGGCTATTGAAATGTTAATATTAATCATAAAAATTATTGAGAAAGAATTACGGGTTTCCATCAAATATTTGAGAACAAATAATGGCATGGAAATAAAAAATAATGCTTTTCAAGTTTATCTAAGGAAATATGGTATCAAAAATTAGTATATTGATCCCTATAATTCAAAAAAAAATATACAGTAGGATAAAGAATGAATAGAACCTTGGTGGAAATGAGAATAAGTATATTATCAAAATGAAAAAATTCGAAATTTTTTTGGAGAGAAGTTATTAGTAATACTATACATGTTCAAAATAAATGGTTTTTAAGACTGGAAACCAACTTGAATCTTTATGAAATGTGGTATAATAAAAAACCTTCGTTTAAATACTTTGAATTTCATGGAACTCCATGTTTTCTCAATGTCAAAAATCCATATTTTGGAATGAATGATGAGAAATATGAGGAAGAAACATTTATGGGCTATTCACCAAATAGGAGATGATACAAATTTTGGAATAAATGTCTAAAAAAGTTATTGGACTCATATGATGTGAATATCGTTTAAAATAAAAGTTCCTTAGAAAATATTTTTGAGAGTTTTGAGGAAGATAAATTGTACATTTACAAAATTTTTTAAAGTAATTAAAAACATTATTGTAAGGATTCAGATGAATAATGTGATGAGGAAACTCTATCTGGTAAAGAATATTTTAAATTTCCAACCTTACGAAAAAATGTTGAATCTGAAAAAATTATTGAGAAATATAAGGCCGCAGTTCAGACTAGAAGGAAGTTGAGATTAAAAAATCATAATTCACTTATCTCAAAAGTTGTACCAAAATTAGTTTTAGAGGCTAATGAACATAAAAAATGGATGGATGATATGAATGAAAAGTAATATTAGATTGATAAGAATGAAACACGTGAACTTTTTTCGGGGCCAGCAAATAAAAATGTTTTCAGAACCAAGTGGGTTTATAGAATAAAATTTAATGAGCATGGAGAAGTTTCAAGAAACAAAGAAAGACTTGTTTGTAATGGATATGCATAGATGGAAGGTGTGTATTTTAATGAAACATTTCCCCCATTGCAAGGATTGAAACTATCTGAATGTTCTTTATAGTACCTTCTCATTAGAATTAAAAAGTTTATCAGATAGATGTAAAGTTATCTTTATTAAATTATGATATTGAGTAAGTAGTTTACATTGAGAAACCTTGCGAGTTTCTAATTGATGAGGATGGAACAAATTTTTTAAATTAAATAAAGATTTGTATAAGTTAAAACAAGCCCAAATTTCATGGTATTATAATCTTAAAAATTGTTTGAGAATGATGAACATTTCTAAAGGAAATGTTGATAGAAACTTGTACATGAAAGATGATGAATTTAAAACATTAATTGTAATTTTTTATATAGATGATATATTTTATTTATGGGGATGAAGAAAATATTTCTGAAGATTTTTTAAGAAATTAAGAATAAATTTTAAATGTTAATATTGGTATAATTAACTTTATTCCTTGGATTACAAGTTCAAAAAATGAAATATACATCTTCTTTTTCAAGAATAGTATGTTAGGGAATTGTTAAAGATGTTTTACCTCCTATTTCCGTGAGCAAAAAATTATGTAAAGATGAATCTGGAATAAGCGTTAATCAGAAATAATTTTGAAGGTTTATTAGATGTATTCTTTACCTTACAAATTCAAGGATTGATATTGTCCATATTGATAATTTTTGTGCCAGGTTTCAATGTAATCTGAAAGAATAAAATATGTTTGTTGCAAAGAGAATTTTTCGACATATAAGAGGAACAACTTCACATGGGTTGGTATACAAAATAAAAAGTGAGATAAAGCTTCTTGGTTATACTAATGCTGATTGGGATGGATATTGTAATGATATAAAGTCAAAATTCGGTGGAATATTCTTTTTGGTTGAATGTTATGTGAGTTGGCATAGTAATAAATAATTATTAGTATCATTGAGAACAACTGAATCTAATTTTTTTCTACCCTAATCAAGCTTGTACTCAAATGTTGTGGATGACTGTTCAGTTAGAATATTTGAAAGAAAATGATTATTAACAATTTAAGATACATTGTGATTATTAGATTTCAATTGATATTTCAATGAATCTTGTCCAACATTCAAGATCATAACACATTGATATAAAGTTTCACTTTATAAATGATAATGTTACCGCTAGATATTTCTTGCTATAATACATTTAAAAATAAGTATCAGATTACTGATATCATTAAAAAATAAATGTCAAAGGAATGGTTTGTTGAATTGAGGCTACAACTTCATGTTCGTCCTCCTCCCATGTATTTCTAAACCTCATAATGAAATACCCCCACAGTGCTTTGGATTATATTGAAAAATGGTGGGAGAAAGTAACAACTTTCTACTTTGTATGAATTTTTACATAGCTTCGTTTTTTGAATCTAAATTTGTGGTTATCATATAATAGGGGAGAGAAAATGAAAAGTAATAAAAGAAAAGATTACATTGATAGAATAAGATAAATGTGGAAGATTTATCTTTACATGGACGCCAAATTTTCTTGCCACTGAGGGATTGAATTACGTCA
Organism: Viscum album; assembly: GCA_963277665.1. NCBI lineage: Eukaryota > Viridiplantae > Streptophyta > Magnoliopsida > Santalales > Viscaceae > Viscum > Viscum album. The sequence continues at coordinate 178,254,821 of OY728146.1, read as the reverse complement.
AAAACATTACATTTATCCAGTAATATGGTGTCAATAAACTCACATATGAAAAAGGCTATGTTTTATAAAATTAGAAAATTTGACTTGTGAAAAAACTCTGAGAGTTTGAAATGTTTTTAACAAGAGTTTTAAACAAATCAAAATATGGATTTTAAAAAACATTTTTGGTGTTTTTTTAACAAAGTTTTTTATTTTTTGAAAACTAACCTTTATGTTGAATTTTTTTGATACATTGAAATATAAAGTTGTTGATGAGTTTGAAAAATGTTTTTGATTGAAGAAGTCCTTTTTTTGTTGAAGTGTTTTGAAAGAGGATGTTGTTAATGAGTGAAAAGTTAGAAGTTAGAAAGTTTCTCAACATTTATAGAAAAACCAGATGTTGTTTTTCTAATTATGAATTTTTCACAAATCATGAAAAATTTCACGATAAAATATTTTGAAGAAATGATGGAGAATTTTGAAAGAATCAGAATCAATTAATGCAAGATAAAAACAAGATACAACATTATTGTTATAAAATACTGAACAACAATTCCACAAAAATTAGAACCACTTTTCTGAGGAATTCAGAACATTATTTCTAAGCAATTTGTTACTTGATTTTTGAGAAATTCATAACCTAATGTTAGAGAAATCAATTTCAATGAAATTACGATATTGATTTTTGTGCAATTTAGAACCTGATTTCAAAGAAATTCTGAACTTGATTTCTGAGTAATTCTGAACCAGATTTCTGAGAAATTCATGACATCATTTCTGAACAATTCAGAACCAAATTTTTGTGAAATTCAGATCAAGATTTATGAGCAATTGAAAACCTCTTTTTTGAGAAAATAAGATCCTGTTTTTTTGACGAATTCAGAACCACTTTTCTAAGAATGTTTCTGAGGAAATCAGAACCATATTTCTGACCATGTTTCTATGAAAATCTGAACAACATTTAGGAGTATGTTTTTGAGAAAATTCGAATAACTTTTCTAAACATGTTTATGAAATAACCCGAACCAAGATTCAACATTATCACACAGAGAAATATTTAAAGATTTGATTAAGTCCAACATGATTTTAAATATTCTTTAAATCTAATTGAAATTTAAAGATCTTTTATTAAGTCAAAATTGAAGTTTTAATGTGCGATATTTTTGACCTTTTTTGAGATTTGATTAATCGGGAAATTTTTCACGTTTCCATCTTTTGTTTTCTGAGTTACCTATAAATATTTTCTCAAATCATTTGTTCATTTGTTACTTTTTTACACATGCAAAAGGAGGACCTCTCGAGAATTCAAAGTGAAAGGTTCCCACTATATTGAGGAAGGTTTCTTTTATTGCTTGAGTATAGGAAAATGAGAATCATCTTTATCATACTGAGAAGATCAGACTTAAGACTAAGGATTTAGACTGATCATTTATGGAGAATATTTAACAATGTTTTTATTCCATTGTTTGGTTTAATTATTCAATAATAAAACATTGTAAACTGATAGAAGTTACAATAATCTTTACTATTGGGAGATATAAGGTGTCTAATGGGAGTTCACAAAATATATATTCACTTATTCATTATTTTGGATTCCTATAGACCCATGGGAGTAGAAATGGAAAGGATGCAGGTTCTCACATTGAGATATTACTTTGTAAATAGTGTTTCACTTTATTTCATTATAGTTATTTCATGCATAAGTATCTGTTAAATGTTGACAAAGAAATAAATCTTATCAGGTTGTAGGGGTTAATTTTATTAATGTTTTGAGACTTATGAAAAGTGAACAAGTGATTCAACCCCCCATATCAATTTTTATTCAATACTTTGAACTTCAGTGTGTATATGAGAGGATAGGGGTGTTCCTTTTATAAGTGGGGGATGGTACATACTTAGAAATTTCAAAAAATAATACAAAATGATAATGTCATTTATAATAAAAATGATTCATAGTGGACATATATCTAAAGGATAGTTGGTTTGAGGTCAAAATTATTATAGAAAATATGATTTTATTCATGTTTAATTAGAAAATGTAACCTTATCATTTTATTTAATCATCGGTAATCTCATTTCTACCTTAATGGTGGTAACAAATTTTTAATATTTTTAGTATTATTACAATTCATTATGAAAACAAATAAGGTTAGCCTTATTAAATAATATTAATAATGTTGATTTAAAATATTAAATACATTTTAATAAATAATATTTGTAGAATTGGATGAATTAAATTTAAAATTAATCATACATGCGTGATGAAAATTCAGTTTTAGAAAGAAAAGGTTTTCCTTAATTATAAAATGTGTTTATATAAAATTTCAATATAATATAGAATAAAATAACCTAATTTGGATAAATAAAAATATATTTTATCTTTTATTTTCCTTTAATCTATTTAAAAAATGGAACTTTGTAAATTAATTAAAAAAGTTAATTTTTAATAAAAATATGCGCTTTTTAATATTCATCAAGAAATTTATAGTTTCATAAAATTATTAAAAATTCACTATAAGTTAATTTTGACATATTCATTTAAAAAATTAAGATAATTTTTCAAATACATTTTTTAAAATTAGTAAAAATTAATTTTAAAATAAGTACACAAAACGTGAGGAAACCACTTTTTAGAACAACTATTATTTTTAAAGAAAAAATTTGACTTATTCTTATCCCATTCCTAGAAAAAGATTATATGAATGATAAAAACATTGATTGAATATATAATATATGAATTTCATTATAATAATTTACTAATAGTGATTAATTCAAGTCATTAATATAAAAACACAATACACGCAAAAAACTATTTTTCAGAAATGCATTTCTTTTACTCTCAAATATTTTTTATTTTTATTTCTAATAAAGTTATAACCAATGAATTTATTTTATAAATGCATAAATGACAAAATTTTCTTAATTTATTTATCCCTATTCATACCTTTTAATTTTATTAATTTAAATATTTTAGTAACATTAAATTAGAACTAACATTATTTTTCATTACCAAATATCTTTTAGGTTTAGAGTTTTAGAGAGTTAGGTCATAATTCATACATAAAAAACCCATATATTAAAAAGTGTACAATTTTATTTAGTATCAATTCTTCCCAATAAATAATTTTATTAGAAATAAACTTGTTTTATTCATGGCACATCATTATTATTTTCATCTTGACCTCACACTTGTCACTACTCTTCTTCAAAACCCCACAATTTAAAAAATAATGGTATGAGAACAAACATATCATTAAGGGCCTTAAAAATAATGAACTAATCCATTATTCCATGGATACTTATAAAAAGATTTCCATTTTCAAAAATAAACTTTGGGTTCAAAATAAAAAAAATTGCATACCCAAGAAATCACCTTATCTGCCAAATTTTTTTCCTAAAACATTTTATAAGAAATATTAAAGTTAAAAAATAAACCTAATAATTGTGTATTTGAAGTCATGAAAAACTCATAAAAGTAATTTCACAAAGTTATATTTTTCACCCTTAAAAATTATCATATACTTTCCTTTAAACATAAAATCATTTTCTTACCATCATAAATCGTAATATTTCTATAAAAACCCATAGAAAGAATAGATAAAATTGTAGGTAACATGGGACATTGTTTTTTATATCACTCCTAAAAATGGAATAATTACATGGTTGAGTTACAAACTCAATGCATTAGAGGGATATCCCAGACCCACCCATACTTGGTTTATAATAGAAGCACCTATTCTTGGTTAATAACAAAACCACCCATCCGTGGAATATAATTGAAACAACCTTCCTTTGTTTATATTTGAATCACCCATCATTGGTTAATAAGAGAAACAAACATTATCCTAAAAAGATCCCAATAACCATAGCATAACAAAAAAAATGGAATATTTCATTTTTATTATTACACTCATAAAAATATTCTTTAATCACATTAGAAACATTTTATGGATATTGAAATATCCATTCCATTTTAAAACACTTTTTGAAAATAATAATAATATTGTAAAATGGGGTTATTATTTTATGAAAACATATAATATTATAAATGAAGTAAAATATTAAATAATTTAATGGTGGTGAGAGAATTGTTTTTACTGTATACATTAATATTGAACATTTATTTTATCTTTTTATATGGAAACTCAAAAGTATCTATATAATATACATAGAAAATAATTTTAATTTTTTAAAAATAAAGTAAAAAATAAAAATAAAATTACCTTTATAAGTCATTTATTTCCATATAGATAAATCCAAAAAATAGTTTTAAGAATATAGAAGTGGAATAAAAAAGAGTTTTAAGGGAAACATTAAGAAATGATTTTGTTAAAAATAAATTCTCACAACATGAGTCCAAATCATTACATTTGTTCTTTATCTTCATAAATAATAAAATTGTTTTAATTATTTAATTCATTAAGAAAAATTTTAGTTTTATTATTCATTTTTATGATGTTATAGTCAATTATTAAATGAATTACTTTGTCATTATACTTTTTCATGATATTTAGCTAGTATGTAAAAAATATATTTGGTAGATTGACTATGGTCAAATAGGTTATTATTACAAAATATTTATAATTTTAATCATTAAATAATTATCATTTTTATACAAAAAATATACATTCAAAAAAATCATGATGGATAGTTTTGAGAAATGAAATATGATACAATCATGGAGAAAATACATCGTACATATAGATAGGTAATGTTTCTATTTTTGAATGATAATTTTGGAAATAAGGTATGTATTATTTTATTCATATATAATTATAATTATATCAAAAATATCTTGTCATTTCTTTTAATAAACTTGTAAATATCCTCCATTTTATTTGGTGGTGAAAATTTAATCGCATCACCTCGTGGAGGTGGTGGTCCACACATATGCATGAATGATGATATAATTCATCAATAGATGAAAAGGTAAGAAATTATATTATAGATTACATTTTAATAATTATCAATTTGTCATGAATATATTTATATTAATTAAATTCATTATTATAACCATCCACGAGAGATGGTGATTGAAAACGAATTACATATATTCATAAGGCTGTAGTTAGCCGTACACACAAACATTCGTTTTGTTTCCCATTTGATGGACGATTAGATGGATATAGGCTAGTATATTAACATAATAAAATATAACTATATGATATATAATTATGTCATTATAATATCATGGATGAATGATATTTTAAGGAGGTGGGAGCATAAATAAAACAAAACTCTTAGTTAAGAACTATACCTCTTCTTCAAAAAACTACTTTAAAGTTTAAACCAAAAGCTTCCATAGGATAAACTGTTGATATAAAATGGATTCTAGGATGGGGGGAGGGATGTAAGGAATGGATGTTTTAAAGATTTTATGATCTAAAATGGTTTTAAGTGTAAATAATTGAGAAGAAGAAGATCCCTTTCATAAGAGTGGGGAGGGGTCACTATTGTAATTTCATTAAATAATAAATTATCATAAATTAATTTTATTGTCCAAGTGGATCCAAATTGATAATTTTTTATATTAATATGTTTAGGAGTAAAAATAATTTCACCCAATAAATGTTTTATCAGTTTGTATCAAATTTTTTCCCTTGACGTTTTGTTTTAACCCTTCGCTATCCCTTTTGGCATTTACTGTGATATCAATGTTTTTACTATTAAGGAGATAATACAGTTACTATAAAAGGGAAAAAAATCTATAAACGGACCATGGTTGACATTACAAACCATAACAAATTCAATTTTCTAGATATAATATTTTTAGGAATTGATAATTGTGGATCCAAATTGATAATTTTGGATGTTAATATGTTCATGAGTGAAAATAATTTCACCCAATAATTGTTTTCTCAGTTTGGATCAAATTTTTACCCTTATCATATTGTTTTAACCCATTTTTAACCCTTTTGGCATTTACTATGATATCAATGTTTTTTACTATTAAAGGGATAATACATGTACTATAAAAGGGAAAAAATTCATAATTGGACCACGATTTACATAATAAACAATAACACATTCAATTTCCAAAATTCAATATTTTTAATAATTTTAAATCATTTTAAAAAATATTATTTATTATAAAAGAATATTAATGTCAATTTTGGAACTAGTCATTTAAATTAACTTTTAAAACTATAAGACAATAATTGATTTAGAATTCATTAAATAAAAAACTCTTTAATTTTTAATTTTTATCTAATAAAATTAAGGAACACAAAACCTCACTCAAATAATATTATTTTTAGAGTTTTTTTTAAAATCATTTTATTGATTTGTTTACTGCTTTCACTAGCATTGTGTTAGTGTTCTAAAAGTATTTAAGAGAAATATTTTTTCACTATTAATTAATAATTAATTACCATGATGAAAAAAATAATTTATATTTTAAATTATTATTCATAAATGGAAATATCCTCTATTTATTCCTTAGTAAAAAAATTAAATATAATAGAACCAAGATAATGAAGTTTGTTACTTTTCACCATATAAAATAAAATAAATGTTGAAAATCATGTCCAAATGGAAATAGAATGCCATATATTAGACTTTTGGATGATTATTCATGATATATTCCTAATAAATTAAATTAAATCAAGTTTTAAAGTCATTTTTAGTCTTTATAATTTTATTTTTTAACCATACTTACATAATTTACCCATTATTGTGTAAAATATTTTAATAAGGTTACTATTTATAATTTCAAAAAAAGGGACCTATTTAAACAATTTATAAATACTAAGTAAAAAAAATAATTAATTTTTCAAGATTAGAAACATATAAGTTTGAGAATCTAATTTAAAATTGAACTAAAAAAATGTACCCAAGAAACAAATTTCAGAAAAAAATGCTTTTTTTCTGTATAAAATGTTTTCATAGTCACTTCAAGTATAAAATTAATTTTAAATATAATAATTGTATTGTTTTAAAAAAAATTAATTAAATTCTAAAACTTATCAAAAATATAATTTGGCATTATAAATTCTATAAAATAAATTATATTTTAAAAAAGATTACTATTTTTCACAATTCACTCAACAATAAAACTCTTCCAAAATTCTTAAAATTTCAACTTAATATACTATTAATATTATGATAAAAAATCATTTTATTTTATAATAAAAATTTTATAAATATTTCATAAATTAATTATATTATTTTCTAAAAAAATAATTAAATATCATTTTAAAAGGAAATGAACTTATGAAGAATAAAATGACTTTTCAAGAAATTGAGTACTAAATTAGGAGGTAGTAATCAGTAAATTTGTGTTCATTAGAAAATTTATTTATATTTCATAATGTTATTAATCTTATTTATACGCACCAACTAAACTATTTGGTTATAATAGTCATATTAAAATAATAATATTTAGTGGTTCATTTAAGCTCGGTGTTGCGTGTCGTACATGCGATCAAACATAATATACTTAAAAAATAGAGTGTGTTAGATTATACCACTTTAAATATTCTAATCCTTTTCATTTTAACCCCATATCTATAATAAAAAATATTTATTATGAAAATAGAATTTTTGAAATCCCACATCGTAAAAGGGATTAATAAAACTGCCTCTAGAAAAGAGGGTAAGGTAAATAAGAAGCCTGTCTAGAATAAAACATAACTAGGTTCAAAATAAAAAAATTCATGGGAATTTAAATCATGGAAATGGAATAAAATGATAATTTTCCAATTATTATGGAGAGTGAAAAATATCATTGATCAGGATAAACTGAATGATCATGAGAATGTTAATGGCTAGAAGACCATAAATGAAGGAGGTGTGATGAAGATTATCGATTAATAAAAAATGAAGTTAATAGATTAATTTTTTTGTTTCATGATCCTTTTCCCAGTGTTGAGTAATTACAATACCATCTAGACTAAAACATTAAGGTAATATACTTACATGAAAATTTTAATTTTATCGTTTAATTAATTCCACAACAAACTCATATTTTTCCCCAAACAATGAGTATTTATGAAGTATTTTTTATGCATAAAGTACTAAAATCAACTTCTATCAGGTCATATACTTCCAAAAAAGTATAGAAATATATTTATTTTATATTTAGACATCAAAAATTAAAAAATTGTTTATTATAATTTAATATATTTTTTAAATGAGTAAACCTTTATATAAAGAAATAATTTAATAATATCCAAAACTCAATACTAATACCCAAAGTTAAAAAAAATTAACTTTGTAAATAACTATACGTAAAGTTCATAAATATATCACATAATAAGATTATATCCCAATTATTAGAATTGTTTTTATCACAGATTATTTTAATATTTATTTCATAATAGTATCAATCACTCTTAATGCCTCATACTCAAAATATATATATCCTAATCATATAATCTGTAAACTATGTTAATGATTTCCATAAATATCATGTTTCACCATATATACACTTTTAAACCGTATACACTTCCCATAGAAAATTCAACCTTTGATCCTCAAATAAAACACCATAAAAATATATTTACATTAATCATACAATATTCCTAAAAATATAGTGATCTTCTTCCAAAATTCACTAAATCGCGAAATCATTTTTCATTAAATGGGTTATATATATGATAAAAAGTATGTTCCCAATATCAAGTTAATATTTATTTTTAATGTCATACTACCTTATACATTTTGAAGTCCAGTGGTAGGCATCACATCCTTATTTCCATTCTATTGTGGGCTCAAGTCTTGTAGAATTGTAGGATGAGATGGATGGTTTCTTGGGATATGGGTTTCCATTTTACTAAAAATATAATTATATAATTTATATAAAATTCCTAGAAATATCATGGACATCCTAAAAATATCATTAATAATCAAATAATTTTTTAAACCTCAAAGTTTTTCTATACAATATATTTTTCCACAAAATTAAATAATATTAATTGACTATCATCATTCACATATTAACTCAATGGTTTATTCAACCATTTTATCATATGTCCTTAAATCCAAACCTCAAAAACTTATCACCTTTCCAATACATCAATTTTAAAAGGTATCGATTTCATCAAACATAGGTTTCTAAAAAATTTAAACTATAAAATGTTTCGTAATTCTCATATTTTTTAAAATATATTAGAACATTAATGATAAAAAAATCATTAAATTAAATTATTTTTAACCTTTTCCAATTGTTTATAATATTATTCAATGATATGAAATATGTTCCTCATGATTCAAGATTCATACTTAGATCATAATAAAATAGTACAGAAACTAAATTTTGACATAATAACATTATTCTATATTATCTACAACCCCTTTTTCATTTATAATGATGTTCATATATTTATAAAATAAATAGTCAAGTCCTTAGTGGTATTTATCATTCCAAAGGAGATGGATTAGTTGATATTTTGAAATAAAATTAAAGAAACACCATGTTTGAATGAAATTTTGATGAAATGAAAAGGTGTTGGATAGATCAAATAGATTATTTTAGATGATTTGGAATTTCAGAAAGCTTTCAAAATCATTTGAGAATGTTGTTTCTATAATAGTGATAATTAAATAATCTGGAATTAATAAGAAGGTTGTGTGAGATCCTTTTACTTCCATATTAATAAATGATCTTTAACATGTAGAGGAGAACATCATTAGAACATGTAATAATTTTTTTCATGTTAAAATGAATATGTTCCTTTTAAAGACAATACCCATAAAAATTCCAAAATACATTAACCATAAAATACTAAAAATTAACTTTAATAACATCAACATTATAAGTTTTTTATAATCAACTATTATATGATACCATTCCTCTTAAATCATCGGAAAATGGAGCCAAATTTTCCTTAAATAATCCTTTATTTTAAAAAGATAAGGTTTATACATTATTCAACCTAATAAAATATCTCCCAAAATCCAACTAATCACGTTTAATTCCTATAAATTAAAACCTCAATTGTGTTTTCTATGAATTTAAACTTATGATCAAAATTAAACTCATAAAATCTTTATCGTATCTATAAATAATTAGATAATATCTCATAAAAACATAATAATATCAGAATTTTTCTAAAATCTTCTATGATACCAACTATAAGTACCCAACGTTAGATATTACATATTTTAGTGAATTTAAACTAGAAATAAATTTATTTATTTATCAACAGTATTTTAGGTTTAGTGTTTTAGGTATTTAGTTTATAAATATTAGAAAACAACCCATATATTTTAATGTGGAAACTTTTATTTAGTATGTATTTTTCCAAAGGAAAAAACATTTAGAATTAAAAATGTTTTCTTTTCATGAAACATATTTAGAATTTTCATCTAGATCTCTCTCTTGACCCAATTCATCCTTAAAAACATATGAAAATATTCTAAAATTTGGTATGATAATAGAATGATAATTAAGGAAAATAAAAATGAATAAATAAACTATTTGGATAATTATACTTATTAAAAAATTTTCCTTTTTCAAAAATAATATTTGGGTTCAAAATAAACATTTTTTACACATGAAGTCAACTTTTATGCCCAAATATTTTCATATTTAAATTTATACAAAAACATGATGGAAAAATAAATATTATAAAGTTTTATTTGTAGTCCTCAAAAACTCATAAAAACATTTTCCCAAAGCTATACATTTCACCCTTAAAAAGTAGCATAAATATTCCTTTAAACATAAGATCATTATGATACCTTCGTAAATCATAAGATTTATTTAAAACCCCATATAGAGAATAGATAAAACATGTAGGTAACCCATGAATTAATTTTTTACATCACTTTTACAAATATAATAAATATATGGTTGGCTTCAATAACTAATGCATTGGAGGTTTATCACAGACCTATTTGTCCAAGGTTTAAAAAGGAAATACATGTCATTGGTTAATAATGTAACCACCTGTACATGGTTTATAATCGAAAAAGCCATGCGTGGTTTATAATGGAGTCACATATCATCATAATAGTTCCCAATAACTATAAAATGAACCTAAAATATTTAATCTTTTATTTTCATCATTACACTCATAAAAATATTCTTTGCACCCATAAGCGTATTTTTCTAGATATTGAAATATCAATTCAATTTTAAAACCCTTTTTAAAAATAATCAGATTATAGGGAAGATTGATTTTTTATTTAAAGAAAACATTAAATATTATAAATGAATTCAAATATAATATAATGGTTATATATTTGAAAAAATTAATTTTCACCACATATGATAAAATAGAATATTTGTTTTGTCTTTTCTAAAAATTTAAACAATTCTGTGTAAAAAATGTAAAAAAAATATTTTGAAAACATGTAAACGAAATTTAAAATAAAATAAAATTTTATTTAAAATTTTTCTATGTACATATAGATACATCCATAAATTAATTTTATAAATATGAGCATAGATTAAAAATGTTTAAAAGAAACATAAAAAAATAATTTTTTAATAGAAAGTCTATTAACGTGATTCTGACTCATCATGTGTATTCTTTATCTGCTTGAATAATAAAATTTTGTTAATTATTTAACTTCATAAGAACATTTCTCATGCTTATTATTCCTTTTGTACATGTTTAAATTAATTAATCAATCAATCATCTTCATGTTTGATGGTTTGATGATATTTAGATCATACATCCAAAATGGTTTGGGTAGATTGAATATGGTCAAAGTTGTAATTATTATACCATCTACAAAATAATAATGATAAAAAAATTATCTTTTTTGTAAATTAGTTATACTTTTAAAAACAAACATATAACATTGTTATTAAAAATAAACTATGCTACAATCTTGGAGTAGGTTGGTCATATATACGAATGAGTAACATTTCCATTTCTGAATGATCATTATGTAATAAAGTTTTTTATTATTTTATGATTATATAATTAATATTTTACCCTAAATACTATATTATTTCTTTTAATATTCATATATATAACAACTATGTGATAAGATGATGAAAATCAATCACATTGCCTCGTAGAGGTGGTTGTCCACACGTACGCACGAACGACATTATCATTCTTCAATAAATGGAATGATAAGAATGTATATTATATATTATATTTTTATAATGATAAATATGTCATTAAAATAATATAATTACATTAAATCCAACAATATAACCAGCCATGGGAGACAATGATGAATAAAATTACATAGATTTGCATGGTAGTAGTCTCTCGTACAAACTAATGATGTTTCTGTTTCCCATTTGATGGAATATGAGATTTATGTGTTTTATGAAATTAGAAAAATAACATATAATTATATGAGAGATATTTTTTATTATATAATGATGTTTGGATAAAATTTTAAGGGGGTGTAAGAAGAAGTAAAACAAAACTCTCAATTATGAACTCTACATATTCCATAGAAAACCTATTAATGTTTACAAAAAAAGTTTCCCTAGGTTCGGTTTATGATATAAAAAAGTTTTATAGGACATGTGAGGGTATTTATGGAAACTATTTGGAAAATTACTAGTTAAAAAAGTCGTTTGACATGTGAATAATTTAGAAAAAGATGTGCCCTTTTTTAAGAGAGGGGAGGGACACTCTTGGAATTTATTTAAATATAAAATTGATTTAAATTATTTTTGATGTCCAAAGGGATAAAAATTTATAATATTCAATTATAATATGAGTATTAGTATAAATAATCAGATTAAATACAATTTATATTATTTTGAATCATATTTTTACCCTTATCTTTTTGGTTTTAACCTTTCCTTATCTCTTTTGATAATTATAGAGATATCAATGTTTATTACTCTTAAGAAGTTATTATAGTTACTATAAAACAAAAATAGACCCCTAAATGGACCAAATATGATGTAATAAGACATATTATATTCAATTTTTTTTAAGATAATTTTTTTAGGAATTTTAAATCATTTAATAAAATATTATTTACTATAAAATAATATAAATTTTGATTTTTTAACTATTCGATTAATTTGATTTTTAAAACTACAAGAAAATAATGAAATTCCAATAAAATTAACCTAAACCACAAAAATATGTATTTCATATCTTGAAAAATTATATAACATAAAAAATCACTCAAATAATATTTTTTAGTGTTTTCTTAATTAATTTGTTTTTATTTTTTACTACATTCATAAGGACCAAGTCAGTGTTTTATTATCCTTTAGGAAAATTATTTATCCACTAGGAATTAATAATAAATTATCACGATATAATAAAATTATATTGAGAATTATTATTTATACCTACAAATATCATCTTTTTATCCCTATGTCAAAAATTTATATTTAATTAAATAAAGATAATGCCATGTTAAATTTTCTTTATATAAAATAATATAATGGGTGAAATCACAACCAAATGAAAAAGGAATATATTAATCTTTTGAATATTTATGGATGAAATATACTTATAAAATTAAATTATGGAACTTTTTAGGATTATTTTTTAACTTATAATTTTATTTTTGAACTTTAATTATAAGATTTACCATTTATCGTGGAAACATAAGTTACTATTCAAAATGTAAAAAAAAAGTTAACTATTAAACAAATTTTGAACTCTTGATTACAAATTTTGAATCATTATTAAAATATTAGAAAAAATATATTTGAAATAACTTAATGTAAAATGTAATCGACAAAATGCTATGAAAAATATTTTTTCATAATAAAGAATTTTTAAGTATAAAATGATTTATAATAAATGAAAGTATAAAATTTATTTAAATAACCAAAATTGGATTATTTAAAATAAAAAATAAAAAATAATATTTTAAAAAGAATCCAAAATATAATTTTATTTTTTAAATTCTTTAAAATAAAATAATGTTTTCAATAAAAATGATTATTTTCACTATTCTTTGAAAATTAACCTTTTTAGTATATTCTCAAAATTTCAACATAAGTTAATTTAGACATTACTATTTAAAAAGAAAATTTAATTTTACAAAATAAATTTCCCAACATTTATAGAAACTACTTCTAATATTTTTTCAAACTAGTAATAAAAACATTTTTGAAGAAAACGTATTTTTGAAGTATAAAATGACTTTTCAAAAAAAACTAAGGGATTATTTATGAATAATGAATAAATAAAATTTTCTTTATTATGAAATTAAAATATATTTCTTATTGTAGTTAATCCTATTCATGCTCACTGATTCAATAACTAGTTTATAATTGTTACATTTAAATAATAATATTTAATAGATGTATTACGTTTGGTGTCGCACGTTGTACAAAATATGAAACATAATGTCATTTTTTTAAATAAAACATGGGGTTTTACATTAACATATTGGTTATAATAGTATACCATATTATGGTTCATTTAGACTCTGTGTTGTGTGTATTTCATGTTATCTAAGAGATTAGATTTATTTAAAAGTAATCATATCATAATATTCCTTGGTGTTACATTCATTACTCTTTCAAGAAAAATCCCATCCACGGAATTTATGGAATTTCACCTCATAAAATAATTTGTTTAGTTCATCATAATTTATTCATATTCTCATATATCTTCATCAATCTTAAAATGTTACTAAAGTACCTTTACTAGTCGAGTCATTTAATTCCTCAAAACTTGTTCTCTAGTGTCCAAAATCAATATAGGATCTTCATAGTAAGACAGAACATGTTCCAATTATATTTATTTAGAGGTGAAAACATGCATTGGGATAGAAATTTACTTCCTTAATAATGATATATATAGAATATTATGTAATAAGATATACTTGGTAGCATTCTTCAATAGTAATCCACAACTCCTATTCTTTCTAGGATTTCAAAACATTTGACGTACCTAGGGCTCAGTTTCCCTTTCTTACTAAACCTTATAAAACTCTTCTATGGAGATAATTTCAAGAAAACATGATCTCCCACTTGAAATTCCAAATCTTTTCTTTGGTTATCGACATAGAAATTTCTCTTAATTTGATCTTCTTTGAAATATGTTTTAACAGACTTTATCGTTTCCATTGTATCCTCCATAATTATTTGGCCTATAATATTCCTTTAACCTACTTTATCCCTAAAAGATGGATTAATAAATCTCTTACCATATACTTTTTTATATGATGCAATTTTTATTCCTGAATGAAATTTATTATTATAGGGGAAATCTAAAATAAATAATTTTTAATCCCATATACATTCAAAGTCAATATCATATGACCCTAACATGTCTTGTAATATTTGAAAAGTAATTTAAAACTATACATAGGTTTGAGAGTGGTTATTAGTTCTCAATTGAAGCTCATTATCAATCGCCATATGAATAATTTTCTAGAACATTTATTTAAATCAAGGATCATGATTAGACACAATTGAAAGAGGGGATCTATGAAGTCTTATATCTTTATTAATATACAGCCATACAAGTCAATAAAGTGGTAAATCTTATATTATTTTGAGGAAATGTGCATATTTGGTGAGGTGATAAAATATAATACATATTACATCATTATTTAATGTAATAATTTGGACACTCTACTCATGAAAAACCTATATTACACCAAAAGTGTAAACATTAGTAATAGTATAAGGACCAAGACATCAATAATGAAGCATACTTGGGTGGATATTTATCCTAGAATTGTAAATGAATAACTTATCAGTAAAATAAAACATCCACAGATGAATCATCCCATCATGGATAACCTTTTTTCTTTTATTTACAGATTCAAGAGTTCTCATATGAATTACATAAAATTTCTTCCAACTCTTAAATATGAAACTTCTTATTCTCACCTATAACTGAGAGATTCATATTACATTGTTTAACATCCCAATAGACACATTTCTATACCTATACCTATAAGTGAAATGCCTTTACAAACACAATCCTATTTGGTGACATTCCGATTAGGGTTTTTAAGGATGTACGGTATACCCGAAGTTCATCATCCAAGTGCAAACTCCAATCTTTCTTATTGGGTTGTACCATTTTTCCAAGATTCACTTAACTTCTCTATTTGATATTTCTGCTCGTCTTTTAGTTTGTGGGTGATATGAATTGGAGACTTTATGATCAACACCATACTTAAGAACCAATTTATTCATGTTGTGATATAAAAGTGTGACCCATGATCACTAATGATGAATCTCAGTAAACCAATCCTACTAAAAATATGGGACCTTACAAAATCAACAACCACTTGAGATTTATCAATCCTAGTAGACACAACCAAAAATATATACACAAAGGCAAATGAATTAGGAAAAGGCCCCAGGAAGTCAATGCCCCATTCTTGAGAGATCTCACAAAATAACATAGGCTGTTGGGGAATTTCATTCAACTTGGAGATATTACCTGTGAATTGACATCGAGTACATGACTTAAAAAACTAATGGGAATCTCTATACAATGTTTTCCAATAATGTCCCGATTCAAGGACCTTTTGAGCTATAAGTTCAGAGATAATGTTGACCCCATAGGCCAAAGTGTAGCAGAAGGTAAAAGCTGAGGAAAATTCATGGTTCGGGACACACCTACGAACAACATGGACACTATAAATTATCTAAAAATATTGGACATCCCAAATATACCATCAAGATTCGTGATTGAGTCTCTGTGATTGTGAGGTGCTAAAACCATTGGAGACCCTAGATGTTGCTATAAAATTCACAATGTATTCATACCAAGATCATGGTCCACAACATCATAGAGGTTCTCTTGAAGAAATAATTCTACAATGGGGAGGGATGAGTCAACATGGTGGTACAATGGTGGTTAAAATCCATTAATGTGTTCATCAACCACATTTTACACTCCTATATTATCTCTTATCTCAAGGTCAAACTCCCGGATGAGGAGTATCAATTGAATGAGGTGAGGCTTATCTTTTTATTTTTAGGAGAAAATTATGGGTAACATGATAAGAAACGACAATTATTTTTGACCTAATAAGATATGAACCGAATTTTTACAATGAAAACAAAATTGAATGAAGTTATTTTTCAGTGCTGGTATAGCTTTCTTGGGTAGGGTCGAGGGTAAGTAAGGCATATGAAATGACATGAGGATACTTCTCAACCATTTGTGATAACACTTCTCTAACTATAATGTTTGAGGAATCACATATAATTTGTATGTAGAGACCCCACCTTGGTGGTTGGATGATGGGAGGTGATGTGAGACTCCTTTTTAGTGAATTGAAATCATCCTCACAATTTTAATCAAATAAAAATTTAGAATCCTTTTGAAAAAATCGAGATAGGCGTAGGGCGATCATACAAAAGTCTTTAATGAATCAGCGATATAAAGCATCATGACCCAAGAAATATCTCACCTCACAAACAAATTTTTGATAAGAAAGGGATTAAATTAATTAAATTTTTTATTTATCCTTTTGAATTCCCTCATTTTAAATAACATTCCCAAGAACTATCGCCCATCCAAACATGAAATAAAATTATTTATAATTTAATATAAGATCTTTTTAAATGAAATGATAGAGGAAAGAACATGGGTGTTCCAAATAGTCATCAAAGGAAGTTCCATAAAACATGAAATCATCCATAAAAACATTGATAAAATTCTCAAGGTACTCAAAAAAATAGTCAATATACATTTCTAAAAAGAACCATGAGCATTATATAGAACAAAATGCATTATTATGTATGAAATTGTGATGAATAGAGAGGTAAATATTGTATTTTCTTGATCCTCATGGGATATATGGTTTTGAAAATAAAGCGAATAGACATAAAAGAAACAATAATGATAATTACCATCCAGTCTTCCTAACATTTGGTCAATAAAAGTTAGAAGAAAATTTTCTTTTCACGTGTCTTGATTTAGTCAATGATAATAAATACATACTCTCCAACTGTTTTGCACACAATTTGGAACCAATTCATTCCATTCATTTGACACAATCATTCTTCCAAAAATTTAGGCATAATTTTCACTAGGCTAACCCATTTACTATCAGATAAATCATAGATGATCCTAGTATCAAGTAATCTAATGACTAATAATTTTACCACATCTAAGAGAGTGAGATTCAACTAACATTGAGCTTGTTGTATGGTCTTAGCCTCATCGTCTAAAAGTATATTGTGTATATGAATAGAATGGATAATCAAATGAATATCAGCCAATGTCCATCCAATTTCCTTTTTTACACTCTATCAATGGGTCGAGCAGTTTTGATTCCTACTGTAGAGAGCAGTTATTGTAAATAATGATAGTAAATTGTTTAATACCTTCAATATAGGAAGATTTTAAATTATAATGAAGTGGTTTTAATTCCAAAACTAGTGGTTTTTTTGTTTGAAGGAGGGATTTAGGGGGATTCAGGTATATGGAACTGTATATCTTCTCATGTTTATTCTCTAAAGAATGAGAATCTATGGAAATGAGATTTTATGAATCATCGATGATCATAGATACCTCAAAATGAATACACTGAACAAATAAAGGACAAAATTTACACTTTTTAGAAGACACACAACACTCAAAACATGAATCCAAACTCAAATCATCCAAGGGTGAAGAATATGAAAATGATTTAGATTATAGGTCGAGGAAAGAATTTTTTGTGTGTGTGTCATTAGAGATCACAGCCATCAAATAAAAAGTAAGAGTGGAGTTCTCTTCAACATGGTGTTTCATGGCGTCAAGAATGTTAAAACATACCTTTTCTCCACCTAACTCCATGGAAAGTGTACCATTATAGACATTGATGATCATTTTTGATTTTTTTAAGAAAGGTATTCCATGTATGAGAGGGGAATGTCCTTAGGTTTGGGTAACCTTCCTCTCAAGAATGTAGAATTTGATGGGGAAGATGAGATTCTTCAATTTTATGAGGATATCCTCGACCACTCCTGATGGGCATATTACGATCTGATTGGAAATTTTCACTATGATTCTGGTTTATCGAAGCTCTCCAACCTACAGATATGTGTACATAGAGTAACTAATTACACTAATTAAAGAACCTTAATCTATCATATCATCTAAAAATAATGTCTCCCCTATAGTTCAAGTTATCAGGAAAGTTCACAGATCATTTCATTTGGTTGTCATTACTAGTTGAATCAAGAATGAGACATTCCTTCCTAGGTTGACTCTCTCATTACCATTCATCCTTCTACTATGGGTTCAAAGTTCTTTAAGAAATTTAAAATAATGAGTAAAATTTTAACTACATCTAATAAAGGAATGTTAACATTAACCTTTTTAAATGAATCAATTATTTATTTATCAATTTAATTATCAAAATATTTCTTAGATTTAGAGGGTATTTGAAGGAAATGAAGAGGAATTGATTATTCTTGGGAATCTTTAATGCTAATTTTATTACCATTTTTTCCTTATTTTTATTTAATATAAACATTTGAGGGTTTGGAAATAGATATTTAGAAAGGGGTACATACATGTTGGTTAGAATAATTGGATGAAGAAACCACTTTACTACTATGAAGTCATATTGAACAAAATTTACCTATCTCTTTTGGATTAGCAATAGGCTAAGAAGTTAGTTATTTAGAACCTTGAATCTTAGTCTAACTGATGGTGTTTCCTAATTTTCCTATATGATTTCGTAGGTCTTGAATGATTGATTGTGTGGTATGTTGAAATTGGATGTTCTGGGGTTCTATTTTCTTCACTAGTTTCTCAAGACTTGGTTCATATTTTGGATGAGTATGAGGATTGTTACAAAAATTTAAAGGATAAGAAGGTTTCATACCCTCTCCTTGTTGATACTAATTCTTCTTGGGGTAGCTTGAGTTTTCTCCTTGGTGGTACTATGGTTGTGCTTACCAACCAGGTTTTGGAATTTTCATGAATGGTTATTGGTTTAAGGAAGGTTCTTATTGCAATAGATTCCTAAGGAATACTACTTTACAAGACTTAGATGAATCCTGATGTTTTGGGTACTGCTCAGAAAAATGAGTGTTATCAGAACAAATACCAAAATGTCATGGAATGGAAGAATATTGTGAGTTACCTAGTTCTTGAGATAATTTCTTTTTAAGGGTATTTATCTCATCATGTTTCTTATCAAACATTTGTTATAGGGATGAATGAATTACCTCATGAACTACTTGGGCTACTTCAATTGATAATGTACCAAATTTTTGTGAATTTTGATCCACGTTGGCAATTAAGTCACTAGTATAAAATGAGTATTATTAACAAGGGTACCCCCACCTAAAATATGAATAATTTCACAGACTATGGGGAGAATTACCTTAATAAAGTATTTAATTGGTAATTGTTCACTAATCTAGTTTTGAGATAATGTTGAGAAACGTCTTTTGAATCTATCCCAAAATTTATGAAGGTTATCTCTTTATGATTGCTGAATTCCACATTTTTTTTATAATTCATGTAGTTTGTGAGGTAGAAAAGAAATTCTCTAGATGAGTCATTTTATGTCATTCATTCCCCCAATTGTGCTAAGAAGATTGTATATCCAATCTTTGGTAACACCATCAAGGGGGAAAGGTAAGGCCCTAAACTTAATGATGTCCTCATACACATTTTGGGGTTTCATGGTGGAGAACACTATGTGAAACTCCGTAAGATGTTAGTGAGGGTTCTCTCTATGAAGAACATGGAATTTAGGAATAAGGTGGATAAGGCCTGAAATCATCTCAAATTCGAATACTTTCTTAGGATATTGTATATATATAGGTTGGTACTCCACATCTACGGTTTTCAGTTCTTTTAATGTTCGCTTAATTATAGCCATGATTTCTAGGGTTTGATTTGGTTCAATTTTTTATTGGTTTGGTAACACTTGAGGTTAAAAACAGGTTTAATATATATTATATTATTTTTTACTCTATATTACATAATTTTTGAGTGATTTCTCTTTTAAAATTTTAGGTCAAATTCAAGTAGTTTTTCTTTTTTTGATCAGTTCATGAAAATAAGTAGCAAAGATTGTTTTTTTGTATTTTTTTCTTTTTATGATTGAAGAGAGATAAAATAAAAGAACTTAAGAAGGTTTAAAGTAGAAAATAAATGATAGAATGATATACTATATAATTTTAGAGAGTGAGGAAAAAAGACAGGAGTAGAGACACACAAAAAATCAGGAAAAAAACAACAAGAAAAATAATCAAAAGGGACTGGGAGATATTGAAAGGATTACTAATTAAGAAGTAAAATAAATAATGATAAAAATGATCTTTTCTCCCCAAAAATGGCACCAAAAAATGATCGTGTTTTTGAGCATGGCAAAATAGTTATTTAGTTTTTACTATAATCTCTGCAGTATAGATGGAACCATAGGTTATCTCTCAACAGAGCCATAGATTATTTATTTTAAAAGAATGTATTGATTATGAAAAAGGGTAATGGGATTGTATGATTTATTTGGGTTTAATATGAAAGAATATAAAATAAAGAGACACAAGAATGTAGAAATTGACAGATTCGATTATGATTGATCAACCTAGGGAAATCTCATGATAATCATCCTTAACCGCTTCAAGAGATAGGGTTATGATATTTCAGTACGTGGAATGTAACACATAGAACCATATATTTACTGATTTTATATTAGGATATATCATAGGGTTCATTCATTAATACACAATGATTCACCATATTCTGCTAATGATTGAGTGATTTGTGTTTGACTTCATAACTGAAACTCACCAAGTCAACACACGAAGAACTCGATGCAATGTACAATTTTGTACGTGATATCAATTTTTTAACATGAAATGAAAGTACATGGTCATATAAAAGTTTGTGTGAGTTAAATTTACCAATATGAACCACAAAAACACCATAATTCAAAGGGGGATGAAGAAGTGGTGAATGGTGTGTGAAACATCACATGAAAGAGTACCCCAAACAAGATCATAAGAGTATAGTACTACATACTAGTATATAACTCAATAAAATAAAAGGAGATAATGATGAAAAATAACACACAAAAATGGAATTTAAAATACCATTCAAATATTATAAAAACAATTCTTGGGATTTACATAACATCCCATTGGGTGTTCATGGGTAGTTTAGAAATCCATGAGAGGTGAGGAAGAAAGATATGTCAATGTAGAACATGCAATAGACTATAGAATTTATATGGATGATGATAGGACTCAATTGGGACTCCAAAATTATAGCACTTTTCCTCTTGGTCAAACTCTCAAATGTGGTGCCCAAGGTGTTCTTTTATAACCAAAATGAGAGGTGGTTTTGGGGACACTAATTTTGAGAAACCACTTGGACCGTGGTCTTATGTCGTTATTCAATCTTATCTTGCTTGTATAAAAGTAAAATATTGTTGTTGAACATACTAAATATCTCTATCTGAAATTTTTTTGGCCAGATAATGTATATAATAAGGGATATTTCTGTAGTACATAATAAAACTTTTGACTCTATGCAGATTCATTTTATTGGACATATTAGTTTGATTGGGACTCTTAATAGATAAATGTGGATTTTATTTCTTCATGAAAGTTGTATACCACATGGTTCTGGAAAATATAAATAAATTTTATCCCATTTGGATGCACTGATTTTTCAAAACATTCAAATCAGTGGACATGTGTTCATGGGATTCCATGTAGTTTCACCCATTTTCCTTCGATATCATCATGATCTCTATAAATCACCTCCACCTTAAATGAAATCCTCAAAATAAGTGAAACAAATAATTTTAGTAATTAAAAACAAAAAATTATTTAATCAAATATGAAGTGAAATTTGTTATTATCATTGAAAATTCCAATACAAAAACAGTTTAAAATAGTGGTGTAATAGTGTAAATGAATAGTGAATCGCTATGCAATCATTTAGATACATACATATGGTATCATTCGTAAAACTACAGTTATATGCAAAAGGTTTTGAAATATAATCATTATGTTAGCACAACTGTTTCCATATCAGGATTAATAAGGGATTAAAAAACATATATTAAATCTATAGGAGTCCAGAAATTGGAAATAACATACCCCAAATGGGTGTGATGATCTCGTCCTCCTATCCTCTTAACCAATGTGAGTTCTTAAGCGCTGTTGGGTGTAAACCCCCAATTTAACACCTTCCTTTCAAATGTAGGTTTATTCCTTGTTATGGATTTTGGGGACATTGTTATTTTCGAGGAAATGAATATAGAGAATAGAGTATAGGTAATTATGAAACAATAATTTAACCCCAAAAATCAATCCTAAAAAATGAAACAAAATGGTAGACCTAGTAAAAATGCATGTAATGATAGATTAACTAAATCATTATAGGCACCCGACACCGTATCTCCTAAACCTAGGGAACAACAAATCTTTCTAAGAAAAACACCCCATAATTACATGAATATGTCAAATTAAATCCATTATATAGTAATCATAATATATCAGCTATTTTAAGTGAATAATATGAAATACTTGTTATGAAAATAAATTTGGTACAAAGAACCTCTTACCTTAATTCCCGACTTCAACTAAAGTGATTGAATCTATTATAAAAAATATCTTAATAAACTATTTTATTACCTTATTGATATCTATAATGTTTTATAAACATCATTTATAATTATACATTACATTTATATTAATTAGTTGTTAACTATTTTCAATATTGGATGTGTGTAATCTTAATCATTTTGAACTATTTTCGTAATAGCGGTGTTATTCATCACAATTATCCCAAATTTCATCATTACCATATCATACAAGGTACTTGATTAGATTTTTTTAATTACTTTTAATTTTATAATTTCAATCTATGGTTTTTTTGTTTTTGATCATTAATAATTAAATGAGCGAAGATCTTGCTTTAATGATTTTTAACGAACATATATTGATATATTTATTAATCAGTTTACTAGTAATTTTACCACTACATGACTGAAATAAATCATTATTTACTTATTTATATCATATATTATAATTAATTAGTTTCTTATAGTCATCCATGATATTATTTTATATCATTGTGTAAGCGTGTGGTAAAACCAACACAAACATGAACATATCACAATTAATAGGCCAACATGGTTTTGAAAGTGGTTTATTTAAGAATAATAAAATTACTATAGAGGAATAATTATACTATTTATATATTTTTATGGATTTCAATCATATTTAATAATAACTTTATAAATTAAAAAGAAAATATATGAAAAATGCGATAAAATACTTTGTGGAGGTGGTAGTCCACCAAAAGACATGAATATTTTTTTCTTGATTTAAATGTTGAAAGTTAAATAATGATAGTTAGAATTTAATAATAACATTAAAAAATAATTATGTATTAATATTAGGGTGTCTATAAATTTTTTAGTAGAGTAACATTAAGAAGAAAAGTCTAAGAGTAGGAAATACTCATGTTGAGAATTTCATATTTCTCTTGGAAATGTCCTTGAAAATGGAGGACTTATACTTCTTAATTAAGACCAAAGGCTTATGAACATGGGATATGATTCTATAAGGGGAATAATTTCATGGTTTTAGGATTAAATTCTAGGGTCTATGTGTATCATGATGTGGTGCAATTAATCCCATTTTATACATGAAGAGAAGGGTAATTTTGGAAGTTCCCCTTACATTTTAATAATGGTATATCTGTATTCTAGGATCAAAGAATCCAAAAGTTGAAAATTATGGAATTTTGTGCGATATATGGTTGATAAATACTCTTCAATTCATTTTCACTTTCCTATTAAAAATGTTTAAAATATTTTACAACTGTATTTTTAAACTTTACCATTTTTTTACATTGGAAACAAGTTTGTACCAAAATAATATACTTTTATTTCCTAAAAACAAAATGGACATTATAATTCTAAATATGAGATCCATTTAAAAAAATAAGATGTCTATTTATAAGAAAAATTAATTTTATAATTGTCACATTTCACTTGTAAAATCTCATATTTATAAAAAGTGTATATTTAATATTAAAATATATATGTAGGATAAAATTATCAATGTTTTATATATTTATAATAAAAATATTTTTATTTTAAGAAAATAAAATTTACATGTCTTTAAAATAAATAAAATACCAATTTTTACTTTAATACTATTGAATTTAATAAAAATACCAAGAATATTTTCTTTTGTTGGGAAATATTACATATTTTTATAAAATGTTAAAAATAGTTTTTAAATAATAAGAGTATTTTTAAATGTATAGTTTTAATCCTTAAATAAATATTTGAACATATAAATCTTTTATACTTATTAAATTTCTACTTACTTCTAGAAATATCTATAAATTATACGACTTCAGTTAAAAATTATATTTTCGCTACTCGATTAAAAATCAATTTTTTTAGGAAAATCCCAAAAAAACATTTTAAACTAATATTGTTATTAAATATACATAAATGAATTAAATTTGTTTTAATTAAAATATTAAAATTTGTGAATTTAACTTTTAAATAAAAACACAAATATTTAATGAAAACTGTTTTGATAAGAAAAAAACTTTTTAAAATATTAAGATTTATTTATCTTATTTCAATTGATTACTAATAAAATTTAATTTCAACATATTATTAAAATTAATTATATATTTTTTAAATAACATATTTAGAATCTTATAATAAAGTGTCTAAAATCAAAATTTTAAAGGGTTACATTTTAAATAATAAATAATATTTATTAGTTACTTAGCTACAATAATTAAATTTTATCAATTCCTTAGTATAAATAATAAAACCTAATTTTATTTCTACATATATCTCATAATTCTACTACCAATATTTTTTACAGCTAATTTAATACCTATATTTTACTAGTTATATAATATTTTGAGGTTCTTTATGCTTCAGTGTTGCATGTGAAGCAAGCTATCAAACACATTAGGTTTCAAAGGAAGATATAATTTAAAATATTATGGTGTTATAGGTATTCATTAAATTTCAAACTCATGTTTTTTCATTCCTTTTACTTTTTTTTCTCATTTTATAATAGTTTTCTTCTTTTTTTCAAGTTGAATTGGTAGATTTATTTCATTTTCATAGTTTCTATCAAAAATTATATATTTTTAAATATTTAAATTTTGGTGTGTGGATTATTCTAGAATTTCATTTTGAACTATCTGAGAGTTTATTCTAGGTTGATACTGTGTTTAAATACAACTCTTTATGGTCACTATTATGACATTATCCCTCTAGTTAATTTCTATTATACATTGTAGCTTCCCAGTTTCTCTACCTCTAAATTCTCAATCCATGTGACTCATTAAGATTTAGATATTGTTCATATCATTTTTGAAACTAGTTATTTATTATTCCATAATATCTTTATGTATTGCATCTTGAGAATCCATCTTAATTATAATTTACTAAATGAGTTCCACTAAATTGGTTTTTGAATTTGATGAATCATCTATGTGTTCGTTTTGGAACTATTTTCTATGTTATAGTGGGAATCTTGGAGAAAACGTTTTTCTAAACACTATCTTCTCTATCCTAGTGAGTTTAGGATAAATCATATTAATTTGGTTAGAGTTGATTGAGAAAGGATCATCCCAACAATACTTCCATGGTATGTACCCATTAATTTTAAAATATTGGAAATGATGGTATAATATATAATTGTTTGGAAATTAAGAAATTGAATGACTTAATGTTCCAAAGTTATGTAATTTATCCTTAAATGAATTTTATGTGGAAATAAAATCAGCTTGTAGATGTGTCCCTTGAATTAAATTTTTGTATTTTTAGAGTATGAATATTCTTCCTGAACATTTTTATTGTAATTTTGTATAAGGTTTATTAAAAATATATTTTAGTTATTCTTTATTTTTATTAGAAAACCCCCATCCATAAAATTGATCAAAAATTGCTTAATTATAAGGGGCGAGATAAGTGTAAAAGGTTTCCCTAAGAAAATGATAATAAAAATAATTATTAGAAAATTTTCTAAAAGGACCACTAAATATTTATCATGTATTTTGGAACATTAGAACGTTATCTTTAAAAAAACTGGTGATATTATGTGTAATTTCATATATAATTCTCTTATGAAGATGTTCATAAAGAAGAAATTAATGAACTAGTTCCATGTTCCAAAAATATCCACTTATAACTAATGAAACCATGTTTTAGTATTACCCATGGGAAATAATGTAAATACTCTCAATTTCAAATCTTCCTCAATAATATCTTATCATGGTAGTTTATGAACTACACTATAGGAGTCCCCAATAAGGATTAAAGAGTCTTTATTAGGAAATGAGCAAAAAAAATGGAAGCACAAAATACAATGATTATTTAATTTCATAATTTGTATATTAATGTATCATTATAATTTATGAATGACTACTTGAAACCTAGAGAAATAGAAACTGCCAGAGCCTATCAGTCTCAATGACATGATCTTTGGGTTTAAGTGTATTTTTATTTTCTTTTTGATCCACTTCTTATGTATTGTATTCCATTTTCACTTTATATTTAGAGAATTAATTTTTTTTCTATTGCAAGAAAAATTGTTCTAGTTTTTTATATTTTTTTTATGTTCTTGTAAAAGATAATTTTTATGCGTGTTTATAGGAATATAAATACCAAAATTTCAAAAAACATCAAACTCATTTTGCGTATTTTATGATGGAATTGGTTATTTTTTATTTTTCATGAGAATTTTTTTACTACCTTCTCCTATCATGGATTCCCAAAAAATATTGTCAATTTCTTTTTCCAAGTTTCATTTATATAATAAGTTTAATTATTTTTACATTAAAATAGTATATAATAATGTAGAGTTGATCCAAATGGAAGGAATGAAAAATTATGTGATTGACCAAGAGAATAGACTAGAAAACTATAACAAAACAAGAAAAAATGTAAAAAATATATTGATGGACAATTATCAAGAAATAAATAGATGAATGGGAGATGATTATGTTTAATAAAATAAGTAATTCAATATGGGATGATTCTATGTTAGTATGTGGTGAATATGCACTGAAATATAAAGATAAATTTTGATTGACTAATAATTATTATAATACCTCATCCAAGTAAAAATGTACTAAATCAACATCCACTAGAAATTTCCCCGTTTAAATTTTTAAGGAGAAGACAAGAAGAATTTAAAATGTATGACTTTTCAACAAGCAAACTCAATGATGTCAAAAATAATAGGTGAATGAAATCATATAAAATAAATTTATGTATAACCTACATGTTAATTCCTTTAATTGATTTCAAATTTTTTTTATCAATATATTTTCAAATGAAAATGATCATAACAGTTTAAATTTTTTTTAAATAGATCAACTATCATCGATACATGAATATTTAAAAGTTACTTACCAATATAAGGTAATTAATGAAAATGATCTAGCCCTGAAATGATGGAATGAATGAAGAGAGATAAAAGAATCAGATAAAACTCATTCCTCTTGCACAATTAATCCAAAAAAATTGAAACTATATATTACCATAATGATTTCATTAAATTAGAATAAAAATAAGTGTATGGGAAACTTGTAGAAAATTATCCTGGAGAGAATGTAAATATACTCCATCGAGTTAATTTCCATTTCCTCAATGCTCACTTGATATTACTGTGATCTTCTTAGATTGTATCTTATTCTCCACTATATGTGAATCTCTCATGTATCTTTAACCACATGTCTATTTGTCTCTAAGGTACATTAAATTCAAAACCCAACACATTTATTCACTTGTGGATTCATGACACTAGAATCACAACAAAAAATTCTAGTCTTTATCTCAACATCATTCATATATAAGCATTCACTATAGATCATCTTCCCCATGTATGACCCTAATTGGGCTCCTTGATTGATTATAGTCCCCACACATGTCGGAAAATCTCCTGACGCTTCCCTTGGATCTCCTCATAAATGTTTTCAAATACCCCTTCACAATCTGTTTTAAAATTGAGAACTAGGGAACTCCAAAAAAATGAGATTACTCAATTCAATTGGAAAATAACTTTTTGAAAATAGAATACACATGAAATTCCAAACTAAAAAATTAATTCTAACAATTGATACACCCTAGGGATATTATTTATCTATTTCACATGATTTTTTATAAATCAAATTAAAGGATTTAAAATATATTAATTTTCATATCCTTTTCCTTTAATCTCATGGGTTCATTCTATATACCAACTTAACTATATATTTATTTCTATATATGATGTGGAATTTTAAGAAGTTTAAATTTTCTTACTAGGAAATTTGTTTCATTTAATTACTGGAAATTTATTGAAAAATCTGATGCTTCTTATTTTATTATGTAAAATTATTTATTTATAAGGAATTTTAATTATTTAATGTTTATTAATTCCTTTAATATGATTAATGCATTGAACATGAAATTATGTAATAGCTTTCACTATATGCTAACCCTTATTGACCATATGAGATGACCCCTTTATATAGTTTTCTATTCCCTAGTAAACCCATAAGATAAATCAAAATAATATGATGGATATGAAAAAAGGAATAATATAGTTCTCACTATGGACTTATGTCATAACCCAACTTAGAAAAACCTAACATATCACTGAAGATACCCTAAGACAAGGCATAAAGCACATTTTTGATCACCCAGGGCTAGAAAAATGTCATAGGGAATCAAAAATAATAAAATGGGAATTATTTAACACCTAAATATCCATCAAATAGTTGTGGATACTTAACGAAAATCTAAAAGCGCATGTCCATCCATAGGAATACCAAGCATAATGAAATAAGCAATTACATTCTCAACATAAACCAAATAGGGTATAAAACAATATAACTAACCAAAATAAGACCTGATAATAAAAACCAAATAGATAAATAATAGGTATAAGACAAATCAAAAGTAAATGAAGGGGCTTAAGTGATTAATACATCAACTATCCAAGGAGAAAAACCTAACTCATGCTAACAAAAAATCATCACCGTGTGACCCATGTTCACCCCCATATCCCAAGACATCAAATAAATGACGATATTGTGTTTTTTATCCCTATGGGGACATCACTTATGTATATACATAACACATAATAACTAAATACTCCCTGTGGTGTGTATGTAGTGTGTGAGCTACACGTGCCTAATAGGTTACCACCAATGAATGATTTTATTAAATCCATTTTATAAACCTGTCTATAAATGAGAGTTTGAAATATAAATCAGAAAATTACTATTTTTAGTGTTTTATTAAATACAATAACATATTCATACCTCATATACACATAAAAAATAAAATAGGATCATACTTTGAAACAGAAGAGAGTATTTCAGTAAAGGACTCAAACCACATTAATTTGTTTATGAATGGCATGAAAATTTCTTATGTGGTTTAACATCTTCATTATTTTGAACTGGTCAGTTTCCAACTATTTCCTTAAAAGTTATTTTAGGACTGAAAATATTTTATTTGGAGTATAAGAGAGTAGTTCATAGAAGTTAATTTGAATCTTTTTACCCATAATAATTAAAGAGACACCATATTTTTTTAAAATATTAAATGTTTAGTTTGGAAACATAACATTACCCTTTTTTACTTTCATAACCCAATTTATATTTTGGTTTAAAAAAATTAAATAAATATAAATAAACTAAAAACTTGAAGCGTGTGGTGGTATGGAATAATAGAAATGAAAAAATGCATAAACAATACCAATTAGGTATAAAATTATACAGGAAACATAATTAAAAATAAAATACCTCATATAGAAAAGGATACATTAAAAAATAAATAACTTGAGTAGGGGAAAATAAATAAATAACATGAATTGATCAAATGATAATAATAATAGCTTAAGAAAAGTAGAGATAAAGGAGGAATATAAGCATATTTAATTTAGAAATCAAAATTTAGTATTTCATAACCCAATTATATAAATTGAAACATAAAATAAAAAGAATGTGAATAACTATCTCAAATTCCTACAATGGGATACACCCTAAGGGTCACTAAGGATATGAAACTGGAGATATTATCTCACTCTTGTGGAGGATTTAGATTTCTATTATGTCTCTTTCCAAAGGGGGTACTATATAACTTTGTTACTAGAATTTCTTATGGTGGGGGAACCACTAACCATTTAGGTTATTCGACCTAATAACCTAGGGATTCCCAAGAGATTAAACCAATAAATAGAGGTGAGGAAGAATTTTAATATAAATCTGTAAAAAACATAACTTGAGAGAATAAATAATAATATAATTCCCTTATCTCACATCATCACACCCTTTTTGTATAAATCTAGTTTATATTATTTCCCATATAAAATCATGATCCATTTCATCCAACCCTATACATGACTCAAATATAAAATCATAAAAAGGGATCAAACTAAGATTATATCCTATGCCAAAATAATATTTATTATAATTTTCCAAACAAGAATATATTATTAATATACCATGGAAAATATGGAAAACTATCTTGAAAAAAAACATTAAAACTAGGAATTAATCATAAATTACAACTAGTATGACTATTAAATTAATAGGTCCAAAATGTCTAAATAGAAAATAAATATCAATTTATATTATATTTATAAAACATGATCATAATAAAAAACACACATGTAAAAATAATAACATGTTAAAGAAAATACAAAATTTAACTTCAAATACACTTCCACCAACACAAACCCTTAACTACTTTTTAATCCACAAAATTTCATATAAGTGATCATTAAAAGTCTAAAACCTCACATTATTTAACAATTCTGTTGAGATAATAATCTTAGATGTTTTATCAAATAACTAGTGTGTATTTAAATTCATTTTAGTTGGATATAGATTAGGATCCATCAAAAATTACATTTTATTTAAAAAAACTAACCCAAAAAAACCAATGAATCATCATTAATACTGTCATTTATATATTGATTTTATTTGAAATAATGGTTTAAAAACCCCAAGAATACATGGAATAAAATTTAGATGTAATTTATTTCAACCACATACCTAAATACAATGTAATAAAGTTCCCTTCATCAAATATTGAAATATTGTGTATCAAGAGAATCCTCACATTCCATAAACATCAAAACCCCAATGATTATTTTAAACCTAAACCTTAGGGTCATCGAACATGGCCATTAGGTCAAGTATGAAAAAGTTAAATGATGAGAAATGAAAGGAATAAGAATATAAATAGATTTAGATGAATAAAATTTGAACATACCTTTAATTTCATGGTGAGACTACTCTATAAACATGGAGATGGTTGTAGTGCCTTAATATTTCGAACCTTTTATAATAATATTATCTTTAAAAGATTATGTCACATAAAAGAATGAACTATTAAAAAATCAGACTAAAAATAACTAAAAACAATTAAAATTACATTAATACTATAAGCAATAGTATATTAATATATAATAATATATTAAAATAATTATAAATGAGTTGTTCATTGATAAATATTTTAAAAATGATTTCGTTTGAAGAACCACTTAAAGATAGGTTATTATATTTTACCAAAATAAATTAAATGCATCACAGTTAAAATTTAATAATAAAAGTTAATATTTTTATTTATAAACCAGTATTTCAACATTCAATTATTTAGAAATTTATATGAAATATGATTAAAGAAACTTGATGTTTAAAAAGTTTAATATTTTTAAAAGCATAGTTTTCTTTATATATTCTATTTAAAAGATAAATTTATAAATTATATAATTTTAATTTGATAAAATTAAGTAATTTTTTTAATTAAATGGGTCAATATTACCTTAGGATGAATTTTTGAAACTGTTGATCAATAGTTTCTTTTTAAGAGTATAGTGAAAAATATAGTTTTTACAAAAACTATTAATTTTATGACATGATTATTATATAATCAAGACCTAGAAGTGTATAAAACATTTTAATTGGGCACATATTTATTTTAAATGTAAAACAACAAATTTTAAAAAATTATTGTGAATTTAGATAACCTAATATTAGCATTTTAAGAACTTAAGTGATATTTTCCAATAAAAACTGATTTTCATCTTTTCTTTTAATTAAATATTATTTTAGATAAATTAGGTTATTGATTTATTTAAAAGAGGTATAAATTTTATTTATTTTATAATAAACCAATTTATATCATGAAATTTAAATAAATATATATTTTTTCCCACACATAAATTTATAGCTTAAAACACTCTTATTTAAGAAAATGGTACAATACAAGTTACAGACAAAAATGTTAAAATTAATTTTGATTAAACATAGAAATTTTTTCTTATAAAACATATTTAATATTTTTAATCTCTGTTTACAAATTTTATAATAAGGCAAATTTTATTTTGAGTCATTAAATGTATATTACTTAAGTAAAAATTAAGTTCTATAGTAAAAAAACAAATTAAAAAGGAAAAATTCTAATAGTAAATGACATAAAAGCATGTTTGAAAA
The DNA here is from genome assembly GCA_963277665.1 of Viscum album. Taxonomy (NCBI): domain Eukaryota; kingdom Viridiplantae; phylum Streptophyta; class Magnoliopsida; order Santalales; family Viscaceae; genus Viscum; species Viscum album. The sequence continues at coordinate 178,221,534 of OY728146.1, read as the reverse complement.
ATGTTTGAAAATTAATTTTTAAGGGATTATACACTTTATCTCATCCCTTAATTCATTAATATCCATTTTGTATTCTTCTTGGCATGTTAAACATTTTCTACCTTTATATAATGCTGAAATATTTCCAAAATTCCTTTTCTCACCACTTATAAGAGGGGCCTCTCACCACTTATATAAGGGGCCTCTCACCACCCCTTCAAGACCAACCTAAAAATTTGGTTTATTCATGAAAATAATTCATTTTCATTATCTGATAATCAAATTACAAACCCTTGACCCTCAGGTCTCATTATATTTCCCTAACACCTCCAATTCCAAGGAGTCTTCCAAGGGAAAGTCCAAGTCCTTCGTGTGAATACTTTTTTTACTAACTCATAACCTTTAATTTATTATGTTTACATATATATTTTCTAATTAATATATATTTAAATCATTATATTTTATAATAAGTTATATTATTATATGTTAATGAATATTAACCACCATTATCTTTTTTAATTAAGAAAAAAATCATCATTCGTGCATTGGGAAATGTATCTCCTCCACGATGTGTTGTCTTCCATTTTCCACCATTTCCTCTCTTTGATTTTTAAAACTATGTAATATGATAAATATGTGACATATATAATATGATTATGAATATAAAAATTATTACCCACCTTATTTCCCTCTTAACTTATCGAGAAATGTATTTGTTAACTGTGTATCGTGCAGACTACCCCATCTACAAATTTACATATCTCATTTTCAATATATGTTATTTATTATTTAATAAATAATCTTGAAATATGATTAAAACCCTTAAAAGTATCTAAATAATATAATTATTATCCTTTAATGATTTTATTTCAAAATAAACCACTTTCATAATCATAATTATCTATTAATTATGGTATGTTCACGTCTAGGTCGGACTAACCACCTACGTGAAAATGATATAAAATAATATCATGGAAGAATATGAGAACATAAGTACAAATAATATATGATATAAATAAATAAATAAATATTTTATTTTGGTTATTTGATGTTAATATTAATACGAAACATATTAATTAAGATAAAACCATCCATTTGTTAAAAATCACCAAAACATACTCATCGCTGATTTAATCATTAAAGTTATAAAAAAATGCCATAGAATGAAATTATAAAATTAAAAATAATTATAAAACATCAATAAAAATACCTTTTATTTTATCATAATGCTAAAAAGTTGTAGAATAATGAATAATAACACTACTATTTTGAAACTTGTTCAACACAATCAATATTACTCTAATCCGATATTGAAACTAGATAATAACCAACTAATATATATGTAGGGAATAATTATAAATTAAATTATTAAATGGTTATATATATGAAAATTGTTATTAAAAATGTTATTAATATATTCTTTATATGGTATCTTTTATTTCATTCGACTAAGAGGTGAAATAAGGTAACAGTTTCTTATCTCAAATTTTCAATAATTGAGACACATTTCATATTATACATCTTATTTTCATTAGAATGTTGTATCTAATTCCAAATTAACATTTATATCATGATACTATAATTATTAATGTTATTTAATATTTGATTTTATGTCATACCCTCTAATGGTTTTTGACAAGAAATATTATAAGGTTATAAGGGTTTCTTTGTCTCATTTTCAATTCTACGAGACATGTTTGATTTTAATGGCTATAATTTATTTTATATTGTGTATTTTGTATATATAACCTAATCCATGTAGCCTAGAGTTTCTGGTTATTTTATTACATTATCACTAGATACATGGAATCACATATCTATGTACGATGTAGTTTAGTAGTCATAAAAAACAAGATACATACTTGAATCTCACATTATAATTGAAAAATAAAATTGAAAAATTGTATTTTATATTATAATAACATTTTTACCTTTAGAATATAGCTAAACATCAATCATAATTAACTTATTGACATCCTATGGAAAATAAACACAAAAAAGGGTGAGCCTAGGAGATCATTAAGGGTATGCATACATCAAAAGATAAAACCTTTTGGGACCATGTTGGATAATGATGGTTTTCAGATGCTGAATGAATTTATTTTAAGTGTTTTGTCTTTTATTAAAGAAAAGGAAATCAAATTATATTTTAAATTTTTATGATCATATGACAGGATGATGGGAATAATAGTAATTAGAAAATCTGATTCAGTTTTGATAAGAAAGTTAATAAGTTTTGGTTTTCTATAATGATAAAGGTTTGTGAAAGAAGTTATTTTCTGGACTCATATTGGGTTCAGAATGAAATTTTCGACCATAATGAGAAAATTTAGTATAGTTTATATGTCTCCATAACAAATTTTATGACGATTTGATGATTTTTAATTGTCAAATATCTTAAGTTGTCTTAAAAACTTATGATACAAGCCTTATAAAATAAAGATAAAGTATATGTATTTGGATGGGAAGAAAGAAGATGATGAAACTTTAGAAAGCCATAGAAATTTCCATTGTATGTAAAGATATTCTTTTACAATAATTAAATGTTTTAAATTTAGTAATAATTAATGATATAAGAAAAATTTTGTGGATGATGAAAAGTTAGGGAGGTTTAAGTAGTTGAATTTGAAGTTTTGCTAATGAACTGATCGACTGATCCATTAGACAGTCTAATTCATCAAACTATCTGATTCAAAGGATGAACAAGTCATAAGGATCAATAATTATTTAGGAATTTTGGAATATTGAGGTGCTACTAATACCAATCAATCAGATACAGTATTCCACCGATCAGTTGGAGGCAGAAAATTTTATTCATAAAGATAATAAAGCAGATTTGATTGGTACTGATTTGTATAAAAATGTTAGAGACCAATCAATAGGATGCAGATATAAAAAGTATTCATCCAATTTTATCAGGTTTCTTTTCTTCAATTGGGTCAAGAACAAAACTGTTGTTTGTTTTACGTACATAATCATAGAATAAAAAAATATAGTAAAAAGTTATTACACACATAATATTAGAATATTAATAACAATGAGGATGTAATATAACCCAATGAAAAGGAATCATTTTATAAAATTTATCCACCACTTGGTAACTTTAAGTTCAAACACCCTGAGATGATATAATTCAAAATTGAAACACCAAAATACCATGAATAATTATCTTTTCATGATATTACATATCAAAATGGTAGTATATACACCATATTAAAGAAACTAGGTTCATAACAATACAACATTCCCTAATGAAATGAAATTCTGATGAAATCTATTACCTTGCATTTACTTTTGGACGAATGTCCTTTAACCTCATATATAAGTGTTAAAACATGAAAATAACTTATAAAAAATTCATACTAATATTTATAATAATATATATTATCTTATTATAATATCTTATTACCCAATTGTTAGCAATCTTTCATTAGTTTCACTATTTCAGGTTTTAATTGTCCAGTTTATCGAGTATGTTTTGATTTGTTACTTGTCGTTCTTATTAATTAGATCATTATTTCATCATATAAAGAAACTATTTTTTTTATAAATCATATATATCTAGTTTATATTTATTTATATTAATCTATAATATTTTTAGATAATAAATGAAATGCCATGTTCATGGAGACGGTAGGTCATTCGTATGCATGAATATTATTTCTATTTCATTATCATATTAAATAATGTAAATTAATTAATATATTTGTATATTATAATTATATTATATTATTTATGTCTTATATGTAACATATGTTTTTAAAAATAAACCCTTAATAGATTCTATGTATAGTGTGAATTAATCACATATCTTTGATGATGAGGTAGTCCACACTTCCACAAACGATGTTATTGTATTCCCACAAGATGAAAAGCATGAAGATATGTTTCATATAAAAATTAAATAAGAATAAATATATAATATATATAATATATATAAAATATAGTAAAAAATGTCTCATTATTTACATCCTTGAAAGGTGGTAAATTGAAGAATGGGCGTCATCGGTTCGTGAGGCCATAATTCGCCAAACACACAAACTGTGATTGTGTATCGCATTTTGATGGATGTTTGTGAATGTGTAGGTAAAAATATTAACATAAAAAATATAATTATATTTATTATACTATAGTTTTTATATAATTATAAGATAAAAGTAATTGAAGGTGTGGAGAAGTAAATGAAAAAAGGTTACCATTGATGAACGTTACCTCTTATTCGGTAACTCCTTTTGGTTTATACCAAAAGACTTCCTTGGTTTGATTTCTGTCCAAAGTAAAGATTATATGTTTCGGGTATGGATTCTTAGAGAATATATTTTTAGATTTTGGGTTATCTAAAGGGCATGATATGTGTGAATAAGTGGGAGGGGTGAGTTCCTTTATATAGTGGAGGAGAAGTGGCATTCTTGTTATTTTTTTTGAAAATAGAATTTCACCTAGGTGTTTTACATGTCTAGTGGCTCCAATAATGATAAAAATTTGATAAAATTGAGTATAGTGTCTAAATATGAACATATAATTGATTTTAGAAAATTTTCTATGTCATTTTGGGCATTACATTTATGGTTTAGTATTTTCTTAAGATAATTTTTCTCTTAATCTCTGTAATTAATTTTAGTTGCATTCACCATTATTTTTTTGTCAAAAAATAGGTTGATCCTATTAGAAATTATGAATTATTAATATTAGAATTATTGAATCCATTTTTACATATAATAGTCACCTTTTTGGTAGAAATTAATTTAAATTTAATTCCGCAAACGAGATGACAAGAGAGTTTTTAACGTAAAAATGTTTAAAAGTTTGAAATGTTTTTATATAAAATTTCAATGAGAAAATGATTATAACGAAATAAATTAGATTAATTGATTTATAATAGATATAACAGAACTTTAAAATAAATCAAAAAATTCAATTTAACATAATAAATAAATTATATTAAAAATAATTTTTGAATTAAAATTCAGTATTTTAACTCTTCATAAAAAAATGAAATATTTCAGAAAAAACCATAAATTCACCATAAGATAATGTTATCATTATTATTTAAATTACGGATTTTATTTTGACATATAAAATTTAAAAAAATTCAAAAAACAGGATTTAAAATAAGTTCACTATTAAAAGGAGGTAAATTTTCCTTCAGAAAAATATTGGTTTTTATGCGTAATATTGGGTTTACACTTATTTATTGATAATAAAATATATTATAAGAATATAAAAATATTTGATTGGATATATAATATATATATTATGATATATTAGTTAATTCAATTCATAACCTCTAATTTTACGGCTAGGATATATTTTATTATATTAAATAATAATATTTTAATAATATATTTTCATTCAGTAAAACTATGTCATGCGTATAATGAAAGTTATATAATATACTATTTATTCTATTTTTTTCAAGATAGATAATTAATAATTAAATTTAAAGATAAATTATATTTCAAAATTTTTTAAAATATTAAATATACCATATAGTCTCGAGAGGTTAAACACTATCAAATAAAAGTTACTCTTTTAGAATTTTAGGGGTGCTACTGTCCATGTCTGCTAAGACCTCCCCATATTAATTTTGGGAAATATTTAGGGAAATATAAAAACAAAAGAATGAAAATATTGTAGTGATCATCATTCTTTCCTAGAAAAAATGAATCTTTTCTCACTGAGTCTGTGGAATTCGATAAAATATTAGAGCATTCACCCCCTTGGGAATATATTATACCAAAATTATTATTTTAAATCAGGAAATATCAAGAAAATTGGAGTAGTTACATAAATAAGGAATATCATGTTAGTGGGAATTCGGGATCAATTATCAAGAAAAATATATTGTGTTTAAATAGTCAAATTTTGTAGTTTAGGTTTACTTGTTATTATAAAAGAGACGGGCATCATTGATGATCCATGCAACATCATATCAGTGAAATGTCATGAACATCATTAATGAAATAAATATAGATGATGAAATGTAATGTTCATAGGAGTTATTAATTGATAAAATTCTCAAAATGAGATATCTACAAATTTTGGATCCTCTCCAAGGATTACATAAAAACCAAAACATTTTTTATTAGACTACAATAAAATCTAATTAGATGAATTTTCCAAATCATCCAGAGTCTGGTGAAAACATCTTTTTGAGTGTTGAAGTTCCATCCACCCCATTTATTCTTCTCTCTATCGAGTATGAAGAGTTTCAATAAAAAAACTCCATATGTAATTTTGAGTAGTCTAAAACAAGGATGATGAAGACAAAAGATCATACTTTGAGTCATCTATGATCTCCTGCTATTTTTATACCTACATGGTCAAGTCATCCATTTGGGAATGAAAATGAGATAATATCTGATGTATTTGTTACTAACACTCGAAATCTTCCCTTATTAATACAACCACGTGATTCCCTTCATTAGAGCCATGCAATCCCCCTCGGTACTCGCCAATTGTTCCTAAGTTAGGAAAATTTGTAGCATGATATCATACAAAGGCTAGAAATCAGAGCAGTATTCCCCTATATCAAAAAAGCTGGCGAAGGTGTTCCTACTATCCATGAAACTCCTCCAAAAGAGTCTCTATATTGAGGGTGTGGATTTTCTACCAGATTTTCTTTCATGATATTTGGTTCTCTATAACAATAAGGGTGGGATTGTTGGAGGAAGGAATGGTTGACTAAGCTAAGAAAGAAGTTAGGGAAGTATTTTAATGTCCTATTCTCTCAAATTATACATCAACTATTACTGATATCGAAAGACTATCTTCATCAGAAAATTATATCCCACGAATTGGATATTCATCACTGTTATGAGAAGTCTTCCTTAGAGGCCCACCAAAGTCTTGAATTAACTCCATCACTAATATAAATATTGGTTTTGATTAAGAACATGTTTTTTCACCTGGAAGTTCAACCTATTTAGAGTACCACATGAGTAAGAACCCACAAATACAAGGAATAATCATAATATAGGAAGATATGGTTAACAATAAGAGGAAAAATAATATCATAATTTATGTTTTCACATTCCAATATAAACCAAAATTGGTGTATAGGTTTAGGATTTTATTCTACCAACACACTAGCTGAAGGGAGAGGAGAAACCCTTCGAATAATGAAAAATTGGTGATTCAACAAATATGTGGTATTTGGATAAAAAATTATCAACTCATATACATGGTTCATAAGAACCCCATCATGGAGTAGAGATTTTATATGAACTCTCATTGAAATATGAATTTTCATTATGAATAATTATCCTAGTTAGTTTGGGGTAGGGATTGAAGTTCAAATGACCATTATATATCAACATTTAAATAACTTTATTAGGGTGTTGAAACACCACATAAACTCTATAAATATTCAATAACCTGGGATGGAACGAAGCATAATAGATCCTTATAGTGTTATGATATTTGTAACAGAGGAAATGATCTCCAATCTAGCAAAATAAAAACTAGAAGTTCCCACCAATCTAGTAGGGGAGATTTTATATTTATATATGAATAAAGATTTTATAGAGATCATAAAAAGCTGGTATGATTATGTTAAAAGGCCAACCCTCCTCCAATTGTGTTTTCATTACCAATTTGAATACTCAAATTCCCATGCATGCGTCCCCATTTGAGAAAAACATTCAGTTTATAAACATGGATAACAAAACCGTTAGATGAAGGCTTGGGGGTACCTTTATTCTCAAATGGTATCCTGATGTGGCATACTCCCCAACCTTAAGAATTCTCAATATGATCTTGCACTACCATGAACCTATCAATAAGGGCACCGATTAGGGTGTATAGTATTTGGTGGAGTCCTGCTTTATAAAAGGAAGATGTTGATCAAGTCGTCAAAGAAAACAAGTAAGCATAGGTTGAGATCATTCCTTAACTTTTCCTTGAGGATGGTAAACATATCCCCAGCCAAGATTGGAGTTTTTTGGGGTCATCGTAAACAGCCTTAGTAGGGAGAAATTCATCATGTATCTCCTCAAGAAGGGGTATGACTCAAAGTTAGTAAAATATCCCAAAGTATGATCACTATTTCAGCATGGGATAAATGGAATGAATTGGTGATAGGACAACAAGGACTAAACAAATATTTGAGAATTTTCAACTAATGGTACCCAATTAACTAATAAATACATGTTGCATCACAAATATGAATAAGATATAGATAGTCATAGAACTATGAGTAGGTCTGCATGACTCAAAACTACCATTCCCATTCATTATTGAAGTAACAGCCAGGTCTTAATTCCCAATTAGAGCTCCAACCACATCTTAAAGTACTCAAGGAAGAGATGATTATTCTTGAATAATGTTAATAAATTGTATGATGGTAAAGACTAAAATCATCCATACCCTGAGGGGATTTTTCCAATATATGAGATAATCCATGGTGTGGCGGGACAACTAATTGAATATCCTTGGAGATTTTTATTTGAATATAGTCATGGGAAGGAAAGTTCTATTATGGTGGAAGAATTTAATTAGGATAATAAATGAATGTATCATCCAACAGACCGAATATGTAAAAATAATGTTGATTCGATAGGGTAAATCTATGAATTTTATGTGGGAAAGACCCTTCAAAGCCTCATTGTCTAAGGACACTTGATACCGAGGGTAGGGATTTAAATTCCTAGAAATCATGGAACCCTAGCTGGCCACATTGAATGATGTCTAAGAACTAGAATCCACCTATAAAAAAAATAAAATGTCATATAAGTAAGGAAATATTATCAAAATCGGTTCATAACTCTTATAGAATCATATAAATCACATAAATAATGAATGGATTTTTAATCTCATCACCTAATATGGGTTTATTGATTCACATGATCCACAGAGCACCTCACGTATTTCGTGAATCGTAGAGCACATCATGAATTGTATGACCCATAAAGCTCCTCACAACCATGTGATCTAACATAATACATGTGATCACACAACCCTTATATGGTCACACGAACCATGATCTAGCTAATCATACAAATCCTACAATAAAGCCATGTGGTAGAGGAAATGGGTAAAGGTTCATGAAATTTATCAATAATTAGTTTTTGATTATATTTTAAAAGTTATGGGATAGAGAAGTAACACCATTAGATCTCACAAAATATCCCCATGAACTATTCTTGTGGTTTTTTCCTATAGATTGTTCGTGTGAAACTATTCTTGTGATGAGGTCTTATAGAGTAGGAACCTGACAGTATAAAATATAGGGGCTCTACAGTTTGATGTCACTAGTGGAATGAAATTCCTCCTTGATCCCCTATTTATTAGATGCTTAATGGAATACCAATGGTAAATTGGAAGACCAAATTTCATCAAAGAAATTGATCAGTAGAATCCCTAAGGACTCATGCGGGAATTTACTCTCCTCATAATCAAGTCGTTGTCCCTGTAGACCTCGCTCTTGGGGGGAATTTATTGATTCCAAACAAATTACCATTAGAAAGTCAATAATTTACAAAATAACTAATTTATGTGTATTATTCTTTCTGAAAAACAATATAATGAGTAACATTAAGTCTAGGTGGTTGAATCACATGGATCTCATAACCTCCAAGAGGACATGCGGTCTCAAGATCCTTGGATTGTCATGTGGGTGAATCATGCACTTCACATGATCTATGTATGATCATTTTAATCCCCTTTGTTAATTACTTATGATCATATACATCCCCTTAGTAAAACCCTTTAGCACTTTTGGAGGAATCTAGACAAACATTAATGATCATATGAAGGCTTTTAGATGAGTTCCTCCAATCATGTGACTTGAAAATCGATAGATGTATTACAATCATACAAACCCCATTATAAAATAAAGATGGATAAAGAGTATTCCTCGTGTGAGGGAAAGTTGTGTTGATTTTCATGTGTTGTGATTATGAGATTCTCAAGATCCCATGGAGATCCCTAAAGGCATGTTAACCCTATCATGCTAGACTATGTTGGTGTGTCACCTTCATCATGAGGAGGACCTCAGACACACCAATTTGATCTTGCGATGAAACTTCATATCCACAAATAAGTAATGGTATTGTACATGACAATTCACGCACACCATCATGAGATCCAATATTGGTCACTCAACACATCATAGAAAAACATAATGACTATTCATGGAAACACTCACATGTCATCGTGATATCCTCCACTAGTCATGTGATTCCATGATGGGAAACTAATGAGAAAAGAATATAAGTCATACGCAAAGATATAAATTATAACCTTCATGTAAAGGCATCAAAATATTTTCATGACTTGTCTAGAGAATGTTAATGCACTATGTCATGTCACCCAAATATTGTGAAGTATTCCATACTTGTCAAAAAAGTATTTTGATGTCCTCTAGGCATGTCAACCAAGTATTGTGAACCCTTTAGGCAAGTCAACCATGTCTTGTGAAGTCCTATAGACATGTCAACCAAGTCATACGAAGTCCTACAAACATGTTGACCAATTCTTGTGAAGTCTTGAAGTCATGTCACCCATGACTTGAGATGTACCCTGGATATGTCATCCAAATCATGTGAAGTACTCTATAAAATTTCAACCATGTCTTGAAAATTATTCTATACATGTTAACCAATTATTTCAATGTCCTCCAGACATGTCAACCATGTATTGAGAAGTACTTAGGAAATGTCGGCCAATTCTAGTCAAGTCCTCTGGAAAATTTAGGTAGATCATGTTATTTTCTTTGGATATGTCCACTAGGAAACTAGGACATGTCTAGACATCCTCAGACTTGTTAGATAGACACCAAATACATGTTAGGTAGAGAACACTGACATGTTCGGAAGACATCATGGGACATGATAACCACGTAAAGTATACATATTTGTGAATACCCCAAATTAAAATATTAGAACTATGATTTCTTTAAAAAAAGATACATATGATTCCTTCTTCAGGTCTAAGCTCATATGGGTATCCACCTCAGTGTAAGTCCCTCTAAGTATCAGACAATCTAACCCATGGGACCCAAACTCCCCTATGGTTTAATTAATTTTCCTCACTCATCAGTGTATTGAGAAGATAATAGAACTATAGGAACTATGATTCCCATCCAGAAAGTATACATATGATGCCTACCTATGGTCCATGCTGAAATAAGCATACACTTCAGTTTAAGTCCCTCCACATCTCAGACACTCTATCCCATGGGTTCCAAACTCTCCTATGGGATTATCATTCGTCATCATTCACCAATAGATTGAGAATATAACTAAAATATGGGGACTCTAATTTATATTATAAGTGGGATTTTTAGGAGTCCATATTAATCCCCGATCTATATATTAAATACCCCATATGGGCTACCCTAGTGAATTAATCTTTAATCCATATGCAATGAGACTTGTCACTTGTTATCCCTTTTTTTCTCACACCGATCATAGATCATGTGGGATTAGATATTTTCAATGATAATATCATTTTCATAATAAATTACCACAAGATAGGGAAACCTAAATGTCGAAGCCTCATTCAATGGCATGATACGACGTCCCCCATACAGGGGCATCCACCTCAGTGGATGTCCCAAAATTACAACCAAACTATGATCAATATAATTCCTGCTATAAATAGGATATGTAAGACACCTTTCTAAGGATAGAGCTCCAAACCAAGTGTATGAGTTGGCTTATATATTTTATTTCCTCATGATATTAAACAGAATGGCTTAAACAAACTACTTCAGTTTTGATTCCAATTATAAACAGGATACGTGGGATGCCTCATAAAAGGAAAATCCCATCATCAAAATATCAACCACCTCCCTAGAAAGAATTGAAATCAAGAGTAATTAGTTATTTGATTTAAAAATATAATAATCTACCCATTTATAAAAAATAATGTTAAAGAGATGAAGAATTTTGTAGATCGCATTATCAAGTTCATTGAATTAGTTGTTTAGTTTTTACTAGAATTTCTATAATACAGAAGGAACACTAGGTCATCTCTCAATGGAGTCTTAGATCATTAATTTTAAAATAAATTTTGATTAAGAAAAATAGTAATGGGATTGAATGAAATTTGTGTTTTTTGGTGTAAGATGAATGAATATAAAAGAATGAAATACATGAAAGCATAAATTGACATATTCGATTAAGCGTGATCAACCTAGGGAAATCTCATGATGCTCATCCTTCATCGAATCAATATATAGGGTTATGATATTTTAATCCTTGGTTTTTAAAATATAGAACCATAATTTTACTGATTTTATAATAGGATTCATACTAAGGTTTAGTGATAAAAACACAATGATTCACTGGATACTGCTGATGATAGGGTGATTTGTGTTAGACTTCATAACTAAAACTCACCAAGGAGGAACATGAAGAACTCGATGTGCTATCCTGGTTTTTATGTTATTTAAATGTCTTACCATGATATAAAATTAAATGGATATGTTATTTTTTATGTGGGTTAAATTTACCAATATGAACCACCCAAACACAATAGTTTAAATGGGGAAGAAGAGGTGGTGAATTGTGTGTGAAACAACAGATGAATGAGTACCTCAAAACATGATCATATGAGTTGAGAATTAAATACTTGTAACTAAATCTATAAAATAATAAATTAGGATGACTAATAATAATAGAGAAACCATGAATCTAAAATACAATTCAAATATTACGAAAAATAATGCTTGGGATTTACATCACATCCCCCCAAGTGATCACGATGTGTTTTGGAATCCATGGGAGGCGAGGAAGAATGAAATGTTGATTTCGCACTTTTAATAGCCTATATAACTTATAGGGATGATGATATGACTAATTTCGGATTAAAAATTGAAAAAACCTCTCATCCTGATCGAAATCATAAATGTGGTTCCCAAGGTGTTTATTTATAGCCAAAATGGGAGGTGGTTTTGGGCACCCTGAGTTTATGAAACCACTTGGACCATGGTTTTAAGATAATAAAAAAATATTATCTCTCATTTAACATAACTAAAAAATTTCTTACCTCCATTATATATCTATTTCAAATTTTTATGCTAGATAATATATAAATTAATATATATTTCAAAAATATATAGGAACACTTTTTACGATGTAATGATTCATTTTATTGGACAGATTAGTTCGGTTGGACCTCTTAATGGACAAATGAGGTTTGGGTTCCTTCATGAAAGTTTCATCCCAAGGATCTTTTCAGCATATAAAAACATTTCATCCTATTTTAATGCACATAATTCATTGAAAATTAAAAAAAATGGACATGTGTTCATGGGATTCCATGCAGTTTGGCCCATAGTCCTTTCACATCATCATGTGATATTTGAATCACCTCCAACATCAATGAAACCCTAAAATATGCGAAATACCAATTTTTAATAGTGAAAAAAAATAAAATTATTTAATTAAATATGAAGTGTAATTTTTTTTATAATTGAAAATTTCAATACAAAACCAGTTTAAAATAGTAGTGTACGGGTGTAAATGAACAATGAATCGCTACGTGATCACAACCCCACACCTAAACATTTTGACCCGTGGGAAATGCCACATTTGAAAAAATTATGCACGAAGATATTAAAAACATTATAAATATTTAACATTTAATGAAAATTTTATCCATGATAGCAGTGCAATCAATGTAAAAATTACACCAAGGAGTTATTCTCACAGTTCATGGAAAAAGATGTCTCATAAATTTTATTATAACTAAATTGAAAGAGATGCATGATACCAATATGAGAAAGGAATTAAAAAGTCAATAATGCCACTAAATCTCCATGTGTGTGTGTGAAAACCATTAAATGCTATTCTTTCCACATTTTATCTAGTAAATATATGTTATTTTAATATTTTCTTGCTTAAATGATTTATCCACCGAACCTACCCTACATCCTTTGCAATCAAATTTTAAGACCCGCTCACTTAAGAATTACTAAAAGTAAAAACTTAATCTCCCAAACTAGATATCCCTATTTTTTTAAAATTTAATCACTCCCCTCATTTTTTTCAAATTTTGAACCTGGAACAAATGTCACACTCATCAGTCAACAATTGTTTGATCTCCTTAAGACACTAATTGTAATAGTTATAACAAGATAAAAGGTAAAAGAAGAGTGGGGTTTGACTTTTCTAAGACACAATCCATATTTTTATGTTTGTTTTTAATATATATATATATATATATATATAGTTTTTTAATGGCATAAAACACTCAGATAATAGGTACACACGCATAGGTCAGTCTGGTACAATATTGAAATTTACTGGATAAAGAACGAACTTATAACAAAATAATTTTAGAATGGGGATAAATATTAACCTAACTTATATTTGTCTTCTATTATGTAATAAATATTCACACTTCATGGTTTGGTGAAAAATATGTGTGGAGATATTAAGTGGAACAATTTTTTGTTAAACTACTCACACAAAGTATACCATTATTCTCAAAGGTTTCAAAGAGAGATAACTAAAAAGAAATAAATTTACAAAAAATCATACCCCAATGATAAATTCATGCTAAAAACCACATTTCATCACTGAAAAAAATGTTAAAACAACATAAAATAGGAAAATTATTCTTGAATTTTCAATAATTTCCATGATTAAGCGGGCATAATTTTCAATGATAAATTGGGCATCAAAATTTAAAATTATGGCAGAGAAGATATGGGGAAAATGGGGGGTGACAATACTATCCATCAAATCCAAAAGTAGAAAAATTATAAAGATGAGGAATATTTCTAACTAATCCAAAAATATACCCATCCACCCACACTTAGAGTGTTTAGTGTCCTCATTGTAATTAATGATTATGTTGCATGTAAGGATAAAACCTAGTGGTATTTATTAATATTTTTCTTTTTGAAGTTGGATTTCCTCCACTAAATGCTTTTCAAAATCATTGTAAAATGGTTTAAGTCTCTAACTATTTACTGTAATACTTTGGCCACACTACTCATGAATAACCTATATTGCACCAAAATGGTAAACATTAGTAAGAGTATAAGGATTGATCCATCAAGAATGAAGCATACTTGGGTGGATATTTAGCCAAGAATTGTACATAAAGACCTGATCACTAGTATGAAACTTCCACAGATGAATCATCCCATCAGGGATAACCATTTTCTTATATTTATTGATTCATGGGTTCTCATATGAATCATGCAGAATTTATTCCAACTCTTAAATATGAAACATCTTAAGCTCACCTACAACCGAGAGATTCATATTACATTATTTAACATCCCAATAGACTGAGTTCGATACCTATACCTGGAGGTGAAAATCCTTTACAAACACAATCCTATATGGTGACGTTCCGATTAGGGTTTTAAAATATGTATGGTATAACCAAAGTTCATCATCCAAAAGAAAAATTCAATCTTTCTTATTTGGTTGTACCATTTTTTCCAAGATTCAATTAACTTCTCGATTTGATTTTTATGCCCGTCTTTTAGTCTGGGGGTGATATGCATTGGAGACTTTATGATCAACACCATACATACGAACCAAAATTTTCATGTTGTGATAGAAAAAGTGTGAACCTTGATCACAAATTATGAATCTTGGTAAACCAAACCTGCCAAAAATCTGGGACCTCACAAAATAAAAAACCACTCTAGATTCATCATTCCTGGTAGCCACAAAAAATAATATGTACGCAAATCCAAATGAATTTGGAAAAGTCCCCATGAATTCAATGCCCCATTCATTAAATATCTCACAAAATAACATTACTTGTTGGGGAATTTCATTCCTCTTGGATATATTACCTGTGAATTGACCTTGAGTACATGACTTACAAAATTTATAGGCATATCTATACAATGTTGGCCAATAATGGCCCATGTCAAGGACCTTTCGAGCTACAAGTTGAGAGATAAAGTGCCCCCATAGGCCAAAGTGTGGTAGAAGGTAAAAACCTGAGTCAAACTCATGGTCAAGGACACACCTATGAATAACATGGTAACTATAAATTCTCTACAAATATTGGACATCCCTAATATACCATCAAGATCCATGCTTAAGTCTTTGGGATTGTGAGGTGCTAAAATTAGTAGGGACCTAATATATTGCAATAAGGTTCACAATGTATGCATACCAGAGTAATGGTCCTCAACATCATAGAGGTTCTCATGAGGAAATTATTCTACAATTTGGAGGGATGAGTCAACATGGTGGTCCACTGGTGTGAAAACTCTAATAATGTGTTAATCTTCCACATTTTACACTCCTATATTATCTCTTATCTCAAGGTCAAACTCCAGAAGGAGGAGTACCCACTGAATGAGGTGAGGCTTAGCTTTAGATTTATTTAAGATAAAATGAAGGGTAAAAGGATAAAAAAGACAATGATTTTTGACCTGATAAGATATGAACTGATTTTTTACAGGGAAAACACAATTGAAAGACGTTATATCTTAGTGGGAGTGTAGGTGTCTTGGGTAGAGTCGAGGGTAAGTAAGGCATATGTAATGAAATGAAGATCCTTCTCAACCATTTCTGATAAAACGTCCCCAACTATAAAGTTAGGTTAATCACAAATAAGTTCGAAGCGGAGATCCCACCTTGGTGGTTAGATGATAGGAGACGATGTGACACTCCTTTTTAGTGAATCGAAATCATCCTAAATTTTTTTATCAAATACAAATTTAGAATCCTTTTGCAATAATCTGCATAGGGGAAGTGAGATCTTACAAAATTCTTTAATGATTCAGTGATTAAAAGAAGCATGACCCAAGAAAGTTCTCACCTCACAAACAAATTTAGGATAACAAAGGGATGAAATTAATTAATTTTTTTAATTTATCCTCTTGAATTCCCTCATTTGAAATTACATTCAAAAGAACTATCCCCCACTCAAACATGAAATATAATTTCATTCAATTTAATATAATATCTTTTTCAATGAAATGATGAAGTAAAGAACCTGGGTGTGCCAAACAGTCATCAAAGGAAGATCCATAAACAATTAAATCATCCATAAAAAACTTCCATAAAAATACCAAGGTACTCAGAAAAAATACTCAACATTCATTGCTAAATTAACCATGATAATTATATAGACCAAAATGCATTCTTATGTATGAAGATGAGTTGAATGGATAGGTAAATATGGTATTATCTTGATCCTCAAGGGCTATATGGTTTGAAAATAACATGAATATACATCAAAGAAACTATAATGAGAATTATCAGCCAGTCTTTCTAGCATTTGGTCAATGAAAGGTAGAGGAAATTGGTCTTTTAACATGGCTTGAATTAGTCGACTATAGTCAATATACACTCTCTAACTATTTTTCACACTTGTTGGAACCAATTCATTCAATTCATTTGACCAAACCATTCTTCCAGTTTTTTAGGCACAATTTTCAGTATGCTAAACCATTTACTATCAGATGAAGGATATATGATCCAAGTATCATGTAATTTAATGACTTTTAATTTTACCACTACAAGGAGAGTGAGATTAAACTGACATTGATCATGTCGTATGGGCTTAGGCTCATCATCTAAAAGTATATGATGTATACAAATGGAAGGGACAATCCAAAGAATATCATCCATTTTCCATCCAATTATCTTTTTACACTCTCTCAAAGGGTCGACCAGTTTTGAATCCTACTGTACATAGAGGTTATTGGAAATAATGATATGAAATTGGTTAATACCTTCAAGATAAGCATATTTTAATTTACAATGAAGTGGTTTGTTTTTTTTTGTTTGAAGGATGGATTTGGGGGGATTTAGGTCTATGGAATTTTATATCTACTCATGTTTATTTTCTAAAGAAAGAGAATCTTTGGAAATGAGATTTTAAGAACCATCGATGACCATAGATACGACAAAATTTATACACTCAATAATTAAAGCACAAAATTTAAATTTTTCTGAACTAACCCAACACTCAAAACATGAATCTAAACTCAAATCATCCAAGGGAGAAGAATATGAAAATGATTCAGAGTATAGGTTGATGAGAAATTTTTTGTGTGTGTTTCATTAGAGATCACATCCATCAAATACATAGGAAGAGTGGAGTACTCTTCAACAAGGTGTTTCATGGAATCAAGAATGTTAAAACTTACCTTTTCTCCACCTAACTCCATGGAAAGTGTACCATTATAGACATTAATGACCATCTTTGATATTTTTACGAATAGTATTCCAATTATGAGAGGGGAATGTCCTTAGGTTCGGGTATCCTCCATCTCAAAATGTAGAATTCGGTGTGGAAGATACGATTCTTCAATTTTATGAGGATATCCTCGACCACTACCGATGGGCGTGTTATGATCTGATTGGAAGGTGTGACTATGATTCTAATAGATTTACTCTCTCCAACTGGTAGAGAAGTGTACATAGAGTAAGGTATTACATTAGTTGATGCACCTAAATCTATCATAGAATCTAAAAATAATGTCTCCCTTATGGTTGAAGGTATTGGGAATGTTCAGAGATCATTTCATTTGCTTGTCATTTCTGGTTGAATCAAGGATAAGACATTCCTTCCAAGGTTGAATCTCTCATTACCCTTCATCCTGCATCCATGGGTGCAATGTTTTTTTTGAAATTTATAATAATGTGGAATATTTTTAACTATATCCAATAAAGGAATGTTAACTTTAACATTTTTAAATGTATCCATTATTTATTTATCAATAGAATTATGAAAATCTTTCTCAGATTAAGAGGGTATTTGAGGGAAATGAATTGGAATGGATTATTCATGGGAATCCTCAATGATAATTTTATTACCATTTTTCTTTTTTTTATTTACATGAATCATTTGAAGTTTGTGAAAGAGATATTTCAATAGGGGTACATACATATTGGTTAGAATCATTGGAATAAGAATCTTCTTTACCACTATGAAGTGTGAATGAACAAAAATTAAAATTGTCTTTTGAATTATCAATAGGCTGAGATGGTAGTTCTCCAGAACCTTGAATATTAATCTAATATATGGTGTTTTTCAATTTTCTCACTTGAGTTCGTAGGTCTTGAATGATTGATTGTGTGTTCTATTGAAATTGGACGTTTTGGGTTTCCATTTACTTCACTATTTATTCAAGGCTTGGTTCATATTTTGGATGATGAGGAGGATTGCTACAAAAAGTAAAAGGATAAGAAGGATTCATACCATATCCATGTTGATAATAATTCTTCTTGGGGTAGATTGTTCTTTCTCTCTGGTGGTACTGTGGTTGTGCTTACCACCCAAGGTTCAGATTTGGCCTGAATGGTTCTTACTTTAAGGGAGGTGCTTATTGGGATTGATTCCTATGGAATAATACCACATAAGACTCATATGAATCCTAAAGTTGTGGGTACAAGTCAGAAAAATGAGTGTTATCAGAACAAATACCGTAATGTAATGGAATGGGAGAAGACTGTGAGTTACCTTGTGCTTGAGCTAATTGATTTTGAAGGGTATGCATCTCATCAAGTTTATTATGTACCTTTTTTTATAGGGATGAATAAATTACGTCATGAACTCCTCAGGTTGGTGCAATTTCTCATGTACCTGATTGCTTTTCATTTTGATCCATGTTGGCTATTAAGTCACTGGTGGAAATTGAGTTTTATTTACTAGGGCACCACCAGCTACAATATGTATCATTACATAACCCATGTAGAAAATTCCCTTATATAAGTATTTAATTAGTAATTGTTCACTATATAGTGGTGGGGGAAACTTGAACAAAGTCTTTTGAATCTCTCCCAAAATTTATAAAGGGTCTATCCTTAGGATTTTCTAATTCCAATTTTTTTCTAATTGATGTAGTTTGGGAGGTAGAAAATAATTTCTCTAGATGAGTCATTTTATGTCATTCGTGCTGCTAATTATGCTAGGAAGATAGTATATCCAGTCTTTGGCTACACCACGCCCTAAACATAATGAAGTCCTCAGACACATTTTGGGGTTTCATGGTGGAGAACAATTTTTGAAACATTGTAAGATTATTGTGAGGGTTCTCTCTAGGAAGAACATGGAATATAGGAAAAAGTTGGATTTGTACTTAACTCATCTCAAATTCAGATATTTCCTTAGGATATTGTATGTACAAAGTTGGGTACTCCACATCTGGCGTTTTCAGTTCTTTTAAAGTTTGGTAATTTGTAGCCATGATTTCTAGGGTTTGATTTGGTTCAATGTTTGATTGGTTTGGTAACACATGAGGTTAAAAACTTGTTTCCTCAGTATTACATGATTTTTTTTACCCTAGATGACAAAATTTTTAGTGAAGTGTCTTTTAAATTTTTAGTTCAAATTCAAGTAGTTTTTCTTTTTCTGATCAGGTCATGAAAATTAGTTGCAATGATTGTTTTTTATTTTTTCCTTTTTATGATAGAAGATAGATAAAATAAATGAAATTAGGAACGTATAAAGTATAAAATAAATGAGAGAATGTTTTAATATATAATTAGATAGAGAGGAAGAAAGAAATGATTGGAAACACCCATAAACAATCAGGAGAAAAAATAAAAATAAAAATAAAATAAGGGAATGGGAGATATTAATGAGATTACTAATTAAGAAGTAAAATAAATAAATAAAAATAAATAAAGATAAAAATGATCTTCTCTCCCCAAAAATGGCACAAAAATCTGATTTTGTTGTCGAGCACGTCAAAATAGTTGTTTAGTTTTTACTATAATTTCTGTAGTATAGAAGGAACCCTAGGTTATCTCTCAATAGAGCCTTAGATTATTTATTTTAAAAGACATGTTTTAATAAGAAAAAGGGTAATGGGATTATATGTTTTTTTGGATTAAGATGAAATCATATAAAATAAAGCGATACAAGAAAGTAGAAATTAACAGATTCGATTACGAGTGATCAACCAAGGAAAATCTCATGATAGTCATCATTAACCACTTCAAGAGATAGGGTTATGATATTTTAATCAATGGTTTGTAATACCCAGAACCATAATTTGTATGTGTTTATACTAGGATCTATATTAGGGTTAATTTGGAAATAAACAATGATGCACCAGATACTGATATTGATTGAGCGATTTGTGTTTGAATCCATAACTGAAACTCACCAAGGCAACACACGAAGAACTTGATGCAATGTACAGGTTTGTACGTGATATCAATTTTTTACCATGAAATTAAATTACATGGTCATGAAAGTGTTTCTATGAGTTAAATTTACCAATATGAACCACAAAAACAGCACAATTGAAAGGGGGAAGCAGAATTAGTGAACGATGTGTGAATCCTCACACGAATGAGTACCCCCAAACAAGATCATATGAGTATCGTAGTACATAAAAGTATATTACTCAATAAAATAAGAGGAGAGGATGATGAAAAATAACACTCAAACTTGGAATTTAAAATACCATTAAAATATTAAAAAAAAAATCTTGGGATTTACATCACATCCCCCCATGTTTTCTTGGGGAGTTTAGAAATCCATGGGAGGGGTGGAGGAAAGATATTTTAATGTTGAACATTCAAGAGAATCTATAATTTATATATATAGTGATAAGAATCATTTGGGACTCCAAAATTGTAGCACTTTTCCACTTGGTTGAACTCCCAAATGTGGTGTCCAAGGTGTTCTTTTATAGCCATAATGGGAGGTGGTTTTGGGCACCCTGATTTTGAGAAACCACTTGGAACATGGTTTTAGGTCAATATACAATCTTATCTTGCTTTTATAAAACTAAAATATTGTTGGTTAACATACTAAATATCTCTATGTAACATTTGGTGGCTAGATAATGCATATAATAAGATGTTTTTTAAAGTATGTAAGAAAACTTCTGACTCCACGAAGATTCATTTTATTGGACATATTAGTTTGATTGGGACTCTTAATAGTCGATTGTGGATTGAATTTATTCATGAAATTTGTATCCCATAGAGTTTTAGAGAATATTAAAAAAATTAATCCCATTTAGATGCACTGGTTTTTCATAACATGAAAATAAGTGGACATTTGTCATGGGATTCCATATAGTTTCTCCCATTTCCATTCAACATCATCATGGTTTCTCTAAATCGCCTCCACCTTCAATGAAAACATCAAAACAAGTGAAATAATCCTTTTTAATAGTGAAAAACACAAAACTATTTAATCAAATATGAAGTGAAATTTGTTATTAAAATTAAAATTTTCAATACCAAACCTATTTAAAATAGTGGTGTAATAGTGGAAAAGAATAGTGAATCGCTATGAAATCTGTCAGATACATACAGATGGTATCATTACTAAAACTATAGTTATATGGAAAAGGTTTTGATAAATGATCATTATGTTAGCTTAATTGTTTCCATATCAGGATTGTTAAGGGATTCAAAAATCATATATTAAATATAAAGGAGTCCTCAAATATGAAATAGATTTCCCCAAAAGGGTGTGATGAGCCCTACCTCCTATCCGCATGACCAGTGTTAGTTCCTATGCGTTGTTGGGTCTAAACCCCCAATTGAACACCTGCCTTTAGAAACAAGGTATATGCCTTGTTTTGGTTTTTGGAGACATTGGAATTTTTTAATAACTGAACATGTATAATTGAGTATATGTAATTATGAAACCATAACTTAACCCACACAATCAATACACAAAAATGAAACAAAAATGGTAGTCCTAGTACAAAGGCATGTAAATAAAGATTGACTAAATCATTATAGGCATTAGGCACCTTATCTCCTAACCCTAGGGAACCACATATTTTTCTAAGAAAAATACCCCTAAATTACATGAATATATCAAATTAAATCCATTAGTTAGTAACCATAATATATCAAATATTTCATGTGAATAATATGAATTACTTGTTATTAAAATAAATTTTGGACAAAGAACCCCATACCATAATTCCCAAAATCAACTAATGTTATTGAATCCATTATAAAAAATATATCTTAATAACCAATTTTACTACCTTATTCATATATATAGAGTTTTATAAACATCATTTTTAATTATAATTTACATGTATATTAGTTAGTTGTTATCTATTTTCAATATCGGATGTCAGTAATCATAATCATTTTAAAATAGTTTTGTAATAGTGGTGTTATTCTTCACAATTATCCAAAATTTTATCCTTACCAGATCATACAAGGTACTAGAATAGATTTTTTTAATTATTTTTTATTTTATAATTTCATTCTATAGTTTTTTGTTTTTTATCCTTAAGGTTTAAATCGTCAAAGATCTTGCTTCAATGATTTTTAACGAACATATATTGATATATTTATTAATGAGTTTACTAGTAATTTTACCACTACATGACCAAAATAAATCATTATTTACTTATTTATAACATATATTATAATTAATTAGTTTCACCTAGTCATCCATGATATTATTTTATATCATTGTGCAAGCGGTTGGTTAAACCTACACAAACATGAACATGTCACAATTAAAGGACCAAAATGGTTTTAAAACTGGTTTATTTAAGAATAATTTTATAAATGTAGAAGAATAAATATATTATTTAGATAATGTTAAATATTTGAATCATATTGAAGAATAAATTTATAAATAAAAAAGAAATTATATGAAAAATGTGGAAAATTACTTTGTGGAGGTGGTAGTCCACAAAAAGACATGAGGAATTTTTTTCTTAATTGAGAAGTGTAGTGTTAAATAATGATTTTTACACTTTAATAATAAAATTAATTATTTAAAAATAATTAATTATTTATATTAGAGTGTCTATAAAATTTTTGTAAGAGTAAAATTAAGAAGAAAATACAAAGGTGTAAGAAATACTCATGCTGAGAATTGGCGATTTCTCTAGGAAATATCCTTGAAAATCGAGGACTTAGACTACTTAATTGAGACCAGAAGCTTATGAACATGAGATAAGATTATATAAGGAGAATAATTTCATGGTTTTAGGAATAAATTCTAGGATCTATGTGTATCATGAAGTGGTGTAATTGATCCCCTTTTATACGTTAAGAGAAGGGTAATTTTGGAAGTTCCCCTTATATTTCAATAATGGTATGTCACTATTCAAGCATCAACGATTCCAAAAGTTGAAAATTATGGATTTTGGTGTGATATATGGTTGTTAAATACTTTTATATTCATTTTAACTTATCTATTAATCATGTTTTTAATATTTTACAACTATATTTTTAAACATTACCATTTTTATTTTTATATTGGAAACTAGTTTGTACCAAAAACATTTACTTTTAATTCCTAAAAACAAAATGGACATGATAATTATAAATATGAGATCTAGTTTACCAAATAAGATTTTTATTTATAAGAAAACTTAATTTTATAATTATCACATTTCAATGTAAAATCCCATTTTTATAAAAAGTGTATACTTAATATTAAAATATATGAATATGATAAAATTATCAATTTTTTAGATCTTTATAATATAAATATATTTATTATAAGAAAATAAAATTTACATGGTTTTGAAATAAATAAAATAAATAATTTTACGTTAATATTATTTAATTTAAGGAAAATAACAAGAATAGTTTCTTCTATTGGGAAATATTACTTATGTTTATAAAATGTTAAAAATAGTTTTTAAATCATAATACAACTTTTAAATGGATAGTTTTAATCCTTAAATAAATATTTGAACATATAAATTTTTTATACTTATTTAATTTCTACTTACTTCTAGTTATATCTATAAATTCTACGACCTTAGTTAAAATTTATATATTCACTATTCGATTGAAAATTAATTATTTCATAAAAATATCAAAAATTCATTTGAAACTAATATCATTATTCAAAACATATAAATGATTTAAATTTTTTTAAATTAGAATTCTAAAATTGGGTAATTTAACATTTAAATAAAAACAAAAATATTTATTGAAAACTTTTTCGAAATTGGGTTATTTAACTTCTAAAATTGGGTAATTTAATGTCAATGTATTTATAAAATTAATTATTTATTTTATACATAATATATTTAGAATCATAAAATATGGTCACTAAAACCAAATGTTAAAATGGATACATTTTAAAGAATAAATCATACTTATTAGTTGCTTAGATACAAAAATTTAATTTTATCAATTCTTTAGTATTAATAATAATACTTATTTTTATTTCTACATATATTTCATAATTCTATTACCAATATGTTTTACCATCAAATTTAATAGCTATATTTTACTAGTTATATAATATTTTGAGGTTCTTTATGCATCAGTGTTGCATGTGAAGCAAGCTATCAAACACATTTGGTCTTTGAGGAAGATATAATTTAAAATATTAAGGTGTTATAGGTATTACCAAAATTTCAAACTCACGTTTTTTCATTACTTTTAATTTTTTCCTTATTTTTTAATCTTTTTATTCTTGTTTTTCAAGATGAATAGGTGGATTTATTTCATTTTTTTGTTTCTATAAAAAAATTTATATTTTTTAATTTTTAAATTTTTGTGGGTGCATTATTCTTGAATTGGATTTTGATCTATCCTAGAGTTTGTTCTAGGTCGATACTATGTTTACATAAAACTCTTTATGGTCACTGATATGATATTATACCTATATTACATTTCTATTATACTTTGTAGATTCCCAATTTCTCTACCTCTAAATTCTCAATCCATGTGACAGATTACGATTTAGATATTTTTCATATCATTTTTGAAGCTAGTTATTTATTATTTCATATCATCTTTATGTATTTCATCTAAAGAATCCATCATACTTATAATTTAGTATATGGGTGACACTAAATATGTTTTTTAGTTGGACAAATCATCTATATTCTGGGTTTAAAACTATTTCGTATGTTATGGTGGGGGTCTTGGAGAAATGATTTCTCTAAACACTCTATTCTCTATCCAATGGAGTTTAGGATGAATCCAATTACCTTGTTTATAGTTGTTTGAGAAAGGATCATCTCTATAATTCTTCCATGGTATGTACCCATAAATGTTATAATATTAGAAAGGTTGGGAAATATATCAAAGTTGAGAAGATAATAACTTGAATGACTTAATGTACCAATGTTGTGGAATTTATCCTTAAATAAATTTAATACGGAAATAAAAGTAACTTGTGGATGTGTCCCTTGGATTAAATTTGAGTATTTTTAGTGTATGAATATTCTTCTAGAACATTTTTTTTGTAATTTTTTATAAGTTTTATCAATAATATATTTTAGTTCTTCTGTTGTTTTATCATAAAACCCCCTCCATAAAATTGATCAAGAATTGTTTAATTATAAGAGGCCATATAATTTTAAATGGTTTCCCTAAGAAAATGATAATAAAAATATTTATAATAAAGTTGTCTAAAAATACCACTACCTATTTAGCATGTCTCATGGAATATTAGAGCCTTATATTTCAATAAACTGGTGATATTATGTGTAATTTCATATGTAATTCTCTTAGTAAGAACTCCATAAAAAACGAATTAAAGATGTAGTTCCATGTTCAATAAATATCCACTTATAACTAATGAAACCATGTTCCTGTATTACCCTTGAGAAATAAATTAAATACTCTCAATTTCAAATCTTCCTCACTAATCCCTTGTCGTGCTAGTTTATGCACTACACTATAGGAGTCCCCAATGAAGTTTAAAGAGTCTTTATTTAGAAATGCGCAAAAAATTAGAAGCACAAAATACAATG
Organism: Viscum album; assembly: GCA_963277665.1. Taxonomy (NCBI): domain Eukaryota; kingdom Viridiplantae; phylum Streptophyta; class Magnoliopsida; order Santalales; family Viscaceae; genus Viscum; species Viscum album. The sequence continues at coordinate 178,194,950 of OY728146.1, read as the reverse complement.
ATTATTTTATTTCATAATTTCTATATTAATGTATCATTATAATTTATGAAGGACTACTTAGAAGTATAAGAAATTGAAACTACCAAAGCCCATTCCTCTCTATGATGTGATCTTTAGTTTGAAGTGGATTTTTATTTTCTTTTTGATCCACTACCTATGTATTGTATTCCATTTTCACTTTATTTTTAAGGAACTTAATTTTTTTCTATTTTAAGTATAAATTGTTCTAGTTTTTTAGGTTTTTTTCTTGTGTTCTTATAAAATATATTTTCTATGTCTGTTCATAGGAATCAATATACCATAATTTCAAATTGTTTTTTTTCAAACTCATTTTGTGTATTTTTTTGATTGAATTGGTTATTTTTTAGTTTTCATGGAAATTTTTTAAATTCCTTGGTCTATCATGGATTCCAAAAAAATAGTGACAATTTCTTTTTAAAAGTTTCATTAATATAATATATTTATTTATTTTAACATAAAAATAGTATATAATTTTGCATAAATGATTCAAAGGGAAGGAATGAAAAGTTTTGTGAGTGACAAAGAGAAAGAACTAGAAATATATAACAAAACAAGAAAAAAATGTAAAAAATATATTGATGGAATATTATGAAACTAAAAATAGATTAATGAGAGATGATTATGTTTACTAAAATAATTAATTCAACAAGGAAGGATTCTATTTTAGTATTTAGTGAATATGCAATGAAAGATAAAGATAAATTTTGATTGACTAATAACTATTATAATATCTCAATCAAGTGAAAATGTACTAAATCAACATCCATTTAAAATTTCTCCCTGTAAATTTTTAACGAGAAGATAAGAAGATATTAAAATGTATGACTTTTCAACTTTCAAACTCAATGATGTCAACAAGAATTAGTGGATGAAATTACATAGACTAAATTTATGTATATCCTCCATGTTAATTTCATTAATTGATTTCAAAATTTTTATCAATATATTTTCAGTTGAGAATGATCCTAATAGTTTATAGATTAATTTTAAATAGATCAACTATCATTGATACATGAATATTAAACAGTTACTTAGAAATATAAGGTAATGAATAAAAATGATCTAGCCCTGAAATGATGGTATGAATGAAGAGTGACTAAAGATTTAGAAAAACTCATTACTCTTGCACAATTAATACAAATAAATTGAAACCAAAAAATTACCATAATGAATTCATTAAATTAGAATAAAAATAAGTGTATAGGAAACTAGTAAAGAAATATCCTGGAGAGAAAGAAAATCTACTCCATATAGTTAATTTCCATTCCCTCCATGCACACCTGATATTACTATGATCTTTCTAGACTATATCTTTTTATATACTATGTGTGTATCTATCATGTATCTTCCACCACATGTCCGTGTGTCTATATGGTATTTTAAATTCAAAACCCATCCCATTTATTCACTTCTGGATTCATTACACTAGAATCACAACAAAAAAATATAGTCTTTATATCAACATCATTAATATAGAAGCATCCACTATAGATCTTATTCCCCATGTATGACCCTAGTTGAGCACCCTAATGGATTATAGTCTACACACATATTGAAAAATCTCAAGAAGATTCCCTTGGATCTCCTCATCAATGTTTTCAAACACCCCTTCAGCTTTTATTTTCAAATTGAGAACTAGGGAACTCCAAAAAATATTATTACTCAATTTAACTGAAAATTAATTTTTTGAAAATAGAATACACATGAAGTTCCAAAACAAAAAACTAATTCTAATAATTGATACACCCTAGGTATATTCTTTATCTATTTCACATGATTCTTTATAAACAAAAATAATGGATTTCAAATGTATTAATTTTTATATCCTTTTCCTTTTATCTAATGGGTTCATTCTATATACCTATATATCTATATATTTATTACTCTATACGATATATAATTTTTAGAAATTGTAACGTTCTTACCAAGAATGTTATTTCATCTATTTACTAGGAATTTATTGAAAATATGTATTCTTATTATTTGATTTTGTAAAATTATTTTTTAGTTAAGATTTTTAAGTATGTGATGTTTAATAATTTATTTCATATGATTAGTGCATTGAAGTTGAAATTATGCAATATATTTCACTATATGTTACCTCTTATTGATCATATGAGATTACCCCTTTATATTGTTTTCCTTACCCTAGTAAACCCGTAAGATAAATCAAAATAATTTTATGGATATGAAAAAATGAATAATATATTCTCACTAAGGACTTATGTCACAAACCAACTTAGGACAACCTAACATATCACTGAAGTTGGCCTAAGACAGGGAATGAGGCACATTTTTGATCACCCAGGGCCTGAAAAATGTCATAGAAAATTCAAAATAATAGGATGGGAATGATTTATACCCTAAATATCAATAAAAAAGTCATGTATACTTAATGAGAATATGAAAGGGTACATCCATCCACTGGAATACCGTGCATAATGAAATAAGAAATTACAATCTCAACATAAACCAAATAGAGTATAAACCAATATAACCAACCAAAATAACATCTGGTAATAAAAACTAAATAGATACATAATTGGTACAAGATAAATCTAAAGTAAATAAAGGGTCTTATGTGATTAATACATCAACTATCCAAAGAGAACAACCTAACTCGGGCTGACAAAAAAATCATAATAGTGTGACCCATGTTAACCCCAATACCTCAACACATCAAATAAATGATGACACTGTAATTTTTATCCATATGGGAACATCACATGTGTATATACATAAGACATAATTACTAAATACACAATGTGGGGTTTATGTAGTGTGTGAGAAACACGTGCCTAATAGGTTACCACCAATGAAAGATTTTATTAAATTCCTTTTATAAACTAGTCTATAAATGCTAGTTTAAAATATAAACATTGAAATTTCTATTTTTATTTCTTTATTAAATAAAATAATATATTCATACCCCATATACACTTAATAAATAAAATAGGATCATACTTTGGAACATAAGTGCGTAGTTCAGTAAAGGACTCTTACCACTTTAATATTTTCGAATGGCATGAAAATTTCGTATGAGTTATAAATTCTTATTTATTTTGAACTGGCCAGTTTCCCAACTGTTCATTAAATGTACTTTCAAGAATTAAAATATTTTTCTTCTAGTATAAAAGAGTAGTTCGTAGAATTTCTTTTGAATTTTTTTACCCAGATTAATTAAGAGGACAACTTATTTTTACGATATATTAAATGTTTATATTAAAAATATAACATTACCCATTTAACATTCATAATGCAATTTATAGTTTTGTTTAAATAAATTAAATAAAGAGAATTAAACTAAAAACATGAAGTTGGTGGCTGTATGGAATAACATAAATGAAAAAATGTATAAATAATTCCAATTAGGTATAAACTTATCCATGAACATAAATAAAAAAAGACCTCATATATGAAAGGATACATTAACCAATAGAGAACATGAGTAGGGGAAAATAAATATATAACATGAATTGATCAAATGATAATAATAATAGCTAATGAAAAGTAGTGATAAAGCAGGAAAATAAACCTATTTAATTTATAAATCAAAATTTAGTATTGTATAACCCAATTATATCCATTAAAACATAAAATAGAAAGAATGTGAATAAATATCTCAAATTCTGATCAATGGACACACCCTAAGGGTCACTAAGGATATGTACATATAGATTTTATGTCACTCTAGTGGCGGATTTAGATTTCTACGATGTCTCTTTCCATAGGGGGTACCATATATCTTTATTACTAGCATTTCTTATGGTGGGGGAACCACTTACCATTTAGGTTATTCTACCTAAAAATCTTCAGATTCCCTGGAGGATTAACCAATAAAGTGAGGTGAGGAAGAATTTTAATATAAGTCTATAAAAAACATAACATGAGAGAATAATTCATAATATCATTCCCTCATCTCACATCATCACACCCTTTTTGTATCAATCCCATTTATTTTATTTCCTATATAAAATCATAATCCATTTCATCCAACCCTATACACGACTCAAAAAAAATCATAAAAATGGGATCAAACTAAGATTATAGCATATGCCGAGATAATATTTATTATAAGTTTCAAAACAAGAATTTATTTTTAATATACCATGGAAAATATGGAAAACTATCTTGGAAAACAACTTTAAAACTATGAATTAATCATAAATTAAAACTAATATGACCATTAAATAAATAGGTCCAAAATGTCCCAATAGAAACTAAATATCAATTTATATTATGTTTATACAATAATATCATAATCCAATAAACACATATAATAAAACTAACATGTTAACGAAAATAAAAAATATAACTTCAAATACACTTCCACCAATACACACGTTTAACTACTTTTTAATCCACAAAATTTCATATAAGTGATCATTAAAAGTCTAAATCCTCACATTATTTAACAATTCTATAAAGATAATCCTCTTAAATATTTTATCAAATAATCAGTGTGCATTTAAATTCATTTTAGGTGGATATCGATTATGATCCATCAGAAAATCCATTTTATTTAAAAATACCAACCCAATAAAACCAATTAATCATCATTAATTCTATCATTTATATATTGATTTTAGTTGAAATAAAGGTTTAAAAACTCCATGAATACATGGAATTAAATTTAAATGTAATTTATTTCAACCAACTACCTCAATCTAATTGAATAATGTTGCCTTTAATAAATAATGAATTATTTTGTCTCAAGAGAATCCTCGCATTCCGTAAACATCAAAACCCCCATGATTATTTTAAAACTAGACTTTAGGGTCTGCAAATATGGCCATTAAGTCATGTAAGAACAAGGTAAATGATGAGAAATGGATGGAGGAAGAATATGAGTAGAATTAGATGAATTAAATTTGAGCATACCATGAATTCCATGGTGATTATACTCTGTAAACATAGAGAATGTTTTAGTGCCTTAATATTTTGAAACCATTTATTTCAATATTATCTTCAATATGTTGTGTCACATGAAAAAATGAACTAATGAAAAAATAGACAAAAAAAACCAAAAAAATAAAAATTACATTAAGAATATAAGAAATAGTAAATTAATTTATAATAATAAATTAACATTATTAAAAAATATTTTTTTCTTTGATTAATATTTTAAAAATGATTTCTTTTGAAGAATAACCTAAAAATTGGGTATTATATTTCACATAAATAAATTAAATTGATTATAGTAAAAATTAATAATAAATGTTAATATTTTTATTTATAAACTAATATTTCAACATTCAATTATTTAGAAATTTATATGATATAAGATTAAATAAACATGATGTTTAAAAATGTTAATATTTTTTAAAATATTTGTTTTCTTTATATATTCTATTTAGAAGATAAATTTATAAATTATAAAATTTTAATTTGATAATATTAAATTAGTTTTTTGATTAAATGGGTTAATATTACCTTAGGATGAAATTTTGAATCTTTTGAAAAATAGTTTATTTTTTAGAGTATAGTAAAAAATATAGTTTTCAGAAAAAATATTAATTTTATTACTTGATTATTATAAAATCAAGACCTAAAAATGAAAAACCTTTTAACTGGTCAAATAATTATTTTAAATGTAAAACTATAAATTTTGAAAATTTATTTTGAATTTAGATAACCTAATATTAGCTTTTATTGACTTAAGTGATATTTTCCAATAAATACCTCTTTTCATATTTTATTTTAATTAAATATTATTTTGGTGAAATTAGGTTTGTGATTTCTTTAAAAGAGATATAAATTTTATTTATTTTATAATAAACCAATTTATATCATAAAAATAAAATAATTAGATATTTTTTCCCACATTTAAATTTAAAGCTAAAAACACACTTATTAAAAAAATTCTTTAATACAAGTTACGTACACAAATGTTAAAATTAATTTTTCTTAAACATAGAAATTTCATCTAATAAAATTTATTTAATATTTTTAATCATTATTTAATAATTTTGTAATAAGGTCCATTTTATTTTGAGTCATTAAATGTAAATTACTTAAATAAAAATTAATTATCATTGTAAAACTGAAAATGAATATGTAAAAATTCTAATAGTAAAAGATTTAGAATCATGTTTGAAAAATGTTTCAAAATGAATGGTTAAGATATTTTACACCTTATCTCATCCCTTAATTCATTACTATTGGGAAAAAATCCCTCAAGGAAACATTGCATCATTTTTGGGTTGGTTGTGTTTATTGACAATTCAGATTTCAAGGGTGAATTGTCGAGTTCCAGAGATGTTGTTAACAATCCATGTAGACAAAGAACCGTGACAAATGAACATAATATCTGGAGGCGGTACAAACGAACAGATACAAGGTCACACCATTTTCTAGTGTTTTCTAAATTATTGGAGTCCAAAATTTGGAGTTTAGTTTGCATCGCGATAAGTGTATTTTATTGAATATCTCATCAATATATGAGAAAGGCATGAATTTAGAGAAGACATACTTCATGGATTGGATTTCGTGAAGACATGAAAATTTTTGATGGTGATTCTTCGTGATTATGTCAAGATTTATGAAAAGAAGTGTTGAAGAGCATTATGGTGGTGAAGGGAATTGTATGTGGAGTTTTGCGGTGAAAGCGTGGTGTAAATGACAGAATGCTCTGTGATTAAGACAAGCTCCGCAATTGGAAAATTGTTATGGTGCTTTGCAATTTTGAGAGAATTTTACCAGGAAGTTCGGAGCTTCACTATTTGAGCTGACGTGGTGTTTACATCGCATGGAATGTTCGAGGGTCGGTGAAATCGCCTATAAATAAGACACTAGGCCCTCTTTAGATTTAGATAGATAGGTTATATCTCAAAAAAGTTTTGATATAAAATATAATAAAGTTACTGAGGAATGTATTCACAATTCCAGGAAATATAGAAGTTACAAATGAACATATTCTTTTACGGTTACTTGTGGTACTGTGGTGGATTTTGACATAAAACCAATATGTATTGGTTCAAAAAAGAACATTATAACTATCCCATGAATTATATAACGCAATGTTTGGGGTCGGTCTATCTTCTCAAAGTAATAAATATAAAAATTCTATTATGAATGTTAAAAATAGATTCTATCCTTTGGAACCTATTTTTAATGATGTGAATAACTTGTAATTCTTACAAAAGGATGTCTTGTTTTGTTATCATCATAACAACAAGTTTTTTAACAATTCTCAAAATCTGGATGTGAAGAAAGATAAATGGAAGGTAAAAGATATTTTTATAGAATCCTCTCTCAAATATATTAAGGGATAATGAACCCAGATCTTGGATACTGTATGTTTATATCATATGATAGGATATTCGAAATTATTGAAGAATGTAAAAGTCTTCAAAAAATGAACATTGTAATTTGGCTGTGGTAAATACCTCAGAATGAAAGGTGTTGGATCTAATATTATTGGAGAAGAAAAGTTAAAATAAAAGACATATTTTTTCACTGATGGGTTGAAACACAACCTTTTGAGAAGTTCAAAACATTGTGATGAAGGTAATAAATTATTTTTAGAGAATGTGGTTTTGTTGTGAAAGGAGAGGAATATGAAATAGTTATTATAGGATTACAATGCACAAAAAAGAAACATTTTTTAAATAGGTGAAGTTATAATTCATGTTACTTAATCATGGTGAAAGAAAATTAGTTATAGCATATAATATTGGGACATATGTGTTAATGAAATGTGAGGAAGTTATCAAATTGAGATATTGTGCATGGTTTTTCTGATATGTCAAAAAGAAGATATTTCTGTTGTTGTATTTTTCAGAAAGGGAATATTACAAACTCATTGTATAAGAAATTTTATATTCGATCAACTTGACCTATAGAACATATAGATTATGATATTTGTGGTCCAATGAGAAAACAATAAACATTAATAGAAAAGTACTTCATTTTTTTAATTGATGATTTTACTCACATTTCTTCTTTTATGTACTTGAAATATAAATCAGAATATCTGAAACATTTTAAGAGTTTTAAGTGATGAGATAAGAAATAATGCGTGTATTATGTGGATAATTTTATAACATACAATGGTGGTGAGTATAAGAATAAATAGTTCAGAATTAATATTAATAAAAATATAATTTAGCATGAATTCAGTATACTATACAAACCTCAACAAAAGGTCACTACTGAGATGAATAATTGAAGTCTAGTTGAAATGGATCATAATATGTTACTTGAACAAGGTATTTCTCATTAATTTTTTATGAAATATATTAGCATAATTATTTATATTTAGAACCAATGTTTCCATAATCCAAATTATGATACGACTCCTTATGAAATTACATATGAAAAAACACCATGTTTGAAACATTTAAGAGTTTTTGGGAGTGCCTAATTTATAAAGAACAAAGGTGGATACCTGGGGAAGTTTGATCAGAGAGGCTAAGTTAGAATCCATCGTGGCTATTCTCTAGAAATAAGAGGTTATAAAAGTTTCAACAAAGAGACTGGAATATTATATGATGGTGAAGTGATAAGAAACAAAAACATGGTTAGCATGAAAAGGATACACACAAACTGAAGGTATTGATTTGGATGAGAAATTTTCTTAGGTGGAAAGGTTAAAAACAACCATAATCATTCTTGATATCACCACACAATTATGTTATAAATTTTGTTAGATTGATGTGATGCCAACACTCTTGAAAGAAGAAATTCATGTCAAAGTGGATGTTAAGAAACATTGTGGATTTTTTCTTGGGAAGGATGAAAGTTAAGTATATAATTTAAAAAATCCTTGTATGGTCTAAAAAATAACCTAGATAATGGTATTAAAAATTGGAATCCTGTATAATAAAGTTGAGTTTTAAGAAAGAAAGGGTTGATGGTAATTTTTAAATAAAAGAAATCCAGGAAATTTAATTCATTGTAATTATATATATTGATGATATTATATTTTATGGGAATGATGAATGAACATGTGAAAGATTTTCTGAATAATTGAAAACTATTTTCGAAATGTCCTTTCTATAAGAAATGAGAAACATTATTATGTTAAAAATATAACCAAATAAGAAAAACATATTCCTTTCACAAGAAAAGTATCCTAAGGAACTTCTTAAGAAGTTTGGAATCAAAAATTAGAAGATTATTTTTACACTATTTTTTTGGGAACCAAGTTGGTTAATGATGTACAAGGAAATTAATTTTACACTAAAGAGTTTTTTAAGCTAATTAGATGTTTTTTCTATCATACTACCTCAATATTAGGCATTGTTTATATAGTTATCTGATGTACAGGACTCAATAGTTCTCGAAAATAATCACACCTATTTTTTTGAAAAAAAAATCTCAGAGATACCAAAGGCATAATAGATTTTAAAATCTAGTATGATAGATAAAAAATAACTAATTATTGTGGTTAAAAAGATTCGAATTGGGTAAGTAGATTTTATGATAGAAGATCGACATATGTTGGAGTTTTCTTTTTAGGGAAAAGTTGTGTTAGTTGGTATACTAATAAAAAAATTATTAACTCATAGAATGACTGAAGATGAGTATATTTATGGCACTCAAGTTGCCACACAACTTATGTGGATAAAGACCCAATTGGAAAAATTATATAATGAAGTAAATTTACCCTTTTTTAGATTGTGATTATCAGAGCTCCATCAATATAACAATAAACCCGGTAAAAAATTCTAATTCAAAACAAATTTCTATCAAATATAAATTCATCAAAGACCACTTGGGGAAGATTGAATTGAATTTGGAGTGTGTTACTATATCAGAACATGTTCCTAACATATTAAAAAAAACATTATTGATGGAAGCACTTTTCAAAACGATTTTAAATATTGGTGTCCAACATCATTATCTCCAAGGTTGATGTAAATGTTCTAATCCTGTATCTCATCTTTTATTCGGAAAGTGTTTTCAAGGTGGAGAGTTTTTATATTAATCAATCACTTGATATGTGAAAAATATTTTAAGGAAGTATGAATGTAGTGGGAGTTGTGTATATGATTTGATCTCAAAAGGTATATATGTGAACTATTTTAATTGTTTTTTGAAGTGTTAATAAGAAACTTTTTCTTATATAAAAGTTGAAGAAGTTTTGAAATGATGTCAGTTTGAGAATTTTAAAGAAGTAAAGATGTATCTTAAGTCACTACATTAGGACATCGCGGTCTTGTTGTTAATTATTCTTATTTCCTATAAAGAGTTTGATCACATAGGATTAGAATTACTGATAAGTGATCCATAGATTGAGATTCAACGTTTACGTGATTTATTAATGTTGGATGACAACAAAATCCCAAGAGATTTATTTTTGAGACATTTTTTATTAGAGAAGGTTTTTATATTCTAAATTATGTTTTTTAAGTAATTTCTCTTTTTTTCAAGAAAAGAAAATTAGAAAAAAATTTATGTTTTTGATCAGATGATAGGATTAAAGAATCAGAGTAATAAAATATTCAGATTGCATTTGATATAAAAGTTAATAAGTTTCTGTTTTCTATACCGAAGAATTATTGTGTAATAATTTGTTTTTCAGACTCATCACGGGTTCAAAATTAATGTTTTGATCAAAATATAAAGATGTATTGGAGTCTGAATGGATCCATACTAAATCTTATGATGATTTTATGATTTTAATTATCAAATATCATAAGTTGTTTTAAAAACATGTTCTACAAGTCTTATGAAAGAAAGGGGGAGAAGATATGTTTGGATGGAAAGAAAGAAGATGATAAAAGGATAGAAATTCAAAGATCATTCCAATATAAGTTAAAAGATGCTCTTCCAATCCATAAAATGTTATCAATGTCATGATACAAGTAGATTATTTTGAAGGAAGAGAATCTATGGTGGTTAAATTTGTGGAATTTTATGCTTTTCTCAGTCACTGATCAACTGATTCGTTAGATTTTATGAACCATCAGACTGTCTGATTCACTAGATAAACAATTCACAAGGATCAACAATCAGTTGGGATGTATGGAAGAAGGAAGTTATATTGAAACTAGTGCATCTAAAGTAATATTCCACCATTAAATCAGATGCATAAACGTTTTTATACATATAATAAAGACGCGTCTGTTTGGACTGATGCATGTAAGAATGTCAGAGACCAATCTATCAAATAAAGGTCAACAATGTGATCCACTAGATTAATTAGGTTGTTTTTTTTTTCAATTTGTTCATGAAAGAAAGTGTTTTTTATTTTATAAGTGGATCCAGATTCATAAGATTGGATATACCACTAATATATTAGAATAAAGAAGAGACTGATCAATCATACATAACCTGACATAGATATGTCATTGAATGTTGGACTTCATCGGACACAAGATAATCGGTCTGAGGAGAAGAATAAAATAACAATTATTTGAATATTTTTGTTGAAGCTCTTATCAATGGGGATTTAGAAGTTATTATAAAAGTATTTCCAATGGGTGTTTCTATCTTTACAAGTTTCAAATATGTCTATGGAAAAATAAAAGTAACATAAGTATAAAAAAGTTGCAATAGTGTTTATAGAATAAGGATTTTTGTGTTTTAAGAAACGTTTTTAGTTGTTATAGAGCATTATAATGAGGATTAATTCATTTTTTTTTTGAAATTATCATGGAACTATTTAATTAGGATTCTATTATCTTATTTATTTTTTCATCATAATGAAAACAATCAGAATGAAAATGTTTTCATGATAAAGAATTTTTATAAAGTATGAAGTGATATATAGTTATGAGAGGATTCAATAAGGTTTGAGAAGTGTGAAGAAGAGTTGATAAGCACTGAAATATTCAAATTAATATCTGAAAAGGAAATGAAATTCACAGTAAGGAAATTTCATTGAGATGGAAAATAAATGTCTATTCCCTCCCATTCCTCTCCTAGAATACCTATAAATAGTTTAAAGTATATTCTAATTTTTACTAACATCGGTACATTTAACATGTGAATAAAGTGAGGGTGTTGAATAATAGAGAAGTAGGTTTTTAGATGATTTTTTCTTGAGAAACATATCTTGATAAAATATTTATAAGGAATTATTGTAATCAGAGGTTACTAGATCAGACTGAGTATTCTAGAGAAGATTTCTCTAAAAGGTTCATGTGGTTCAGAATTATTTATAGGGAAATATTTCTTATCTTTTTTATAGACAAAGGTGCTAGGAAAAGGATTCATATAGATCCATTAGAATATTTTTTCATCACCAATTCCAAAAATTTGTCTCTACTTACTTCCTAGTTAGAATGGGAATAATTTTCTTATGATGGTATTCAAGTGGAAGTTCATAAGTCATCGCAAGAACATTACATTAACCAGCTATGGAAGGTTTCATTAATTTTTACAGAAACGTGTATTACATAATTTTTTCTAGAAGAAGAACATGAAATTTTTTATTGATCATAGTGTTATTCAAGTGTAATGTTATATCTTATTTGTTGTATCCACACAAAAGGATTATTTTCTAGTAGATAGTTTGGTATTGGATTGATTCCAACGCATCCAAGGGTGTAGCTACTCTTATTGGGTAGTGAACCTTGTAAATACTCGTGTTCTAATGGTTGTGTGACTATTTTGTTCTTATAAAAGTGATAAATATTTAATAGGAGATGAAGGTTGTTTCAAAATAAAGGATGCTCGAAAGAAAAAGATATCACTTATTTACCGCCTCCCCCTCTTAGTGATACAACCATCTTGGTTGGGCCTTTTCAGCACCAAGTAAATAAAAAATATTAGTATGGATAAGATATAAAATAATTAAATATTACATATGAATAATACTATAAAATAGGTGAATAATTCCACAGAAATCATAACATCATAAATAATCACATGGATAATAATAACTAGTTTCATAATGATTGAATTCATAATGTCAGAAATCATAAACATACCATTGACGCATTGTGCCAAGAAATCATACATAAATGGCTAAGTCCTAGGCCCAAAACCAATACTAATTTGTTTTATGAGACCTACTGATGCATCATGGGGATATCGTAGAACCTACCCATCACTTACTAATTCTATGGAATTAATCATATGAAAGGTGAGAATAACAATTAAATATGTAATCAATGTAAACATTCATACTGAAAAAATATCATAAAAAATGTTTATAATTTTCTAAATCAATAAAAATAATCACAAACCATCCAGAATAATAAGGTTTATTGTATCAAAATATTAAATTCCCATAAATGAATAATATTAAATATATAATGTTAACATAAATGAATATAACTTAAAAAGGCCACTAGAAAATTTCATGAAAAAATACCCTTTTAACTTTGAAACCAATTATTTAAAATCAATAGAACTTCAAAAATAATAAGTAAATTATTTTGTCAAAAATATCCTCGTAAAATTATACTAGGATCCTAAAATTAATTAGTGTTCATGAAGGTGGGTAATTATGTACATGTTATATACGTAAAAAAACGAACAATCCTTTAAAATTATTGTAAAAAGTTAAAAATGTACCTCATTAGGAAAACAATAAGATGATTATTTTTAAATAATTTTTTAAATAGTAAAACATAGATAGAAATTTTTTTAATAAATAATTTTATTTTTTTAAAGCATTATTTTATACATTTTAATAAAAATAAGAACATTAAAGAGAAAATTTTATGGCCAAGTAGAAAGACATGGTCAGTTTTCCTTAAAAATCATTTTTGTATCTAGAATACATAAATAGAGGATATTTAAAGGAAAAATTTTATTCTAAATTACTAAAAATAGGATAAGAAAATATATTATGTTTATGATAAAAATATAAAATAATTTTCCCAATGGAGACATAAACATAAAAAATCTATGATATTGATGAGATAATAAAATAAACCCTTACCTCATATTCTAATTCTTTTTTATGTGTAAAAAACATCTATATGAATGATGTAGAAGAACAAATAAAATAAAAAAACATGGTTAATAACTATACCTCTTCTTCAAAAATACACTTTAGGATGATACCCAATTCTATCATAAGATAGTGTTATGACCAAAACAAGGAATCTATTAAATAGGTATTGAAGTAATGAAGGATTTTGGGCTAGGATTGTCTTGAATAAATTCCTCTTGATGTTTGTGAAGAACCATTGTGGTGTTTTTTTAAAAAGTTTTGTATTTGTTAAAAAGTTGTCATTTTATTGAAGAATATTTTTGATATACAAGATTATGAAGATTTTGGTTACTGTAATATTTTATTTTTTATAACTAGAGAATGAAAGAATTTGATGAGTTTAAAAGAAGTTAGTGAGTTTAAAATAAGTTTATAAGTTTAAATGAAGTTGTTGAGTTTAAAATAAGTTGTTGTGTTTTAATGAAGTTACTATTTTTGAAAGATGTTATTGAATGAATAAGTCCTCTTGATGCTGATGATTTTTAAAAGAGGATGTTTTTGAAGATTTAAAAGTCAACAGTTAGAACGATTCTTGAACTTTATAAACAAAATCATAATATACATTTTTGATCAAAAATTTCTCAAAAAACATGACAACTTTTAGGATAAAATATTTTGAATAAATGATAGCAAAGTTTTAAAGAATCAGAATCACTTAAATGAAGCAAAAAAATGGATCTGACATCATTGTTTGATAAAAACAGTACCAGAATTATATAATAATAAGAACCACTTATCTAAGAAATTTGGAACTTTATTTCTGAGTAATTCGGAACCATATCTCTGAGAAATTGAGAACTTGATTTCTGAGTAATTCAGAACTTGATTTTGGAACAATTAGGAACCTGATTTCTGTGCAATTCAAAACCCAATTCATTAGAAATTCGTAACATAACTTATGAGAAATTCAGAACCTGATTTCTGAAAAAATTGGAACCTGATTTATAATCAACTTAAATCCTAATTTATAAGAAATTCAAAACCTAATTTCTAAGAAATTTAGAATCTAATTTCTATAAAATTCAGATCATGATTTATAAGAAATTCAGAACCTGATTTCTGAGAAATTCATAACCAATTTTTTGGGAAAATCGATACTTTTTTTCTGAATAATGAGAAACATTTCTCAAAGAATGATTCTGAGGAAATTTGAACAATAATTTTTAGTATATTTAAAAGAAAATTTGAACAGTATTTCTAAGAATGTTTCTAAAAAATAGAACTTTGATATAAAATTATCATACTGCGAATGATTTAAAGAGATGAAGAAGTGGAACATGATATTAAATCTCGGTAAATCTTAGAGAAAATTAATGAGATTTAATAGAGTCAAAGCTGATGTTTTAATTTGAGATATTTTTGTATTTTCTGAGATTTGAGGAATCGGGAAATTTTTTTAAGTATCCCACCATTGTTTTCTGAGTTACCTATAAATATTTTCTCAGATCATTTATTCATTTGTAACTTTTTTACATGTGAAAAAGTTGGAGCTTTGGAGAATTCGAAGTGAAAATTTACCATCGGATTTAAGAAGGTTTCATTGAGTGTTTGGGTAGGGGAAAACCTGAATCATATTTACCATACTAAGAAGATTCGACTTAGCCAAATCAGACTAAGTATTCAGATAAATCATTTTTTGAGAATATTTAAAAAAGTTTTTATTATTTTGTTCGGTTAAATTTTTCTATAATCAAACATTGTAATCTGATGGGAGTCTATATAATCTTTTTTATCAAGATATATAAGGTGTCCAATGGGAGTTGGCACTGGTTTTATTCAATTCGACTTTATAGTGGATTTCCAAAGACCCATGTGACTTTCTATGGAAGGGACATAGGTTCCCAAATTGAGTCGGAACCTTTTAAATTGTGTGTTCCATACTTTTTTTTAACATTTTTTCATGAATAAGTATTTTCTAGCGGTTGATACGGAAATAACTATTAATAGGTTTCAGGGGTTAGGTTCTTATAGTTTTGAAACTTATAAAAATTGAACAACAGATTCAACCCCCCCATCTAGTTGTTATTTGATCCTTATAACTTCAATTAGTATAAAGGGGATGTTCCTTTTTTGAATCCTTATCATGGATAATGTCAATTATATTAATAGTATATGAATTCCTACATTTGATGGAAAAATTTATTATGGATGAAAAAATAGGATGATTACTTATCTTATATCTCTTGGCATGGAAGTTGTAGATGATACTACTATTGGTTTTTCACATATTGAGAAAGATTATACTATGATATTTGTTGATAAGAGAAATATAGAAGTTGATAGAAAGTGTAGAAATTTAATCCTTATAACCTTATCATAAAATGTTTATCAGAAGGTGATGGGTCTCAAAACATCAAAAAGTATGTGGGAAAACCTAGAAAGTGTTTTTGAATGGAATATTAAAGTAAATGAAGAAATTCTATTAATTTGGCATAATAAGTACGAAGACATCAGAATGAGGGATGGTGATACAATTGATAAATTCTTCACCAGGGTAAATGAAATTCATTTCAAAATCATAGGATTTGGAGATATCCTGGAAGACTCTATATTTTTGAAGAAAATTATGAGAATATTTCTAGAGAGGTTTGATTCTAAAATTTATTCTTTAGAAGATAAGGATGATTTATCTCTTGCTGAATTTCATAATTTTTTTGTTTCTTATAAATTAAGGAAATCCTAAATGTTTAAAAATAATATGAAGGATGAAATGGATTTTGAAGCTATGAGAAATATAAAAATCCAAGATATTGAAGAATTTTATCCTTGTGAGTCTGAAGATAAATTTAATGATGAGATGAATGAATAATGAATGCATACTATATCTAAGAACTATCGAAGAAAAATAGAAAAGTATACATGTAAACTTCATCTAAATTTTTTTGAGTTTGGTGGAGTCACACAATTTTCTATGAATTTCCCTAAGAATAAAGTTGTAGAGTATCGAGATAATTCTGATTAAAAATGATGATGGAAAAATTGTAAAAAATGATTAAGAAGAAATGTCTTCCCGTAGATAAAAGATTATATTTAATAGAAAAAAATAAGTTTTTTGAGTAAGAAAGTTAAATTTGACTCTACTGAAAATAATTCATCTGAAGACAAATGTTCAAAAAAAATTCAGAACCTTCAATGAAAGACTTCAGAAAAAAATATTCTCTAGATAGCGAAGAAGGTGGTGAATAATATTATAGGGAGTTTCAGATCAAAACCTAACTCGTTTCATTTCATGAGAAAAACAAAACTCTCAAGAAATAAATTAGGGTAATGAAAAAATATCATTAAGAAGTTTTTGTTTTAAGAAAATATGTCATCAAGCAGGAGGATGAATACATTCAAGAAATTATTGGTTAAAAACATAGAATTGATGAACATGGAAAGTTGATTAAAGATATTAGAAATAACATGGAAGATAACGAATAAGAGGTTGACAAGTTGCAATAAAAACTTCTTGATTCTGAAATTACATTGAGGAAGATGAACGAAAACTTCAACAAAGATTCAGAAGTAAAAGTTGATACTTTAAAAATTGCTAAGAATGATCAATATGAGAATCAAGTGAAATCTTATCTTACCAAAAATAATGTTTCATCAGATTCCTTTAACTTTTCAGGTTCCAAAAAAAGTATTGGTAAATAATTTGTTGAAAAGGGAAGTGAGAAACCTATCAATTATACAAAAGTAGAAAACTCACTCAAAAGCAATGATGGTCCACATACTAAGCATGTTAGAGATGAAAGAAGTCACCAACCTCAACAATATTTCCATAGAGAATTATTTTTCTTGAAATGAAAATCCAGATTTTATGGCTATTACTGGTGTTTCAGAATCTATGGGAATAGAACTTATAATTGTTATCGTAAGTTATCATTACCCAGAACAAGGTTCGAGAAAAATGGAAGAAATAATGAAAAAAGAATGAGTAATGTTCCAAATATATAAGATGTTGAAAATGAGATTTCTCAAGATTTTAAAAACAATCGAATAATAATAATTTTATAAGTTTAGATGAAGTTTATAGAATATGCGATGAGTCTGGTCATCTGGTTAGAAGATATATAACAGTCCATCTAGAACAAGTTTCTTATGATAGAAAAGAAAATAAAGATGAAACGAATAAGGCAAAAGAAATATCTTTTGTTGTTGAGAAAACATTAATGGAATGTGAGAGGAAAAAACCATGGATACTTGATAGTGGTTATTCTTCACATATGAATGGTGATATAATTTTTTTGAAACATATAGAAAGTTGTGATGGTGGAGCAGTTACTTTTGGAAATGATAGTTCATTAAAAATTAGAGGAATCAGAATGTTAATGATTGAAGTAGAGATATTGAAATCTAAAGATGTTTTAATTCTTGATGGGATAAAACATAACTTAATTAGTGTAATTCAAATTTTAGATGAGGGAAAATAAATAATCTTCATAATGGATTCTTATATCATCAAAAGTTTAAAATATGGAATATTCATTATAAAAGGAGAAATAACTAGTGGAAATCTCTTTTAAATAGGAGAACTAAATAAGTCATGTTAATTGAGTACTAAATATGAAAAAAAAAATTATAGAACCGAAGACTTGGTCACCTTGGGCCAAAAATATGAATAAAATTTGTAAATTTAATGATGTCGGGAATATTCCAGAATTGAAAAGAATAGATAAATGTGTTTTTATTAATTTTCAGAAAGGAGTAATGACTAAAAAAAAGTTATAAAAGGGTTAAGATTCAATCTACCAGACCACTTGAGTTTATTCATTCTGATTTATGTAGACCGATGAGACATTAATCAACAAAAGGAGACTTATAATTTATCACTTTTATTGATGATTTCACTCTGATAACAAATATCTTATTCATAAATAACAAGTCAGAGGCTATTGAAATGTTAAAATTATTCATAAAATATATTGAGAAAGAATTAAGGGTTTCCATCAAAAATTTGAGAACAAATAATGGTATCAAATTAGGAAATAATTCTTTTGAAGTTTATCTAAGGAAATATGGTATCAAAAATTAGTATATTGATCCCTATAATTCACAAAAAAACATAGAGTAGGAGAAAGAAAGAATAGAACCTTGGTGGAAATGAGAAGAAGTATGTTATCAAAATGAAAAAATTCAAAATTATTTTGGAGAGAAGTTATTAGTAATACTATACATGTTCAAAATAGATTCTTTTTAAGACTGGAAACCAACATGAATCAATACGAAATGTGGTATAATAAAAAACCTTCATTTAAATACATTAAATTTCTTGGAAGTCCGTGTTTTCTCAATGTAAAAAATCTAAATTTTGTAATGTTTGATGAGAAATATGAGGAAGGAACATTCATGGGATATTCACCAAATAGGAGAAGACACAAATGTTGGAATAAATGTCTAAAAATGTTTTTGGACTCATATGATGTGAAGGTAATTTAAAATAAAAGTTCATTAGAAAGTATTGTTGAGAGTTTGGAGGAAGATAAATTGTACATTGAAAAAAATTTTAAAAGTAATTAAAAGCATTCTTGTAAGGATTCATATGAATAATGTGATGAGGAAACTCTATCTGGGAAAGAAGCATTTAATTTTCATACCTTACGAAAACATGTTGAATCTGAAAAAATTATTGGGAATTATATGGTGACAGTTCAGACTTGAAGGAAGTTGAGTTTATAAAATCATAATTCACTTATCTCAAAAGTTGTACAAGAATTAGTTTTAGAGGATAATCAACATAAATAATGGATGGATGATATGAATGAAAAGTTATATTAGATTGAGAAGAATGAAACACATGAAAATTTTTCATGGCCAACAAATAAAAATGTTTTCAGAACCAGGTGGGTTTATAGAAAAAAATTGAATGAGCATGGAGATGTTTCAAGAAACAAAGAAATAATTGTTTGTAAAGGATATGTATAGATGGAAGGTGTGGATTTTAATGAAACATTTTCCCCCATTTCAAGGATAGAAACTATCTGTATGTTACTTATAGTGCCTGCTCAATAGAATTAAAAAGTTTATCAGATGGATGTAATGTCAGCTTTATTAAATGGTGATATTGATTAAGAAGTTTACATTGATCAACCTTGTGAGTTTCTAATTGATGAGGATGAAAACAAAGTTTGTAAATTAAATAACAATTTTTATAGGATAAAAAAATCCCAACATGCTTGGAATTCTAATATTTTTTTTGAGAATGATGAACTTTTCTAAATGAAAAGTTGAGAGAAACTGGTATATGAAAGATTCTGAATTTACAACTTTAATTGTAATTTTTTATATAGATGATATATTTTTTTATGAGGATGAAGAAAATATTTCAGAAGAGTTTTCTGAAGAAATGATGAATAATTTTTAAATGTTAATCTTGGTAGAATTAACTTTATTCCTTGGATTACCAGTTCAAAAAAAGAAAAATACAGATTCTTTCTCAAGAATAGTACATAAGATAATTGTTAAAGAAGTTTACCTCCAATTTCCGTGAGAAAAAAATTATGTAAAGATGAATCTGGAATAAGTTTGAATCAGAATGAATTTTGAAGGTTTATTGGAAGTATTGTTTACCTTAAAAATTCATGGATTGATATTGTCTATATTGAGAATTTTTGTGCTAGGTTTAAAAGTAATCTGAACGAATCACAAATGTTGGTTGAAAGGAGGAGCTTTCGATGTATAATAGGAACAAATTCACATGGGTTTTTATATAAAATAAAAATTGAGATACAGTTTATTGGTTATACTAATGTTTATTGGGATGGATATTGTAATCATATAAAGTTAAAATCTAGAGGAATATTATTTTTGGGTGAATGTTATGTGAGATGGAATAGTAAGAAATAATGTTTAGTAACTTTGAGAACAACTAAATCTAAATTTTTTGTAGCTACTCAGGCTTGTACTCAAATGTTGTGGAAGAATTTTCAGTTAGAATGTTTGAAAGAAAATGTTTCTAAACAATTTAAGACACTTTTTGATTATCAGAGTGCAATTGATATTTCTAAGAATATTTTCCAACATTCAAGATCAAAACACATTGATTTGAAGTTTCACTTTATAAATGAGAATGTTACCACTAGAGATGTTTTTCTATAATTTATTTAAAAAAATTATCAGATTACTGATATCATTACAAAAGAAATGTCTAAGGAATGTTTTTATGAATTAAGGCTACAAATTCATGTTCATCCTCCTCCCATGTCATCCTAAACCCCATAAGGAATACCCCCACTGTGCTTTGGATTATGTTGAAAAAGGGGGATATAATGTAACAACTTTCTACATTGTAAGAATTTTTTATTAGCTTCGTTTTTTGAATATAAATTTTTCGTTATCATATAATAGGGGAGAGAAAAAGAAATGTCAAAAAATAAAGGATTAGATTGAGAGAATAAGAAAAATGAGGAAGATTTATCTTTACATGGACACAAAATATTATTTCCACCGAGGGATAGAATTACATCAAAAACATTACTTTTATCCAGTAATATGGTTTCAAGACACTCACTTTTGAGAAAGGCTATGTTTTTATAAAATTAAAAAAGTTGAGTTGTGAAAACACTCTGAGAGTTTGAAATTTTGTTAACAAGAGTTTTAAACAAATCAAAAGAGGGAGATTGAAAAACATTTTTTGTGTTTTTTTTAACAAAGTTTTTTATTTGTTGACAACTAAAATTTTTGTTGAAAATGTTTTTGATATATAGAAAGAAAAAGTTGTTGATGAGTTTGAAATATGTTGTTGATTGAAGAAGTCCTTTTGTTACTGAAGAGTTTTGAAAGAGGATATTGTTAATGTGTGAAAAGTTAGAAGATATAAAGCTTCTAAAAATTTATAAAAAACCCAAATGGTGTTTTTCTAATTATGAAGTTTTCACAAATCATGAAAAATTTCATGATAATATCTTTTGAAGAAATGATGGAGAATTTTGAAAGAATCATAATCACATAATGGAAGATGAAAATAAGATACAACATCATTGTTATGAAAACCTGAACAACAAATCAACAAAAATTAGAAACAATTTTCTGAGGAATTCAGAACGTTATTTCTAAGAAATTCATAACCTGATTATTGAGCAATTCATAACCAAATGTGTGTGAAATAAATTTCTAAGAGTTTCAGATCTTGATTTTTGTGCAATTGAGAACATGATTTCAGAGAAATTCGGAATGTTATTTCTAAGAAATTATGAACCAAATTTCTGAGCAATTCAGAACCTCATTTCTTATTAATTCAGACCCTAATTTCTATGAAATTCGGAACATGGTTTATAAAAAATTCAAAACCACTTTTCTTGGAAAATAAGAACCTATTTTTTGAAGAAATCAGAACCAATTTTCTAAGAATGTTTCTTAGGAAATCATAACCACATTTTTGAGCATGTTTCTAAGAAAATATGAACAACATTTAGGAGTATGTTTCTAGGATAATTCGAACAACTTTTCTGATCAATTTTATGAAAAAAAACCAAGATTCAAAATTATCATAATGAGAAATATTTAAAGCATTGAATAAGTAAATATTGATGTTAAATCTTGTGTAAATCTCATATAAATTTAAATATCTTTTATGAAGTCAATGTTGAAGTTATAATGTGCGATATTTTTGACGTTTTTTGAGATTTGATTAATCGGGAAAGTTTTTCATGTATCCATCTTTTGGTTTTTTAGTCACGTATGAATATTTTATCAAATCATTTGTTTATTTGTGATTTTTTTACACACACAAAAGGAGGAGCTCTCAGGAATTCAATGTGAAAAGTTCCCACCATATTGAAGAAGGTTTCTTTTAGTGTTTGAGTAGAGGAAAATGAGATTCAACTTTATCATACTGGGAAGATCAGACATATCCAAATCAGACTAAGGATTTGGACCGAGAATTTATGGAGAAGATTTAACAATGTTTTTATTATTTTGTTTAGTTAAATTGTTCAGTAAGAAAACATTGTAAACTGATTGAAGTTACTATAATATTTACTATTGGGAGATAGAAGGTGTCTAATTAGAGTTCAAAAAAGATATATTCACTTATTCATTAATTTGGATTTCCATAGACCCACGGGAGTGGAAATGGAAAGGAGTTTGGTTCTCACATTGTGATATTACCATGTAAATAATTTTTCACTTTCTTCCTTTACATTTCTTTCGTGAATAAGTATTTGTTAAATGTTGATATAGAAATTAATCTTAACAGGTTGCAGGGGTTAATTTTATTAATGTTTTGAGTCTTATGAAAAGTGAACAACTGATTCAACCCCCCCCCCTCAATTGTGATTCAATATTTGGAACTTTAGTGTGTATATAAGAGGATATGGGTGTTAATTTTATAAGTGGGGGAGGGGACATACTTAGAAATTTTTAAAAATAATACAAAATGATAAATTCATTCCCAATAAAAATGATTCAAAGTGGATATATATTTAAAGGATAGGTAGAGTGAGGTATAAATTATTACATAAAATATGATTTTTTCAGGTTTAATTAGAAAAATTTAACCTTATCATTTGATTTAATCCTCAGTAAACTCATTTCTACCTTAATGGTGGTATGAAATTTTTACTATTTTTACTATTTTTACAATTCATTATGAAAAAAAAATTAGGTTATCCTTATTAAATAATATTAATAATGTTGATTTAAAATATTATATAAATTTTAATAAATAGTATTTGTAGAATTGGTAGAGTTAAATTTAAAATTAAACATACATGTGTGATGAAAATTCATTTTTTGAAAGAAAAAGTTTTCCATAAGTATAAAATGTGATTATATAAAATTTCAATATAATATAGAATAAAACAACCTAAATTGGATAAATAATAATATAATTGAACTTATATTTCCCTTCAAACCATTTAAAAAATGGAACTTTGTAAATTAATTAAAAAAGTTATTTTTTATTAAAAATATGTACTTTTTAAATATTCATCATGAAATTTATCTTTTCATAAAATTATTAAAAGTTCAATATAAGTTAATTTTGACATATTTATTTAAAAAATTAAATTAAATTTTCCAATACATTTTTTAAAATTAGTAAAAATTAATTTTAAAATAAGTGCACAAAACACAATGAATCCACTTTTTAGAAAAAATATTATTTTAAGGGAAAAATATAACTTATTCTTATCCCATTCCTAGAAAAAAATTAGATAAATGATAAATAAATTGATTGAATATATAATATATAAATTTCATTAAAATAATTTACCAGTAGTGATTAATTCAATTCATTAATATAAAAACATATTACACGCATAAAAACTATTTTTTAGAAAATCATTTCTTTTACTCTCAAATATTTTTTATTTTTATTTATAATAAATTTATAACCAATGAATGTATTTTATAAATGCATAAATGATATAATTTTTTTAATTTATTTACCCCTATTCATACCTTTTAATTTTCTTAAATTAACTATTTTAGTAATATTAAATTAGAACTAACATTATTTTTCATTACCAAATATCTTTTAGGTTTAGAGTATTAGAGAGTCGTGTCATAAATCATACACAAAAAACCCATATATTAAAAAGATTACACTTTTATTTACTACCAATTCTTCTTAAAAATTAATTGTTTTTATAAAAAAACATGTTGTTTTCATGGAACATCATAATAATTTTCATCTTGACCTCACACATTTCCCAACTCTTCTTCAAAACCCCACAATTTAAAAAATAATTGTTTAAGAACAAACATATCATTAAGGGACTTAAAAATAATGAAATAATCTATTATTATAAGGATACTTATAAAAATATTTCCATTTTCAAAAATATACTTTATGTTCAAAATAAAAGAAAATTGCAATCCCAAGAAATCACATTATCTGCCAAAATGTTTTCCTAAAACATTTTTTAAGAAATATTAAATGAAAAAATAAACCAAATAATTGTTTAGTTGAAGTCCTGAAAAAATAATAAAAGTAATTTCACAATGTTATATTTTTCACCCTTAAAAAATAGAATGTACATTCTTTTAAAATAAAATAATTATCTTACCATGAAAAATCATAAGATTTATATAAATACCCATAGAAAGAATAGATAAAAAATGTAGGTAACATGGGACAATATTTTTTATATCACTATTAAAAATGGAATAACTATTTGGTTGGCTTACAAACTCAATGCATTAAAGGGATATCCCAGACCCACCCATAAATGGTTTATAATAGAAGCACCTATTCTTGGTTAATAAAAAAACCACCCATCCTTGGAATATAATTGAAACAACTGTCCTTTGTTTATATTTGAATCACCCATCATTGGTTAACAAGAGAAATAAACATTATCCTAAAAAGTTCCCAATAACCATATCATAACCATAAAAAATGGAATATTTCCTTTTATTATTACACTCATAAAATATTCTTTAAACCCATTAGAAACATTTTATGGATACTGAAATATCCATTCCGTTTTAAAACACTGTTTGAAAATAATAATAATTTTGGAAAAGGGGGTTATTATTTTAAGAAAATATATAACATTAAAAAGGAAGTAAAATATTAAATAATTTTATGGTAGTGGGAGAATTGTTTTTCACCGTATACATTAAAACTGAACATTTATTTTATCTTTTTATAAGGAAACTCAAAAGTTTCTGTATAAGATACATATAAAATAATTTTAATTTTTTAAAAATAAAGTAAAAAATAAAAATAAAATTAGCTTTATTAGTCATTAATTTCCATATATATAAATCCAAAAAATAGTTACAAGAATATAGAGGTGGAATAAAAAAGTGTTTTAAGGGAAACATTAAAAAATGATTTTGTTAAAAATAAAGCCTCACACCTTGAGTCCAAATCATTACATTTGTTTTTTATCTTCATAAATAATAAAATTATGTTAATTATTTAACTCATTAAGAAAAATTTTCATTTTTATTATTCATTTTTTGGATGTTATAGTCAATTATTAAATCAATTATGTTCTCATTAGGCATTTTCAAGATATTTAGCTAGTGTGTCAAAAATAGATTTGGTAGATTGACTATGGTCAAAGAGGTTATTATTACATAATATTTATAATTTAAATCATGAAATAATTATTTTTTTTATACAAAAATTATACATTCAAAATAATCATGAGGGATATTTATGAAAAATGAACTACACTACAATCATGGAGACAATACATCATACATATACATGGGTAATGTTTCTATTTTTGAATGATAATTTTAGAAATAAGGTAAGTATTATTTTATTCATATATAATTATAATTATATCATAAATATCTTGTTATTTTATTCAATAAACTTGTAAATATCCTCCATTTTATTTGTTGGTGAAAATTTAATTGCATCACCTTATGGAGGTGGTGGTCCACACATATGCATTAATGATGATATAATTCGTCAATAGATGGAATGTTAAGAAATTATATTATCGATTACATTTTAATAATTATCAATATGTCATGAATATATTTATATTCATTAAATCCATTATTATAACCATCCACCCGAGATGGTGATGGAAAACAAATTACATAGGTTCAAAAGGCTGTAGTTAGCTGTACACACAAACATTGTTTTTGTTTCCCATTTGACGGACGATTAGATGGATATAAAATACTATATTAACATAATAAAATATAACTATATGATATATAATTATGTTATTATAATATCATGGATGAATAATATTTTAAGGAGGCATGATCATAAATAAAACATAACTCTTAATTAAGAACTATTCCTCTTCTTCCGAAAACCACTTTAAGGTTTAAACAAAAAGCTTCCATATGATAAAATTTTGATAAAAAATGGATTATAGGATGGGGGAGGGATCTACGGAATGGATGTTTTGATGATTTTATGATCAAAAATGGGTTTTAAGTGTAAATAAATGAGAATAAGAGGTTCCCTTTTATAAGAGTGGGTAGGGGGAACTCTTGTAATTTCATTAAACAATAAATTAATATAAATTAATTTTATTGTCCAAGTGGATCCAAGTTGATAAATTTTGACGTTAATATGTTTAGGAGTAAAAATATTTTCGCCCAATAAATGTTTTATTAGTTTGGATCAAATTTTTACCCTTGACGTTTTGTTATAACCCTTCGCTAACCCTTTTGGCATTTACTGTGATATCAATGCTTTTTACTATTAAGGGGATATTATAGTTACTATAAAATGGAAAAAATCCATAAATGGACCACAGTTGACATTCTGAACCATAACACATTCAATTTTCCAGATATAATATTTTTAGGAAATGATATTTTTGAATCCAAATTGATAATTTTGGAATTTAATATGTTTATGAGTGAAAATAATTTCACCCAATAAATTTTTTATCAGTTTGTATCACATTTTTACCCTTATCATTTTGTTTTAACCCTTTTTTAACCATTTTGGAATTTACTGTGATATCAACGTTTTTTACTATTAAAGGTATAATACAGCTACTATAAAAAGGAAAAAATTCATAAATGGACCATGGTTGACATAATAAACTACAATACATTCAATTTTCCAAATACAATATTTTTAATAATTTTAAATCATTTAATAAAATATTTTTATTACAAAAGAATATTAATGTCAATTTTAGAACTATTCATTTAATTTAACTTTTAAAACTACAAGACAATAATTTATTTAAAATTAATTAAATAAAAAACTGTATAATATTTAATGATTATCTAATAAAATTAATTAAGATAAAACCTCACTCAAATAATATTATTTTTAGAGTTTTTTTAAAATCATTTTATTGATTTGTTTACTGCTTGCACCAACATTGTGTTAGTGTTCTTAAAGCATTTAGGAGACATATTTTTCCACTAATAATTAAAAAGAAATTACCATGATTAAAACAATAATTTATATTTAAAATTATTATTCATAAATGTAAATATCCTCTATTTATCCATAGGTCAAAAAATTAAATATAATAAAACCAAGATAATGAATGTTTTTAATTTTCTTCATATAAAATAATATAAATGGTGAAAATCATGTCCAAATGGAAATATAATGCCATATATTAGACTTTTGGATGATTATTGATGATATATACTTATGAAATTAAATTAAATCATGTTTTAAAGTCATTTTTTAGTCCTTCTAATTTTATTTTTTAACCAAAGTTACCTAATTTACCTTTCATCGTGGAAAATAGTTTAATAAGGTTATTATTTATAATTTCCAAAAAATGGACCTATTTAAAAAAATTATTAACCATAAGTGGAAAACGGAATTAATTTGTCAATATTAGAAACATATAAGTGTGAGAATCTAATTTAAAATTGAACTGAAAAAATGTACCAAAGAATAATTTTTCAGAAGAAATTGTCCTTTTTTATGTATAAAATGTTTTCATACTCACTTCAAGTATAAAATTAATTTAAAATATAATAATTGTATTTTTTTGAATAAAAAATAATTAATTAAATTCTAAAACATAAAAAAATATATAATTCAGCTTTATAAATTCTATAAAATAAATTATAGTTTAAAAAAGATGAATATTTTTCACAATTCACTCAAAAATCAAACTTTTCCAAAAATTCTAAAAATTTCACTTTAATATAATTTTAATATTATAATTTTAAAAATTCATTTTATTTTATGAGATAAATTTTATAAATGTTTCATAAATTAATTATATTATTTTCTCAAAAAATAAATAAATATCATTTTAAAAGAAAACGAACTTATGAAGCATAAAATGACTTTTCAAGAAATTGAGTACTAAATTAAGAGGCAGTAATCTGTAAATTTGTGTTTATTAGAAAATTTATGTATATTTCATAATGATATTAATCTTATATATACTCACCAACTAAAATATTTGGTTATAATAGTCATATTTAAATGATAATATTTTGTGGTTCATTTAAGCTCGGTGTTGTGTGTCGTACATGCTATCAAAGATAATGTACTTAAAAAATAGAGTTTGTTACATTATACCCCTTTAAATATTTTAATCCTTTTAATTTTGACTCCATCTCAATAATAAATGGTTTTTATGATGAAAATACATTTTTTTGAAATACTACATCGTAAAAAGGTTTAATAAAACATCATCTAGAAAAGAGGGTAAGGTAAATAAGAAGCCTATCTCGAATAAAAAATAACTAGGTTCAAAATAAAAAAATTCATGGGAATTAAAATCATGGGAATGGAATAAAATGATAATTTTCGAATTATTATGGAGAGTGACAAATATCATTGATAAGGATAAAGTGATTGATCATGATAAAGTCAATGACTACAAGACCATAAATGAAGGATGTGTGAAGAAGATTATCAATTAATCAGAAATGAAGTTAATAGGATATATTTTTTGTTTGAAGATCCTTTTCCTAGTGTTGAGTAATTACATTACCATCTAGAATAAAAAATTAACATAATATACTTACTTGAAAATTATAATTTTATCGTTTAATTAATTCCACAACAAACTCATATTTTTTCCCAAACAATTAGTATTTATGAATAATTTTTTATTCATAAAGAACTAAAATCAACTTCTATCGGGTCATATACTTCCAAAAAAGTATAAAAATATATTTATCCTATATTTAGACATCAAAAATAACAAAATTGGTTATTATAAGTTAATATATTTTGTAAAATTAATAAACCTTTATATAGAGAAATAATATAATAATATCCAAAACTCAACACTAATACCCAAAGATAAAACAAAATCACTTTGTAATTACCTATACGTAAAGTTCATAAATATATCACATAATAAGATTAATCCCAATTATTAGAATTCTTTTTATAACATAATCTTTTTATATTTATCTCAAAATAGTATCAATCACTATTAATGTCTCATACTCAAAATTTATATACCCTAATCATATAATCCTTGAGCTGTGTTAATGATTTACAAAAATATCATGTTTCACCATATATACACATTTAAACCATATATACTTCCCATAAATAATTCAACCTTTGATCCTAAAATAAAACACCATAAGAATATATTTACCTTAATCATACAATATTCCTAAAAATATAGTGATCTTCTTCCAAAATTCACTAAATCGCCAAATAATTTTTCATTTAATGGGTAATATATATGATAAAATATATGATCCCAATATCAAGTTAATATTTTTTTTAATGTCATACTGACTTATACACTTCGTAGTACAGTGGTAGGAATCATATTCTTATTTCAATTCTGTTGTTGGTTCAAGTCTTGTATCATTGTAGGATGAGATGGATTGTTGCCTGAGATATGGGATTCCCTTTTACTAAAACAATAATTATATAATTCTTATAAAATTCCTAGAAATATCAGGGACATCCTAAAAATATCATTAATAATAAAATAATTTTTTTAACCTCAATGTTTTTCTATACAATATATTTTTCCACAAAATTAAGTAATCTTAATTGACTATCATTATTCACATATTAAATCAATGGTTTATCAAACCATTTTATCATATTTCCTTAAATCCATACCTCAAAAAATTACCACCTTTCCAATACATAAATTTTAAAAGGTATCGATTTTCATCCAACATCGGTTTCTAAAAATTTTAAACTATAAAATGTTTCGTAATCCTCATATTTGTTAAAATATATTAGAACATCAATGATAAACACATCATTAAATCAAATTATTTTTAACCTTTTCCAATTGTTTATAATATTATTCAATGATATGAAATGTGTTCCTCATGATTCAATATTCATACTTATATCATAATAAAATAATACAGATGATAAATTTTGACATAATAACCTTATTCAATATTATCGACAACCCTTTTCTCATTTATAATGATGTTTATATATTTAGAAAATAAATAGTCAAGTCCTTAGTGGTATTTATCATTCCAAATGAGATGGATGGGTTGATATTTTGAAATAAAATGAAGGAAACACCATGTTTGATAGAAATTTTGATGAAATGAAAAGGTGTTGGATAGATCCAATAGATTGTTGTAGATGATTTGGAATTTTAGAAAGCGTTCAAAATCATTTGAGAATGTTTTTTCATATTAGTGATAATTAAATAATCTGGAATTAAAAAGAAGGTTGTGTGGGATCCTTTTCCTTCCATATTAATAAATGGTCTTTAACATGTAGAGGAGAACATCATTAGAACATGTACCAAATTTTTTCATGTTAAAATGAAAATTATTCCTTTTAAAGACAATACCCGTTGAAATTCCATAATACATTAACCTTAAAATCCTAAAAAATAACATTAATAACTTCAACATTATAATTTTTTTAACATAAACTATTATATGATACCATTCCTCTTAAATCCTCAAAAAATAGAACCAAATTTTCCTTAAATAATCCTTCATGTTAAAAAGATAAGGGTTATACATAATTCATCCTAATAAAATATCTCCAAAAATCTAATTAATCACCTTAAAATCAAATAAATTAAAACCTCAACAGGATGTTCTAAGAATTTGAGAATATGATCAAAATTAAACTCATAAACTCTTTATCGTATCTATAAATCTTTAGATAATATCTCATAAAAACAGAATAATATCAAAAAATTTCTAAACTCTGCTATGATACCAACTATAAGTACCCAACGTTAGATATTACATATTTTAGTGAATTTAATCTAGAAATAAATTTGTTTATTTCTCAATAGTATTTTAGGTTTAGATATTTAGGGATTTATTTTTTTAATATTACAAAACAAACCCATATATTTTAATGTGGAAACTTTTATTCAGTATCTATTTTTCCAAGGGAAAACATTTAAAAATAAACTAGTTTTCTTTTCATGAAACATCTTCAGAATTTTCATCTAGACCTCTCTCTTGACCCAATTCATCCTTAAAACCATATGAAAATATTTTGAATGTGGTATGATAATAGAATGATCATTAAGGAAAATAAAAATGAATAAATATACTATTAGGCTAATTATACTTATTAAAATTTTTCTGTTTTCATAAATAATCATTGGGTTCAAAATAAACATTTTTTTAATCATGAAATCAACTTTTATGCCCAAATATTTTCATATATAAATTTATAAGAAAACATAAAGGAAAAATAAATATTATAAGGGATTATTTTTAGTCCTGAAAAAACTCATAAAAACTTTTTCCCAAAGCTACACATTTCACCCTTAAAAAGTAGCATAAACATTCCTTTAAACATAAGATCATTATGTTACCATCATAAATCATAATATTTATTTAAAAACCCATATAAAGAATAGATAAAACATGTAGGTATCCCATGAAATAATTTTTTACATCACTTTTAAAAATACAATAACTATATGGTTGGATTCAATAACCAATGCATTGGAGGGTTATCACAGACCTAGTTGTCCATGGTTTATAAAGGAACTTCATGTTATTGGTTAATAATGTTACCACATGTACATGGTTTATATTAGAAAAATACATGCATGGTTTATAATGGATTCACCTATAATAATAAATAGTTCCTAATAACTATAAAATCATCATAAAATATTTAAGGTTTCATTTTCATCATTACACTCATAAAAATATTCTTTGCACCCATAAGCGTATTTTTCTAGATATTGAAATATCCAATCAATTTTAAAACCCTTTTTAAAAATAATCAGATTATAGGGAAGATGGATTTTTATTTAAATAAAACATTAAAAATTATAAATGAATTCAAATATAAAATAATGGTTATATATTTTAAAAAATTCATTTGAACCATATATGTTAAAATAGAATATTTGTTTTTTTCTTTTGTAAAAATTCAAACAATTCTGTGAAAAAATGTAAAAAAATATTTTGAAAACATGTAAAAGAAATTTAAAATAAATTAAAACTTTATTTATATTTTTTATGTCCATATAGATACATCCATAGAATAATTTTATAAATATGAGCATAGATTAAAAAAATTTAAAAGAAACATAAAAAAAGATTTTTTTTAATAGAAAGTCTATTAACTTGATTCTGACTCATCATGTTTATTATTTATTTGCTTGAATAATAAATTTTTTTTAATTATTTAACTTCATAAAAAAACCTTTCTCATACTTATTATTCCTTTTTTACATGTTTTAATCAATTAATAAATCAATCAAGTTCATGTTTGATGGTTTGATGATATTTAGATCATACATCCAAAATGGTTTGGGTAGATTTAATATGGTCAAAGTGGTAATTATTATACCATCTACAAAATAATAAAAATTAAAAAATTACTTTTTTTGTAAATCAGTTATACTTTTAAAACCAAACATATAACATTGTTATTAAAAATAAAATATGCTACAATCTTTGAGTAGGTTGGTCATATATACGCATGAGTATCATTTCCATTTTTCAATGATCATTATGTAAAAATGTTAATTATTATTTTATCTTTAAATAACTATTATTTTACCCTAAATACTATTTTATTTCTTTTAATATTCATATATATAACAACTATGTGATACGGTGAGGAAAAATGAATTGCATCGCCTCGTAGAGGTGGTAGTCCACACATACGCACGAACGAAATTATCATTATTTAATAAATGGAATGATAAGAATTAATGTTATATATTATATTTTTATAATGATAAATATGTCATTTAAATAATATAATTATATTAAATCCATCATTATAACCATCCATGGGAGATAATGATGAATAAAATTAAATCGATTGGCGTGGTAGTATTCTGTCGTACAAAATAATGATGTTTTTGTTTCCCATTTGATGGAAGAGGAGATTTATGTGTTTTATGAAATTAGAAAAATAACATATAATTATATGAGAGATATTATTTTATTATATCATGATGTTTGGATAAAAATTTAAGGGGGTGTAAGAAGAATTAAAACAATACTCTCGATTAAGAACTATACCTATTCCATAGAAAACCTCTTAATTTTTACACACAATGTTTCCCAAGGATGGGTTTATGATCAAAAAAGGTTTATAGGATATGTTAAGGTATTTATGGAAAGTATATGGAAAATTAATAGTTAAAAAATTCGTTTGACATGTGATTAAATGTGAAAAAGAGGTGCCCTTTTCTAAGAGAGGGGAGGGACACTCATGGAATTTATTTAAATAAAAAATTGATTTAAATTATTTTTGATGTCCAAATGGATAAAAATTTATAATATTCAAATATAATATGATTATTAGTATAAATAATCTGATTAAATACAATTTATATTATTTTGAATTATATTTTAACCCTTATCTTTTTGGTTTTAACCTTTCTTTATCTCTTTTGATAATTATAGAGATATCAATGTTCATTACTCTTATGAAGTTATTATAGTTACTATAAAACGAAAATAGACCCCAAAATGGACCAAAGATGATGCAATAAGACATATTATATTCATTTTTTTAAGATAATTTTTTAGGAATTTTAAATCTTTTAATAAAATATTATTTGCTATAAAATAATATAAATTTCATTTTTTGAACTATTCGATTAATTTTATTTTTAAAACTAAAAGAAAACAATGAAATTGCAATAAAATTAATCTAAACCACAATAATATGTATTTCATATCTTGAAAAATCTTATAACGTAATAAATCACTCAAATAATATTTTTTAGTGTTTTATTAATTAATTTGTTTTCATTTTTTACAACATTCATAAGGACCATGTCAATGTTTTATAATCATTTAGGGAAATTATTTATTCACTAAGAATTAATAATAAATTACCATGATATAATAATATTATATTGAGAATTATTATTTATACCTACAAATATAATCTTTTTATCCCTTTGTTAAAAATTTATATTTAATTAAATAAATATAATGCCATGTTAAATTTTCATTATATAAAGTCTTATAATGGTTGAAAATCACAACCAAATGGAAAGGGAATATATTAAACTTTTGGATATTTATGGATTACATATACATATAAAATTAAAATATGGAACTTTTTAGGATTATTTTTTCGAACTTATAATTTTAGTTTTTAACTTTAATTATAAGATTTACAGGTGAATTGACATTGAGTACATGACTTAAAAAATTGATAGGCATATCTATACAATGTTGGCCAATAATGGCCCATGTCAAGGACCTTTCGAGCTATAAGTTGAGAGATAAAGTGCCCCCATAGGCCACAGTGTGGTAGAAGGTAAAAACCTGAGTCAAACTCATGGTCAAGGACACATCTATGAACAACATGGTAACTATAAATTCTCTACAAATATTGGACATCCCAAATATACCATCGAGATCCATGCTTAAGTCTTTGGGATTGTGAGGTGCTAAAATCAGTAGGGACCTAATATATTGTAATAAAATTCACAATGTATGCATACCAGAGGAATGGTCCTCAACATCATAGAGGTTCTCATGAGGAAATAATTCTACAATTTGGAGGGATGAGTCAACATGGTGGTCTAATGGTGTGAAAACTCTAATAATGTGTTAATCTTCCACATTTTACACTCCTATATTATCTCTTATCTCAAGGTCAAACTCCAGAAGGAGGAGTACCCACTGAATGAGGTGAGGCTTAGCTTTAGATTTTGTTAAGATAAAATGAAGGGTAAAATGATATGAAAAGACAATGATTTTTGACCTGATAAGATATGAACCGATTTTTTACAGGGAAAACACAATTGAAAGACGTTATATATTAGTGGGGGTGTAGGTTTCTTGGGCAGAGTCGAGGGTAAGTAAGGCATATGAAATGAAATGAAGATCCTTCTCAACCATTTCTGATAAAATGTCCCCAACTATAAAGTTGGGGTAATCACACATAAGTTCGAAGTGGAGATCCCACCTTGGTGGTTGGATGATGGGAGACGATGTGAGACTCCTTTTTAGTGAATCAAAATCATCCTCAAAATTTTTATCAAATACAAATTTAGAATCCTTTTGCAACAATCTGGATAGGGGAAGTGAGATCATACAAAATTCATTAATGATTCAGTGATTAAAAGAAGCATGACCCAAGAAATATCTCACCTCACAAAAAAATTTAGGATAATAAAGGGATGAAATTAATTAATTTTTTTAATTTATCCTCTTGAATTCCCTCATTTGAAATAACATTCAAAAGAATTATCCCCCAATCAAACATGAAATAGAATTTCTTATAATTTAATATAATATCTTTTTCAATGAAATGATGGAGTAAAGAACCTAGGTATGCCAAACAGTCATCAAAGGATGATCCATAAACCATTAAATCATCCATAAAAAACTTCTATAAAAATCCCAAGGTACTCAGAAAAAATACTCAACATTCATTTCTAAAATAACCATGATAATTATATAGACCAAAATTCATTCTTATGTATGAAGATGAGTTGAATGGATAGGTAAATATGGTATTTTCTTGATCCTCAAGGGATATATGGTTTGAAAATAACATGAATATACATCAAAGAAAATATAATGAGAATTATCAGCCAGTCTTTCTAGCATTTGGTCAATGAAAGGTAGAGGAAATTGGTCTTTTCACATGGCTTGAATTAGTCGACGATAGTCAATATAGATTCTCCAAATGTTTTTCACACTTTTTGGAACCAATTCATTCAATTCATTTGACCAAACCATTCTTCCTGTTTTTAGGCACAATTTTTACTAGGCTAACCCATTTACTATCAGATAAAGGATATATGATCCAAGTATCATGTAATTTAATGACTTTTAATTTTACCACTACAAGGAGAGTGAGATTAAACTAACATTGATCATGTCGTATGGGCTTAGTCTCATCATCTAAAAGTATATGGTGTATACAAATGGAAGGTAAAATCTAAAGAATATCATCCATTTTCCATCCAATTATATTTTTACACTCTCTCAAAGGGTCGACCAGTTTTGAATCCTACTGTAGAGAGCGGTTATTGTAAATAATGATATGAAATTGGTTAATACCTTCAAGATAGGCGTATTTTAATTTACAATGAAGTGGTTTGGTTTTTTTTGTTTGAAGGAGGGGTTTAGGGGGATTTAGGTCTATGGAATTGTATATCTACTCATTTTTATTTTCTAATGAATGAGAATCTATGGAAATGAGATTTTAAGAACCATCAATGATCATAGATACCACAAAATTAATACACTCAACAATTAAAGAACAAAATTTACATTTTTTAGAACTAACACAACACTCAAAACATGAATCTAGACTCAAATCATCCATGGGTGAAGAATATTAAAATGATTCAGAGTATAGGTCGATGAGAAATTTTTTTGTGTGTGTGTCATTAGAGATCACTTCCATAAAATACATAGGAAGAGTGGAGTGCTCTTCAACATGGTGTTTCATGGAATCAAGAATGTTAAAACTTACCTTTTCTCCACCAAACTCCATGGAATGTGTACCATTATAGACATTAATGATCATATTTGATATTTTTACGAATGGTATTCCAATTAGGAGAAGGTAATGTCCTTAGGTTCGGGTATCCTCCATCTCAAGAATGTAGAATTAGGTGTGGAAGATATGATTCTTCAATTTTATAAGGATATCCTCGACCACTCTCGATGGGCGTGTTATGATCTAATCGGAAAGTGTGACTATGATTCTAATCGATTTATGCTCTCCAACTGGTAGAGAAGTGTACATAGTGTACGGTATTACATTAATTGATGCACCTAAATCTATCATAGAATCTAAAAATAATGACTCCCCTATGGTTTAAGGTATTGGGTATGTTCACAGATCATTTTATTTTCATGTCATTTCTGGTTGAATCAAGGATAAGACATTCCTTCCAAGGTTGAATATCTCATTACCCTTCATCCTTCATCCATGGGAGCAATGTTCTTTATGAAATTTATAATAATTTGGAATATTTTTAACTATATCCAATAAAAGAATGTTAACTTTACCATTTTTAACTATATCCATTATTTATTTATAAATAGCATTATCAAAATCCTTCTTAGATTAAGAGGGAATTTGAGGGAAATGAAGAGGAATTTATTATTCATGGGAATCCTAAATGATAATTTTATTACCATTATTCCTTTTTTAATTTACATGAATAATTTGAAGTTTGGGAAAGAGATATTTCAATAGGGGTACATACATGTTGGTTAGAATCA
This sequence comes from Viscum album, assembly GCA_963277665.1. Taxonomy (NCBI): domain Eukaryota; kingdom Viridiplantae; phylum Streptophyta; class Magnoliopsida; order Santalales; family Viscaceae; genus Viscum; species Viscum album. Next base: position 178,157,035 of record OY728146.1, on the reverse strand, counting down.
TTAGAATAAGAATCTTCTTTACCACTATGATGTGTGAATGAACAAAAATTAAATTTGTCTATTGGATTATAAATAGGATGAGATGGTAGTTCTCCAGAACCTTGAATATTAATCTAATATATGGTGTTTTTCATTTTCTCACTTGAGTTCATAGGTCTTGAATGATTGATTGGGTGTTATGTTGAAATTGGTAGTTTTGGGTTTCCATTTGTTTCACTCTTTCCCCAAGGCTTGGTTCATATTTTGGATGAGGAGGAGGATTGCTACAAAAAGTAAAAGGATAAGAAGGATTCATACCATATCCATGTTGATACTAATTCTTCTTGGGGTTGCTTGTTTTTTCTCTTTGGTGGTACTGTGGTTGTGCTTACCACCCAAGGTTCAGATTTGGCCTGAATGGTTTTTTCTGTAAGGGAGGTGCTTATTGGGATTGATTCCTAGGGAATAATACCGCATAAGACTCATATGAATCCTAATGGTGTGGGTACTAGTCAGAAAAATGACTGTTATCACAACAAATACCGTAATGTAATAGAATGGGAGAAGACTGTGAGTTACCTTGTGCTTGAGCTAATTGATTTTGAAGGGTATGCATCTCATCAAATTTATTCTGTACCTTTTTTTATACGGATAAATAAATTACGTCATGAACTCCCCAGGTTGGTGCAATTTCTCATGTACCAAATTGTTTTTCATTTTGATCCATGTTGACTATTAAGTCACTGGTGGAAAATGAGTTTTATTTTCTATGGCACCCCCAGCTACAATATGTATCATTACATGATCCATGTGGAAAATTCCCTTATATAAGTATTTAATTAGTAATTGTTCACTAATATAGTGGTGGGGGAAACTTGAACAAAGTCTTTTGAATATATCCCAAAATTTATAAAGGGTCTATCCTTATGATTTCCTAATTCCACAATTTTTTTCTAATTTATGTAGTTTGGGAGGTAGAAAATAATTTCTCTAGATGAGTCATTTTATGTCATTCCTGCTCCCAATTGTGCTAGGAAGATAGTATATACAGTCTTTGGCTACACCATAAAGAGATAAATATAACATCCTAAACTTAATGAAGTCCTCGGACACATTTTGGGGTTTCATGGTGGAGAACACTTTGTGAAACATTGTAAGATTGTTGTGAGGGTTCTCTCTAGGAAGAAAATTGAATTTAGGAAAAAGTTTGATTTGTCCTTAACTCATCTCAAATTCAGATATTTCCTTAGGATATTGTATGTACAATGTTTGGTACTCCACATTTAGGGTTTTCAGTTCTTTTAAAGTTTGGTAATTTGTAGCCATGATTTCTAGGGTTTGATTTGGTTCAATTTTTGATTGGTTTGGTAACACATGAGGTTAAAAACTGGTTTCTTCAGTATTACATGATTTTTTTACCCTAGATGACAAAATTTTTAGTGAAGTGTCTTATAAATTTTTAGTTCAAATTCAAGTAGTTTTTCTTTTTTAGATCAGGTCATGAAAATTAGTTGCAATGACTGTTTTTTTATTTTTTTCCTTTTTGTGATAGAAGATAGATAAAATAAATGAAATTACGAAGGTATAAAGTAGAAAATAAATGAGAGAATGTTTTAATATATAATTAGAGAGAGAGGAAGAAAGATATGAGGGGAAACACACAAAACACTTAGGAGAAAAAAGAAAAAAAAAAGGGAATCAGAGATATTAATGAGATTACTAATTAATAAGTAAAAAAATAAAAAAAAATAAATAAAGATATAAATGATCTTTTCTCCCCAAAAATGGCACTAAAATCTGATTTTTTTGTCGAGTACATCAAAATAGTTATTTAGTTTTTACTATAATTTCTGTAGTATAGAAGGAACCCTAGGTTATCTCTCGACAGAGCCTTAGATTATTAATTTTAAAAGACATTTTTTATTATGAAAAATGGTAATGGGATTATATGATTTTTTTGGATTAAGATGAAAGAATATAAAATAAACCGATACAAGAAAGTAGAAATTAATAGATTCAATTACGAGTGATCAACCTAGGAAAATATCATGATAATCATCATTAACCGCTTCATGGGATAGGGTTATGATCTTTTAATCAATGGTTTGTAATACCTGGAACCATAATTTTTCTGTGTTTATACTAGGATCTATATTAAGGTTAATTTGGAGATAAAAAACGATGCACCAGATACTGATATTGATTGAGCGATTTGTGTTTGACTCCATAACTGAAACTCAACAAGGCAACACATGATGAACCTGATGCAATTTATATATTTGTACGTCATATCAATTTTTTACCATGAATTTAAATTACATGGCCATGAAAGTGTTTCTATGAGTTAAATTTACCAATATGAACCAAAAAAATAGCACAATTGAAAGGGGGAAGAAGAAGTGGTGAACGATGTATGAAACCTCACATTAATGAGTACCCCCAAACAAGATCATATGTGTAGCATACTACATAAAAGTATATTACTCAATAAAATAAGATGAGAGGATGATGGAAAATAACACTCAAACTTGGAATTTAAAATACCATTCAAATATTAAAAAAAATCTTGGGATTTACATAACATACCTCCAAGTTTTCATTGGGAGTATAGAAATCCATGGGAGGGGAGGAAGAAAGATATGTTAATGTAGAACATCCAATATCCTCTATAATTTCTATAGATAGTGATATGAATCATTTGGGACTCCAAAATTGTAGCACTTTTCCACTTGGTTGAACTCCCAAATGTGGTGTCCAAGGTGTTCTTTTATAGCCAAAATAGGAGGTGGTTTTGGGCACCCTGATTTTGAGAAACCACTTGGACCATGGTTTTAGTTCAATATACAATCTTATCTTCCTTGTATAAAACTAAAATATTGTTGGTTAACATACTAAATATATCTCTTTAACATTTGGTGACTAAATAATGCATATAATAAGATATTTTTCTAATGTATGTAAGAAAACGGTTGACTCCATGAAGATTCATTTTATTGGACATATTAGTTTGATTGGGAATCTTAATAGACGATTGTGGATTGAATTTATTCATGAAATTTGTATCCCATAGAGTTTTAGAGAATATCAAGAAAATTGATCCCATTTCGATGCACTGATTTTTCATAACAAGAAAATAACTGGACATGTGTTCATGGGATTCCATATAGTTTCTCCCATTTCCCTTCTTCATCATGGTTTCTCTAAATCTCCTCCACCTTCAATGAAATCATCAAAACAAGTGAAATAATCCTTTTTAATAGTGAAAAACACAAAACTATTTAATCAAATATGAAGTGAAATTTGTTATTATAATTAAAATTTTCAATACCAAACCTGTTTAAAATAGTAGTGTAATGGTGGAAAAGAATAGTGAATCGCTATGCAATCAGTCAGATACATACAGATGGTATCATTAGTAAAACTATAGTTATATGGAAAAGGTTTTGATAAATGATCATTTCGTTAGCATAATTGTTTCCATATCAGGATTGTGAAGGGATTCAAAAATCATATATTAAATATAATGGAGTCCTCAAATAAGAAATATATTTCCCCAAAAGGGTGTGATGATCCCTACCTCCTATCCTTATGACCAATGTTAGTTCCTATGCGTTGTTGGGTCTAAACCCCCAATTAAACACCTGCCTTTAGAAACAAGGTATATACCTTGTTATGGATTTTGGAGACATTGTAATTTTTTAATAATTGAACATGTAGAATTGATTATAGGTAATTATGAAACCATAACTTAACCTACACAATCAATACACAAAAATTAATCAAAAATGGTAGACCTAGTACAAAGGCTTGTAATTAAAGATTGACTAAATCATTATAGGCATTAGGCACCTTATCTCCTATCCCCAGGGAACCACATATTTTTCTAAGAAAAATACCCCTAAATTAAATGAATATATCAAATTAAATTTATTTGTTAGTAACCATAATATATCAAATATTTCATGTGAATAATATGAATTACTTGTTATGAAAATAAATTTGGGACAAAGAACCCCTTACCATAATTCCCGACATCAACTAAAGTTATTGAATATCTTATAAAAAAATATCTTAATAACCAATTATACTACCTTATTCAAATATATAGAGTTTTATAAAAATCATTTATAATTATAATTTACATGTATATTAGTTAGTTGTTATCTATTTTCATTATCGGATGTCAGTAATCATAATCATTTTAAAATAGTTTCGTAATATTGGCTCTATTCTTCACAATTATCCCAAATTTTATCCTTACCAGATCATACAAGGTACTAGAATAGATTTTTTTAATTATTTTTTATTTTATAATTTCATTCTATAGTTTTTTGTTTTTTATCCTTATAGTTTAAATCATCAAAGATCTTGCTTCAATGATTTTTAACGAACATATATTGATATATTTATTAATGAGTTTACTAGTAATTTTACAACTACATGACCAAAATAAATCATTATTTACCTATTTATAACATATATTATAATTAATTAGTTTCACATAGTCATCCATGATATTATTTTATATCATTGTGCAAGCGGATGGTTAAACCTACACAAACATGAACATGTCACAATTAAAGGACCAACATTTTTTTTTTAAAAAGGTAATGCTTTGGTCAATGACCAAAGCACAATTTATTGAAGATCAAAAGATTACAACATGCGAAAAGAAGGGATTTTTTTATAGTCTCTATCAAACAAATACAATAAGTCAGGGGGCAAAGTGTCCATCCAATTCATGCTTTGATGAACACCTTTGTTGGCAAGAGCATCAGCCACAGCGTTCGCTTCACGGTAGGCATGAGTAGCAATTTAGTCAATCTCTTGAAGAGAGCTCAGACATCTCGACCAAAGAGCAGTAAGTGGCCAAGCAAGATGGATGATACCATTCCAGATGGCATGAACAATAGTAGTGGAGTCACATTCAATCCAGAGCTTTCTCCAGCCCCTTTGGAGGGCAAAGATAACCGCATGGATGACTACCAACATTTCAGCCTCAAGAGACGAAGAGTGCCCACAACCATCATAGAAGCAACCCTGGCACTGGCCATCTGAGTCCCTGAAGATAGCACCACAACTGGCGGTGCCAGGATTGCCTTTAGAAGCACCGTCAACGTTCACTTTGATCCATCCTGGCATGGGTGATTGCCAGAATACTTCAAAGGGACGTTTAGTCTTTGGAAAAATGCCAGGCACACGGATGCGACGAAGAATCTCAAAGTCACCAATCGAGTTGTTGCAACATTCTTTTTCAATTGAGGCAGCTTCGTGAATCGCAATCAGAATCCGAGATTTTCCTGCATTGAGACCAAAAGAGCGATTATTATGAATAAAATCATTTCTTGCGTACCAGATTTCATGCAGGAGTTCCGCCACGGCCGCAAGGAAGAGATTTTTGATCTGCAAAGAAGCGTCATATCTAATGCAATTTTTGAGAAACAAACAAATAGAATCAGTTAAAAGCCATCTGCAGCTAAAAATATCAAGAACATAATTCCATAAAGCAGCAGTCGTCGCACACGACAAGAAAAGGTGGTCAGCATCCTCCCTATGTTGGTTACACAAGCAACATTTCGAACAGAGTTGAATATTAAAAGCTTGGAGACAGGCTTCCGTGGGTAATCTATTGTGAGCAATACGCCAAATGAGAGTGAGACGAGAAGGTTTAATCCACAGCTTATTAAATTGACAGACCCATTGTAGGTTCGAGTCATTTCCAGAAAAATTATGCCTGTAAAAGTTTTTGGAGTCAAGAATGCCATTTGGAGCCGGCTCCCAAAGCAGGAAATCCCCATTAGAGGAAAAGGGGTGATTATCAATGATCTGAGCGATGTTGGGAGGGAGGGCTTGTCTATGTGAATGGAGGACATCCTTAATAGAGAGGCTAGCATCTTCAGGAAAAGTGTTAGTCGGTAACAAAGTAATCAAGGGATTGCCACACCAATTTGCACACCAAAAATTGATGGAAGAGTCAACACTAACCATCCATCTAGAGTTTTCAATGATTTTGTGGTACGAGTCTCTAATCGAAGGCCAGATCAAAGAGTTCATGTAGTTGAAATTACCATTTAAGAGTTTAGCGCGGAATCTAGAATTCAAGAATTCAGAAGCTTTTGAAGAGCAATTAATAATACGCCAAGTGAGACGAGCTTGGAGAGCATCGTTGAACAACTTAAGATTTTTAATGCCAATGCCACCTTTGTCTAGAGGTTGACAACAGGAATTCCAAGGGATAGTAACAAGTTTCCTCTCCATGATACTTCCCATCCAAATGAAATTTTTTATATATGTATTAATTTTCTTGAAAATGCCTATAGGCCATTTATAAATCATGAGGGAGTAGACCATTTTGGAGACAATGGTCAATTTAACCAAACATATCCTACCATCCATGGATAGGGATTTTTCTTTCCAAGATGCAAGCTGAGTTGATATTTGATCAATGATATTAGCAAAATAGCTGGCCTTGGGGCGACCCCAGAATATAGGAGCGCCCAAATAAGTAAAGGTAAAAGAGCCTTCTTTAATATCAAGGTAGTTAGTAATGCTAGATTTTCTCTTAGTAGGAAATATTTTACCAAAGAAAACAAACGATTTATTCCAGGAGATCGCTTGTCTGGAGACTTCTTCATAGTGTTGAAGAGTTTGTTTAAGGACATGCATGTTCTTTTGATCCCCTTTTAAAAACAGAATTATGTCATCAGCATAAAAGAGATGGGTGGGGGTATTTAAGTTTCTGGAAGCTTGGATAGGCCTAAGTTTGCCTTGAGCGACCAGATTATTGAAAAGGCGACTTAAGTAATCTTCAGCAATGACAAAAAGGATGGCTGAGAGAGGGTATCCCTTCTTGACTCCTTTAGAACACTTAAAGTAACCTCTAGGGACACCATTAATCAATATAGAGATGAAGGCAGAGCGAAATAAGGTTTTAATTCTTTCAATGAAAGACTCATGAAAACCAAAGTTTTTTAGGACTTTGAATATAAAGTTCCAGTCCATGGTGTCAAAAGCCTTTCTGATATCAAGCTTAATGGCCACACAACCACCTCTAGCGTTTTTATTGAGACTATTCGTAAATTCCGAAGCAAGACAGATACAGTCCTGGATGGACCGACCTTTAATAAAGCCAAATTGATTCCAGGAGACTATTCTATTGCAAATAGGATCCAGTCTATTCGCAATAATTTTGGTAATGATCTTATAAAGAGTGTTAATGAGAGCAATTGGCCTAAATTGTTGTATCTCCGCAGCATTTTCAACTTTAGGAATTAAGGTAAGAAATTGAGAATTGATACCATGAGGCAGGGTTCCATGAATAAAAAAAGACTTAACAAGGGAACAAACATCATTGTGGATAGTGTCCCAATGTTTTTGGTAAAAACTGTTATTGAACCCATCAGGACCAGGAGCACTATCTGGGTTGAGGCAAAAAACAGTATCTCTAATTTCATGATCAAGAGGGATGCATAAGAGAGATTCATTGTCTTTTTCATCCACAATTAAGGGGATAACATCAGATCTGAGGTTAATATTTATCTCCAGGCCATTGAAGATATTGTAAAAATACGAAGTGACATGATCAGCAATTGCTTCCTCAGAATCAATGATCGAGTCATTATGAATCAGTTTAGACAGAGGACGATTGGCCTTTCTTATTCTTTGGAGAGAGTTATAGAAATTTGTATTACGATCACCATCCGCAAGCCATTTAGTCTTAAACATTTGTTTCCAAATATTATCCTTAAAAGTGAGCAAAGAATTAAGCTTGAGGGAGATATTGGTTTCCAATTGAGGATCCATATTAAAATCAACCATCGTGCTTTGGGTTTGAACTCGATTGAGTTCATTTTCAAGGGAGGAATTTTCAATGTCCATTTGAGTTTTAGAGGATTTGCACCAACCTTTGAGAGCATGTTTTAAAAGTTTCAATTTAGACAAACAAACAAAAGAATCCGAGTGATGTTTCAAAGAATTCCAAGTGCTGTGTATAAAAGCAACACAGTCATGGTTCAGAGACCAAGCATTATTAAACTTGAAAGGAAGAGCAAGCTTACGGTTATTCATGAGAAAGCTAACGAGAATAGGGTGATGATCAGAATTGAGCCGAGGCAAAGTTATGTTAGTTATATTGTCCCAAGTATCAAGAGCTTCCATGTTAACGAAGGCTCTGTCAAGCTTACTGGCCACAGTTTTGTTATAGTGCCTTCTATACCAAGTATATCTGGCACCAGAAAGATTGACTTCGATGAGGCTACATTCTTCAATGCACGACCTAAATTCCCTTGTGGAAATAGAAAGGGGCGAGGGACCAATTTTTTCACAGGGGCTAAGGATGGCATTGAAATCACCCAAAACAATCCAAGGATCATAAATGACATTGGCCATATCAAGAAGCTCAAGCCATAAATCCCTTCTATCCTGATATCTATTGTTGGCATAGATCATGGTGCAAAAGGTATGACGGCCATTAAGAAAGAAATCACAGGTAAGATGTTGATCAGTGTTTTTAAAGATGTTGAGATTATGGAGGTTATTGTGGTAAAATATCCACATGGAATCAGTTTGAGTGGCATTTTTACACGAACCAAGAAAATTGTAATTAGCAGCGCCAAATCTCATAAAGTTCATTTTGAAATTAACTTTAGGTTCAGAGATGGCAAAGAGATGAGGCTTGTGTGTGTTTAAATACCTCCTATGAGTTACGGAGGTATCATTGTTGGCTATACCTTGGCAATTCCAATATATAAAGTTCATTTTCGTTTATGTTTTGGGTTAGAACCCTTCTTTTTTTTTGATTTTCCAGATTCTGGTTTCTTATGGGATCGCGTCACCATGGGGGAGGGAGTAGAGCTTTGTTTATCCTGATGTTCCTGCAAGGATGTGGAGTCAACAGATTGTAGGAGCAGATTTGTGGAAGGTTCTGAAACCGCAGTACCAACAGTAGGAGCACTGTTGCTAGGAGGAACAATCTCTACTGAATGGGGAGGGTCTGCTGGTGGAATATTGTGATCTAGGTACTGGACAGAACTGCCACCAAGTGAGGCAGGAGTGTCAAGAGTAGCAGCGGAAATAATAGAAGCAGAATGTGAGACAGGAGGAGGGAGAACTGGACTCACAGCAGGAAAAGGATTGCATTTGTCAACAGGATTCAGATACAAATCAGAATTCAGATTGGTAACAGGGGCAGCCGGTACCTCCGTGTTGTTAGGAATAGCAGCCAAAAGAGTGCTAGGATGTGAAACAGCAACATTATTTGATATGTGGGCAGGGTTGGAGAACACAGTGACAGTAGAGCCAGAGTCAACAGCAGAGGGAACCGGTGACTTGATTTCAGAATCAGAAATGCTACATTTAACATTCAAATCAGGTTGCACACAAATAGAATCAGGAATGCAAATATTTTGATCAGCCGTATTAGATTTAGAATTGGAAACATTCACAGCATGGGGGCCCAGGTCATTTATAGGAGGTACAACAGTGGTAAGATTGTCATTGGGAGAAGGTGGCACCAAGTTACCTGGTACAGAGAATTTATCCAGAATAACTTGATCCTTGAGAGTTGGAATAGAGGGATCCTTCTGAACCAGATGAGCCAAGGTATTAATATTGTCCAGCTGAGATAGAGAAACAGAGGAAGAAGCAACATGGGCTGAGCTGGTATTATTAGAAGCGGGACTTTTGTCCAAATTTTTTCCATTAGCCTCAACCACAATTGCTTCTAAACCAGTGGGAGTATTGTCTTTAATATGAAGAGATTCCTCTTCTTTAACTAAATCACTCCAGGATTTTCCCTCAAGAGAGGTAAAGGCATTGGATTTTTTAATCCAAATGTCTTGTTTTTTCTTGTTAAGGATTTCAGATTTTTTTGTGTTGTTCCATCCTTTTTTACCAAGCTTTACATCCTGCCAATCAGTATGGATTGGGGGATCCATTTGTTTCCGAACCACTCTACAGTTGGCAAGGTTGTGGCCAATCAATTTGCACACCTCACAAAATGGAGGCTTTTTTTCATATTCGATTCGAAGTTCAGTTTTATATTCGGGAGCATTAAATCCTATGCTAGAAGGCAGATCACTGGTAAGATTGACCTCGACCATAATTCTAGCATAAATGCCAAGATCTCCATTTAAAGTTCTATGATCAATTTTAATCGGAGTCCCAATACAGGAGGCAATGTCATTAAGGATCTTGGGGTGCCAATAAAACCAGTTAAGACCATGGATTCTGACCCAAATTTGAGCTAAGTAGTTCTTGTGTGTGTGCGGATTAAAAGAAGCATCCCAATTTAGAATTCTAAGAAAACCAGGTTTAAGCTGGAGGTTTCCAAGTTTCCATACCTGATCAAGTTCTACCTGAGAGCTGAAGAGAATATGATAATAACCTTTGCCGATAGGAATCATTTTCGAAGTCGACGAACCCCAACAGTGGGCAATTCAAGCTTTGAGTTCAGATAGTGGCCATGGCCGATCACCAGAACTGTAGGAGACTCGGCCAAGGACCGAGAATTTACAAAGATGTTCTCTTTGTTTCAGCGCTTCAGGATCGGCATCAACAATGAACGCACCATCTTCTGATTTCTTAAAAAACGGTTGCTTGCCAGAGATCGCACTATTAAGTTCGGATTCTTGCAATGCATCGCGGAAAGACACCAGTAGAGTACGAAGGGGAACCACAAGATTTCCGACCGCAATTTTCGTAGAATCAGATACAGGAGCAGCCGGTGAAGGCAGAAGAAGCTCCCATGCCGGATCAAAGCTGGCCATACCCGGAAATCAGAGAGTTACAGCGGAGGCGCTTAGGGTTTCAAGGAACCCATTCGAGAATACTTCGGGAGCTCCCATCTCCTTCAATTAAAGGACCAACATGGTTTTAAAAGTGGTTTATTTAAGAATAATTTTATAACTGTAGAAGAATAAATATATTATTTAGGTAATGTTAAATATTTTAATCATATTGAAGAATAAATTTATAAGTAAAAAATAAAATATATGAAAAATGTGATAAATTAATTTGTGGAGGTGGTAGTCCACAAAAAGACATGAGTATTATTTTTCTTAATTGAAAAGTGTAATGTTAAATAATGATTGTTACACTTTAATAATAACATTAATTATTTAAAAATAATTAATTATTTATATTAGAGTGTCTATAAAATTTTTGGAAGAGTAAAATTAAGAAGAAAATACAAAGGTGTAGGAAATACTCATGCTGGGAATTGGAGATTTCTCTTGGAAATATCCTTGAGAATTGAGGACATAGACTACTTAATTAAGACCAGAAGCTTATGAACATGAGATAAAATTATATAAGGAGAATAATTTCATGGTTTTAGGATTAAATTCTAGGATCTATGTGTATCATGAAGTGGTTGAATTGATCCTCTTTTATACATGAAGAGAAGGGTAATTTTGGAAGTTCCCCTTATATTTCAATAATGGTATGTCACTATTCAACCATCAAAGATTCCAAAAGTTGAAAATTATGGATTTTGGTGTGATATATGGTTGTTAAATACTTTTATATTCATTTTAACTTATCTATTAATCATGTTTTTAATATTTTACAACTATATTTTTAAACATTACCATTTTTATTTTTATATTGGAAACTAGTTTGTACCAAAATAATTTACTTTTAATTCCTAAAAACAAAATGGAAATGATAATTATAAATATGAGATCCAATTTACCAAATAAGATTTTATTTATAAGAAAACTTAATTTTATAATTATCACATTTCACGTGTAAAATCCCATTTTTATAAAAAGTGTATACTTAATATTAAAATATATGAATATGATAAAATTATCAATTTTTTAGATCTTTATAATATAAATATCTTTATTATAAGAAAATAAAATTTACATGGTTTTGAAATAAATAAAATAACAAATTTTACTTTAATATTATTTAATTTAAAGAAAGGAACAAGAATAGTTTCTTCTATTTGGAAATATTACTTATGTTTATAAAATGTTAAAAATAGTTTTTAAATCATAAGAAAAATATTAAATGTATATTTTTAATCCTTAAATAAATATTTGACCATATAAATTTTTTATACTTATTTAATTTCTACTTACTTCTAGTTATATCTATAAATTCTACGACCTTAGTTAAAAATTATATATTCACTATTCGATTAAAAATAAATTATTTCATAAAAATCTCAAAAATTCATTTGAAACTAATATTTTTATTCAAAATATATAAATGAATTAAATTTTGTTAAATTAGAATTCTAAAATTGGGTAATTGAACTTTTAAACAAAAGGAAAAATATTTAATGAAAACTGTTTTGAAATTGGGTTATTTAACTTCTAAAATTGGGTAATTTAATGTCAATGTATTTATAAAATTAATTATATATTTTATACATAATATATTTAGAATCATAAAATATGGTCACTAAAACCAAATATTAAAATGGTTATATTTTAAATAATAAAGTAGACTTATTATTTTCTTAGCTACAAAAATTTAATTTTATCAATTCCATAGTATTAATAATAATACATATTTTTATTTGTACATATATTTCATAATTCTATTACCAATATGTTTTACCATCAAATTTAATAGCTATATTTTACTAGTTATATAATATTTTGAGGTTATTTATGCTTCAGCGTTGCATGTGAAGCAAGCTATCAAACACATTAGGTCTTTGAAGAAGATATAATATAAAATATTAAGGTGTTATAGGTATTACCAAAATTTCAAACTCAATTTTTTTCATTACTTTTAATTTTTTTTTCTTATTTTTTAATCTTTTTATTCGTTCATTTCAAGATGAATAGGTGGATTTATTTCATTTTCTTTGTTTCTATAAAAAATTATATATTTTTGAATTTTTAAATTTTGGTGGGTGCATTATTCTAGAATTTCATTTCGAACTATCCTAGAGTTTGTTCTAGGTCGATACTATGTTTACATACAACTCTTTATGGTCACTGATATGATATTATACCTACATTACATTTCTATTATACTTTATAGATTCCCGGTTTCTCTACCTCTAAATTCTCAAACCATGTGACAGATTAAGATTTAGATATTTTTCATATCATTTTTGAAACTAGTTATTTATTATTCCATATCAACTTTATGTATTTCATCTTAAGAATCCATCATACTTATAATTTAGTACATGGGTGACACTAAATATGTTTTTTAATTGGACAAATCATCTATATTCTGGGTTTAAAACTATTTCCTACATTATGGTGGGGGTCTTGGAGAAATGATTTTTCTAAACACTCTCTTCTCTATCCAAGGGAGTTTAGGATGAATCCAATTACCTTGTTTATAGTTGTTTGAGAAAGGATCATCTCTATAATTCTTCAATGGTATGTAACCATAAATGTTATAATATTGTAAAGGTTGGGAAAATATATCAAAGTTGGGAAGATAAGAACTTGAATGACTTAATGTACCAATGTTGTGGAATTTATCCTTAAATAAAATTTATACGGAAATAAAAGTGGCTTGTGGATGTGTCCCTTGAATTAAATTTGAGTATTTTTGGTGTATGAATATTCTTCTAGAACATTTTTGTTGTAATTTTTTATATGTTTTATCAATAATATATTTTAGTTCTTCTTTAGTTTTATCAGAAAACCCCCGTTCATAAAATTGATCAACAATTGTTTAATTATAAGGGGCCAGATAATTGTAAAAGGTTTCCCTAAGGAAATGATAATAAAAATAATTATAAGAAAGTTGTCTAAAAATACAACTACCTATTTAGCATGTCTCATGGAATATTAGAGCCTTATCTTTCAAAAAACTGGTGATATTATGAGTAATTTCATATGTAATTCTCTTAGGAAGAACTCCATAAAAAAGGAATTAAAGACGTAGTTCCAGGTTAAAAAAATATCCACTTATAACTAATGAAACCAAGTTCCCGTATTACCCTTGAGAAATAAATTAAATACTCTCAATTTCAAATCTTCCTCACTAATCCCTTGTCGCGGTAGTTTATGCACTACATTATAGGAGTTCCCAATGAAGTTTAAAGAGTCTTTATTTAGAAATGTGCAAAAAAGTAGAAGCACAAAATACAATGATTAATTTATTTCATAATTTCTATATTAATGTATCATTATAATTTATGAAATACTACTTAGAACTATAAGAAATTGAAACTCCCAAAGCCCATTCCTCTCTATGATGTGATCTTTAGTTTGAAGTGGATTTTTATTTTCATTTTAATCCACTACCTATGTATTGTATTCCATTTTCACTATATTTTTAGAGAACATAATTTTTTTCAATTTTAAGTATAAATTGTTCTAATTTTTTTGGTTTTTTTCTTGTGTTCTTATAAAAGATTTTTTTATGTGTGTTCATAGGAATCAATATACCATAATTTCAATTTTTTTTCAAACTCATTTTGTGTAATTTTTTGATTGAATTAGTTATTTTTTAGTATTCATGGGAATTTTTTAAATACCTTGGTCTATCATGGATTCCAAAAAAATAGTGACAATTTCTTTTTCAACGTTTCATTAATATAATATATTTATTTATTTTAACATAAAAATAGTATATAATTTGGCAGATATGATTCAAAGGGAAGGAATGAAAAATTTTGTGAGTGACAAAGAGAAAGAACTAGAAATATATAACAAAACAAGAAAAAATGTAAAAAATATATTGATAGAAAATTATCAAACTAGATATAGATTAATGAGAGAAGATTATGTTTACTAAAATAAGTAATTCAACAAGGAAATATTCTATGTTAGTATGTAGTGAAAATGCACTTAATGATAAAGATAAATTTTGGTTGGCTAATAACTATTATAATATCTCAATCAAGTGAAAATGTACTAAATCAACATCCATTTAAAATTTCTCCCTTTAAATTTTTAAGGAGAAGATAAGAAGATATTAAAATGTATGACTTTTCAAATAACAAACTCAATGATGTCAACAAGAATTAGTGGATGAAATTACATAGACTAAATTTATGTATATCCTCCGTGTTAATTTCTTTAATTGATTTCAAATTTTTTTATCAATATATTTTAAATTGAGATTGATCTTAATAGTTTATAGATTTTTTTTAAATAGATGAACTATCATTGATACATGAATATTAAAAAGTTACTTCCAAATATAAGGTAATGAATGAAAATGATCTAGCCCTGAAATAATGGCATAAATGAAGAGTGATTAAAGCTTTAGAAAAACTCATTCCTCTTGCACAATTAATACAAATAAATTGAAACACAAAAATTACCATTATGAATTCATTAAATTAGAATAAAAATAAGTTTATAGGAAACTAGTAGAGAAATATCCTGGAGAGAATGTAAATATACTCCATAGAGTTAATTTATATTCCCTCCATGCACTCTTGATATTACTATGATCTTTCTAGACTATATATTTTTCTCTACTATGTGTGTATCTATCATGTATCTTCGAACACATGTCTATGTGTCTCTATGGTACTTTAAATTCAAAACCCATCCCATTTATTCACTTTTTGGATTCATTACACTAGAATAAAAACCAAAAAATATAGTCTTTATATCAACATCATCCATATAGAAGCATCCACTATAGATGTTCTTCCCCATGTATGACCCTAGTTGAGCACCCTAATGGGTTATAGTCCACACACATATTGAAAAATCTCCAGAAGCTTCCCTTGGATCTCCTCATCAATGTTTTCAAACACCCCTTCATCTTTTATTTTCAAATTGAGAACTAGGGAACTCCAAAAAATGATATTACTTAATATAATTGAAAATTTATTTTTTGAAAATAGAATACACATGAAATTCCAAAACAAAAAACTAATTCTAATAATTGATACACCCTATGTATATTTTTTATCTATTTCACACGATTCATTATAAACAAAAATAATGGATTTCAAATGTAGTAATTTTTATATACTTTTCCTTTTATCTAATGGGTTCATTCTATATACCTACCTATCTATATATTTATTACTCTATATGATGTGGAATTTTTAGAAATTGTAGTGTTCTTACCAAAAATGTTATTTCATTTATTTATTGGGAATTTATTGAAAATCTGTATTCTTATTATTTGATTTTGTAAAATTATTTATTAGTAAATATTGTTAATTATGTAATGTTTAATAATTTATTGCATATGATTAGTGCATTGATGTTGAAATTATGCAATAGATTTCACTATAGGTTACCTCTTATTGATCATATGAGATTACCCCTTTATATTGTTTTCCTTACCCTAGTAAACCCCTAAGATAAATTAAAATAATTTTATGGATATGAAAAATGGAATAATATATTCTCACTAAGGACTTCTGTCACAGACCAACTTAGGAGAACCTGACATATCACTGAAGTTGGCCTAAGACAGGGAATGAGGAACATTTTTGTTCACCCAGGGCCAAAAAAATGTCATAGGGCAATCAAAATAATAGAATGGGAATGATTTATCCCCTAAATATCAATAAAAAAGTCATATATACGTAATGAGAATATGAAAGGGTACATCCATCCACTGGAATACCATACATAATGAAATAAGCAATTACAATATCAACATAAACCAAATAGAATATAAACCAATATAACCAACCAAAATAACACCTGATAATAAAAACTAAATAGATACATAATTGGTACAAGATAAATATAAAGTGAATAAAGGGTCTTATGTGATTAATACATCAACTATCCAAGGAGAAAAACCTAACTCGGGCTGACAAAAAATCATAATAGTGTGACCCATGTTAACCCCCATACCCCAACACATCAAATAAATGATGACACTATGTTTTTTATCCATATGGGAACATCACCTGTGTATATACATAAGACATAATTACTAAATACACAATGTGGTGTTTATGTAGTGTGTGAGCAACACGTGCCTAATAGGTTACCACCAATGAAAGATTTTATTAAATTCCTTTTATAAACCAGTCTATAAATGCTAGTTTAAAATAGAAACTTTGAAATTTCTATTTTTATTGTTTTATTAAATAAAATAATATATTCATACCTTATATACACTTAATAAATATAATTGGATCATACTTTGAATCATAAGAGCGTAGTTCAGTAAAGGAATCTTACCACTTTAATATTATCGAATGGCATGAAAATTTCGTATGAGTTATAACTTCATCTTTATTTTGAACTGGCCAGTTTCCCAATTATTCATTAAAAGTGTTTTCAAGACTTAAAATATTTTTCATGTAGTATAAGAGAGTAGTTCATATAATTACATTTGAATTTTTTTTACCCAGATTAATTAAGAGGACACCTTATTTTTACGATATATTAAATGTTTATATTGGAAAGATAACATTACCCATATTAAATTCATAATGCAATTTATAGTTTAGTTTAAATAAATGAAATAAATAGAATTAAACTAAAAACATGAAGTGGGTGGCTGTATGGAATAACATAAATGAAAAAATGCATAAATAATTCCAATTATGTATAAACTTATCCATGAACATAAATAAAAAAAGACCTCATATATGAAAGGATATATTAACAAATAGAGAACTTGAGTAGGGGAAAACAAATATATAACATGAATTGATCAAATGATAATAATAATAGCTAATGAAAAGTAGTGATAACGAAGGAAAATAAACCTATTTAATTTATGAATCAAAATTTAGTGTTGTATAACCCAATTATATCCATTGAAACATAAAATAGAAAGAATGTGAATAAATATCTCAAATTATGATCAATGGATACACCCTAAGGGTCACTAAGGATATGTACATATAGATGTTATGTCACTCTAGTGGCAGATTTATATTTCTACGATGTCTCTTTCCATAGGGGGTACCATATAACTTTGTTACTAGCATTTCTTGTGGTGGGGGAACCACTTACCATTTATGTTATTCTACCTAAGAAGCTTCAGATTCCCTGGAGGATTAACCAATAAAGTGAGGTGAGGAATAATATTAATATAAGTCTATAAAAAACATAACATGAGAGAATAATTCATAATATCATTCCCTCATCTCACATCATCACACCCTTTTTATATCAATCCCATTTATTTTATTTCCTATAGAAAATCATAATCCATTTCATCCAACCCTATACACGACTCAAATATAAAATCATAAAAATGGGATCAAAATATGATTATAGCCAATGACGAGATAATATTTATTATAAGTTTCCAAACAAGAATTTTTTTTTAATATACCATTGAAAATATGGAAAACTATCTTGGAAAAAAAAATAAAACTCTGAATTAATCATAAATTAAAACTAATATGACCATTAAATAAATAGGTCCAAAATGTCCCAATATAAACTAAATATCAATTTATATTATGTTTATACAAAATTATCATAATCCAATAAACACATATAAAAAAAATAACATGTTAAAGAAAACAAAAAATATATCTTCAAATACACTTCCACTAATAAAAACCCTTAACTACTTTTTAATCCACAAAATTTTATATAAGTGATCATTAAAAGTCTAAAATATCGCATTATTTAACAATTCTATAAAGATTATCCTCTTAAATATTTTATCAAATAATCAGCGTCCATTTAAATTCATTTTAGGTGGATATCGATTATGATCAATCAGAAAATACATTTTATTTAAAAATACCAACCCAATAAAACTAATGAATCATCATTAATTATATCATTTATATATTGATTTTAGTTGAAATAAAGGTTTAAAAACTCCAAGAATACATGGAATTAAATTTAAATGTAATTTATTTCAACCAACTACCTTATTCTAATTGAATAATGTTGCCTTTAAAAAATAATGAATTATTATGTCTCAAGAGAATCCTCGCATTCCGTAAACAACAAAACCCCCATGATTATTTTAAAACTAGACTTTAGGGTCTGCCAATATGGCCATTAGGTCATGTAAGAACAAGGTAAATGATGAGAAATGGATGGAGGTAGAATATGAATAGAATTAGATGAATTAAATTTGATCAAACCATGAATTCCATGGTGATTCTACTCTGTAAACATAGATAAGGTTGTTGTGCCTTAATATTTTGAAACCACTTAATTTAATATTATCTTCAATATGTTGTGTCACATGAAAAAATGAACTAATGAAAAAATAGACAAAAACTAACCAAAAAAAATTAAAATTACATTATGTAAATATAAAATAGTAAATTAATATATAATAATAATTTAAAATTATTAAAAAATATTTTTTTCTTTGATTAATATTTTAAAAATGATTTATTTTGAATAATAACCTAAAAATAGGGTATTATATTTCACCTAAATAAATTAAATTGATTATAGTAAAAATTAATAATAAAAGTTAATATTTTTATTTATAAACTAATATTTCAACATTCAATTATTTAGAAATTTATATGATATAAGATTAAAGAAATTTGATGTTTAAAAATGTTAATATTTTTTAAAAGCTTTGTTTTCATTATATATTCTATTTAGAAGATAAATTTATAAATTATAAAATTTTAATTTGATAATATTAACTTAATGTTTTGATTAAATGGGTTAATATTACCTTAGGATGAAATTTTGAATCATTTGAAAAATAGTTTCTTTTTAAGAGTATAGTAAAAAATATAGTTTTTATAAAAAATATTAATTTTATGACTTGTTTATTATATAATCAAGACCTAAAAATGAAAAACTTTTTAACTGGTCAAATAATTATTTTAAATGTAAAACTATAAATTTTGAAAATTTATTTTGAATTTAGATAACCTAATATTATCTTTTATTGACTTAAGTGATATTTTCCAATAAATACCTCTTTTCATCTTTTATTTTAATTAAATATTATTTTGGTGAAATTCGGTTTTTGATTTCTTTAAAAGAGATATAAATTTTATTTATTTTATAATAAACCAATTTATATCATAAAAATAAAATAAATAGATATTTTTCCCAGATATAAATTTATAGCTTAAAACACACTTATTAAAAAAATGCATTAATACAAGTTACTTACACAAATATTAAAATTCATTTTTCTTAAACATAGAAATATCATCTAATAAAATTTATTTAATATTTTAATCACTATTTAAAAATTTTGTAATAAGGTCCCTTTTATTTTGAGTCATTAAATGTAAATTACTTAAATAAAAATTAATTACCATTGTAAAACCGAAAATGAATATGTAAAAATTATAATAGTAAACGACATAGAATCATGTTTGAAAAATGTTTCAAAATGAATGTTGAAGAGATTATACACCTTATCTCATCCCTTAATTCATTACTCTTGGGAAAAAATCCCTCAAGGAAACATTGCATCAATTTTGGGTTGGTTGTGTTTGTTAACAATTCAGATTTCAATGGTGAATTGTCAAGTTCTAGAGATGTTGTTAACAATATATGTAGACAAAGAACCATGACAAATGAACGTAATATCTGGAGGTGTTACAAACGAACAGATAAAAGGTCACGCCATTTTCCAATGTTTTCTAAATTATTGGAGTCCAAAATTTGGAGTTTAGTTTACATCATGATAAGTGTATTTTATTGAATATCTCATCAATATATGAGAAAGTAATGAATTTATAGAATATATACTTTATGGATTGTATTTCGTGAAGACCGGAAAAATTTTGATGGTGATTCTTCGTGATTACGTCAAGCATTTTGAACAGAAGTGTTGAAGAGAATTGTGGTGGTGAAGGGAATTGGATGCAGATCTTTACGGTGAAAGCGTGATGTAAATGACATAATGCTCTGCGATTAAGACAAGCTCAGTAATTGGAAAATTTTCATGGTGCTTCGCAATTTTGATAGAATTTTAGCAGGAAGTTTGGAGCTTCACGATTTGAGCTGACGTGGTGTTTACATCGCATGGAATGTTCGAGGGTCGGTGAAATCGCCTATAAATAAGCCTCTAGGCCCTCGATAGAAGTAGATAGATAGGTTATATCTCAACAATGTTTTGATATAAAATATAAGAAATTTACTGAGAAATGTGTTCACAATTCCATGAAATATAGAAGTTACAAAAGAACGTATTCTTTCTATGGTTACTTGTGGTACTGTGGAAGATTTGGACATAAAAAAAATATGTATTGGTTCAATAAAAACATTATAACCATCCCATGAATTATATAAGGCAGTGTATGGGGTTGGTCTATCTTCTCAATGGAATAAATATAAAAATTCTGTTATGAATGTTAACAATAGATTCTAACCTTTGGGAACTATTTTTTAAAGATGTGAATAACTTTTAATTCTTACAAAAGGTTGTCTTGTTTTTTTATCAGCATAACAACAAGTTTTTTAAAAATTCTCAAAACCTAGATGTGAAGAAAGATAAAGGGAAGGTAAAAGATATTTTTATAGAAACCTCCCTCAAATATATTAAGGGATAATGAACCCAGATCTTGGATAATGTATGTTCTTATCATATGATAGGATATTTGAAATTATTAAAGAATATAAAAGACTTCAAAAAAGGAAGATTGTAATATGGTTGTGGTAAATACCTCAGAATGAAAGGTGTTGGATCTAATATTACCGGAGAAGAAAAGTTAAAATAAAAGACATATTTTTTCACTGATGGGTTGAAACACAACCTTCTAGGAATTTCAAAACATTGTGATGAAGGTAATAATTTTTTTTAGAAAATGTGTTGTTGTTGTGAAAAGAGAGGAATATGAAATAGTTATTATAGGATTCCAATGCACAAAAAAGAAACATTTTTTAATTAGGTGATGTTATAATTCATGTTACTTAAGCATTATGAAAGAAAATTAGTTATAGCATATAATATTGGGATATATGTGTTAAACAAACGTGAGAATGTTATCAAAGTGAGAAATTGTGCATGGTTTTTCTTATATGTCAAGAAGAAGATATTTCTGTTGTTGTATTTTTCAGAAAAGGAATATTACAAACTCATTGTATAAGAAATTTTATATTCGATCAACTTGACCCATATAACATATAGATTATGATATTTGTGGGCCAATGAGAAAACAATAAACATTCAGAGAAATGTACATCAATTTTTTAATTTATGATTTTACTCACATTACTTCTTTTATGTACTTGAAATATAAATCAGAATATCTAAAAAAGTTTAAGAGTTTTAAGTGATGAGCTATGAAATAATGTCTGTATTATGTGGATAATTTTAGAACGTACAATGGTGGTGAGTATAAGAATAAGTAGTTCAGAATTAATATTTATAAAAATATAATTTAGCATGAATTCAGTATACTATACACACCTCAACAAAAGGTCACTACTGAGATGAAGAATTGAAGTCTAGTTGAAATAGATCTTAATATGTTACTTGAAAAAGGTATTTCTCATTAATATTTGAAGAAATACATTATCACAATTATTTATTTTTAGAACCAATGTTTCTATAATCCAAATTATGATACGACTCCTTATGAAATTATATATGAAAAAACACCATGTTTGAAACATTTAAGAGTTTTTGGGAGTGCCTAATTCATAAATAACAAAGGTGGAAACGTGGGGAAGTTTGATCAGGGAGGCGAAGTTGGAATCCATCATGGCTATTCTCTAGAAATAAGAGGGTATAAAAGTTTAAACAAAGAGACTAGAATATTATATGATGGTGAAGTGATAAGAAACAAAAACATGGTTAGCATGAAAAGGATACACACAAACTGAAGGAATTGATTTTGATGAGAAATTTTCTCAGGTGGAAAGGTTAAAAACAACCATAATCCTTCTTGATATCACCACAAAATTAAGTTATAATTTTTTTTAGATTTATTTGATGCCAACACTCTTGAAAGGATAAATTCAAGTCAAAGTGGATGTTAAGAAACATTGTGGACTTTTTATTGGGAAGGATGAAAGTTAAGTATAGAATTAGAATAAATCCTTGTATGGTCTAAAAAATATCAAAGATAATGGTATTAAAAATTTGAATCATGTCTAATAAAGTTGAGTTTTAAGAAAGAAAGGGTTGATAGTAATTTTTAAATAAAAGAAAGCCAGGAAATTTAATTCATTGTAATTATATATATTGATGATATTATATTTTCTGGGAATGATGAATGAACATGTGAAAGATTTTCTGAATAATTGAAAAATATGTTCGAAATGTCCTTTCTATAAGAAATGACAAACTTTATTTTGTTAAAAATCTAACCAAATAAGAAAAACATATTCATTTCTCAGGAAAATTATGCTAAGTAACTTCTTAAGAAGTTTTGAATAAAAAATTAGAATCTTATTTTTACACTATTTTTTTGGGAACCAAGTTGGTTAATGATCTACAAGGAAATGAATTTTACACTAAAGAGTTTTGTAAGCTAATTGGATGTTTTTTCTATCAGACTACCTCAATATCAGACATTGTTTATATAGTTATCTTTTGTACAAGACTCAAAAGTTCTCCAAAATAATGACACCTATTTTCTTGGAAAATAATTCTCAAAGATACCAAAGGCATAACAGATTTTAAAACCTAGTATGATAGATAAAAAATAACTAATTATTTTGGTTAAAAAGATTCAAATTGGGTAAGTAGATTTTATGATAGAAGATCCACATATGTTGGAGTTTTCTTTTTAGGGAAAAGTTGTGTTAGTTGGTATACTAATAAGAAAATTAGTAACTCATAGAATGACTGAAGATGAGTATATTTATGGAACTCAAGTTTCCACACAACTTATGTGGATAAAGACCCAATTGGAAAAATTACATAATGAAGTAAATTTACCCTTTTTTTAGATTGTGATTATTAGAGCTCCATCAATATACCAATTAACCCGTTAAAAAATTCTAATTCAAAACATATTGCTATCAAATATAAATTCATCAAAGACCACGTGGAGAATATTGAATTGAATTTAGAGTGTGTTCCTATATCATAACAAGTTCCTAAAATATTTAAAAAAACCTTTATTGATGGAACCACTTTTCAAACCGTGTATGAATGTTGGTGTCCGGCATCATTATCTACAAGGATGATGTAAATGTTCTAATACCGTATCTCATCTTGTATTCGGATAGTGTTTTAAAGGTGTTGATTTTTTTTATTAATCAATCACTTGATATGTGAAAAATATTTTAAGGAAGTATGAATGTAGTGGGAGTTGTGTGTATGATTTGATCTCAAAATGTATATGTGTGAACTATTTTAATTGTTTTTTGAAGTGTCAATAAGAAACTTTTTCTTATAGAAAAGTTGATGAAGTTTTGAAATGATGTTTGTTTGAAAAGTTTAAAGAAGTGAAGATGTTTCTTAAGTCACTACATTAGGACATCACGGTCTTCTTGTTAATTATTCTTATTTCATATAAAGAGTTTGATCACATAGGATTAGAATTACTGATAAGTGATCCATAGATTGAGTTTTAATGTTTTAGTGATTTATTAATGTTGGATGACAACAAAATCCAAAGAGATTTATTTTTCAACTTTTTTGATTGGAGAAGGTTTTTATATTCTAAATGAAGTTTTTTAAGCATTTTCTCTTTTTTTTCAAGAAAAGAAATTTATTAAAAAATTTATGTTTTTGAACGGATGATAGGATTAAAGAAGCATAGTAATAAAATAATCAGATTCTGTTTTGATATGAATGTTAATAAGTTTCTGTTTTATATACCGAAGAATTAATGTGTAATAATTTGTTTTTCAGACTCATCACAGGTTCAAAATTAATGTTTTGATCAAAATACAAAGATGTATATTGAGTCTGAATGGCTCCATACTAAATCTGATGATGATTTTATGATTTTAATTAACAAATATCATAAGTTGTTTGAAAAACATGTTCTAAAAGACTTATGAAAGAAATGGGGAGAAGATATGTTTGGATGGAAAGAAAGAAGATGATAAAAGGATAGAAATTCAAAGATCAATCCAATATAAGTCAAAAGATGCTCTTATGATACATAAAATGTTATCAATGTCATGATACAAGTAGATTATTTTGAAGGAAGAGAATCTATGGTGGTTAAATTTTTGGAATTTTATGTTTTTCTCAGTCACTGATCAACTGATCCGTTAGATTTTATGATCCATCAGACTGTCTGATTCACTAGAAAAACAATTCACAAGGATCAATAATCAGTTGGGATGTATGGAAGAAGGAAGTTATATTGAAACTAGTCCATCTAAAGCAGTATTCCACCATTAAATCAGATGCATAAACGTTTTTATGCATATAAGAAAGAAGAGTATGTTTGGACTGATGCATGTAATAATGTCACAGACCAATCGATCAAATAATGGTCAACAATGTGGTCAACTAGTTTTATTAGGTAGTTTTTTTTTCAATTTGTTCAAGAAAAAAAGTGTTTTTTATTTTATAAGTGGATCCAGATTCATAAGATTGGATCTGCCACTAATACATTAGAATAAATAAGAGACTGATCAATCAGACACAACCTGTCATAGATATGTTATTGAATGTTTGACTTTATCGGACACAAGATAATCGGTCTGAGGAGAAGAATAAAATAACAATTATTTGAATATTTTTGTTGAAGCGCTTATCAATGGGATTTAGAAGTTCATATAAAAGTATTTCCAATGGGTGTTTCAATCTTTACATGTTTCAAATATGTTTATGGAAAAATAAAAGTAACATAAGTATAATAATGTTGCAACAATGTTTATAGAATAAGGATTTTTGTGATTTAAGAAACGTTTTTAGTTGTTATAGAGCATCATAATGAGGATTAATTCATTTGTTTGAAATTATCATGGAACAATTTAATTAGGATTCTATTATCTTATTTATTTTTTCATTATAATGAACACAATAAGAATGCAAATGTTTTCAGGCTAAAGACTTTTTATAATGTATGAAGTGATCTATAGTTCTGAGAGGATTCAATAAGGTTTGAGAAGTGTAAAGAAGATTTGATAAGAACTTAAATATTCAAATTAATATCTGAAATGGAAATGAAATTTAAAGTTAAGGAAATTTCATTGATATGGAAAATAAATGTTTATTCCCTCACATTCCTCTCCTAGAACACCTATAAATAGTTTAAAGTATATTCTATTTTTTACTAACATTGGTACATTGAGCATGTGAATAATGTGAGGGTGTTGAATAATAGAGAAGTAGGTTTGTAGATGATTTTTTCTTGAGAAACATATCTTGATAAAATATTTATAAGGAATTATTGTAATCATAGGTTACTAGATCAGACTGAGTATTCTAGAGAAGATTTCTCTAAAAGGTTCATGTGGTTCAGAATTATTTATAGGGAATTATTTCTTATCTTTTTTATAGACAAAGGTTCTAGGAAGAGGATTCATATAGATCCAATAGAATATTTTTTCATCACAAATTCCAAAAAGGTTGTCTCTACTTACTTCCTAGATATAATGGGAATAATTTTCTTATGATGGTATTCAAGTGGAAGTTCATAAGTCTTCGCAAGAACTTTACTTTAACCAGCTATGGAAGGTTTCATTAATTTTTACAGAAACTTGTATTACATCATTTTTTCTAGAAGAAGAAGATGAATTTTTTTATTTATCATAATGTTATAAAAGTGTGAGGTTATATCTTATTTGTTTTATCCATAGAAAAGGATTATTTTCTAGTAGATAGTTTGGTATTGGATTTTTTGCAATGCATCCAAGGGTGTAGCTACTCTTATTGAGTAGTGAACCTTGTAAATACTCGTGTTCTACTAGTTGTGTGACTATTTAGATTTTATAAAAGTGATAAATATTTAATAGGAGATAAAGTTTGTTTCAAAATAAAAGATGCTTGAATGAAAAAGATATCACTTATTTACCGCCTCCCCCTCTTAGTTATACATCCATCTTGGTTGGGCCTTTTCAGCACCAAGTAAATAAACAATATTAATATGGATAAGATATAAAATAATTAAATATTACATATGACTGATACTATAAAATAAGTGAATAAATCCATAGAAATTATAACATCATAAATAATCACCTGGATAATAATAATTACTTTCATAATGATTGAATTCATAATGTCAGAAATCATAATCATACCATTGACGCATCATGCCAAGAAATCATACATAAATGGATAAGTCCTATGCCAAAAACCAATACTAATTTGTTTTATGAGACCTACTAATGCATCATGGAGATATAGCAGAACCTACACATCACTTACTATTCTAAAGAATTAATCATATAAAAGGTGATAATAACAATTAAATATGTAATCAATGTAAACATTCGTACTGAAAAAATTTCATACAAAATGTTTATAATTTTCTAAATCAATAAAAATAACCATAAACCATCCAGAGTAATACTTTTTATTGTATCAAAATATTAAATACCTATAAATGAATAATATTTAATATATAATGTTAACATAAATCAATATACATTAAAAAGGCCACTAGAAAATTTCATGAAAAATACCCTTTTATCTTTGAAACCAATTATTTAAAATCAATAGAACTTCAAAACTAATAAGGAAATTATTTTGTCAAAAATAACCTTGAAAAATTATATTAGGATCCTAAAATTAATTAGTGTTCATGAAGGTGGGTAATTATGTACATGTTATATACGTAAAAAAATGAACAATCCTTTAACATTATTATAAAAAGGTAAAAATTTACCTCATTAGGAAAATAATAAGATGATTATTTTTAAAGAATTTTGTAAATAGTAAGACATAGATAAAAATTTGTTTAATAAATAATTTTATTATTTTAAAGAATTATTTTATACATTTTAATAAAAATAAGAACATTAAAGGGAAAAATTTATGGCCAAGTAGAAAGGCATGGTCAGTTTTTCTTAAAAAATCATTTTTTATCTAGAATACATAAATAGAGGATGTTGAAAGGTAAAATTTTATTCTAAATTACTAAAAATAGGATAAGAAAATATATTATGTTTATGATAAAAATATAAAATAATTTTCCCAATTGAGACATAAACATATAAAATCTAAGATATTGATGATATTATAAAATAAACCCTTACCTACTATTCTAATTCTTTTGTATGTGTAAAAAAAATCTATATGAATGATGTAGAATAATTAATAAAATAAAAACACATGGTTAATAACTATACCTCTTCTTCAAAAATACACTTTAGGTTGATACCCAATTCCATCATAAGATAGTTTTATGAAAAAAACAAGGAATCTAGTAAATAGGTATTGAAGTAAAGAAGGATTTTGGGCTAGAATTGTCTTAAATAAATGCCTCTTGAAGTTTGTGAAGAACCTTTTTGGTGTTTTTTTTAAAAAAAATTCTATTTGTTGAAAAGTAGACATTTTATTGAAGAATGTTTTTGATATACAAGAATATGAAGTTTTTGGTTACTGTAATATTGTATTTTTTATAACTAGAGAAAGAAATAATTTGATGAGTTTAAAAGAAGTTATAGAGTTTGAAAGAAGTTTCTATGTTTAAATGAAGTTGTTGAGTTTAAAATAAGTTGTTGAGTTTTAATGAAGTTTTTATGTTTGAAAGATGTTATTGAATGAATAAGTCCTTTTGATGCTGAAGATTTTTAAAAGAGGATGTTGTTGAAGAGTGAAAAGTCAAAAGAATGAATGATTCGTGAACTTTATAAAAAAAATCATAATATATTTTTTTGATCACAAATTTCTCAGAAAAAATGACAACTTTTATGATAAAATATTTTGAATAAATGATAGAGAAGTTTTAAAGAATCATAATCACTTAAATGAAGCTAAAAAATGGATTCGACATCATTGTTTGATAAAAACAGAACCAAAATTCTATGATTATAAGAACCACTTATCTAAGAAATTTGGAACTTTATTTCTGAGTAATTCGGAACCATATCTCTGAGAAATTCATAACTTGATTTCTAAGTAATTCAGAACATGATTTTGGAACAATTATGAACCTGATTTCTGAGCAATTCAAAACCCAATTCATTAGAAATTCGTAACATAACTTCTGAGATATTCAGAACCTGATTTTTGAAAAAATTGGAACTTGATTTATATCAACATAAATCCTAATTTATAATAAATTCAAAACCTAATTTCTAAGAAATTTAGAATCTAATTTCTGTGAAATTCGGATCATGATTTATAAGAAATTCAGAACCTGATTTCTGAGAAATTCATAACCAATTTTCTAGGAAAATCAAAACTTTTTTTCTGAAGAATGAGAAACATTTTTCAAAGAATGATTCTGAGGAAATTTGAACAATAATTTTTAGTATATTTAAAAGAATATTTGAACAGTATTTCTTAGAATGTTTCTAAAAAATAGAACTTTGATATAACATTATCATACTGAGAATGATTTAAAGAGATGAAGAAGTGGAACTTGATGTTAAATCTCGGTAAATCATTGAGAAAATTAATGAGATTTAATAGAGTCAAAGTCGATGTTTTAATTTGAGAGATTTTCTGATTTTCTGAGATTTGAGGAATCGGGAAATTTTTTTAAGTATCCCACCTTTGTTTTCTGAGTTACCTATAAATATTTTCTCAGATCATTTATTCATTTGTAACTTTTTTACATGTGAAAAATTTCGAGCTTTGGAGAATTCTAAGTGAAAATTTCCCATAGGATTTAAGAAGGTTTCATTGAGTGTTTGAGTAGGGGAAAACCTGAATCATCTTTACCATACTAAGAAGATTCGACTTAGCCAAATTAGACTAAGTATTCAAATAGATCATTTTTTTAGAAGATTTAAAAAAGTTTTTATTATTTTGTTCGGTTAAATTTTTCTATAATCAAACATTGTAATCTGATGGGAGTCTATATAATCGTTTTCATCAAGAGATATAAGGTGTTTAACGGGAGTTGGCACTGGTTTTATTCAATTCTACTTTATAGTGGATTTCCAAAGACCGATGGGACTCTCTATGGAAGGGACATAGGTTCTCAAATTGAGTCGGAACCTTTTAAATTGTGTGTTCCATACTTTTTTTAACATTTTTTCATGCATAAGTATTTTCTAGCGGTTGATATGAAAATAACTCTTTACAGGTTTCAGGGGTTAGGTTCTTATAGTTTTGAAACTTATAAAAATTGAACAACAGATTCAACCCCACATATAGTTGTTATTTAATCCTTATAACTTCAATTGGTATAAAGGAGGTGTTCCTTTATTGAATCCTTATCATGGATAATATCAATTCTATTAATAGTATATGAATTCCTACATTTGATGGAAAAATTTATTATGGATGAAAAAATAGGATGATTACTTATCTCATATCTCTTGGCATGGAAGTTGTAGATGATGATACTATTGGTTTTTCACATATTGAGAAAGATTATACTATGAAATTTGTTAATAATAGAAATATAGAAGTTGATAGAAAGTCTAGAAATTCAATCCTTATATCCTTATCATAAAAATTTTATCAGAAGGTGATGGGTCTCAATACATCAAAATGTATGTGGGAAAAGCTAGAAAGTGTTTTTGAAGGGAATATTAATGTTTATGAAGAAATGCTATTAATTTGGCATAATAAGTATGAAGACATCAGAATGAGAGATGGAGATACAATTGATAAATTATTCACCCGGGTAAATGAAATTCATTTCAAAATCATAGGATTTGGAGATATCCTGGAAGACTCTATATTTGTGAAGAAAATTATGAGAATATTTCTAGAGAGGTTTGATTCTAAAATTTATTCTTTAGAAGATAAGGATGATTTATCTCTTGATTAATTTCATAAATTTTTTGTTTCTTATAAATTAAGGAAATCCTAAATGTTTAAAAAGAATATGAAGGATGAAATGGATTTTGATGCTATGAGAAAGAAGAAAATCGAAGATATTGAAGAATTAGATCCGTGTGAGTCTGAAGATAAATTTGATGACGAGATGAATGAATAAAGAATTCATATTATATCCAAAAACTATCGAAGATAAATAGAAAAGTATACATGTAAACTTCCTCTAATTTTTTTTTGAGTTTGGTGGAATCACAAACTTTGCTATGAATTCCCCTAAGAATAAAGTTGTAGAGTATCGAGATAATTATGATGAAAAATGTTGATGTAAAAAGTGTAAAAAATGATAAAGAGGAAATGTTTTCCCGTAGATACAAGATTATGTTTACTAGAAAAAAATTAAGTTATTTGAGTAAGAAAGTTAAATTGGACTCAACTGAAAATAATTCATCTGAAGTCAAATGTTCAAAAAAATTCAGAACCTTCATTGAAATACTTCTGAAAAAAATATTCTTTAGATAGCGAAGAAGGTGGTGAATAATCTTATAGAGAGTTTCAGATCAAAACCTAACTCG
Source organism: Viscum album (assembly GCA_963277665.1). Lineage (NCBI taxonomy): Eukaryota > Viridiplantae > Streptophyta > Magnoliopsida > Santalales > Viscaceae > Viscum > Viscum album. The sequence goes on along the minus strand of OY728146.1, from coordinate 178,125,851 downwards.
TTTTATTTCATGAGAAAAAAAACTCTCAATAAATAAATAAGAGTAATGAACAAATATCATGAAGAAGTTGGTGTTTGAAGAAAATATGTCATCAAGCTGGAGGATGAATACATTTAAGAAATTATTGGTTAAAAACATAGAATTGATGAACATGGAAAGATGATTGATGATATTAGAAATAACATGGAAGATAAAGAATAATAGGTTGAAAAGTTGCAATCAAAACTTCTTGATTCTGAAATTACATTGAGGAAGATGAACGAAAACTTCAACAAAGATTCAGAAGTAAAGGCGGATACTTTAAAAATTGCTGAGAAGGCTCAATATGAGAATCAAGTGAAATATTATCTTACTAAAAATAATGTTTCAACTGATTCCTTTAACTTTTCAGTTTCCAAAAAATGTATTGGGAAATAATTGGAGGAAAAGGGAATTGAGAAACTTATCAATTATATAAAAGTAGAAAACTCACTCAAAAGAAAAGATGGTCCACATACTAAGCATGTTAGAGATGAAAGAAGTCACCAACCTGAACAATGTTTCTATAGAGAAATATTTTTCTTGAATTGAAAATATATATTTGATGGCTATTACTGATGTTGTAGAATCTATGGGCAAATAACTTATAATTTTTGGCACAAGTTATCATTACCCAGAATAAGGTTCTAGAAAAATGGATGATATAATGAAAAAATAATGAGTAATGTTCCTAACTTATAAGAAGTTAAAAATTTGATTTCTAAAGATGTTAAAAACAATCCAATAATAAATAAATTTTAATGTTTGGAAGAAGTTTATAAAATATGTGATCAGTCAGGTTATCATGTTAGAATATATATAACAGTCCTTCTAGAACAAGTTTCTTATGATAGAAAAGAAAATAAAGCTGAAACTAATAAGGTTAAGGAAAAAGCCTTTGTTATTAAGAAAACATTAATAGAATGTGAGAGGAAAAAACCATGGATACTTGATAGTGGTTATTCTTCACATATGACAGGTGATATAATTTTTTTGAAACATATAGAAAGTTTTGATAGTGGAGCAGTTACTTCTGGCAATGATAGTTAATTAATAATCAGAGGAATCAGAACCTTAATGATTGAAGCAGATAAATTGAAATCTAAAGATTTTATACTTGTTGATGGGATAAAACATAACTTAATTAGTGTAATTCAAATTTCTAAGGATGGAAAATAAGTAATCTTCAGAAAGGATTCTTATGTCATCAAAATTATAAAATAGGAAAATTCATTATAAAAAGAGAAAGAACTAGTGGAAATCTATTTCGAATAGGAGAACTAAATAAATCATTTTACTTGAGTACTAAAGATGAAAAAAAGTTATAGATTTGAAGACTTGGTCACCTTAAGCCAAAAATATGAATAAACATTGTAAATTTAATGATGTCTGGAATTTTCTAGAACTGAAAAGAAGAGATAAAGGTGTTTCTATTACTTTTCAGAAAGGAGAAATGACTAAAAAAAGTTATAAAAGAGTTAAGATTCAATCTACCAGACCACTTGAGATTATTCATTCTAATTTATCTAGACCGATGAGACTTTAATAAAAAAAAGGAGACCTATAATTTATCACTTTTATTGATGATTTCACTCGGATAACAAACATCATGATCATAAATCACAATTTAGAGGCTATTGAAATGTTCATATTAATCATAAAAATTATTGAGATAGAATTATGGGTTTCCATCAAATATTTGAGAACAAATAATGGCATGGAATTAAAAAATAATGCTTTTGAAGTTTATCTAAGGAAATATGGTATCAAAAATTAGTATATTGATCCCTATAATTCAAAAAAATATATATAGTAGGATAAAGAATGAATAGAACCTTGGTGGAAATGAGAATAAGTATATTATCAAAATGAAAAAATTAGAAATTTTTTTGGAGAGAAGTTATTAGTAATACTATACATGTTCAAAATAGATGGTTTTTAAGACTGGAAACCAACTTGAATCTTTATGAAATGTGGTATAATAGAAAACCTTCGTTTAAATACTTTGAATTTCATGGAACTCCATGTTTTCTCAATGTCAAAAATCCAGATTTTGGAATGAATGATGAGAAATATGAGGAAGAAACATTTATGGGCTATTCACCAAATAGGAGATGATACAAATTTTGGAATAAATATCTAAAAAAGTTATTGGACTCATATGATGTGAATATCGTTTAAAATAAAAGTTCCTTAGAAAATATTTTTGAGAGTTTTGAGGAAGATAAATTGAACATTTACGAAAATTGTTAAAGTAATTAAAAACATTATTGTAAGGATTCAGATGAATAATGTGATGATGAAACTCTATCTGGTAAAGAATATTTTAAATTTCCAACCTTACGAAAAAATGTTGAATCTGAAAAAATTATTGAGAAATATAAGGCCATAGTTCAGAGTAGAAGGAAGTTGAGATTAAAAAATCATAATTCACTTATCTCAAAAGTTGTACCAGAATTAGTTTTAGAGGCTAATGAACATAAAAAATGGATGGATGATATGAATGAAAAGTTATATTAGATTGAGAAGAATGAAACACGTGAACTTTTTTCGGGGCCAGAAAATAAAAATGTTTTCAGAACCAAGTGGGTTTATAGAATAAAATTTAATGAGCATGGAGAAGTTTCGTGAAACAAAGAAAAAATTCAGAACCTTCATTGAAAGACTTCAGAAAAAAATATTCTTTAGATAGAGAAAAATGTGGTGAATAATCTTATAGAGAGTTTCAGATCAAAACCTAACTCATTTCATTTCATGATAAAAACAAAACTCTCAATAAATAAATTAGAGTAATGAAAAAATATCATGATGAAGTTTTTGTTGGAATTAAATATGTCATCAAGAAGGAGGATGAATACTTTCAAGAGATTCTAGGTTAAAAACATAGAATTGATGAACATTGAAAGATGATTGAAGATATTAGAATAACATGGAAGATAAAGAATAATAGGTTGAAAAGTTGCAATCAAAACTTCTTGATTCTGAAATTACATTGAGGAAGATGAACGAAAACTTCAACAATGATTCAGAAGTAAAAGCTGATACTTCAAAAATTGCTGAGAAGGCTCAATATGAGAATCAAGTGAAATCTTATCTTACCAAAAATAATGTTTCATCTGATTCCTTTAACTTTTCAGGTTCCAAAAAAAGTATTGGTAAATAATTTGTTGAAAAGGGAAGTGAGAAACCTATCAATTATACAAAGGTAGAAAACTCACTCAAAAGAAATGATGGTCCACATACTAAGCATGTTAGAGATGAAAGAAGTCACCAACCTCAACAATGTTTCCATAGAGAAGTATTTTTCTTGAATTGAAAATCCATATTTTATGGCTATTACTAGTGTTGCAAAATCTATGGGAAGAGAACATATAATTGTTATCACAAGTTATCATTACCCAAAATAAGGTTCGAGAAAAATGGAAGAAATAATGAAAAAAGAATGACTAATGTTCCAAATATATAAGAAGTTGAAAATGAGATTTCTCAAGATTTTAAAAACAATCCAATAATAATAATTTTTAATGTTTGGATGAAGTTTATAGAATATGTGATGAGTCTGGTCATCATGTTAGAAGATATATAACAGTCCTTCTAGAACAAGATTCTTATGATAGAAAAGAAAATAAAGATGAAACGAATAAGGCTAAGGAAATAACTATTGTTGTTGAGAAAACATTAATGGAATGTGAGAGGAAAAAACCATGGATACTTGATAGTGGTTATTCTTCACATATGATAGGTGATATAATTTTTTTGAAACATATAGAATGTTGTGATGGTGGAGCAGTTACTTTTGGCAATGATAGTTCATTAAAAATCATTGGAATCAGAATGTTAATGATTGAAGTAGAGATACTGAAATCTAAAGATTTTTTACTTGTGGATGGGATAAAACATAACTTAATTAGTGTAATTAAAATATGTGATGAGGGAAAATAAATAATCTTCATAAATTATTCTTATATCATCAAAAGTTTACAATATGGAATATTCATTATAAAAAGAGAAAGAACGAGTGGAAATCTCTTTCAAATAGGAGAACTAAATAAATCATGTTAATTGAGTACTAAATATGAAAAACAAAAGTTCTGGAACTGAAGACGTGGTCACCTTGGGCCAAAAATATGAATAAACATTGTAAATTTAATGATATTGGGAATTTTCCAGAATTGAAAAGAAGAGATAAAGGTGTTTTTATTAATTGTCATAAAGGAGTAATGACTAAAAAAAGTTATTAAACGGTTAAGATTCAATCTACCAGACCACTTGAGATTATTAATCTTGATTTATGTAGACCTATGAGACATTAATCAACAAAAGGAGACTTATAATTTATCACTTTTATTGATGATTTCACTCGGATAACAAATATCATAGTCATAAATAACAAGTCAGAGGCTATTGAAATGTTAAAATTATTTATAAAATATATTTAAAAATAATTAAGGTTTTCCATCAAAAATTTGAGAACAAATAATGGTATCAAATTAATAAATAATTCTTTTTAAGTTTATCTAAGGAAATATGGTATCAAAAATTAGTATATTGATCCCTATAATTCACAAAAAAAACATAGAGTAGGAGAAAGAAACAATAGAACCTTGGTGGAAATGATAAGAAGTATGTTATCAAAATGCAAAAATTCAAAATTATTTTGGAGATAATTTATTAGTAATACTGTACATGTTCAAAATAGATTCTTTTTAAGACTGCAAACCAACATGAATCATTACGAAATGTGGTATAATAAAAAACCTTCATTTAAATACTTTAAATTTCTTAGAAGTCCGTGTTTTCTCAATGTAAAAAATCTAGATTTTTTAATGTTTGATGAGAAATATGATGAAGGAACATTGATGGGATATTCACCAAATAGGATAAGACACAAATGTTGGAATAAATGTCTAAAAAAGTTTTTGGACTCATATAATGTGAAGGTAATTTAAAATAAAAGTTCCTTAGAAAATATTGTTGAGAGTTTTGAGGAAGATAAATTGTACATTTACAAAAATTGTAAAAGTAATTAAAAACATTCTTGTAAGGATTCAGATGAATAATGTGATGAGGAAACCTTATCTGGGAAAGAAACATTTAAATTTCATACCTTATTAAAACATGTTTCATCTGAAAAAATTATTGGGAATTATAAGGCTGCAGTTCAGACTAGAAAGATGTTGAGATTATAAAATCATAATTCACTAATCTCAAAAGTTGTACAAGAATTATTTTCAGAGGCTTATCAACATAAATAATGGATGGATGATATGAATGAAAAGTTATATTAGATTGAGAAGAATGAAACACATGAACTTTTTTCATGGCTAGAAAATAAAAATGTTTTCAGAACCAAGTGGGTTTATAGAAAAAAATTGAATGAGCATGGAGATGTTTCAAGAAACAAAGAAAGAATTGTTTTTAAAGGATATGTATATATGGAATGTGTGGATTTTAATGAAAAATTTTCCCCCGTTGCAAGGATAGAAACTATCTGAATGTTACTTATAGTGCCTTCTCATTATAATTAAAGAGTTTATCAGATGGATGCAAAGTTAACTTTATAAAATGGTGATATTGATTAAGAAGTTTACATTGAGAAACGTTGTGAGTTTCTAATTGATGAGGATGAAAGAAAAGACTGTAAATTAAATAACAATTTTTATAGGCTAAAAAATTCCCAACATGCTTGGAATTATAATATTGATTTTTTTTGAGAATGTTGAACTTTTCTAAAGGAAAAGTTGAGAGGAACTTGTATATGAAAGATGCTGAATTTACAACTTTAATTGTAATTTTTTATATAGATGATATATTTTTTTATGAGGATGAAGAAAATATTTCAGAAGAGTTTTCTATAGAAATGAAGAATAATTTTTAAATTTCAATCTTGGTAGAATTAACTTTATTCCTTGGATTACCAGTTCAAAAAAAGAAAAATACATCTTCATTCTCAAGAATAGTACTTTAGATAATTGTTAATGAAGCTTACCTCCTATTTCCGTGAGAAACAAATTATGTAAAGATGAATCTGGAATAAGTGTGAATCAAAAAGACTTTTGAAGGTTTATAGGAAGTATTATTTACCTTAAAAATTCAAGGATTGATATTGTCTATATTGAGAATTTTTGTGCCAGGTTTAAAAGTAATCTGAAAGAATCGTATATGTTGGTTGAAAAGAAGAGTTTTCGATATATAATAAGAACAACTTCACATGGGTTTTTATATAAAATAAAATGTGAGATACAGTTTCTTGGTTATAAAAATGTTTATTGGGATGGAGATTGTAATGATATAAAGTTAAAATCAAGAGGAATATTATTTTTGGGTGAATGTTATGTGAGTTGGCATAGTAAGAAATAATGTTTAGTAACCTTGAGAACAACTGAATCTAAATTTTTTGTAGCGACTCAGGCTTGTACTCAAATGTTGTATATGAATGTCCAGTTAGAATGTTTGAAAGAAAATGTTTCTAAACAATTTAAGACACTTTGTGATTATCAGAGTGAAATTGATATTTCTACGAATATTTTCCAACATTCAAGATCAAAACACATTGATATGAAGTCTCACTTTATAAATGAGAATGTCACCTCTAGAGATGTTTTTCTATAATTCATTTAAAAAAAGTATCAGATTACTGATATCATTACAAAAGAAATGTCCAAGGAATGTTTTGTTTAATTGAGGATACAAATTCATGTTCATCCTCCTCCCATGTCTTCCTAAACCTCATAAGGAAATACCCCCACTGTGCTTTGGATTATGTTGAAAAGGGGGATAGAATGTAACAACTTTCTACATTGTAAGAAATTTTTCTTAGCTTCATTTTTTGAATATAAATTTGTTGTTATCATATAATAGTGGAGAGAAAAAGAAAAGTTAGAAAAGAAAGGATTAGATTGAGAGATTAAGAAAAATTAGGAAGATTTATCTTTACATGAACGCAGAATTTTCTTGCCACTGAGGGATAGAATTACCTCAAAAGCATTACTTTTATCCAGTACTATGGTGTCAAGACACTCAGTTTTGAGATAGGAAATGTTATTATAAAATTAAAAAATTTGAGTTGTGAAAACACTTTGAGAGTTTGAAATGTTGTTAACAAGAGTTTTAAACAAATCAAAAGAGGGAGTTTGAAAAACATTTTTGGTGTTTTTTTAACAATGTTTTTTATTTGTTGACAACTAAAATTTTTGTTGAAAATGTTTTTGATATATAGAAAGACAATGTTGTTGATGAGTTTGAAATATGTTATTGATTGAAGAAGTCCTTTTGTTACTGAAGAGTTTTGAAAGAGGATGTTGTTAATGTGTAAAAAGTTTGAAGATAGAAAGTTTCTCAAAATTTATAAAAAACCCAGATGGTGTTTTTATAATTATGAAGTTTTCACAAATCATGCAAAATTTCACGATAATATCTTATGAAGAAATGATGGAGAATTTTTAAAGACTCTGAATCACTTAATGGAATATGAAAATAAGATACAACATCACTGTTATGAAAACCTGAACAACAAATCCACAAAAATTAGAAACACTTTTCTGAGGAATTCATAACATTATTTCTAAGCAATTCATAGCCTGATTTTTGTGCAATTCATAACCTAATGTCTGAGAAATCAATTTCTAAGAGATTAAGAACATGATTTTTTTGCAATTCAGTACCTTATTTCAGAGAAATTCTGAACGTTATTTCTATGAAATTATAAACCAAATTTCTAAGCATTTTAGAACCTCAATTCTGAATAATTCAGAACCTAATTTCTATGAAATTCGGAACATGATTTATAAGAAATTAAAAACCACTTTTCTAGGAAAATAAGAACATGTTTTTTGATGAAATAAAAACCACTTTTCTAAGAATGTTTCTTAGGAAATCATAACCAAATTTCTGAGCATGTTTCTATGAAAATCTGAACAACATTTAGGAGTATGTTTCTAGGATAATTCGAACAACTTTTCTGAACAAGTTTATGAAAAAACGAGATCCAAGATTCAAAATTATCGTAATGCGAAATATTTAAACCATTCAATAATTAAAAATTAATGTTAAATCTTGTGTAAATCTCATAGAAATTTAAATATCTTTTATGAAGTCATAGTCGAAGTTATAATGTGCGAGATTTTTGACGTTTTTTGAGATTTGATTAATCAGAAAAGTTTTTCATGTATCCATCTTTTGGTTTTTTGAGTCACATATAAATATTTTCTCAAATCATTTGTTTATTTGTGATTTTGTTTACACACGAAAAAGGAGGAGCTCTCAGTAATTCAATGTGAAAAGTTCCCACCATATTGAAGAATGTTTCTTTTAGTGTTTGAGTAGAGGAAAATGATATTAATCTTTATCATACTGGGAAGATCAGACATATCCAAATCAGACTAAGGATTTGGACCGAGCATATATAGGGAAGATTTAACAATGTTTTTATTATTTTGTTTGGTTAAATTGTTCAATAACAAAACATTGTAAACTGATTCAAGTTACTATAATCATTACTATTATGAGATAGAAGGTGTCTAATTAGAGTTCACAAGAGATATTTTCACTTATTCATTATTTTGGATTTAGATAGACCCACTAGAGTGGAAATGGAAAGGAGTTTGGTTCTCACATTGAGATATATCCATGTAAATAATGTTTCACTTTCATCCTTTAGAGTTCTTTCATGCATAATTATTTGTTAAATGTTGATAAAGAAATTAATCTTAACAGGTTGTAGGGGTTAATTTTTTTAATTTTTTGAGTCTTATGAAAAGTGAACAACTGATTCAACCCCCTCCCTCTCAATTGTTATTCAATCCTTGGAACATTAGTGTGTATATAAGAGGATTTGGGTGTTCCTTTTATAAGTGGGGGAGGGGACATACTTAGAAATTTTAAAAAATAATACAAAATGATAAAGTCATTCCCAATAACAATGATTCAATGTGGACATATATTTAAAGGATAGGTAGTTTGAGGTATAAATTATTAAATAAAATATGATTTTTTTCATTTTTAATTAGAAAAATTTAACCTTATCATTTGATTTAATCCTCAGTAAACTCATTTCTACCTTAATGGTGGTAAGAAATTTTTACAATTTTTACTATTTTTACAATTCATAATGACTAAAAATTAGGTTATCCTTATTAAATAATATTAATAATTTTTATTTAAAATATTGAATAAATATTAATAAATATTATTTTTAGAATTGGTAGAATTAAATTTAAAATTAATCATACATGTGTGATGAAAATTCATTTTTAGGAAGAAAAAGTTTTCATTAATTATAAAATGTGTTTATATAAAATTTCAATATAATATAGAATAAAACAACCTAAATTGGATAAATAATAATATAATTGGACTTATATTTCCCTTCAAACCATTTAAAAAATGGAACATTGTAAATTAATTAAAAAAGTTAATTTTTAATAAAAATATGTACTTTTAACTATTTATCATGAAATTTATCTTTTCATAAAATTATTAAAAGTTCACTATAATATAATTTTGACATATTTATTTAAAATATTAAATTAAATTTTCCAATACATTTTTTAAAATTAGTAAAAATTAATTTTAAAATAAGTGCAAAAAAACATGATGAAGCCACTTTTTAGAAAAATATTATTTTAAAGAAAAAATATGACTTACTCTTATCCCATTCCTAGAAAAATATTAGATAAATGATAAAAACATTGATTGAATATATAATATATAAATTTCATTAAAATAATTTACCAATAGTGATTAATTCAATTCATTAATATAAAAACATATTACATGCATAAAAACTATTTTTCAGAAAAGCATTTCTTTTACTCTCAAATATTTTTTATTTTTATTTATAATAAATTTATAACCAATGAATTTATTTTATAAATGCATAAATGATATAGTTTTCTTTATTTATTTACCCCTATTCATACCTTTTAATTTTATTAATTTAACTATTTTAGTAACATTAAATTAGACCTAACATTATTTTTCATTACCAAATATCTTTTAGGCTTAGAGTTTTAGAGAGTCATGTCATAAATAATACAAAAAACCAATATATTAAAAAGAGTACACTTTTATTTAGTATCAATTCTTCCTAAAAAATAATTGTTTTTATAAAAAAACGTGTTTTTTTCATGGCACATCATAATAATTTTCATCTTGACCACACACTTGTCCCTACTCTTTTTCAAAACCCCACAATTTAAAAATAATGGTATGAGAACAAACATATCATTAAGGGACTTAAAAATAATGAAATAATAAATTATTCTGAGGATATTTATAAAAATATTTCCATGTTCAAAAATATACATTGAGTTCAAAATAAAAGAAAATTGCAAACCCAAGAAATCACCCTATCTGCCAAAATGTTTTCATAAAACATTTTATAAGAAATATTAAATGAAAAAATAAACCTAATAATAGTTTATTTGAAGTCATGAAAAAATAATAAAAGTAATTTCACAATGTTATATTTTTCACCCTTAAAAATTAGCATGTACATTCCTTTAAACATAAAATCATTGTCTTACCATGAAAAATCATAAGATTTCTATAAATACCCATAGAAAGAATAGATAAAAAATGTAGGTAACATGGGACATTATTTTTTATATCACTATTAAAAATGGAATATGTATTTGGTTGACTTAAAAACTCAATGCATTAAAGGGATATCCCAGACCCAACCATACTTGGTTTATAATAGAAGCACCTATTCTTGGTTAATAACAAAACCACCCATCCTTGAAATATAATTGAAAAAATCGTCCTTTGTTTATATTTGAATCACCCATCATTGGTTAATAGGAGAAATAAACATTATCCAAAAAAGTTCCCAATAACCATAGCATAACCATAAAAAATGGAATATTTCATTTTTATTATTACACTCATAAAATATTCTTTAAACCCATTAAAAACATTTTGTGGATACTAAAATATCCATTCCATTTTAAAACACTATTTGAAAATAATAATAATTTTGGAAATGGGGGATATTATTTTAAGAAATAATATAACATTAAAAAGGAAGTAAAATATTAAATAATTTTATGGTAGTGGGATAATTTTTTTTCACCGTATACATTAAAATTGAACATTTATTTTATCTTTTTAAAAGGAAACTCAAATGTTTCTGTATAAGATACATATAAAATAATTTTAATTTTTTAAAAATAATGTAAAAATTTAAAATAAAATTACCTTTATAAGTCATTAATTTCCAGATATATAAATCCATAAAATAGTTTTAAGAATAAGGAGGTGGAATAAAAAAGAGTTTTAAGGGAAACATTAAAAAATGATTTTGATAAAAATAAAGTCTCACACCTTGAGTCCAAATAATTACATTTGTTTTTTATCTTAATAAATAATAAAATTATGTTAATTATTTAATTCATTAAGAAACAATTTAATTTTTATTATTCATTTTTAGGATGTTATAGTAAATTATTAAATCAATTATGTTCTCGTTAGGCATTTTCACGATATTTAGCCAGTATGTAAAAAATAGATTTGGTAGATTGACTATGGTCAAAATTGTTATTATTACATAATATTTATAATTTAAATCGTGAAATAATTATCATTTTTATACAAAAATTATACATTCAAAATAATCATGAGGGATATTTATGAAAAATGAACTACACTACAATCATGGAGACAATACATCATACATATACATGGGTAATGATTCTATTTTTGAATGATAATTTTAGAAATAATGTAAGTATTAATTTATTCGTATATAATTATAATTATATCATAAATATCTTGTTATTTTTTTAATAAACTTCTAAATATCCTCCATTTTATTTTTTTGGTGAAAATTTAATTTCATCACCTCATGGAGGTGGTGGTCCACACATATGCATGAACGATGATATAATTCGTAAATAGATGGAAGGTTAAGAAATTATATTATTGATTACAATTTAATAAGTATCAATATGTCATGAATATATTTATATTCATTAAATCCATTATTATAACCATCCACCCGAGATGGTAATGGAAAACAAATTACATAGGTTAAAAAGCATGTAGTCAGCCGTACACACAAACAATGGTTTTGTTTCCCATTTTATGGACGATTAGATGGATATAAAATAATATATTAACATAATAAAATATAACTATATGATATATAATTATGTCATTATAATATCATGAATGAATAATATTTTAAAGAGGCATGAGCATAAATAAAACAAAACTCTTAATTAAGAACTATTCATGTTCTTCAGAAAACCACTTTGAGGTTTAAACCAAAACCTTCCATAGGATAAAATTTTGATAAAAAAATGGATTCTAGGATGGGGGGAGGGATCTAAGGAAGGGATGTTTTTATGATTTTATGATCTAAAATGGGTTTTAAGTGTTAATAAATGAGAAGAAGAGGTTCCCTTTTATAAGAGTGGGGAGGGGGAACTCTTGTAATTTAATTAAATAATAAATTAATATAAATTAATTTTATTTTCCAAGTGGATCCAAGTTGATAATTTCTGAAGTTAATATGTTTATGAGTAAAAATATTTTCTCCCAATAGATGTTTTATCAGTTTGGATCAAATTTTTACCCTTGACATTTTGTTATAACCCTTCGCTAACCCTTTTGGCATTTACTGTAATATCAATGTTTTTTACTATTAAGGGGATAATAAAGTTACTATAAAATGGAAAAAAATCCATAAATGGACCACGGTTGACATTCTAAACCATAACACATTTAATTTTCCAGATATAATATTTTTAGGAATTGATAATTTTGGATCCAAATTGATAATTTTGGAAGTTAATATGTTTATGAGTGAAAATAATTTCACCCAATAAATTTTTTATCATTTTGTATCACATTTTTACCCTTATCATTTTGTTTTAACCCTTTTTAACCCTTTTGGAATTTACTGTGATATCAATGTTTTTTACTATTAAAGGGATAATACAGCTAGTATAAAAGAAAAAAAATCATAAATGGACCATGGTTGACATAATAAACTACAACACATTATATTTTCCAAATACGATATTATTAATAATTTTAAATCATTTAATAAAAAAAATTTATTACAAAAGAATATTAATGTCAATTTTGGGACTATTCATTTAATATAACTTTTAAAACTAGAATACAATAATTGATTTAAAATTCATTAAATAAAAAACTGTATAATATTTAATTTTTATCTAACAAAATTAATTAAGAAAAAACCTCACTCAAATAATATTATTTTTAGTGTTTTTTTTTAAAATCATTTTATTGATTTGTTTACTTCTTGCACCAACATTGTGTTAGGGTTCTTAAAGCATCTAGGAGAAATATTTTTTCACTAATAATTAAAAAGAAATTACCATTATGAAAACAATAATTTATAATTAAAATTATTATTCATAAATTTAAATACCCTCTATTTATCTCTAGGTCAAAAAATTAAATATAATAAAACCAAGATAATGAATGTTTTTAATTTTCTTCAAATAAAATAATATAAACGGTAAAAATCATGTCCAAATGGAAATATAATGACATATATTAGACTTTTGGATGATTATTGATGATATATACTTAAGAAATTAAATTAAATCATGTTTTAAAGTCATTTTTTAGTCCTTATAATTTTATTTTTTAACTATAGTTACCTAATTTACCCTTTATCGTGGAAAATAATTTAATAAGGTTATTATTTATAATTTCCAAAAAAAAGACCTATTTAAAAAATTTATTAACCCTAAGTGGAAAAACAGATTTAATTTTTCAAGATTAGAAACATATAAGTGTGAGAATCTAATTTAAAATTGAACTGAAAAAATGTACCAAAGAACAATTTTTGAGAAAAAATTGTCCTTTTTCTGTATAAAATGTTTTCATACTCACTTCAAGTATAAAATTAATTTAAAATATAATAATTGTATTGTTTTTAATAAAAAATAATTAATTATGTTCTAAAAAATAAATAAAAAAATATAATTCGTCTTTATAAATTCTATAAAAAAATTATAGTTTAAAAAAGATGAATATTTTTCTCAATTCACTCAAAAATCAAACTTTTCCAAAAATTCTAAACATTTCACCTTAATATAATTTTAATATTATGATTTTAAAAATTCATTTTATTTTATAAGATAAATTTTATAAATGTTTCATAAATTAATTTTATTATTTTCTCAAAAAATAAATAAATATCATTTTAAAAGAAAACGAACTTATGAAGCATAAAATGACTTTTCAAGAAATTGAGTACTAAATTAAGAGGCAGTAATCTGTAAATTTGTGTTTATTAGAAAATTTTTGTATATTTCATAATGTTATTAATCTTATATCTACTCACCAACTAAAATATTTGGTTATAATAGTCATTTTTAAATAATAATATTTTGTGGTTCATTTAAGCTCGGTGTTGTGTGTCGTACATGCTATCAAACATAATGTACTTAAAAAATATAGGGTGTTACATTATACCCCTTTAAATATTTTAATCCTTTTAATTTTGACTCCATCTCAATAATAAATGGTTTTTATTATGAAAATACATTTTTTGAAATCCCACATCGTAAAAAGGTTTAATAAAACATCATCTAGAAAAGATGGTAAGGTAAATAAGAAACCTGTCTAGAATAAAAAATAACTGGGTTCAAAATAAAAAAAATCATGGGAATTGAAATCATGGAAATGGAATAAAATGATAATATTCCAATTATTACGGAGATTGACAAATATCACTGAAAAGGATAAAGTGAATGATCATGAGAAAGTCAATGACTACAAGACCATAAATGCAGGAGGTGTGAAGAAGATTATGGATTAATCCGAAATGAAGTTAATAGGTTAAATTTTTTGTTTCAAGATCCTTATCCTAATGTTGAGTAATTACATTACCATATAGACTAAAAAATTAACATAATATACTTACTTGAAAATTATAATTTTATCGTTTAATTAATTCCAAAACAAACTCATATTTTTCCCAAACAATTAGTAGTTATGAATAATTTTTTATGCATAAAGCACTAAAATCAACTTCTATCGGGTCATATACTTCCAAAAAAGTATAAAAATATATTTATCCTATATTTAGACATCAAAAATAACAAAATTGGTTATTATAAGTAATATATTTTCTAAAATGAATAAACCTTTATATAGAGAAATAATATAATAATATCCAAAACTCAACACTAATACCCAAAGATAAAACAAAATCACATTGTAAATACCTATATGTAATGTTCATAAATATATCACATAATAATATTATATCCCAATTATTAGAATTCTTTTTATGACATAATCTTTTTATATTTATCTCAAAATAGTATCAATCACTCTTAATGTCTCACACTCAAAATTTATATACCCTAATCATATAATCTCTAAACTATGTTAATGATTTCCATAAATATCATGTTTCACCATATATACACATTTAAACCATATACACTTCCCATAGATAATTCCACCTTTGATCCTCAAATAAAACACCATAAGAATATATTTACTTAATCATACAATATTCCTAAAAATATAGTGATCTTCTTCCAAAATTCACTAAATCGCCAAATAAATTTTCTTTCAATGGGTAATATATATGATAAAATATATGTTCCCAATATCAAGTTAATATCTATTTTTAATGTCATACTAACTTATACATTTCGTAGTACAGTGGTAGGATTCACATTCTTATTTCCATTCTATTGTGGGTTCAAGTCTTGTAGCATTGTAGGATGAGATGGATTGTTTCCTGGGATATGGGTTTCCCTTTTACTAAAACTATAATTATATAATTCTTATAAAATTCCTAGAAATATCATGGAAATCCTAAAAATATCATTAATAATCAAATAATTTTTTTAACCTCAATGTTTTTTATACAATATTTTTTTCCACAAAATTAAATAATCTTAATTGACTATCATCATTCACATATTAACTCAATGGTTTATCAAACAATTTTAACATATTTCTTTAAATCCATACCTCAAAAAATTATCACCATTCCAATACATAAATTTTAAAAGTTATCTATTTCATCCAACATTGGATTCTAAAAATTTTAAAAAATAAAATGTTTCATAATCCTCATATTTTTTAAAATATATTAGAACATCAATGATAAACACATCATTAAATCAAATTATTTTTAACCTTTTCCAATTGTTTATAATATTATTCAATGATATGAAATATGTTCCTCATGATTCAAGATTCATACTTAGATCATAATAAAATAATACAGACCATAAATTTTGACATAATAACCTTATTCAATATTATCAACAACCCTTTTCTCATTTATAATGATGTTCATATATTTAGAAAATAAATAGTCAAGTCCTTAGTTGTTTTTATCATTCCAAATGAGATGGATGGGTTGATATTTTGAAATAAAATGAAGGAAACACCACGTTTGATAGAAATTTTGATGAAATGAAAAGGTGTTGGATAGATGCAATAGATTGTTCTAGATGATTTGGAATTTCAGAAAGCTTTCAAAATCATTTGAGAATGTTTTTCCATATTAGTGATAATTAAATAAGCTGGAATTAATAAGAAGGTTGTGTGGGATCCTTTTCTTTCCATATTAATAAATGCTTTTTAACATGTAGAGGAGAACATCATTAGAACATGTAACAAATTTTTTCATGTTAAAATGAATATGTTCCTTTTAAAGACAATACCCATAGAAATTCCATAATACATTAACCTTAAAATCCTAAAAATAACATTAATAACATCAAAATTATAATTTTTTTAACATAAACTATTATATGATACCATTCCTCTTAAATCCTAAAAATATGGAACCAAATTTTCCTTAAATAATCCTTCATGTTAAAAAAATAAGGGTTATACATAATTCAACCTTATAAAATATCTCCAAAAATCTAATTAATCACCTTAAAATCAAATAAATTAAAACCTCAATAGGATGGTTTAAGAATTTGAACATATGATCAAAATTGAACTCATAAAATCTTTATCGTATCTATAAATCTTTAGATAATATCTCACAAAAACATAATAATATCAAAAAATTTCTAAACTCTGCTATGATACCAACTATAAGTACCCAATATTAGATATTACATATTTTAGTGAATTTAATCTAGAAATAAATTTTTTTATTTGTCAACAGTATTTTAGGTTTAGATATTTAGGGATTTAGTTTATAAATATTACAAAACAAACCCATATATTTTAATGTGGAAACTTTTATTTAATATCTATTTTTCCAAGGGAAAAACATTTAAAAATAAATAATTTTTCTTTTCATGAAACATCTTCAGAATTTTCATCTAGACCTCTATCTTGACCCAATTCATCCTTAAAACCATATTAAAAAGTTCTAAAATGTGGTATGATAATAGAATGATCATTAAGGAAAATAAAAATGAATAAATATACTATTAGGATAGTTATACTTATTAAAATTTTCCCTTTTTCATAAATAATCATTGGGTTCAAAATAAACATTTTTTTAATCATGAAATCAACTTTTGTGCCCAAATATTTTCATATATAAATTTATAAGAAAACATCAAGGAAAAATAAATATTATAAGGGATTATTTTTAGTCCTAAAAAAACTCATAAAAACTTTTTCCCAAAGCTACACATTCCACCCTTAAAAAGTAGCATAAACATTCCTTTAAACATAAGATCATTATGTTACCTTCATAAATCATTAAATTTATTTAAAACCCCATATAAAGAATAGATAAAACATGTAGGTAACCCATGAATTAATTTTTTACATCACTTTTACAAATATAATAACTATATGGTTGGATTCAATAACTAATGCATTGGAGGGTTATCACAGACCTAGTTGTCCATGGTTTATAAAGGAACTACATGTCATTGGTTAATAATGTAACCACATGTACTTGGTTTATAATAGAAAAATACATGCATGGTTTATAATGGAGTCACCTATAATAATAAATAGTTTCTAATAACTATAAAATAATCATAAAATATTTATGTTTTCATTTTCATCATTTCACTCATAAAACTATTCTTTGCACCCATAAGCGTATTTTTCTAGATATTGAAATATCCATTCAATTTTAAAACCCCTTTTCAATATAATCAGATTATATGGAAGATGGATTTTTTATTTAAAGAAAACATTAAATATTATAAATGAATTCAAATATAAAATAATGGTTATATATTTTAAAAAATTCTTTTTCACCATATATGTTAAAATAGAATATTTGATTTTTCTTTTGTAAAAATTTAAAAAATTCTCTGTAAAAAAAGTAAAAAAATATTTTGAAAACATGTAAAAGAAATTTAAAATAAAATAAAACATTATTTATATTTTTTATGTCCATATAGATACATCCATAGAATAATTTTATAAATATAGGCATAGATTAAAAAAATTTAAAAGAAACATAAAAAAATATTTTTTTTAATAGAAAGTCTATTAACTTGATTTTGACTCATCATGTGTATTCTTTATCTTCTTGAATAATAAAATTTTGTTAATTATTTAACATCATAAAAACATTTCTCACGCTTATTATTCGTTTTTAACATGTTTTAATCAATTAATCAATCAATCAAGTTCATGTTTGATGGTTTTATATTATTTAGATCATACATCCAAAATGGTTTTGGTAGATTTAATATGGTCAAAGTTGTAATTATTATACCATCTACAAAATAAAAAAAATTAAAAAATTATTTTTTTTTGTAAATCAGTTATACTTTTAAAACCAAGCATGTAACATTTTTATTAAAAGTTTACTACGATACAATCTTCGAGTAGGTTGGTCATATATACGCATGAGTATCATTTCAATTTTTCAATGATCATTATGTAAAAATGTTAAGTACTATTTTATCTTTAAATAATTATTATTTTACCCTAAATAATATATTCTTTCTTTTAATATTCATATATTTAACAATTATTTGATACGGTGATGAAAAATGAATCACATCGCCTCATAGAGGTGGTAGTCCACATGTACGCACGAATGAAATTATCATTATTTAATAAATAGAATGATAAAAATATATATTATATATTATATTATTATAATGATAAATATTTCATTTAAATCATATAATTACATTAAATCTATCATTATAACCATCCATGGGAGATAATGATGAATAATATTAAATCGATTTGGGTGGTAGTATTCTGTCGTACAAACTAATGTTGTTTTTGTTTCCCATTTGATGGAAGAGGAGATTTATGTGTTTTATGAAATTAGAAAAATAAAATATCATTATATGAGATATATATTTTTTATTATATCATGATGTTTGCATAAAATTTTAAGGTGGTCTAAGAAGAAGTAAAACAAAACTCTCGATTAAGAACTATACCTATTCCATAGAAAACCTCTTAATGTTTACACACAATGTTTCCCTAGGATGGATTTATGATCAAAAAATGTTTATAGGATATGTTAAGGTAATTATGGAAAGTATTTGGAAAATTAATAATTAAAAAAGTCGTTTGACATGTGAATAAATGAGAAAAAGAGGTGCCCTTTTCTAAGAGAGTGGAGGGACACTCTTGGAATTTATTTAAATAAAAAATTGATTTAAATTATTTTTGATGTCCAAATGGATAAAAATTTATAATTTTCAAATATAATATGATTATTAGTATAATAATCTGATTAAATACATTTTATATTATTTTGAATCATATTTTAACCCTTATCTTTTTGGTTTTAACCTTTCCGTATCTTTTTTGATAATTATAGAGATATCAATGTTTATTACTATTATAAAGTTATTATAGTTACTATAAAACATAAATATACCCCTAAATAGACCAAATATGATGTAATAAGACATATTATATTCATTTTTTTGAAGATAATTTTTTTAGGAATTTTAAATCTTTTAATAAAATATTATTTACTATAAAATAATATAAATTTCATTTTTTGAACTATTCAATTAATTTGATTTTTAAAACTACAAGAAAACTATGAAATTCCAATAAAATTCACCTAAACCACAATAATATGTATTTCATATCCTGAAAAATCTTATAACGTAATAAATCACTCAAATAACAATTTTTAGTGTTTTATTAATTAATTTGTCTTCATTTTTTACAACATTCATAAGGACCATGTCAGTGTTTTATAATCATTTAGGGAAATTATTTATTCACTAAGAATTAATAATAAATTACCATGATATAATAAAATTATATTGAGAATCATTATTTATACCTACAATTATCATCTTTTTATCCCTTTGTCAAAAATTTATATTTAATTAAATAAAGATAATGCCATGATAAATTTTCTTTATACAAAATCATATAATGGTTGAAAATCAAAACCAAATGAAAAAGGAATATATTAGACTTTTGAATATTTATGGATGACATATACATATAAAATTAAAATATGGAACATTTTAGGTTTATTTTTTCGAACATATAATTTTATTTTTTAATATTAATTATATGTTTTACCATTTATCAAGGTAACAAAAGTTACTATTCAAAATGTAAAAAAATAAAGGTTAACTATTTACCAATGTTTGAACTCTTGATTACAAATATTGAATCATTTTTTAAATATTAGAAAAAATATAATTGGAATAATTTAATGTAAAACGTAATCAAAAAAATGTTATGAAAAATATTTTTTTTCATAAAAATGAATTAATAAGTATAAAATGATTTATAGTAAATTAATGTATACAATTTATTTAAATTAAAAAAATTGTATTATTTAAAATATAAAATAAAAAATAAAATTTTAAAAATAATCAAAAATATTATTTTTAATTTTAAATTATTTAAAATAAAAAAATGTTTTCAATAAAAATCAATATTTTCACAATTCACTGAAAATTAAACTTTTTTGAATATTCTCAAAATTTCAACTTAAGATAATTTAGATATTATGATTTAAAAATAAAATTTAATTTTACAAAATAAATTTCCCAAAATTTATAGAAACTAATTCTAATATTTTCTAATAATAGTAATAAAAACATTTTTTAAGAAAACGTGTTTTTGAAGTTTAAAATGACTTTTCAAAACAATTGAGTGATTATTTATGAATAATTAATCAATAATATTATTTTTATTATGAAATTAAAATATATTTCATATTGTAGTTAATCCTATTCATGATCACTGATTCAATAACTAGTTTATAATCATTACATTTAAAAAATAATATTTCATGGATTGTTTAAGCATGGTGTCACATAACGTACAAAATATGAAACTTAATGTCATTTTTTTAAAATAAACATGGGGTTTTACATTAACATATTGGTTATAATGGTATACCGTATTATGGTTCATTTAGACTCTAAGTTGTGTGTATTTCATGTTATCTAAGAGATTAAATTTATTTAAAAGTAATCATATCATAAAATTTATGGGTGTTACATTCATTACTCTTTCAAAAAAATCCCATCCTCAGAATTTATGGAATGTCACATTATAAAATAATTTGGGTAGTTCATCATAATTTATTCATATTATCATATCTCTTAATCTATCTTAAAATATTACAAAAGTAACTTTACTAGTCGAGTCATCTAATTCCTCAAAACATGTTCTCTAGTGTGCATAATCTACATAGGATCTTTATACTAAGATAGATCATATACCAATTATATTTATTTATAGGTGAAAACATGCATTGGGACAGAAATTTACTTTCTTAACAATGATATATATAGCATATTATGTAATTATACATACTTGGTAGCATTTATCAATAGTAATCCACAACTCCTATTCTTTCTAGGATTTCAAACCATCTGATGTACCTGGGGCTCAGTTTCCCTTTCTTACTAAACCTTATAACACCCTTCTATAGAGATGCTTTCAAGAAAACTTGATCTCCCACTTGAAATTTAAAATCTCTTATTTGGTTATCAACATAGATATTTTTCTTAATTTGAGATTCTATGAAATATGTTTTAATATACTTTATCATTTGCATTGTATCCTCCATAATTTATTGGCCTATAATATTCCTTAATCATACTTTTTCCCTAAATGTTGGATTAATAAATATCTTACCATATAATTTTTTATATGATGCAATTTGAATTCCTGAATGAAATTTATTATTATAGGGGAAATCTGCAACAATTAATTAGTAATCCCATATATTTTCAAAGTCAATATCACATGACCTTAACATGTCTTGTAATGTTTGAAAAGTACATTACAACTATCCATAGGTTTGAAAGTGGTAATTAGTTCTCAAATTAAACTCATTATCAAGAGCCATATGAATAATTTTCTAGAACTTTTATGTAAATCAAGGATCATGATTAGACACAATTGAAAGGGGTTATCCATGATGTCTTATATAATTATTAATATACATCCATAAAAGTCAATAAAGTGTTAAATCTTATATTATTGTGAGGAAATGTGCAGATTTGGTGAGGTGATAAAAAATAATACATACTAGATCATTATTGACTATAATAATTTGGCCACTCTACTCATGAAATACCTATATTACAACAAAAGGGTAAACATTAGTAACAGTATAAGGACCAAGCCATCAAGAATGAAGCATACTTGGGTCGAGATTTATCCTAGAATTGTACATAATGACCTTATCACTAAAATAAAACATCCACAGATGAATCATCCCATCATGGAAAACCTTTTTATTTTATTTACAGATTCGAGAGTTCTCATACGAATCACATCAAATTTCTTCAAACACTTAAATCTAAAACTTCCTATTCTCACCTAAAACTGAGAGATTCATAATACATTGTTTAAAATCCCAATAGACACATTTTTGTACCTCTACTTATAGGTGAAATTCCTTTACAAACACAATCCTATATGGTGAAATTCCGATTAGGGTTTTTAATGATGGACGATATACCCAAAGTTTTTCATCCACGTGCAAACTCCAATCTTTCATATTAAGTTGTACCATTTTTCCAAGATTCACATAACTACTCAATTTGATATTTATGATCTTCTTTTAGTCTGTGGGTGATATGAATTAGAGTCTTTATGGTCAACACCATACTTAAGAACCAAATTTTTGATGTTTTGATAGGAAAAGTGTGAACCTTGATCACTAATGATGAATCTTTGTAAACCAAACCTAATAAAAATCTAGGACCTCACAAAATCAACAACCACATGAGATTCATCATTCCTGGTATCCACAACCACTAATATGTACACAATGCCAAATGAATTAGGAAAATTCCCCACGAAGTCAATTCCCCATTGATGAGAGATATCACAAAATAACATAGGCTATTAGGTCATTTCATTCCTCTTGGAGATATTACCTGTGTATTGACATCGAGTACATGACTTACAAAACTAATGGGAATATCTATACAATGTTGGCCAATAATGTCCCGAGTAAAGGACCTTTCGAGCTATAAGTTGAGAGATAAAGTGGCCACCATAGGCCAAAGTATGGTAGAAGGTAAAAATTGAGGCAAACTCATGGTCAGGGACACACCTACGAACAACATGGACACAATAAATTATCTAAAAATATTGGACATCCCAAATATACCATCGAGAATAATGCTTGAGTATAATGGATTGTGAGGTACTAAAATCACTGGGGGACCCTAGATGTTGCTATACAATTCACAATGTATGCATACCAAGAGCATGGTCCACAAAATCATAGAGGTTCTCTTGAAGAAATAATTATATAATGGGGAGGGATGAGTCAACATGGTGGTACAATGGTGGGGAAACTCCACTAATGTGTTCATCTACCACATTTTACACTTCTATATTATCTCTTATCTCATGGTCAAACTCCCAGAGGAGGAGCATCCAATGAATGAGGTGAGGCTTAGATTTTGGTTTTTTAGGAGAAAATGATGGGTAACATGATCAGAAACAACAATGATTTTTGACCTGATAAGATATGAACATAATTTTTACAATGAAAACACAATTGAACGAAGTTATTTTTCAGTGGTGGTATAGTTTTCTTGGGTAGGGTCGAGGGTAAGTGAGGAAAATAAAATTACATGAGGATCCTTCTCAACCATTTTTGATAAAACTTCCCAAACTATAAAGTTTTAGGAATCACATATAATTTCTATGTGGAGACCCCACCTTGGTGGTTGGATGATGGGAGGTGATGTGAGACTCCTTTTTAGTGAATTGAAATCATCCTCACAATTTTTATCAAATAAAATTTAGAATCCTTTTTGAAAAAATTGAGATAGGGGAAGTGAGATCTTACTAAAGTATTTAATGAATCAGTGATAAAAAGCATCATGACCCAAGAAAAATCTCACCTGAGAAACAAATTTTGGATAAGAAAGGGATGAAATTAATTAATTTTTTTATTTATTCTCTTCAATTACCTCATTTTAAAAAAACATTCCTAAGAACTATCGCCCACCCAAAAATGAAATATAATTCTTTATAATTTAATATAAGATATTCTCCAATGAAATGATGGAGGAAAGAACCTGGGTGTGCCAAACAGTCATCAAAGGAAGTTCTATAAAACATGAAATCATCCATAAAAACTTTGATAAAATTCTAAAGGTACTAAAAAAATACTCAACATACATTTATAAAAAGAACCATGAGCATTATATAGACCAAAAGGAATTATTATGTATGAAAATGTGCTGAATAGGTAGGTAAATATTGTATTTTCTTGATCCTCAAGTGTTATATGGATTTGAAAATAAAGCGAATAGACATCAAAGAAACAATAATGAGAATTACCAGCCAGTCTTCCTAAAATTTGGTCAATAAAAGGTACAAGATATTGTTCTTTTCACGTGGCGTTATTTAGTCGATGATAGTCAATACATACTCTCCAACTGTTTTGCACAAAATTTGGAACCAATTCATTACATTCAATTGACACAATCATTCTTCAATTTTTTAGGAACAACTTTCACTAGGCTAACCCATTTACTATCAGATAAATCATAGATGATCCTAGTATCAAGTAACTTAATGAATTTTAATTTTACCACTTCTAGGAGAGTGAGATTCAACTGACATTGAGCTTGTTGTATGGGCTTAGCCTCATCATCTAAAATTATATGGTGCATATGAATAGAAGGGCTAATCCCAGGAATATCAGCCAATGTCCATCCAATTTCCATTTTACACACTCTCAATGGGTTGAGCAGTTTTGATTCCTACTATAGAGAGAATTTATTGTAAATAATGACAGGAAATTGTTTAATACCTTCAAGATAGGCTGATTTTAAATTAGAATGAACTGGATTTAATTCCAAAACCAGTGGTTTTTTTGTTTGAAGGATGGATTTAGGGGGATTCTGGTATATGGAACTCTATATCTTTTCATGTTTATTTTCTAAGGAAAGAGAATCTATAGAAATGAGATTTTATGAATCATAAATGATTATAGATACCTCAAAATCAATACACTGAACAAATAAAGCACAAAATTTACACTTTTTTGAA
This sequence comes from Viscum album, assembly GCA_963277665.1. Taxonomy (NCBI): domain Eukaryota; kingdom Viridiplantae; phylum Streptophyta; class Magnoliopsida; order Santalales; family Viscaceae; genus Viscum; species Viscum album. The sequence goes on along the minus strand of OY728146.1, from coordinate 178,100,408 downwards.
GACACACAACACTCAAAACACGAATCCAAACACAAATTCTCCAAGGGTGAAGAATATGAAAATGATTCAGAGTATAGGTTGGGGAAAGAATTTTGTGTGTGTGTCATTAGAGATCACTTCCATCAAATACAAAGGAAGAGTGGAGTGCTCATCAACATAGTGTTACATGGCATCAAGAATGTTAAAACATACCTTTTCTCCACATAACTCCATGGAAAGTGTACCATTATAGACATTGATCATCATATTGGATATTTTTAAGAATGTTATTCCATGTATGAGAGGGTAATGTCCTTTGGTTTGGTTATCCTTTATCTCAAGAATGTAGGATTCATTGGGGAAGATGAGATTCTTCAATTTTATGAGGATATCCTCGACCACTCCCAATGGGCATATTATGATCTCAAAGGAAACTTACACTATGATTCCAGTTTATTGAAGCTCTCCAACCTACAGAGATGTGTACATAGAGTAAGTAATTACATTAATTAAAGCACCTAAATCTAGCATAGCATCAAAAAATAATGTCTCTCCTATAGTTCAAGCTATCGGGAAAGTTCACAGATCATTTCATTTGGTTTTCATTACTAGTTGAATCAAGGGTGAGACATTCTTTCATAGGTTGACTCTCTCATTACCTTTCATACTTCATCTATGGGTTCAAAGTTTTTAAAAAATTTAGAATAATGAGGAATATTTTTAACTAAATCAAATAAAGGAATGTAAACTTTAACCTTTTTAAGTGTATCAATTATTTATTTATCAATTTCATTATCAAAATATCTCTTAGATTTAGAGGGTATTTGAGGGAAATTAAGAGGAATGTATTATTCATGGGAATCCTCAATGATAATTTTCTTACCATTATTTCCTTGTTTTTTATTTACATGAAACATTTGAGGGTTGGGAAAGAGATATTTCCAAAGGGGTACATACATGTTTGGTTGAATCATGGGATAATGAAACAACATTAATACTATGAAGTCTAATTTAACAAAATTTACCTTTCTATTTTGGATTAGCAATAGACTAAGAAGTTAGTTATTCATAACCTTGAATCTTAATCTAACTGATGGTGTTTTCTAATTTTCCCACTTGATTTCGTAGGTCTTGAATGATTGATTGTGTGGTATGTTGAAATTGGATGTGTTGGGGTTCCATTTGATTCACTATTTCCTCAAAACATGTTTCATATTTTGTATGAGGAGGAGGATTGTTACAAAAATTTAAAGGATAAAAAGGTGTCATACCCTATCCATGTTGATACTAATTCTTCTTGGGGTAGCTTGTGTTTTTTCCATGGTGGTACTATGGTTGTGCTTACCACCCAGGGTTCAGATTTTTCCTGAATGGTTCTTGCATTAAGGAAGGTTCTTATTGCAATAGATTCCAAGGGAATACTACTTCACAAGACTTAGATGAATCCTGATGTTTTGGGTACTAGTCAGAAAAACGAGTGTTATTAGAACAAATACCAAAATGTAATGGAATAGAAGAATATGGTGAGTCACCTGGTGCTTGAGGTAATTGCTTTTGAATGGTATTCATCTCATCAAGTTTGTTTTCAAACTTTTTTTATAGGGATGAATGAATTACCTCATGAACTCCTCAGGTTGTGGTAATTGATCACGTACCAAATTTTTGTGCACTTTGATCAACGTTGGCAATTAAGTCACTATTGTAAAATGAGTATTATTAACTAGGCTACCACCAGCTACAATATGAATCATTACACGGTCTATGGGGAGAATTCCATTATTAAAGTATTTAATTAGTAATTGTTCACTAATCTAGTGGTGAGATAATGTTGAAAAACGTGTTTTGAATCTCTCCCAAAATTTATGAAGGCTCTGTCCTTATGATTGTTGAATTTGAATTTTTTTTATAATTTATGTAGTTTGGGAGGTAGAAATGAAATTCTCTAGATGAGTCATTTTATTTCATTCTTTCCCCCAATTGTGCTAGGAAGATAGAATATCCAGTCTTTGGTTACACTATCAAGGGAGAAAGGTAAGAACATAAACATAATGAGGTCCTCAAACACATTTTGGGGTTTTATTGTGGAGAACACTATGTGAACCTCCGCAATATGTTTGTGGGGGTTCTCTCAAGGAAGAACATGTAATTTAAGAATAAGGTGGATAAGGCCTGACATCACCTCAAATTCGGATACTTTCTCAGGATATTGTATATATATATGTTGGTACACCACATCTAGGGTTTTCAGTTCTTTTAATGATCAGTTATTTGTAGCCATGATTTCAGGGGTTTGATTTAGTTCAATTTTTTATTGGTTTGGTGACACTTGAGGTTAAAAATAGGTTTACACTATATTACATGATTTTTTTACACTAGATGACATAGTTTTTGAGTGATGTGTCTTCTAAAATTTTTGGTCAAATTCAACTAGTTTTTCTATTTTTGATGAGGTCATGAAAACAAGTTGCAAAGATTGTTTTTTTTGTATTTTTTTCTTTTTATGATCAATATAGATAGAATAAATTAACTGAATAAGGTTTGAAGTAGAAAATAAATGATAGAATGATATACAATATAATTAGAGAGAGTGAAGAAGAATGATAGGAGTAGAAATACACAAAAACAGTAAAGAAATAAACAAAAACAAAAATAATCAAAAGAGACTGGGAGATATTGAAAGGATTACTAATTAAGAAGTAAAATAAATAAAGATAAAAATTATCTTTTCTCCCAAAAAATGGAACCAAAATCTGATCGTGTTTTCGAGCATGTCAAAATAGTTATTTAGTTTTTACTATAATATCTGCAGTATAGAAAGAACTATAGGTTATCTCTCGACGGAGCCTTAGATAATTTATTTTAAAAGAAAGTCATGATTATGAAAAAGGGTAATAGGATTGTATGATTTTTTTGGGTTTAATATGAAATAATATAAAATAAAGTGATACAATAAAGTAGAAATTGACAGATACAATTAGGAGTTATCAACCTAGGGAAATCTCATGATAATCATCCTTAACTGCTTCAATAGATAGGGTTATGATCTTTTAATACATTGTTTTTAACACCTAGATCCATAATTATACAAATTTTATACTAGGATATTTCATAGGGTTCATTCGTAAATACACAACGATTCGTAAATACACAAGTTTGTATGTGATATCAATTATTTACCACGAAACGAAAGTACATGGTCATAGAAGTGTTTGTGTGAGTTAAATTTTCCAATATGAACCACATAAAAACTACAATTGAAAGGGGGAGGAAGAAGTGGTGAACGGTGTGTGAGACATCACATGAATGAGTACCCCCAAAAAAGATCATATGAGTAGAGTAATAAATACTAGTATATAAATCAATAAAATAAAAGGAGAGGATGATGAAAAATAACACACAAACATGGAGTTTAAAATACCATTCTAATATTATAAAAAAATCATGGGATTTACATAACTTCCCCTTGGGTGTTCATGGGGAGTTTAGAAATCCATGGGAGGTGAAGAGGACAGATATGTTAATGTAGAAATTCCCATATCCTCTAGAATTTATATGGATGATGATAGGACTCATTTGGGAGTCCAAAATAGTATCAATTTTCCTCTTGGTCAAACTCTCAAATGTGGTTCCCATGGTGTTCCTTTATAACCAAAATGGGAGGTGGTTTTGGGTACACTGATTTTGAGAAACCACTTGGACCATGGTTTTATGTAGTTATAAAATCTTATCTTTCTTGTATGAAACTAAAAAATTGTTGTTGAACATACTAAATATCTCTATGTGAAACTGTTGGGCCAGAGAATGTATATAATAATAGATATTTTTAAATTACATAGGAAAACATTTGACTCTGTGAAGATTCATTTTATTCAACATATTAGTTTGATTGTGACTCTTACTAGATTAATGTGGATTGGATTGCTTCATGAATGTTGTATCACACAGGGTTTTGAAAAATATAAAAAAATTTAATCCCATTTGGAGGCACTGATTTTTCAAAACATTCAAATCAGTGGACATGTGTTCAAGGGATTCCAAGTAGTTTCACCCATTTTCATTCCATATCATCATGATATCTCTAAATCACCTCCACCTTCAACGAAATCCTCAAAATAAGTGAAATAAATCATTTTATTAATTAAAAACACGAAATTATTAAATCAAATATAAAGTGAAATTTGTTATTATAATTGAAATATTCAATACAAAACCAGTATAAAATAGTGGTGTAATAGTGGAAATGAACAGCGAATCTCTATGAAATCATTCAGATACATACATATGGTATCATTAGTAAAACTACAGATATATGCAAAAGGTTTTAATTAATAATCATTATGTTATCATTACTGTTTCCATATAGGGATTAATAAGGAATTCAAAAACATATATCAAATCTATAGGAGTCCTGAAATACAAAATAACTTTCCCTAAATGGGTGTGATGATCCCGTCCTCATATACTTTTGGCGAATGTGAGTTCATAATGCTATTAGGTGTAAACCCCCAATTTAACACCTTCCTTTGGAAAGCAGTTTTATACCTTATTATGCATTTTGGAGACATTGGAATTTTCTAAGAACTGAACATAGAGAATAAAGTATAGGTAATTATGAAACAATAATTTAACCCCCACAATCAATCCAAAAAAACGAAACAAAAATGTTAGACCTAGTACAAAAGGCATGTAATGATAGATTAACAAAATCATTATAGGCACCCGACACCTAATCTCCTAAACCCAGGGCACCAAAAATATTTTTAAGAAAAACACCCCAAAATTACACGAATATATCAAATTAAATCCACTATATAGTAATAATAATATATCAATGATTTTAAGTGAATAACAAGAAATACTTGTCATGAAAATAAATTTGGTTCAAATAACCTGTTACCTTAATTCCTGACTTCAAATAATGTGATTGAATCTCTTATAAAAAATATCATAAAAACCTATTTTATTACCTTATTCATATCTATAATTTTTTATAAACATAATTTATAATTATACCTTACATTTATATTATTTAGTTGTTAACTATTTTCAATATCGGATGTGCGTAATCTAAATCAATTTGAACTAGTTTTGTAATAGCGGTATTATTCTTCACAATTATCCCAAATTTCATCATTAACAGATCATACAAGGTACTTGATTACATATTTTTAATTACTTTTAATTTTATAATTTCATTCTATGGTTTTTCTGTTTTTGATCATTAATGATTAAATTAGCGAAGATCTTGCTTTAATGATTTTTAACGAACATATATTGATATATTTATTAATGATTTTACTAGTAATTTTACAACTACATGACCGAAATAAATCATTATTTACTTATTTATATCATATATTATAATTAATTAGTTTCTCATAGTCATCCATGATATTATTTTATATCATTGTGCAATCGTGTGGTTAAACCTACACAAACATGAACATATCACAATTAATAGACCTACATGGTTTTGAAAGTGGTTTATTTAGGAATAATATAATTAATGTAGAAGAATAATTATATTATTTAGATATTTTTATGGATTTGAATCATATTGAATAATAATTTTATAAATTAAAAAGTAAAAATATGAAAAATGTGAAACATTACGTTGTAGAGGTGGTAGTCCACAAAAAAACATGAATATTGTTTTCTTGATTAAAAAGTGGAAAGTCAAATAATGTTAGTTACACTTTAATAATAACATTAAAAAATAATTATTTATTAATATTAGGGTGTCTATAATTTTTTTATAAGATTAACATTAAGAAGAAAAGTCTAAGAGTAGGAAATACTCATGTTGAGAATTTGAGATTTCTCTTAGAAATATCCTTGAAAATGGAGGACTTAGACCACGTAATTGAGACCAATGTCTTTTGAATATGGGATATGATTCTATAAGTGGAATAATTTCATGGTTTTAGGATTAAATTCTAGGGTCTATGTGTATCATGATGTGGTTGAATTAATCCCTTTTTATACATGAAGAGAAGGGTAATTTTGGAAGTTCCCCTTACATTTAAATAATGGTATGAAACTATTCTAGGATCAATGAATCCAAAAGTTTAAAATTATTGAATTTTGTGTGATATAAGGTTGATAAATACTCTTTTATTCATTTTCACATTTCTATTAAACATGTTTAAAATATTTTAATACTATATTTTTAAACTTTACCATTTTTTTACATTGGAAACAAGTTTGTAACAAAATAATTTACTTTCAATTCCTAAAAACAAAATAGACATGATAATTCTAAAAATTTGATCCATTTTACCAAATAAGATATCTATTTATAAGAAAACTTAATTTAATAATAATTACATTTCACTTGTAAAATCTCATTTTTATAAAAAGTGTATATTTAATATTAAAATATATGTGTAGGATAAAATTAACAATGTTTTAGTATTTTATAATATATATATTTTTATTATAAAAAAATAAATTTTACATGTTTTTTAAAAAAATAAAATAACAAATTTTACTTTAATTCTATTTAATTTTAAAAGAATACCAAGAACAGTTTCTTTTATTGGAAAATATTACTTATGTTTATAAAATGTTAAAAGTAGTTTTTAAATCATAATAGTATTTTTATATGTATTGTTTTAATCCTTAAATAAATATTTGAACATATAAAGTTTTTATACTTATTAAATTTCTTCTTACATCTAGATATATCAATAAATTATACGAATTTAGTTAAAAATTATATTTTCCCTACTCTATTAAAAATCAATTATTTTAGACAAATCAAAAAAATTATTTTAAACTAATATTGTTATTAAAAAAACATAAATGAATTAAATTTGTTTCTATTAAAATTTTAAAATTTGTGAATTTAACTTTTAAATAAAAACACAAAATATTTAATAAAAACTGTTTTGATAAGAAAAAACATTTTAAAATATTAAGATTTATTAATATTATTTAAATTGATTACTAGTAAAATTTAATTTCAACATATTTTTTAAATTAATTATATATTTTTTACATAATATATTTAGAATCTTAAAATAATGTGTCTAAAAATAAATTTTAATAGGGTTACATTTTAAATAATAAATCAGATTTATTAGTTACTTAGCTACAATAATTGAATTTTATCAATTCCTTAGTATAAATAATTAAACCTAATTTTATTTCTACATATATTTCATAATTCTACTAAAAATATGTTTTATAGCTAATTTAATACCTATATTTTACTAGTTATATAATATTTTGAGGTTCTTTATGCTTTAGTGTTTCATGTGAAGCAAGATATCAAACACATTAGGTTTCAAAGGAAGATCTAATTTAAAATCTTATGGAGTTATATGTATTCCTTAAATTTCAAACTCAATTTTTTTAATTCCTTTTAATTTTTTTCTCATTTTATAATCTTTTTCTTCTTTTTTTCAAGTTGAATTGGTGGATTTATTTCATTTTCATTATTTCTATCCAAAATTATATATTTTTAATGTTTTAAATTTTGGTGTGTGGATTATTCTATAATTTCATTTTGAACTATCCTAGAGTTTATTCTAGGTTGATACAATGTTTAAATACAACTCTTTATGGTCACTATTATGACATTATCCATCTAGTTAATTTCTATTATATATTTTAGCTTCCCAGTTTCTCTACCTCTAAATTCTCAATCCCTGTGACTCATTAGGATTTAGATATTGTTTAAATAATTTTTGAAACAAGTTATTTTTTATTCCATATCATCTTTATGTATTGTATCTTGAGAATCAATCTTACTTATAATTTACTACATGAGTGCCACTAAAATGGTTTTTTAATTGGACAAATCGTCTTTGTGTTGGTTTTGGAATTATTTTCTTCATTATAGTGGGAATCATGGAGAAATGGTTTTTCTAGACACTCTCTTCTCTATCCAAGTGAGTTTAGGATGAATCCTATTAATTTGGTTAGAGTTGATTGAGAAAGGATCATCCTCAGAATGATTCCATGGTATGTAACCATAAATTTTATAATATTGGAGAGGTTGGGACAATATATCAAAGTTGGGAAAATAAAAAAATTAATGACTTAATGTACCAAAGTTGTGGAATTTATCCTTAAATGAATTTTATGTGGAAATAAAAGCAGCTTGTAGATGTGTCCCTTGAATTAAATTTGTGTATTTTTAGAGTATGAATATTCTTCTTGAACATTTTTGTTGTAAATTTTTTTATTTTTTACTAAAAATATATTTTAGTTATTCTGTAGTTTTATCAGAAAACCCCCCTCCATAAAATTGATCAACAATTGTTTAATTATAAGGGGAGAGATAAGTGTAAAAGGTTTCCCTAAGGAAATGATAATAAAAATAATTATTATAAAATTGTATAAAAAGACCACTAAATATTTATCATGTATCATGGAACATTAAAACCTTATATTTCAAAAAACTGGTCATCTTATGTGTAATTTTATATATAATTCTCTTAGGAAGAACATCATATAAAAGAAATTAAATAAATAGTTCCATATTCCTAAAATATCCAATTATAACTAATGAAACCAAGTTTTAGTGTTACCCATGAAAACTAATGTAATTACTCTCAATTTAAAATCTTCCTCACTAATCCTTTATCGTGGTAGTTTATACACTACAGTATAGGAGTCCCCAATAATGGTTAAAGAGTCTTTATTAGGAAATGCGCAAAAAAATGGAAGCACAAAATAAAATGATTATTTTATTTCATAATTTATATATTAATGTATAATTATAATTTATAAAGGACGAATTGAAACCCTGATAAATTGAAACTACCAGAGCCTATGCCTCTCAATGACATGATCTTTAGTTTTAAGTGGATTTTTGTTTTCTTTCTGATCCACTTCTTATGTATTATATTCCATTTTCACTTTATTTTTTGAGAAATTAATTTTTTCCTATTTCAAGTAAAATTGTTCTAGGGTTTTAGATTTTTTTCATTTGTTATTATAAAATATAATAATTATGTGTGTTTATAGGAATCAATATACCGAAATTTCAAAAAAAATCAAACTCATTTTTTGTATTTTTTTGATTGAATTGGTTATTTTTTAGTTTTCCTGAGAATTTTTTTACTACCTTGGCCTATCATAGATTCCCAAAAATTATTGCCAATTTCTTTTTACAAGTTTCATTTATATAATAAGTTTATTTCTTTCTACATAAAAATAGTATATAATAATGCAGAGTTGATCCAAAGGGAAGGAAAGAAAAATTATGTGAGTAACCAAGAGAATGAACTAGAAAACTATAGCAAAACAAGAAACAATGTAAAAAGTTATTGATGGGCAGTTATCAAGCTATAAATAGATGAATGAGAGATGATTATGATTAATAAAATAATTAATTCAACAAGGAGTGATTCAATGTTAGTATGTAGTGAATATTCAATGAAATAGAAAGATAAATTTTGATTGACTAATAACTATTATAATACCTCAACCAGTTGAAGATGTACTAAATCAATATCCACTAGAAATTTCTCCCTTTAAATTTTTAAGGAGACGACAAGAAGATGTTAAAACGTATGAATTTTCAACAATCAAACTCAATGATGTCAAAAAGAATGAGTGAATGAAATCACATAGACTAAATTTATGTATATCATCCGTGTTAATTCCATTAATTGATTTCAAAGTTTTTTATCAATATATTTTCAAATGAATATGATCATAATAGTTTACAATTTTTTTTAAATAGAACATATATCATTGATAAATGAATATTGAAAAGTTACGTACAAATATAAGGTAATGAATGAAAATGATCTAGCCATGAAATGATGGAATGAATGAAGAGAGATAAAAGCATCAGATAAAACTCATTCCTCTTGCACAATTAATACAAATAAATTGAAACACAAAATCACCATAATGAATTCATTAAATTAGAATAAAAATATGTGTATAAGAAACTTGTAGAAAAATAGCATGGAGAGAAAGTAAATATACTCCATCGATTTTATTTCCATTTCCTCCATGCTCTCTTGATATTACTGTGATCTTCTTAGATTGTATCTTATTCTCAACTATGTGTGTTTCTCTCATGTATATTCCACCACATGTACATTTGTCTCTATGGTACATTAAATTCAAAACCCAACCCATTTATTCACATGTGCATTCATGACACTAGAATCAAAACAAAAAAATCTAGTCTTTATGTCAACATCATCCATATAGAAGCATTCACTATAGATCATATTCCCCATGTATGACTCTATTTGAGCTCCTTGATTGATTATAGTCCTCACACATGGTTTAAAATATCCTAAAGCAACCCTTGGATGTCCTCATCGATGTTTTCAAATACCCCTTAACATTCTATTTTCAAATTGAGAACTAGGGAACTCCAAAAAATGAGATTACTTAATTCAATTGAAAATTAATTTTTTGAAAATAGAATACACATGAAATTCCAAACTAAAAAATTAATTCAAATAATTTATACACCATAGGGATATTATATTTCTATTTCACGTGATTCTTTCTAAACCAAAATAAATGATTTCAAATATATTTATTTTCATATCCTTTTCCCTTAATCTCATGGGTTTATTCTATATACCAACTTAACTATATATTTATTACTATATACGATGTGGAATTTTAAGAAATTTAAATTTTCTTACCAAGAATGTTGTTTCATTTTTTACTGGTAATTTATTGAAAACTTTTATGCTTCTTATTTGATTATGTAAAATTATTTATTTATAAGGAATTTTAATTATGTAATGTTTATTAATTACTTTCATATGATTAATGCATTGAACTTGAAATTATGTAATAGCATTCACTATATGGTAACCATTATTGACCATATGAGATGACCCCTTTATATAGTTTTCCATTCCCTAGTAAACCCATAAGATAAATCAAAATAATTTGATACATATGAAAAAAGTAATAATATAGTTCTCACTTTGGACTTATGTCAAAACCCAACTTTGAAAAACCTAACATATCACTGAAGTTATCCTATGACAGGGAATGAAGAGTATTTGTGATCACCTAGGGCTAGAAAAATGTCATAGGTAATCAAAAATAATTGGATGGTAATGATTTAACACCTGAATATCCATAAAATAGTCGTGGATACTTAACGATAGTCTGATAGGGTACGTCCATCCATTGGAATACCGTGCATAATGAAATAAGAAATAACAATATCAACATAAACCAAATAGGGTATAAACAGATATAAACAAGAAAAATAACACCTGATAATAAAAACCAAATAGATACATAATAGGTACACGATAAATCAAATGTAAATAAATGTGCTTAAGTGATTAATACATCAACTATCCAAGGAGAAAAACATAACTCGGGCTAACAAAAAATCATCACCGTGTGACCCATATTCACCCCCATATCCCAAGGCATCAAATAAATGATGATGATCTGTTTTTATCTATATGGGGACATCACTTATATATATACATAAGATATAATAACTACATACTATCTGTGGTGTGTATGTAGTATGTGAGATACACATGCCTAATAGGTTACCACCAATGAAAGATTTTATTAAATCCCTTTTATAAACCTGTCAATAAATGAGAGTTTGAAATATAAATGAGGAAATTAGTATTTTTAGTGTTTTATTAAATAAAATAACATATTCATACCTCATATAAACTTAAAAAATAAAATAGGATCATACTTTTAAACATAATAGATTAGTTCAGTAAAGGAATCTAACCAGATTAATTTATTCTTGAATGGCATGAAAATTGCTTACGAGGTTTAACTTTTTCTATATTTTGAACTTGTCAGTTTACCACTATTTCCTTAAAAGTTATTTCAAGGATAAATTTTTTTTATTTGTAGTATAAGAGAGTAGTTCGTATAAGTTAATTTGAATTTTTATTATACAAAATAATTAAAGAGACACCATATTTCTTTAAAATATTAAATGATTAGTTTGGAAACATAACATTATCCTTTTTACATTCATAACCCAATTTATAGTTTGGTTTAATGAAATGAAATAAAGATAACTAAACTAAAAACATGAAGTGAGTGGCTGTATGGAATAACATAAATGAAAAAATTCATAAAAAATACCAATTAGGTATAAACTTATACATGAACATAATTAAAAATAAAATACCTCATATAGAAAAGGATAAATTAACAAATAAATAACATGAGTAGGGGAAAATAAATAAATAACATGAATTGAACAAATTATAATAATAATAGCTTATGAAAATTAGTGATAAAGGAGGAAAATAAGCCTATTTAATTTATAAATCAAAATTTTGTATTTCATAACACAATTTTATCAATTGAAACATAAAATAAAAAAAATGTGAATAAATATCTCAAATTCCGACCATGGGATTCACCCTAAGGTTTGCTAAGGATATGAACCTAGAGATATTATGTCACTATAGTGGTGGATTTTGATTTCAACTATGTCTTTTTCCAAAGGGGGTACTGTATAACTTTGTTACTATAATTTCTTTTGGTGGGGGAACCACGTACCATTTAGGTTATTCGACCTAATAACCTAGGGATTACCAATAGCTTTCACCAATATATTGAGGTGAGGAAGAACTTTAATATAAGTCTGTAAAAAAACATAACTTGAGAGAATAAATCATAATATAATTCTCATATCTCACATCATCACACCCTTTTTGTATAAATCCCATTTATATTATTTCCTATATAAAATCATGATCCATTTCATCCAACCCTATACACGACTCAAATATAAAATCATAAAAAGGGATCAAACTATGATTATATCCTATGCCAAGAAAATATTTATTATATGTTTCCAAACAAGAATTTAGTATTAATATACCATGGAAAATATGTAAAACTATCTTGGAAAAAAACTTTAAAACTAGGAATTAATCATAAATTACAACTAGTATGGGCATTAAATAAATATGTCCAAAATGTCTCAATAGAATCTAAATATAAATTTATATTATATTTATAAAACATGATCATAATCCAATACACACATGTAATAATAATAGCATGTTAAATAAAATTAAAAGTCTAACTTCAAATACACTTCCACCAATACAAACCATTAACTACTTTTTAATCCACAAAATTTCATATAAGTGGTCATTAAATGTCTAAAACCTCACATTATTTAACAATTCAATCGAGATAATACTCTTAGATGTTTTATCAAATAACTAGTGTGAATTTAAATTCATTTTAGGTGGATATAGATTAGGATCCATCAAAAAATCCATTTTATTTAAAAATACTAACCCAAAAAAACCAATGAATCTTCACTAATATTATCATTTATATACTGATTTTAGTTAAAATAAAGGTTTAAAACCCACAAGGATACATGTAATTAAATTTAAATTTAATTTATTTCAAACACCTACCTAAATCCAATGGAATAATGTTCCCTTTAAAAAATATTGAAATATTGGGTCTCTATAGAATCCTCACATTCTGTATACATCAAAACCCAAATGATTATTTTAAACCAAAACCTTAGGGTAATCCAATATGGCCATTAGGTCAAGTATGAACAAGGTAAATGATGAGAAATGTAAGGAGGATGAATATAAATAGAATTAGATGAATAAAATTTGAGCATACCTTGAATTCCATGGTATGACTACTCTATAAACATGGAGATGGTTGTAGTGCCTTTATATTTCGAACCATTTAAATTAATATCATCTTCAAAAGATTTTGTCACATAGAAAAATGAACTATTAAAAAACCAGACTATAAATTACTAAAAGAAATTAAAATTACATTAATAATATAAGAAATAGTATATTAATATATAATAATAAATTAAAATAATTATAAATGATTTTTTTTCTTTGATTAATATTTTAAAAATTATTCTGTTTGATGAACCACTTAAAAATTGGGTATTATATTTTACCAATATAAATTAAATTGATCATAGTAAAAATTTAATAATAAAAGTTAAATTTTATATTTATAAATAAATATTTCAACATTAAATTATTTAGAAATTTATATGAAATAATATTTAAGAAACATGATGTTTAAAAAGGATAAAATTTTTAGACGCAATGTTTTCGTTATATATTCTATTTAAATGATAAATTTAATAATTATATAATTTTAATTTGATAAAATTAAGTAAATTTTTTAATTAAATGGGTAAATATTACCTTAGGATTAATTTTTGAAACTTTTTATAAATAGTTTCTTTTTAAGAGTATAGTGAAAAATATAGTTTTTACAGAAACTATTAATTTTATGACTTGATTATTATATAATCAAGACCTAGAAGTGTATAAAACCTTTTAATTGGTCAAATATGTATTTTAAATGTAAAACTATATATTTTAAAAATTTATTTTGAATTTATATAATCTAATATTATCATTTTAAGAACATAACTGATATTATCCAATAAAACCCGCTTTTCATCTTTTCTTTTAATTAAATATTATTTTTGTGGAATTAGCTTTTCGATTTCTTTAAAATAGATATAAATTTTATTTATTTTATAATAAACCAATTTATATCATGAAAATTAAATAAATAGATATTTTTCCCACACATAAATTTATATCTTAAAACACTCTTATTCAAGAAAATGGGTTAATACAAGTTACATACACAAATGTTAAAATTAATTTTGGTTAAACATAGAAATTTTATCTGGTAAAATTTATTTAATATTTTTAATCACTATTTAAAAAATTTGTAATAAGGTCCATTTTATTTTGATTCATTAAATGTATATTACTTAAGTAAAAATTAATTACTATAGTAAAATCAAAAATGAAAAAGAAAACATTCTAATAGTAAATCACATAAAACCATGTTTGGAAAATGTTTGAAAATGAATATTTAAGATATTATACACTTCATCTCATCCCTTAATTCATTAATATCCATTTTGGTATCTTCTTGTCATGTTAAAAATATTTTACTTTTATATTGTGATGAAATATTTCCAAAATTCCTTTTCTCACCACTAATAAAAGGGGCCTCTCACCACATATATAAAGGGCCTCTCACCACCCCTTCAAGACCAACCTATATATTTGGATTCTTCTTGAAAATAATTCATTTTCATTATCTTATAATCATATTACAAACCCTTGACCCTTTGGTCCCATGATATTTCCATAACACCTCCATTTCCAAGGAGTCTTCCAAGGGAAAGTCCAAGTCCTTAGTGTGAGTACTTTTTTCCTAACTCATATCCTTTAATTTATTAGTTTTTTAAATATATTTTCTAAATAATATATATTTAAATCAATATATTTTATACTTAATTATATTATTATATGTTAATGAATATTAACCACCTTTATCTTTTTTAATTAATAAAAAAATCATCATTCGTGCATTGTGAAATGTATCTCCTCCAAGATGCGATGTTTTCCATTTTCCAGAATTGCCTCTCTTAGCTTGTTAAAACTATGGAATATGATAAATATGTGACATATATAATATGATTGTAAATATAAAAAATATTACCCACCTTATTTCCCTCTTATTTATGGAGAAATTTAATTGTTAACTGTGTATCATGCAGACTACCCCATCAATAAAGTAACATATATAATTTTCAACATATTGTCTTTATTATTTAATAAATCATATTGTAGTATGATTAAAACCCTTAAAAGTATCTAAATAATATAGTTATTATCCTTTAATAATAAATTTATTTCAAAATAAACCACTTTCATAATCATAATCATCTATTAATTATGGTATGTTCATGTCTAAGTTAGACTAACCACCTACATGAACAATGCTATAAAATATTATCATGGATGAATATGTGAACATAAGTACAAATAATATATGATATAAATAAATAAATAAATATTTTATTTTGGTTATGTTATGTTAATATTAATACGAAACTGATTAATTAAGATACCAACATTCATTTCTTATAAATCACCAAAATATACTCATCACCGATTTAATCATTAATGTTATAACAAAAAATACCATAGAATGGTATCATAAAATTGAAAATAATTATAAAACATCAATAAAAATACCTTTTATTATATCATAATGCTAAAAAGTGGTATAATAATGAAGAATAACACCACTATTATGAAACTTGTTCAAAACAATCAATATTACTCTAATCCGATATTGAAACTAGATAATAACTAACTAATATACATGTAGAGAATAATTATAATTTAAATTATTAAATGGTTATATATATGAAAAATGTTATTAAATATTTGATTAATATATTTTTTATCTGGTATATTTTATTTTATTCGACTAAGAGGGGAATTAAGGTAACCGTTTCTTATCTTAAATTTTCAATAATTGAGACACATTTCTTATTATACAACTTATTTTCATTATAATGTTGTATCTAATACCAAATTAACAATTTATATCATGATACTATAATTATTCATGGTATTTAATATTTAATTTTGTGTCACATCCTCTAATGGTTTTTGACATGAAATATTATATGGTTGTAAGGGTTTCATTGTCTCATTTTTAATTCTATGAGACATGTTTGATTTTAGAGACAATAATTTATTTTATATTTTTTATTTTGTATATATAACCTAATCCTTGTAGCCTAGAGTTGGTGGTTATTTTATTACATTATCACTAGAAACATGGAATCACATATCTAAGGACGGTGTAGTCTAGTAGTCATAAAAAACAAGATACATACTTGAATCTCACATTATAATTGAAAAATAAAATTGAAAAATTGTATTTTATTTTATAATAACATTTTTACATTTATAATATACCTAAATATCAATCATAATTAACTTATTGACATCCTATGGAAAAGAAACACAATAAAGGGTGAGCTTAGGTGCTCATTAAGGGTATTAGTACGTCAAAAGATAACACCTTTTGGGACCAAGTTGATAGTGATGGTTTTTATATTCTGAATGAAGTTATTTTAGGTGTTTTATATTTTTTTTAAGAAATGGAAATAAAATTACATTTTAAATTTTTATGATCATATGACTGGATGATAGGAATAATAGTAATTAGAAAATCATATTCAGTTTTGATAAGAAAGCTATTAAGTTTTGGTTTTCTATAATGATAAATTTTTGTGAAAGAAGTTATTTTTTGGACTCATATTGGGTTCAGAATGAAATTTTTGATCATAATGAGGATCTTTATTGGAGTTTATATGTATATATACCAAATTTTATGATGCTTTGATGATTTTTAATTCTCAAATTTCTTAAGTTGTCTTAAAAACTTATGATACAAGCCTTATAAAATAAATATTATGAAGATATATTTGGATGGGAAGAAAGAAGATGATGAAAGTTTATAAAGCCATAGATATTTCCAATGTATGTAAAGATATACTTTTACAATAATTAAATGATCTAAAATTTAGGAATATTTAATGATATAAGAATATTTTTTATGAGGATCAAATGTTGGGGAGGTTGAAGTTGCTGAATTTGATGTTTTGTTGATGAACTGATCGACCGATCCAATAGATAGTCCAATTCATAAAACTATCTAATTCAAAGGATGAACAAGTCATAAGTATCAATAATTATTTAGGAATTTTGGAATATCGAAGTGCTACTGATACCAATAAATCAGATACGGTATTCCACCGATCAATTGGAGGCTGAAAATGTTATTAATAAAGATAATAAAGTAGATTTTATTGGTACTGATTTGTATAAGAATGTTAAAGACCGATCAATAGGATTAAGATCTAAAAATTATTCATCTAATTTCATCAGGTTTTTTTGCATCAATTGGGTCAAGAACAGAAGTGTTGTTTTCATTACAAGTAGTTTATGAATCATCTGACTGAATATGACATCGATATATTGGAATGAACCATAGACTGGTCCATTAGACATATCATGTAACTAATAAGTCATCAAATGATGGGATTCATCGAATGCATGATCATCTGTCTGTGGAGAATATTAAAATGATAATTTCTTGAAGAGTTTTATAGAAGTAGTTTTCAAAGTGGGTTTTGAAGCCTTTGTCAAAGTGTTGCCAATTGTTTCTCATATATTTTGTAGTTTAAATGATTTTTATGTAAAAATAAAATAAATATAATTATAATGATGTTTTAAAAATGTTTATAGAAGAATAATTTAAATGTTTTTACAAGTTTTTTTATGTTGGAATAGAACATCGGAATGATAATTCAGTCATTCCATTACAATAGGTACATAAAAATATAATGAGGACTTTTTTGTCTTGCATATGTATTATTCAAAATGAAGACAATTAGAATGATGATGGTATCAAGATGATATTTTTTTATAAAATATGACGTGAAACGAAGTTGTGATAAGAATCTAGAAGGTCTGAGAAGATTCAAGAAGAGTTGAGAAGCACAGAAAGAGTTAAATATTTAGTAAAAAGGAAAATAAATTTGAAGTTAAGAAGTTTTTTTGAGCAAAAAAATGAAGGTAATACCCCACCCATTCTTCTCTTGGAACACCTATAACTAGTAGAAATTATATTATACTTTTTACTTACATTAGTACTATTCATGTGTATATAAAGTGAGAGAATTGGAGAAGAGAGAAGAAAGTTTCTTGATGAATTTTTCCTAAGTAACATATTTGGATAGAAGAATCATAAGAAAGAATTGTAATCAAAGGTTACTAGATCATACTAATCAATCAAAAAAATATTTTCGATAAAGCTACAAGTGGTTCCTAATTTTTTCTAGATATTTATTTGCTATATGTTTTATGGAATGAGGTATCAGATAGAGGAATCCAACTGAGCCATCAGACTGATTTTTCATAAAAAATCCAAGATAGTTTTTTTCGATCTACAGATGGGTAGAAAAGTGATGAATTTTGTTTTTAACGTATTCAAGTGGAAGTTCATAAGGTATCATAATAACTTGTTTTGGACCAACTGGTAGAAGTTACATTACTTTTCTCAAAAACTTGTATTACAACATTATTACTTGAATAATCACATGCACTACTGTATTAATCATAGTGTTATACAAGTATAAGGTTATATCCTACTTTTTTATCCTCACAAAAGGATTTTTTTATAGTAGATTTTGTGGTATTGGATTGCTTCCAAACCTTTCAAAGGACGGAGCTACAATTTTTTGGTAGTGAACCTTATAAGTACTTGTGTTCTTGTTAATGTGTGATTGTTTTATTCTTAGAAAAGAAAAAAATATTTAATAGGAGACAAAGGTTGTTTGAAAAGAATGGAAAATCAAAAGAATAATATATAACTCATTCACCCTCTACCCCTATCAGTGATATATCAGTCTTGGTTGGGAATTTTCAATTGGTATCAGAGCAACGATTCCCTTTGTTTACAATGGTATATGAGAAAAGTTGAAGAATATATATGAAGGATATACAAAGGTAAAGAAATCCAAGTTACAAATCCAAAGGCAAAATTATGATGATATCCAAATGGGTGAGTATGAATTGGATGGATACTTCATTACAAGGGTGAATGATATTGTTAACACCATTTTATTTCTAGTTGAGAAGTTGTAAGACTCAACTATTATTGAAAAGATCTTGAGAATTATTCTAGATAAGTTTGATGACAAATTTTCCTCTTTAGAATATAGAGATCTTGAAACTCTATCTCGGTATGAACTTTATAGTACTCACATTTCTTATGGAATGAGAAGTGATAAATTTATGAAACGAAAAATAAAATCCAATAAGGAAAAGTCCTTAAAGGCCATAAATAAATTATGGTATAAGAAGTTTCTTGAATATATAGATACTGGTCAGTCCAAATCTAAAAGTGTGGTATGTAAAAATCTTGATAAATCTTTAACCTTATTTTTTAAAAATTTAAAAAGTTGTATATGAAAGTGTAGTGGGAAACTTCTCTTGCAATGTTAGAATGTGTAGTTGTTGGTATATTTGATAAAAATTTCCCTCAAAGAAATAATGAGTGAGATTGTGATAAATATGATAGAAGTCCAAGAATACCTTTTAATGAAAATTATGATATGTCAAAATCATTTTTAAATTGTATGGATAAAATGTTATCCAAATTGAAATGGAGATGATTTTTTTCTAAAGATGATGATGAAGAAGATAGTGAACTTGACGCTAAATTTTTACTGAATTTTCTACTGAAAGTACTTATATTTCTACAGTTAATGACAATGATTTTGAATGTGGTATTTCTGAACAAGAATATACCAAGTTTTAATTTCATCTAAAAAGAGAACTGAAGAAATTGTTGAATCAATAAGGTTCACCTTATGAATTTTCCATTGCTTCATGTAAGGGGGAAATTGTTGAGTTATTAAGGTTTACTTATTACATGATCATTCCTCTTGTTTTTAAAATCACAAACACCTTATCTTAAGGAAAATTTCATTTTACCCTATATTTTACCCCTATAAAGAAAAATTTTATTCTCCAAGAAAATTTATCCTTACCATGTTTTCATTGCCCATATCATAATTTTTTTAAGTTTAAAATTTGGATTGAAACCAAAAATTCAGAATTATATAATACTTAGATGTGAAGAATTTTGTTTAAGACTCCAAATTCAAGTTATGAAATCTCATATAGATCAAATCCAAATTCTGGTTACAAACTCTCATGAAGTTCGACTCCGAATTTTGGTTACAAAGGCCCATGTAGTTCAACTCCGAATTATGGTTAATAATCTCATGAAGTTCAACTCTGAATTCTAGTTATGAAATCTCATGAAGTTCATCTCCGAATTCAGGATATGAACTCTCAAGATGCTCAACTCCAAATTTTGGTTACGAACTCTCATGAAGTTCAACTCCGAATTTTGGATACGAACTCTCAAGAAGTTCAACTCCGAATTCTGGATACAATTTCTCATGAAGTTCAACTCCGAATTCTCGATACAAACATTCATGAATTTTTACACGGAATTATGATTAAAAATTTTGTTTACACACTTATCTATGTTCTGACTCTGAGTTCTCTGAATACAGAATCTGAACTCATAATGAGTTTTGACTCTGAATTCTCATGAACTCTGACTCCAAACTTTGTAAGATTAGGTTCCAAATCCCTGTGAATCAAGACTCTAAATTTCCATGAAATTTAGAATTTAGAATTCAATAGAATTCAGGTTATGAATTCCAATAAAACAGAATCTGAATATCCTTGTATTATATACTTTGAATTAAACTTTGGTTAGACTCGAACTTTCTTTTATTCACATTCAGAAAATCATATTTTGGTTATACTTACACTGAATTTGTTATAAAACGATTTTTTTCTTTCAGTTATCAACTATTCGTTGTTTGAGTGACACATGTAAAGGTCCCTCCAAAATTCAAGGAAAAATATGACCGTTGGAGGAGGGAGAGGACTGTTGAAGCCACACCTATAAATAAGATCTCATTTGAAAAGAGCTGACAACTTCAACAGTGAACTTTGAAAACTATGTTTACATGCTGTTGAAGTAATTTCTAGTGAGATAGGCTCTTATAAACCCTCAAGATTCATGCAGAATGTTTTGAACTGCTTGTTTAAATTTTTCTTCGTGAAGATTTGCTTATTGTAGAGGTTTGATTTCCTTGAAATCAGAGACTTCGGGTTGTGAAGTCAGAGGTGCGGATTTCCATACAAATCTAGGGCTTGCAGGGATAGCAAAATAGATACCGATCTTTGGATTGAGGGATTACCTGGGTTTGGGTAAGACATACTAAATTGAAAGTATAAATCAAGGGATCTCTTATCCAGGGTTGTGGATACCCTCTTCTTTGGGTTAAAAGAGTTATTACTTGTTACTTGTAATATTTTATTTTCCGTTGTGCATTTTTTTTGTTGAGGAAAGTATAACTTTCTTATACTTCCTCATACTTGTACCCTAATTTAGTCATATTCTATACGCTTTAAGGTAGAATCTTATTTGTTGTAAAATTTTGTTAAGTTTCATTTCTGGAATCACCTTTCTGGAATCAAGCAAGATAAGAGAACTTAGTGGTGTTGTGGATTTTGGGTATGAAAAATTTCTATAAGAATTTTTAAAGTATAAAATTCACCCTCTATTTTATTTGAACATCTCATGTTTTTATATTCGATACTACATTTGGTATTATATAGTATATCAGACTCAGAAATTCCATTTAAAATTTGGTTTCAGAGCATTGGTTCAATATATATTAATCTCACGATTAGATTCTGAAGGGAATTCTCAGAATTTCATTTTCGGGATTCATATTTTTTTGGATTCATATATTCAGACTCATAATGTTCGGATACATTCTTGCTTAGAAATACAATATCTAGTTCCTTGCATAGGATATTTTCTCTTGTTTACAAATTCATAATACTAACAAGTTTGTGTGCCAAAGAATTTCTTAAGGATTGCAGGTTTAAATGTTGGTTCTATTGATATTCTAAAATCAACGAGACCTCCTATTTTTTATGGAAATGATTATGAGTACTGGAGAGATAGGATGAAGAATTTTTTTTATCAATATTGGAGCTGATAACTATCTAATGCTGACTGAAGATTATAAGATTCCGGATAAGGAATTGAGAACATTTATGAATAATCAGAAATCAGAGTACCAAACGAACATCAGAGTCAGAAATACATTGTTATGTTCCATGACTTTGAACATCTATAGTCAAATATCTTCATGTGAAGCTGCAAACAGTATCTGGAAGAAACATGAAGTTACACATTTTGGTACATCTAAAGACATAGAGTCTAGAAAAGCTATGTTGAGAGATAAATACCATAGTTTTAATTTTCTTTATGGAGAACCTATAAGCAATATACAACATCAGTTTATAACTATCGTGAATATATTACAATCTATGGGAGAAAAATGAGATATCATTCTTCAATTTATCAGAATGAAAGATCAAATTGCTGATATTTTCACAAAATCTTTACCCTCTGATATATTTGAATATATTAAACAAAAGTTTAGAATGATAACCATAAGGTAATCCTCCTCATTAACTTCCTGTTGAACCTATCTCTTTATAGTAATAAACCCCTTTTCATATAGGGAGTACATTTCTTAGTACATTTTTTATATTTTTTATAATGTAGTTTTTCAGATTTTTAGTAATGAAGTTTCTCATATTTTTCATAATAAAGTTTTTCATATTTTTCGTAATGATGTTTTTCATATTTTTTATAATGATGTTTTTCATATTTTTTCATAATGAAATTTTTCATATTTTTTTCATAATTAAGTTTTTCATATTCTTCATAATGAAGATTTTCATGTTTTTCTTATTATTGTATTTCAAGTTTTCGTAATGAAAATCATTGGACCTGAAGTTTTCAAAATGAAAATATTTGGACCTGATATTTTCGTAATGAAAATACTTGGACTTGAAATTTTTGTAATGAACATATTTTGACCTGAAATTTTCATAATAGAAACTATAGGATTTTAAAAGTTTCATAGTGAGGTTTTTTTTCGTATTCAAGTTTTTTTTGAATCCAAAGTTCTTCACAATGAATATTCTTCAGTACAAATAATCTTCCTAGCAATCTGAGAGGTATGATTCTTTCTTGTTTTTTTCATAATTACCTTTTACTTGCTGTTATTTTCTCTTGATTTTAAAATTTCTCGGATTCTAGTTTCCTTAAATATGAATGTTTTCCTTTCAAAACCTCAAAAGATCGGATTCAACCAAATTTTTCCGTGCAGAAATCATTTCAACTGTCAGGTTAGATCTAAAGAATTCTCAACCATTGGATTCAATTGGAAAGTTCAACAGTCACTTCATCACCTATATAAAGGGGACCACCGATGGTAGTCCAAAATCAGTTCTCAAGAATGTTTGTGTTGAAGCTCTACCCATCTACAAAAGCTCGTTCCGAATTCTTCAGAAGTACTCCAATCTGAATGTCTACAGAAGCTCCTTCTCAAGATATGTCTACTGTTAAACCAATTGTGGAATGAAAAATATACATGGAGAGGTTAGTTCATCAGAACTTTTTAAATAAGTATGACTCAATTATCTCTCAGAACATCATGCTCAATGGATGGAAGAGTATAGACATTCCAAATACATGAGCTCCGGATGTAGTTTATCCAGATCTTCTTATAGAATTTTATGAGTCAGTTTCCTTTTTCAAATAAGATGGTAGAGAAAATTTCTCCTTCCAAAGTTATGGAAAGACATATGCACTTTCTTATACCAAGACAGCTAGCTTGGTGGGACTGCCATATGAAAGAGAAGCCGAGTTTTTCTCTCACAAATTGCCTGAGGTTTATGGAATCTTTGTTAAGGCAAAGACTATGGGATTCATTGGGCTTACTAATGTCAAGACTGCAAAAATTTCCCATATGTCTACCAATAATTGGATTCTATAGCTTTGGTTCCAAGGGTATATTGTACCGAGGAAGGGTGAAAAGGACACCCTTAAGAAATGTGACATGTATATCTTATACTTTTTAGTAAACCTAAGGAGGGTCAATCTCATGAGACACATTCTCATTACGATTGAGAATATCAAAATTGGGAATTTGAGAGATCAGATTATCATGTATCCGTCCATACATTCTAATCTGATAGTTCGGTGTCTCGAATCCTTAAATATTCCCTACAGTAACAAGGCAAGAAATTTCAAAGTTATGATGATCAGAGATGACACCCTTAATAGGATGAAGGTTGGTTTATCCAAGGAGTCAGGTGAGTTCTATGATCTGCCTGAGGATGAGGCAGAAGCTAATCAGATAAAACACGTATGTCTAAGGAGGTCCAATTCGCACCTCCTAAACCCATGAAGCAAAAAATCCTACCTCAATGAATTCATAGAAAAATGGATGGAGGATAAGAAGAATAGAAAATTAGGGGAGCGACAGTTCAGTTTGGATCCAGCTGAGGCCAAGGACTTGAAAGAATCAACTGCTGAAGAGTTAGAAAAGAAAGCTAAAGAGAAGAAGGTGACAAAGAATATGTGTGAGGAAGAGATTGTCCAATTTTATTTACAGGCCACAGAACTTGAATCCGAAAAAATACTCGTACCAGACACTTTTATATTAGAACAATTACCTGAGACTCCGGGTAAGAGGACTCTAGAAAAATCCAAAGAGAAGGATGTTGAGAAGGAAGATGTGGAGGAAGTGCAGAAAGTTCAAAGCACTGAAGAGACAACATATTTGTTAAAGCAACTATAATAATTTCATGAAAAGGAAACTGCTTCAGAGATGTTGTCAATCCGGACATCTCAAGCCAGATCCTCAAAACTAGCTACTCCTGGAGCTGATCAGGAAGGTGAGGAAGAGGAAGTAAATATGTTTTCTGAGGAAGAAATTCATAATCATGAATTCGTTATTCCTAAATATGTTAAGGTCAGTGCTGAGAAAGAAAACTTTGATGAAGATAAGATTTTATAGTTATCTGAAAGCGAGCACAAATCCCATGATGAAGAATCTATTCCAAAAATCAGTAAGGCTAAACAAGTGTCTGTTGACACTCACACCAAAGATATTTTGAGGAAGAAATAACTTAGAGGAACCTATAAGAGGAAGCTAGTAGTGTTAAAGGAATAACCATCTCCTAGTAAAAAGTCTGATTCAGAGTCATCTGCCTTGGGACATGATTCTGTTGTTCAGTCCCTGAAGAAGCTGGTGGATACCATTTTGATTTTTCCTGTAATTGAATCTAGATTTTAGATGCTCCAGCATAGTATGAATCAAAAGACAGACTCTATATCGATGGTTATGGATAAATGTGTTATGATTGAGGCTGATCACAAATTTTTTTTGATCAACTATGAATCCCACAGACAATATTGCAAGAATATCACTAGATGGACTAAGAAAATCATTGAGTATTTGGAGGAACATGATCAGTTCCAAGAAGATGTCATGAATGCCTTTTGTACTGAAGTTACCAAAATAAAAAAATTTACACAC